>OY294045.1:18220263-18281821 GCA_958510825.1 Brachypterus glaber
CGGATTTTCACCAAACTTGGCATAGTGGTACCACTATGGTACCTTCAGCAAAGCAAGCACTTCATCCAAATTTTTTTCAAAATGGTCCATCCGTTACTATACTGGGTGTACCACCAAGTTCTTGATATAGCTTATCTCCGTTATTTGAAAAGATATTAAAATTTGCAAAAAATAGCATTCAATCAAAGCCAAAGATTTTACTAACTTACTCAAAACCGCCCCTTGCTTACCCATTCCCTTGAAACTACCCCCAACTTCTGTTTTTCAAATAGCACCCCCTAATTATTATTAAAGACTATGAAAGTGCACTTTATTCTGAATTCAATCATTTATTATAAGTGGTATCTTAGTTTTAAGGGGCTCTAAATAACAATTATTATTTATTAATAGGGTGGTATTTCAAACAAAGTTGCGAGTAGTTCCAGGAGAATGGGTTATTATAAGTTGGTTTTAATCAATTTTCTTTTGGGTAGAATTTAACTTAAGTTTTTGGAAAATTTTCTGGTTAAATTTAAAATGAAATGTGCTTTCATATTCTTTATTAAAATAGGGAAGTGCTATTTAAAAAACTAGTTGGAGGTGGGTCCAAGAGGGTGGGTTAATAAGGGGTAGTTTTGCATATGTCAGTAAATTCTACTCTGACTCCAATTTAATTTTATTTTTAACTTTTTTATCTTTTTAAATAACGGAGATATAGCCCGTCTAAAACCTGGTGGGATATTATTATTATTATTACTAAATAATAATTGTTATTGGAAGCCCCTTAAAAGAATGGTTTAATTCAAAATGAAATGTAATTTCATATTCTTATATAAAAATGGGGGTGGGAGGTGCTATTTGAAAATCAGAGGTTGGGGTGGTTACAAGGGAGTGAGTAAGCAATGGGGGGGGGGGGTTGAATAAGTTAATAAAATCTTCTTTGGGAGCCAAAACGCTATTTTTTACAACAAATTTATCTTTTCAAATAACGGAGATATAACTTGAAGAACCTGGTTGGTGGGACATCCGATATCGTTAACGGATGGTCCGTTTTGAAAAAAAATTGGTGGGAGTACTTGGGTACCATGGTGGTACCATTATGCCAAGTTTGGTCAAAATCTAAGACATCGAGGTCAAACAAATTTGTTTGCAAAGTATGTTAGCGTGATATATCAAAGATTTTTTCTAAAGAACACTTTTTTTTCAAAAAGGGCTCTAACGATTTTTAAAATTTTGGTCTTATTTTTTTAATTAGAGCTTATATAACAAAGTCCAAAATAAAAAAAAAAACAAAATAAAAAAAATGAAGTTGTCATGTCATTTAAAAGTTCTTCTAGAACACCGTGTGGTGCATACTGTATCTTAAATTTAACAATAAAAATAAACATTCAAACCTACATACCGTCCTTCCTTAGAAATTATACAAACAATCGTGTATTTGATATTAAAATATTTGTGTATTGCAGAGAGAAAAGTTATACCTGCATAAACGAAAGCGCCCATTCTGCTTCTCTCATTAGGGGGAATCCATTTTGCCAGAAGAGCGTGTGTACATGGGACTATAGGGCCCTGGCCAGAAATTTACATGTCAAAACCTATACAAGGTACAAAAGTGAGACTGCAGTACATTTTTGTCTTTTGTTTAAATTTTTATTGATATCCAGAAATTTATTTTGAAAATAATAGGTTGCCACTAGGATTCCAGATATATTCATAGTATGGAATATTATAGATAAACATACTCAGGTACAAAAGATGGGAATCTTTTTAAAAATGTGCAAAAGGTACAAAAATATATATGCCACCCAACTGAACTGAAAAAACATGGTTTCAAAAAACGGAAAGAAAGAAAAATCGTAAATAAAATATTTTTTTTATATTTTGTATGCATGATATATCTGCATGATTTTTTTTGCATGATTGTTCTGTATGATTTAATGTAATAGCCAGTTTATTTAATTAATTAGGATATGAATATAGACAATCAAAATAAATTAAACTCATTTAAAAATATTTTTAAATGTTTAGAAGATATTTAAATTCTAAAAAATGATTAAATAAATCTTATCGGATATTTAATATGGTCTAATTAAATTAAATCTCGTACAAAAATATAGTTTTTGTTTCAAAATGTCCCCCACGTCCTTTTTTAGGTAATGATCAAGGACGCATTCTAATTATTTTAGCACTAAACAGAAAATATTACTTTTTGAAAATAATATAATTTTTTTGTGTTTATGCCTGAAGATCTTATTTGTTAAAGTAGGTAATATTAATTTTCCATGGTTGCGTTCAATGAAAACAGCAAAACTAATCAAAAGTCATCAAATGATAAGTTTTGCTAGGAAACTGCTGAACGGCTAATATCTGTCACTTGTCACAAACACCATTTGAGGTTAGAAATACGCACAAAAAGTACATTCCCGCGCTTTTAAAAAATCAATCAAAAGTAATCATATCAAAATGTTGATGAGGAATGATTGCCGCGACATCTGTCAATCGAAACTCATCATAGCGTTCAGTAGTGGTTTGACAGCTTTCGATGAGTTTCTATGAGTTTTGCTGTTTCCATTGAATATATTTTTATTTTATATAAAGTGACGCTTTCTGTAGAAACCTTCACATTAAGTCAATCTATTAAACTAAACTATAAATCCATTTTTTTATTATTCCTATACCATAACTGATTGCTATTTTCTTAGAAAAATAAGTTTTTTTAATATATCCTTAATAAAAATTATAAAAACAAATGAAAATCGAATATTTAAAAAAAAAAAGGTCCTAAATATTATCATTTTTGTTGTTTAAATAATCAAATGTCCTTGGATCATTATTAAAAAAAAAATAAGAGGTGACAGGCTTTTTAATTAAAATGATGTATGTATACGGTTTACATATCAGCTTGGCGCAGTCGGAATCCTAGTGGATTGTTAAAAAATAAACGAAAATTATTTGAACAAAAATGTCTTATCTCACTTTGCACTTGCCAACAGTATTCTACTTACCTCCCCGAGGCCTTGGATGAAACGGACCCCAATCAGCCACCATATACCCATTTTAGCCGCGATTGGAACCAGCAACCCGAATACTGAATTGATTAACATACCCACACCAAGGAAGTATATGTTTCCATACCTTTTCGATAAAATACCGAACGGGATTTGAGTTATCACATATCCATAAAAGAATGAACTTAGCACGTAAGACTGAGTAGTTGATTCCCAGATAAATTCTCCATCACTCGAAGGATCGGAGGTCTAAAAGGAAGAATTTTGTTAATCTACATCCCGATTATTAAAACAGCTGATTTTTTAAAGATCGTTTAATAAAAATATTTAAAATCGAGTGGTAACCTTGTCCGACAAAAAGTTTCTGGCAATACCGTTGTCGGACGTCCTAAAGTTAAGCGTTGGTCCCAAAAAAAAAACGCCCGCTACAAAGAATTTTCTTAAGTAAGAAGTCGTTTGACTGGACTTAAAGAACACATATACAAAGTCTAAACGGTGAGGTAATAAAAAAATGCTACTGGGCGTGGGCTCTCGGACTAAAAAAAAAGACAGGAATGCTTACCTTATTTGTTAAAACTATGCCACATTCGTTATCAACTTTTTCATGTTTACTTTTATCTTCTATTGCTGTATGGTTGACCATTGCCACTATGGCTACGGACATATTTGTTCTCATAATGTATGCATTCGCCATTCCAAGGAACAGCATGAAGGTAACGAAATGTCTTGTGCCGAAACATCCTGAAAAAAAATAAAATTATTGATTTGATGGCTTTATTATCCGTGCCTGAATTAGACTGCAGTGACTCATACCTAAAACATATTATGCTGCTCTCGTATAAGGGATTCCCCTCAGACGGAGTTACGCGAACCGCAACCGAATTGGTATGATACTCGCTTTTTAGCACGCTTTCGCAAATGTTACTGCAGTATAATTCAGACAATAAAAATGAATTAAATTAAATAGAAATTAAATAATATAATTATTTAGTATTTTTAAAAGAATAAATTAGTTTTGTCTGGTAGAATTATTTTCTAGTTTAAGGGCCAAAATCAATCCAAAAGTCTACTTTTTCTTAAGTAAGAATTTGGATATGTAACTCTACAGCAGGTTGCAGTATGCAGTTTTAATTTTTGTGTTAACATTTTTAATTTTATATTTTTACACAATTTTTGTCTAAATTTCAACCCCCTTCCCTTTAAGCGCCCTGGTGCTAATTTATTTTTTATGATATTTCCTTTGGTTTGGACTTTTTTCTTTACAGAGCGTTATATCGCCGTAACCAGGACAAAAGTATAGGTAGGCTCACAAGATTACAAAAGGGGCTAATAAAAAAGGGCAGACTAACATCTCTACTCTAAATTTCTCTACTCCCTAACATCCCTACTCCACAACAACTCTACTCCGTAACATCTCTACTCCATAACATCTCTACTCCGTAACAACTCTACTCCACACTATAGACACTCGATTAGCCACTTGTCTTAACTCAAAATAATATTTGTCATGCTAAGTCACTGTCAAAAATGAATTCAGTTTATTAATTACTTACATATTAGTGCATGTTAAGAGTACGCGGTCATTGTTGCTTTTAGAATAATTCATTTATGATTGTTCTAGATTTACATTTAAAGATAAACGTTTTCTAGGAAAAAAATAAAATAATCTAGAAGAAGAAGATTCTTTGTTCTTTGAACTGCTCATTTATTATTAAGTGGCTAATAAAGTGCATATAGTGTGGAGTAGAGTTGTTACGGAGTAGAAATGTTATGGAGTAGAGATGTTACGGAGTAGAGTTGTTGTGGAGTAGGGATGTTATGGAGTAGGGATGTTAGGGAGTAGAGAAATTTAGAGTAGAGATGTTAGTCTGCCTAAAAAAGTCTTGAAATTTAAGACAAATACCTATTATTTACCTATTATTTCTATAATATTTTATTTTATTTTATTTTATTCGGGGGGGAGGGGTGTTATTTTTTCAGGGGGCTCAGTCCCCTTGGGGAACGTTCAAGTATTACGTAACGCTCCTAGGGGGGGTCATTTTGGAGTGTTACGCCCATATTAATGGTATAGGAAAATAGCGTTACAGGAGGGGTGGGGGTCCAAAATTATCAAAGTTTGCGTTACGTAATACTTGAACGTTCCCTTGGCGACAGGCCTGATGGTCTCCTGTCATGGTCTCAGACACATTCTACGTATCACTGAAACGGTTTCAAGATGATAGACGTCAGTTTTGAGAATTTTGGCCGCAAATTTTTTACAGTACATGGCGTTGCCAACAGTACCTACGCAGTTTATAATATTATAACTAATTATTATAAGTAAGTGATCTTTATCTCAGATGCGTGACTAACAAAAATACATCAATATGGTGTCATTTTAAGATTTAATATCGCATATTTTCGAACATTATATTTAGAGGTGACATAAAAATTATCATCTCTAATCTGCGACTATTATCTTTAACATAGAATTAATTGCTCCAATATAGTATGCTGATATTAATCACTATTAAATCAATGTGTCCTTGTGCTGACATTTACATCCAGCAATTTTAGTCAGGAAATCCGAAAAACGAACGGGTAATTAAAAGGAAATACAATAGAATTAAAAAAATAATTAATTTAAATCCATTTTAACAAAAGTTTTTGTTGAATTGTGTAAATATTAAGGACAAGTATAATTTCAAAAAGTGCATTTAATTAAATAACAATTCATTCATTATTAAAAACAAAAAACAAAAACAAGGACAGAAAGAAAAAACAAAAAAAAATAGAAAAGAAAACAGAAAATAACAAAACTGAAAATTTGCAAAAACTACTCGAATAACCATCCACCACGCAAAAAACTAAAGGTGTTTACTGGTTTTAAAATCTTTATTAATCCTACTAACATTAATTAACAATTATAAAATTATTTTAAAAAATCAAAAATAATTTTTTGATTTAATGAAAACCAGCATGAAGAAATGTCACGAAAGGGATTCAAAAATAGCCATAACTAAATATTTTGATGAATAAATGCATTTATGGATCATCTATAATAGTTTTTAAGTTTTATGATACAAGGAGTATTGCGGTTGACAACCTCTCCGAGCTTGGCTGGCAATATCCGAAATCGCCCTAAATATAATCTTTTACTTTAAATGTTTTTAATTTTATTTTCAAAATATGAAAATTTATGGTTTGGGTAATTTAAAGACATGTAAGAAGGCTGAAGGATTTAATGAAAATAAGAATGGAAGATAAGATTAAAGGAGGAAAGGAAAGGAAGATAAGATTGCATCGAAATTTAGATATTGAAAATATATGGCTTAGTAGTAGTAATAGTAGTAGTAGTAGTAGTAGTAGTAGCAAAAATATATAAAAACACTATACATATCATGGTTGTTTTTTACCTTTTATAGATATAGTGTTTTTATATATTTTTGGCTAGTCTGACGATGATAATCGAAACCGGTAACTAACCTAAATTATTAATAAAGTGAATGACGACTAAAAGTTTGATTGTTTTAAATAAAAAAATTTAAAAAAAATCTTTAAAAAAAAATATTTTTTAGCAAAAATAAAAATTAAAAAATGAAACCTTAAAAAAATAAAAATAATAAATGGTTAAACAGAGAATTTTATGAGCTTTAAAACGATGTATCACATGACCTTCCATTTAAAAAAATGTTCCTCCTTGCACCACCGTCTTTGTTTTGCCCCCTAAGCATATTAAGTATCTCGTGTTTTAAATTTCATGTTGATATCTTAATCCTTTCAAAAGTCAAAGGGGGCGGACTTTTGACACGTTCTGTATACAAAAAAAAACACTAAATAGAAAAGTTATAACCACGTGTCGGATCGAAGTAGCCATTACCGGGGGCATGCAAAAATTAGAATTTAAAAAAACACTTTTTTCAAGTAAATAGACACTTTAAACTGTTGTTCACCGAGCGGAATGTCATGTCGACGCTGTTAATACTCAGTGAGTCATTTGGTCATGGTCCATGACTCATAGAGAAAGACTTTAATTTTTTTTTTTTTGAAAATTGTTTCCCATTTCAAAAAACGAATAATTAATAAAAAAAAGTTATTCGTTTTTTGAAAAGAGAAACATATTTAAAAAAAAAATTAAACCCTTCTACATGAGTCATGGACCATGACACTGAGTATTAACAGCGTCGACATGACATTCCTCTT
Organism: Brachypterus glaber; assembly: GCA_958510825.1. Taxonomy (NCBI): domain Eukaryota; kingdom Metazoa; phylum Arthropoda; class Insecta; order Coleoptera; family Kateretidae; genus Brachypterus; species Brachypterus glaber. The sequence goes on from OY294045.1 coordinate 18,227,433, forward strand.
GGTGAACAATAGTTAAAAGTGTCTATTTACTTGAAAAAAGAGTTTTTTAAAATTCTAATTTTTGCATTCCCCCGGTAATGGCTACTTCAATCCGACCCGTGGTAATAACTTCGGATAGATTTGTCATACAAAAAGTAGTGCTTTTGGATACAATACAATACAATAAAAATGATTTGACTAATTTAACTTCCAAAATGTTAAATATTTTTATAAGTAATTAAATTCATTTAATTATTGTTATACAGAGCGGTCCAAAAGTCACCCCCCCCTCTTAACTTTTGAACGAGTTTAGATATTGACTTAAAATTTAGAACTCTTAAATAAGACAACTTAAACTATCTTTAAGCATATATTTGATACTTTTAGCTCTTAAAATGTGGGCAGGGGGGCATGGGGCGACATTTTTTTAAATGGAAAGGTGGGTCGTGTGATACATCATTTTAAAGATTATAAAATTCTCCATTTAACTGTATATTTTTTAAACATATTTTTTTTGGTTTAAAATAGGGTTGAAAATGGGTATTTTTGTCAAATTTCTCTAAAAAATCCAAACAATTTTTTAAAAATGCCTAATTTCATAATGAAAAAAAGTAAATTATACTTTTAAACTAATTTTAGTTGACATAAATAAAAATTAACAAAAAAAAACTTAAAAATTTTTTTTTTTGCACAAAAAAGTGAAAAATCAAAACCTTAAAAAACATGTTTAAAAATTTTAAAAATGTATGGTTATATAGAGAATTTTAAAGGCTTTAAAATGATGTATCACACGATTTCCATTTTCATTTAAAAAAATTTCCCCCCATGCCCCCCTGCTCACATTTTAAGAGATAAAAGTATCAAATATATGCTTGAAGATAGTTTAAGTTGTCTTATTTAAGAGTTTTAAATTTGAAATCTATATCTCAACTCGTTCAAAAGTTAAGTGACTTTTGGACCGCACTGTATGCACGCATAATGTAGGTAGCAATTGAGCCAAAGTTTTACGTTTAAAAAAAAAATCATATAATTAGGTAAAATACGTCCTTGTAAAAATTAAATATTTATAATTAACTAGTTGTAATGATAAAAAGTTCTGATGAAAACTATAAAATCTCAGGATTTTTCATATACCGGGTGAGTTTTATTTATGTCTACCGCTAAAATAACGTTTATTTTCCGTTCGATAAAAACGAAACTTGGTTGATTTATATAATTTTACATTGGCTATAAAATGGCGGATTTATTTTTTTTTGTTTCACTTCCGGTTTTGCCGGAAATTACCTCAATTTTTGATTTTAAATGGAACACCTTGTATATTTTGTCATATTTTGATTCAGAATTAAATTCTGAGTACAACCATGTATCATTTGTCAATGAACACATCACCACGGTTCACCTGGGCGATTTTAAATAAAAATTTCGTGGACCCCTACATTTTTTGGACTAAAACATACCTGATGACATAAGAAATCAATTTCCATTTAAAAGAAAATCGTAAAAGATACACTGTTTTAGAAAGATAAAAAAACGTTTTTTTGAGTAATAGGGTGTGTCAAAAAATTCCGATTTTCGAAATCGAAAACGCTCTCTGGCTCAAATGTTGCTCCTTAGTAAAAAACTGTGGCCACTCAAAAATGAGCCAAATTGATTAATGTTTAGAGGTAGAAAACAAAAAAAATATATTTCCCCTTCCCTTAAGTTATAACATAAAAAAATCGCCAATTATTTGAAGATTTTGGGAAAATTTATTGAAAATGGGCATATTTAAAACGACATAACTTCCTTAGGAATGATTTTTTGACCAAGGTGCATATAAACTTTTTCTATGTTTTAATGTTAAATAACTACTCATTACTAAAATATTTGTTTTTTGCTTTATATTTTTTAATTTTTTTATTTTTGGTTCTTCATGCGTAAAAATTTACTTTTAAATGCATTTATCTTTAAAACGGTTAAACCTGCGATGTTAAACCACAGAAACTTCTTTGTGTATTTTTACATAAAAAAGTATTCCAACCAAAAAATCAAAAAAAAGTACACCGAAAAAAGTTTTAGGCAAAAAACAAAAAATCCACCCGGTTTCTAATCGAAATTAAATTTTTTTACTCAACTTGAGGAAAAAAAAATATGTTTTCTGTATGTAGGTTAACATGTATATATGCTTATATACTAATATATAATTTTGCAGATTTTTTATTTAAAACTATTTTTTATGCACTTTTAAAAACTTGCAAAAATTAAATTTTCGCGAAATCTTTAAATAATTGGCGATTTTTTCATGTTCTAACTTAAGGGGAGGGGGGGATATAATTGTTTTAGTTCTTACATTTAGTATTGTTTCTAAATATTACCAAAGAAACCCTCCAAAATTTCCTCAATTTTTATCTGTATCAGTTTTTATCCGAAAACAGTTACCGATTTTTTTTAAGTTTGAGTGCTTTGAGCTACCTTTAAACATTTATCGATTTGGCTCATTTTTGAGTGGCCACTGTTTTTTACTAAGGAGCAACTTTTAAGCCAGAGAGCGTTTTTGATTTTGAAAATCGCGATTTTTTGACACACCTTATTACTCAAAAAAACGTTTTTTATCTGTCTAAAAAAGTGTATACGATTTTCTTTCAAATGGGAGTTGATTTCTGATGTCATCAGTTATGTTTTAGTCCAAAAAATGTAGGGGTCCACGAATTTTTTATTTAAAATTGCTGGAAAGTAGCGAAAAAGTGTAAGTGAGAATGATATTATAATTATAGAATATCGGGCATTTTAAATCCTTTATCTTTAACAGTGACCTTTATAAATTATTATTGTAGTCTATAAAAGATAATTTAAAAATTTTAACAGTTAGCTAGTTGTAAAGATTATAATTTTATTAATTTACAATTATGTACAATAATAAAAAACGCATTCCGTAAAACGGGGCTATTGGGGCTCCGTTTGAGATATTTTAAAAGTAAAATTCAAGTTTTGGTTAAAAAATAACAATGAACAAATCAGGCGCATATTTGTCATAAACAGTTGATTGTGTCCGATAATATTACTGCGATATGCATCAAAATTGAAAAAGTAAAAGAACTTTTATTAAAGATTAGCACGTATATTAAGGGGTCTTTCTACCTTAGAAATTATAAAAATATCTTTTTTTTTTTTTTATTTTTTATATAGAAAGAAAAAAGAAGTGAAATTTTGTAGGTATGTTTATTTATATTCAAAGAATACAAATAAAATTTCTTTGGATTTTTAAAGTGCCATTTTCTGGACATACATTTTTTTTGAAAAAAACATAAAAAAACAAAACGGAATATTATTCAGTATTAAAGTCGCTATAGCCGGCTAGCCCTATCTATTGTTATGTTTTGGCCAAAAAAAAATCTTTTAGATAATAGAGCTATAGCGACTTCAATACTGAATAATATCCCGTTTGTTTTTTTTTCAGCCGATCCAAACGGCCGGAATCATGGCGACCACCGTTTTTTGACGTTATTTTTTTTAATGGCACTTTAAAAATCTAAAGAAATTTTATTGGTATTCTTTGAATATGAATAAACGTACCTACAAAATTTCACAATGATATCTTTTTTTTTCTATATAAAAAAAATGTTTAAAAAAAGGTTATTTCTAATGTAGCCGCAAATAGGTGTATTCTTCGAGCTATTGTTAATTTCATATATTTTTTTTAATTTTTATGTTCGTTTGAGCTATTTGGGTCGTGTTTTGGGGCTATTTGGTTCTTGACCGAAACGGCTCTAAACTTTCGACCTCTTTATCCATCCATCCAAATTGTTATTGTAGTATTTGAGATGATGTCTTTTCCAAATAACAATGTTAAATAACAATGTTTAAGCATTTTTGATTAGTTTTAGATAATATTTACTAAGTTTACTTCTATCATAGTAATATCAGATACCATCTTGATTCACAAAATAGTTTAAAAAAAAATACCCAAATAACCCCTCGTTACGGTTCTATTTATTTTCAAATTCACGTGACTAAGTGATGTTAAAAAATAAACAATCGCCTTAAAAATTAATTAGTTAAGCGATTAGAGATAATCTTACATTATATATTTCGTTCCCAGCAAACAATTATCAGGTGGCCGCCTTCTATCGTCGGAAATTTGTCGTTGGCCTGCCCGAAATAGGATTAAATGGCCGTTGATTAACCGATGATTCTTGGAATGATGCTGGCAGTCAAAAAATAATTACATTTTTTAATTACCACTATTAAAAAAATAAAAAATAATGTTTGAATAACCAGACGCGCCTAGACGGAGGAAAAGTTTTAATTTTCGGAAAATAGTTATTTGCGCTCCTAGTAGAGATAAATGAATTTTTCTGTGTGAGGTCGTATTTTGTGACCGAAGCGGAGCTGAGGTCCATCAACACGACAGAAGACAGAAAAAAAACTTACCTACGAGCAGCGCATCACGTTTTTCTCACTACCAAGGATTTAAAATCTTATTTTATTAGTAATATTTTTTACATTTATATGTGTGACAATTTAATAATTCATTTTTTTATGAAATTACTCCATAAAATTAAAAATAGTAGTCTTGTGTCTAGGTGTCCCCCTGCGGTAAGTGTCATACACTTAGTGTCCTTGCGCGGTAAATTTTTTTCTGTCTTTAGTTACGGTTTTGTTTGTATTGATTTTATCTATCACTAAGTGTGCATAATTATAAATTTAAACCAATCAGGTTCTCTAATTAGTAGAACATATCCATCATGCTATCAAAGAAAGATTTATAATAATTTATTAATTATATTATTAAGGCCATAAATAATAAATTTCGATAAATTTTTATAATTTTGTGTTTTTCGTACGCGGTTCACTATGGTTTTAACCACATCCTTTCCTTAAATTGTCTATTCAATACAAAACAGATAACCATGCCGGACTTTTAGTATTTATTTATCGAGGGCTCGCGAAAATTAGAATTTTATAAAAAATATTTTTAATTAAATCGGAACTTTGAACGATATTTTACTACTCTATTATTACATAGTTACGTATCTACAGATGTTTAAAGACATATAGGTATATGAAATTCATGTATCCCAAAAAAGGTACAATAAAAGCATCGAAATGGTGCACCATGGTGGTCCAGTTGGCAAAATTATAGATTAGATTGTCGATTAACAAGGGATACCTAAGATAATTATACCGTGCGATTATAAAGTGCCAAACACTTTTTAATGCAAAACTGGCATTAGCGATGAGTAAAATGCAAGAAAGCTGTGTGCGTTTTACTGGCCACCGAGCTGTTGTACGTAGCAATCACATGGGCTTGTCGCGCACAACTCTAACAGAGGCGTGGCTTCAAACGAAGAGTATTTTATTTTCAAAGTGTTTGGCACTTTATAATCGCACTGTATATATTTATTACGTAATAATCAGTCATCGGCGAATTTCCAGTGCTCGCATAGGCGCCGCGTCGATTCTATCGTTGACGCGAGGTTTTAAATATTTACATTTTTATTTTCTTCGAAAAACACCGATATATTTACATATTTATAGTTAATATGTATATTCAATATTGTTGTGTGATCAAATTAGTCGTCAAATGTTACGGTTTAGTAACCTTTATAAAAATTTCCCTCATAATTCGGCAAAATTATTCCGTAAGCCTATGTTTTTGTGTTTATTTTCAACGTTGATGAGTCATAACTGAATTTATTCCGATTAATGGTAATAATATATTTTTTAAAACTGTAAAATTTGCGAGCCCCGACAAATGAATACCAAAAGATAACTAGCAGTGGCGGGGAACAGTTACCTATAAGAGTTTAATTAATAAGTCAATTTAGACTTAAAGATATATATCCATTTGTTTGATCGCTATGTTCTTTTTTAAATAAATATTGATTAATTTCTGTACGTACATAAGAAGTTAAAAATGCAGATAAAAAATAGAAAAATGCTTTTTTATGTATGTATAAGATTAGGTGGACATCACTATGAGTGGGACATATTATTGGATGGGACAGTGCCTGTTTCTAAGATATGCTTCTTAATTTTTGGTTTTTGTTGCTATGATTAGATCGCCCTAGATGTGCAGTTAAGTTAACTGAGTTAACAAATAATAAAAAATGGCAAAGTTTAGGCAGCTGGGTTTTTGACAAATTTAATAACTAAGATATTTTATAGACAAAAGGCAAAAGGAAACTGTGTGAAATTGGTTTATGTAATAGTCTAGAACAACACGAAACATATACCAAATAAATATAAATAAAGATAAATATTTTTAGCCTATTTTTTTTTTGATAATATTGTTAGTATTCTTGAATGGGACAAATTTCGTTTTCTTGAATGTGACAACAGTTTTATTGCATATATCATTCCTATTTATCTCTTTCAAATAAGAAATCACTCTTAAAGGACATAGAGTGTGTAGCCATACAACAATTTGGAACAGTTAGAACTTAAAACCAGCTAATATTTTATATTGATTTAAGAAAACATGAATCAAAGTTTGGACTTAAAAAAAAAATATTTAAAATAAATTCTATGTAAAAAAGATTGTAACACTTAAGGCATATCCAGAAGCTTGCATGGGAACATAAAACATAAGAATGTGATGCCGTGATTGGCTTACAAGATACATAGCGGCACATCAAACCAATCACGGCATCGCATTGTTATGGACTATGTTGTTATGCGAGCCTGTGGATATGTCCTTAAACAGCTATTTTTTTGTTATGAAATGAAATTATAGGTTTACTGTTATTAGTAATAGTGATAATAATAGCTATTTTCATTATTTGTTATCTTTAATAGCAATTTTGTATTTTGGTATGTCCCATTTAATAATACCGTTCTTGAATGGGGCAAATTACGTTTTTTTTTTAATGCTTGTAGTTTTAATAAAAATACACATTATTGAGGTTTAACAGTTGGACTGTGTTCTTTTATTTCCAAATATGATAACAAAAAAAAAGGTATAAAAGATTATAAATAAAATTTTGGCAGTCGTTTAAAAAAAGTGACTCATTCATGGGTATCTCCCCCTATTGCACTCAAAAAATCTAGAAAATAAAGAGGAATAAAGAAAAAAATATTTTGCAAAATAGTGTTATCTTTAGATATGGTCATAAAAAGGTCTGTGACGTCATAAACCGGAGAATACCTATATTTGAATTTCAGATATTGTTGACTTTTGCATAATTAGTGGTGTTAGTAATAGTATTAAATACCTACATTTACTTCAAATAATACCAAATCAAATAAAATAAAAAATGGGAAAGCAAAATAAAATAAACATAAAATTATGAAACTTAACGAAGCTTTACGGAAACGCAATGATAAATCATTGGCTGCGTTCAATGAAAACAGCAAAACTAATCAAAAAAGTCATCAAATGATAAGTTAAAAGGGGCTTACGGGAGGAAAGTATTCCGCGATCTACGCGTGCGCTTGGTTTTGTTTGGTTTTGTGCTGGTTTGGTGTTTTTTTTTAATGGAAGGCGTTGGTTTTTTACGTTAACGTTGGTTTGGTTCTGTGCTGGTTTGGTGTTTTTTTTTAATTGTTTACGTTATTGTTAATTTCTCCGAACGCATGCGCAGATGACGGAATAATTTCCTCCCGTTTGGACTCTACGTGATAAGTTTTGCTAGCAAACTGCTGAATGGCTTATATCTGTCACTTGTCACAACCACCATTTGAGATTAGAAATACCCACAAAAAGTACAATCCCGCGATTTTAAAAAATCAATCAAAACTAATCATCTCAAAACGTTGATGAGGAATGATTGCAGCGACATCTTTCGACAGCTTTCGATGAGTTTTGCTGTTTCCCTTGAACGCAGCCATTGAGTGTTTCATCAAGTTTTGCTTGTCAGAGCCAAACTTTTAAGAAAAACTTAAAAGTTGGAAACATGCACTGTCGTGTTGATGAATTTTTATCCAACTAAACAACGCGGAGGGAAGGTTATTTATTTTACGTGTTTGTTTTTATGTATGTTTGTTTATTCCCCTGTAGAGCCTAAACTACTGGTTGGTTTTAACGATTGAGGCGTCAAAAGATTAGTCTTCATCACGCGAGTAACAGGCTATATAAAACTTCATGTTTCAATAATGATAGTTTTCATCAGGAATTTAACATAAAATCATTCTACAATTGTATGTAAAATATTTGTTTCATACTATAAAAAAAACACTTTGTGATCGCCAATGACCAGTCTACAACTCAAAAAAGTTGATACAAAAAAAAGTTAAAATTGGGTCCCAAAGGGTTAAGTTGGGAGATTTTTGGTTTCTTGTCTACCCAAAAAAAAAATTAGCGGCAATCACTGGTTAAAAGTTTAGAACATGTCTATAGATTGGGCGGAACTAATATAATCAATTTTGGCTAAAAAACAATTTTTTTTGGCATATATATTTTTGTATTCGCTAAATATAAAATGTTTCGGTAATTTTTTTGTGCACTGACTTTAATTAAGCTGGGGCGTCATTTTGCTCCCTATCGTTAATTAGGTATAATAATTAATTACACAGGCACACAAAATAAAAAAGGGCCTGTACTGTAACCACATATGTCTTTTTCTTCTTCTATCGTCAATTCACCAATCTTATGCGCATATGTATAATGATAGCAAGTGTATAGTCTTATGTATTATGCCTTATGCAAATTATGTCATTTTGTTATAATAGATACGTTATGTTTGGTTATGCAAGCCTGTGCACTTAAGGCTTTAGGGGATATCCTGTATCGCCTGATCTCTGAAAAGATCGAATAATACGACTCGTTTCTCAAATACGGAATAAAAAACTATTATTTTTAATTAGTTTACCTAATTTAGGTAATATTTATTGTTTGTATTCATTAAGTAGCCATATCCCCCTGAACAGGGAGGCCGGTCCCCCCTGGAGAATATTATTATACTTTTAACTATTATAAAAATTTTACAATTTTTAAATATATTTTCTCTTTTTATTTTTAATTTAGTTAATAAAAGTTTATAACTTTTTTTAATTTTTTTTTTACTTAAAATTTTTTGGTCCAAAATACCTAATTTTAGCTATTTTCTTTAAAACTGGGTCTCTTGGTGTACCAACCATAGTTACCTATTTTTGGGCAAAAAAACTTATTATATTTTTCACAGCGCCTGCGCTAGAATAATATTATACGGTAGTTAGAATTAAAAAAAAAATCAAAAATCGTCCTAGACAAAAAATTCTTGGATATAAATTTGTTTCACGAAAAAAAAGTCCGTCTGATGTCACGTTTTTGTGTAGACGATAGTTCTACGAGTGAAGATCCCCATTGTTTTTGAAAGTAATCCCCCCAAAAACAAAAAAGTTATGGAGGGTTAAACTTTAAAAAAAATCGAAAAAAGCTAAAAGAAAATTCCGATAAACGTATTTTTTTCAGGAAAAATTACTTTTATTAAAACGATAAATTCTGCCAAAAGAAAATTTAAAAAAAATGAAAAATTTTGAACAATTTTTTTTAAATTTTTTTGATTTTTTTTTTATTTTTCGTTTTTTAAAAAAAGAAAATTTAATAAAAAAATTAAAAAATATTAAGTTATGTTGAAAACTTTTATTTATTTATTTTTTTTGCTATTTTTTTGAAAATCATTATTTTTAAGTATTTGGGAAATGCAATATACCATTTACTGTGAACAATATATATGGGCGAAGTTAAGGTATTGATATCAGACCCGCATTCTAATAATTTACAATTTCCATTCAAATAAATTAAAAATATAGTTTTTTATATATTTATTTTATAGTTTCGCAATTTTTGTGGGACCATAATTATTAATTAGTTATGATTAATGTTACTTTACTTTTTTATTAAATTAAATTTGTATTATACTTTATCCGTTTTTTATTTGAATAAAATCCAACCCTGTATTCTTGAAAATCAATACCTCAACTTCGCCCTAAAATAATATATAATGTAATGCGTAGCATTACATATCTTCACGGCTTTTTTTATATTTTCTTTAAATAATTTGCTTTTTTCTTATAGACCGGCTTCTTGGGCAGGGGGAGGTCCCCCCTTGGAGCCGCGTCTGCCTTCGCTACGGCTCTGGTGAAAGTGTAGGTACATTTATCGGCTTTTAAAGACCGGTTTAAATTTGGCGCCTTCAACAGTAATGACAACCCGACCGTTGCCGCACGTGCTATTGAACATTTTTCGCCATAAGGGGATGCAAATCTAGCCTGAAACACTTACCCTTTTGTTTGATATTGGTCGAATTGTGGTTGTCCTGGTCAAAAACGGTTTTGTAGCGTGCTGTGTAATCATGTCCATTTTTAATGTTCCCGTTCATCTTGTATTTGGTATTATTTATAGAAACGATGAAGTGACGCAGCGATCAAACCGATTATACGAAAATAAGATTCATATTGAAAATATATAAGGATGCGTTATAATAATAAAATAAAAATTAAATAATAATTTAATATATATACACTTAAAATTTAGTTAATAAATTAAGTTGTACTATAACAGGGCGGCTAAAATCAACGCGATCTGTTTCCGAAAAAGCAATTTGCAAAAACTACCTCACGATTAATTCCACGAAATTCAAACTTTGAGCCTTTTTCGCTTCCTTGACCATACTAGTGTAAATAAATTGTATAACAGTAACTTTACGAATATTTTCATAATCGTCCATTCATATTATTGTAGCGTCTGTTTAAAAAGAAATATTCTTGTCTGTATTTTTTTGTTCTTCGATTTTTTACGAAATTTGCACTATCACTAAACTTCCGACTTTTTAACAAATCTATTCAATAATTTCCAAAACTTTTATATATAACAATATTTCTACTGAACACTCGTTGATATGGCTTGGAAATTGATTAAGAAGGGGAATGCGGCGTTGCCGTAACTGCGAAATTAGCACGTGGTAACTAAACGACGCGGTGCCAGATTTTCGCCGGCTCGTATATTGGTTTTAACAAAGCCCGCCTTCTTTGAAACTTCATTCACCAGAACATACGTTTTGAGGGTAAATATTATACAGGGTATTTCTAAGAACCAGTTTTTTATTTAAGGGTCAAAAGATCCGATACCAGGTCAAATTACTACACAATTCAAAAATATACATTTTTGAGTGACTAATGTACCCAGACAGCACAAAGATGACTTAAAGAGATCTTGAAGATGTCGTAGCTCGTCATTCAAGGTCTTAAGAACGTCGTTTTTCGCCGTATATGCATCTTAAAGACGTCTTAATGACGTCGTATGTTACAAAAGGTAACGTCTTTAAGACATCTTTTTTAAGACGCCTTGCACAGGCGACTTTACAACATAATAGCCCCTCCCATTTGCGTTGCTACGGTCGTATTGATATAAAAAGCGTGATAAGAATTAGAATGAGAGGTAATTTGTTTGTCAAAAAAATATCTTAAAAAAATGTGACTTTTTATTTTTTTTTCAGTTTTTTTTTGAAAATTTCTTTTTTGATTTTTTTTGATTTTGTCGTTTTTCGTAAACAGAAAATTAAAAAAAAATGAAAATAAAAATTTTTAAATTTTTTTTGTTTTTCAAAAAAACTATTTAAAAAAATGGTAATTTTTTTTAATAGTTGATTGTGGTTAATTTATTATTAGCGATGAGTATCGAAGTTAAGACGTCTTGTACCGATACTTAAAAGACATCTTATAGACATCATAATCAGATATCTTTTAAACATCCCTAAAAAGAAATCCATAAGATATCCTTTTTATGTCTTTAGGCGTCCAGACATAATTAAGTTCTAAAAAAGACGTCTTTAAGATATCATCCCAGCAAACACACCAGCAATGGGCCGGCAACGGCACAATGCCGTAAGCCGATAAAGAGTCATAGGTCCGTTGACGACATGCCATTACCGGCCCGGTAATGGAAGTGTCGCACAAGCCGATAACTGGCCGGTAATGGCAAGCCGATAACGGGCCGGTAATGACAAGCCGATAACGGGCCGGTAATGGCTAGCCGGCTTTTTTTTTACGAAAAATTTTGTTTTTTCATTTTTTTTTGTTTTTCACGAAAAGATCTTAAGATCTTTTATTAAGTATTAAAAAAAATGGTTCGATGTTTTTTTTTATTTTTTGAAAAAACCTTTGTAATGAACTATAGGGAAAAGTATTATTTTGTTGGAAGTTGGATCAGTATTTTACCATGGCATAAAAAAGAACGATAATATCGATCGTTTTAGAATATTATTCTGAATAAGTTTTTATATTTTAGTACCTACGGAACCTTAACGAGCTTCTTTCCCGCCCTGGGATCCTAAATGCGACTTAAATGCAAGTGAATTAATTGTTAATTTAGTATTTAATAAAAAAAATGTAATTACTTACTTTTTATCTTCAAAAATCATTATTAAGAATTGTAAATAAACACATGCCACAGAAAATTTTCATTAATGAACTTTATCACTGACGCAGCAAAATCACAACACAAGAGGCCAGTTTGAGTTGAAGCTCTCGGAGCATAGTTCTATCTCTTTCTAACTACTTGTTTTAAAAGAGATAGAACTATGCTCCGAGCGCTCCAAGCTTCAACTCAAACGGCCCTAAGAACACAACCCGCGCAAAACTTGCGCATGCGTCTTGACTTCTTCTCCTTCTACGCAAGATCATATTTTAAATTGGCGTTGTATCGTCGGCCACAGATCGGTCCTTTACAGGCTAGCCGATAATCGGCAAGCCAGCAATGGACCAATAATTATTTATGCCGATTATCGTACGGTGGTTTGCTGGGATGTGCTGTCTGGGTATAGTTAGGGGGCGTCCATAAAGTAGTTCACAATTGTCTTGGTCATCTTTGACCCCCTTCCCCCTTGTCACCAAGGCCATATCCAGGATTTTTTTTTCGGGGGCGCCCGACACATTTTTTTCTAAACTTTGAAAAGAATTGAAATGGCGCCGCAGCGGAAAATTTTTGCAAATTTTTTTTTAAACTAGTAAAAATGGCCCATTAGGCGAATTTATACAAACATTGTCTTAAATTTTATGATTTCGGGGGGCGGCCCCCCTGGGCTCTTCTCCAGGATACAGCCTTGCTTGTCACATTGTGTCATACTGGAACTGACCCTTCCTCCCCCACTGTCACGTCGCGTTAAAGGAGTCGCGGTAAAATAGCCCAATTAAGGCATTTTGGATGGAAGGTAAGATTTATATATTTTTGAAAATAGTAGTGATAGGCAAACTCAACGGTACCAAATTTAAACTTAAAAACAGAGGGAAACCATTTTTTAAATGGTGCTGAAAATTGGTCCTTTTATAAGATTTTTTTTTTGCTTACTTTTTATAACATCTTATACTTGCTTCTTTTTTACGGTGTTTTCCCCTATAAATTTTTCTTTTAGACCCAAATTTTGCGTCAAAACTACACATTATTTTATAGTTTCGTGGCAAAAAGCAGCTACTCGTATTCTTTATGTATGCTCTTTCCAAATTTGATATTTTATGTACTTCAGTAAAAAATTACATAAATTTTGACAAAAAGTTCCAAATGTAGTCTTTAAAGCTTTATAGCTTCATAGATATAAAAAGTATTTGGCGCTAAAACGGGATTGGATTTTCTTTGCTGTTCGTTTTGTATTGGATATTTTTCGTTCCTATAGGTATACCCTGTTGGAAAATAACGTTAAAACGACTTGAGCTAACATTAGCTAAATGTGGTTTAAATGTTAACTAACTAACGTAAGCGCATAACGTTAAAATAACTTTTATCTAACGTTTGGTGCCTAACGTTAGAAATCTGATAATCAGCTAACGTTTATCTAACTTTAGATTCTGACTTTCACCTAAGGTTAGGCATCTATAGATGAACGTTATAACATTCAGCCAATGTTTATATAACGTTAGATTAGAATTAGAAGGCGGGCTTTGTTAAAACAATTCACCTAACGTTAACGGAATGTGATATTCTAACATTTAGCCAACTTTCACTTAAGACCACTTGCACCAACTCTTAAACTGGGATTATCTCGACTAAACTGAGTTTAAGTTAAAAATACTATGTTCTGATTGGTTGACTGTCAATTTAAACCAAGTTTAAAGTTAAAACATCGTTGGTGCAAGTGGCCCTTAGGGATATTAAAAAATGTTTTTTTTAATACATTGTTTTAAAACGTTTTTTTTTTTTTTTGTTTTTTTTTTGTTTTTGTTTTTTCGTACCAAATTGTCAACAAAAAAATATTTTTAATTAATAAACTTTCTTTTGGTTGTCAAATTAGTACAATTTGTATATTTATCTAATTTTTTTAATATTTATAACTCTAATTTGTTTATTGATTAATTAGCACTTGGTAAATCTAGGTAAATTAATTTTTTGCAAACCGATCTGAAAAAGAAATTAAGAAAATGATAAATTATATTAAATGAATTAATTAAGTTTGACTGATCAAAGGTTAGTGACATTTTAAATACAATACAAGGTCGTTAAGTGGAAGCATTTTAATTAATTTAATTTGAATATATATAATATTAGCTTAATGACAAGGGTCCAGGAAAAAGGAACAACTTGCAGTTTTTAACCGACTTTCAAAAAGGAGGAGGTTATCAATTCGACGTGTGTTTTTTTATGTTTGTTCCCGCATAACTTTGGAACCAATGAACGGAATTTGATGAAACTTTTTGCAACTTAAAGATGGCATTCATGAGGTGGTCCCGTTTTAATTTGACGCTCGGATAATGCCGGGTAAGCCGGATAATTAAGATAAATCTAATCATTTTAACGCAATTTCACTTAAAAACGGCTTAATTTGGTTCTACTACCAGCCAATTTTTTATAGAAATATCGGATAACTCAGATAAGCCGGATAACTTGGTTAAGGGGTCACTTAAATATTACGCCACACTGAAAAAATTTTAAAAGCCGCTAAACTTGATTCTCTGGACCTGTAATATTAAAACACCAAGAGCAAATGATAAATGTTGTGATTTTACCAAAAGGCGTTGTTTGATTATTACTTAACGTTTTAAAGTTTTATAAGATTTTCTCTAGTATTCCGTTTAAAATAAGGTTGGTTTGGACGCACTAACAGTGCGTTGTGACCTCAGCAGCTTGCCGAGATGGAAGAACAACTATAATTTAGCTTAGATGACGTTACAAATCCACAAGTTCTGTGTCTCTAAAAAGTAAAAAATAAAAACTTTTCGCAAAAAAAAATGAACTTGTATGTCTCTATAAAGTAAAAAATAAAAAATACTTAAGTAGGTGCCAATTTCACAGCAAACAATAATAAAATAATAAAAAAGTAATTGTTAGTAATTAATTTAGGAAATGGTGAAATTGGCACCGACTTAAGTATTTTTTATTTATTACTTTTTAGAGACAGAAGTCGGTTCATTTTTTTTTTGCGAAAAGTTTTTATTTGAGCGAGTCTTATCTCAAAAAAAAATAATGATTTCTGACGAATATTATTAGTGATTAGTAATCACTGATTACAGATTTAATTACTAATCTTTAGTAATTAATTACTTATTTATCCTATCGATCGAGAATTGAGTACAACTTATACAGCAGAAACGTGCAGAAACGTACAACTTATACAGCAGAAACGTGAAGATATGTAATGCTACGCATTCCATTATATACTATTCACAGTATTACTGTGGACGGACGGAGGGACAAAAAAAAATAAAAAAAAAATTATAGGTATGTTTATACCCCATAACTTTTTTGTTCTTGAAGGATTACTTTTAAAATTGGTAGAATTGATTCTTATAATAAAAGTAATTTTTCCTTAAAAAGTTAAGTTAATCGGAATTTTCTTTCAGCTTTTTTTGATTTTTACTTTTATATTTTTCTTAAGTTTAACCCCCCGCAACTTTTTTGTTTTTGGGGGATTACTTTCAAAACCAATAGGGATCTTCCCCTCATATAACTTGATTTTTCCTAAAAGTTTCGAGTCGATCGGATTTTTCGTTCTTGAGTTATCGTGTCTACAAAAAATGTGACATCGGACAGACGGACGGACGGATGGACGGAGGGACAGAAAAAACAAAAAAAATCTTATTTTTTCATAAAACAAATTTATATCCAAGAATTTTTAACTTTTTTGAAAATTCGAAACTGCCTCGGAAACCGTATAATACCTACTATTCTACCGCAGGCGATGTGAATAGTATAATAATAAACATAAATGATATTACACATACAGGGTGACAATTTGAAAACGAGCAGCATTTAATATTTCTTTAACTGATGATCATCCCCTCGATCATCCCCAAATGCTCATTGCGTCGACACAATGAAAATTTGGCGAAACACGTGAATTTACATATCAAGGGGACTTTACCAAAAGAATCTTAAGAAAAAAAAAATTGAAAAATTTTGAAAACTTTTTTTTTATTTTTTTTTTATTTATTTGGGAAATACAATATATTATTTACTGTGAATAGTATGTAATGGAATGCATAGCATTACATATCTTCACGGCTTATTTTAATTTGTAAATAAAACGCATTCCATACACTCGTGAGGTTAAGAACTTCAATTTTGACAAAAAAAAATAAAAAGAGATGTAACTTATCTAGAATTACATTTATAAGGATTTCAAAAATAGCTAAATAAATGGGTGTTGCTATTTAAAATTTTAGGGGTAGGCGCCCTGGGGGTCAGGGGGTTGAATGTAATACAACAACAAATAATGTTTGTTTGTTTGTTTGTTCAATGTTTATTTTTTAACGTCGTACTATTCTACTTAATTAAGCATCCCCTAAGTCCAGGACTTGTGTGGGCTAGTAGTAGAGGGAACCACCGGCTTTAATTTACTTTCGAACCAATATATCTAGGGAGTACGCCTTCGCCAAATTTCAATTATTAATTAACTGAAAAAGGCAATCGGCGCCAGTGAGGTTTGAACTCACAATCATTAGCTCAGTGTCAATGCTATATCGATACCTTAGACCGCTGAGCTAATCTCCCATAAAATAGATCAAAAGTTGTCCCCCTTGATATGTAAATTGACGTATTTCGCCAAATTTTCATTGTGTTATCAGTTAAAGAAATATTAAATGCTGCTCGTTTTCAAATTGTCACCCTGTATAACAAATTTTAGTGTTGTTTTTTATTTGTTTACGTGACGTAAATAACGTCTTAATAACTATTTTAAAAACAAAATATATTATTACAGTGAATTAACACCTAATATAGTAAATTGTGGTTTGACTGTTTTCTGTGCTTCTTTTTCTCGGGCCCTATTGTTAGTTATAAATAATAAATTAAATAAATTTTAAACTTTAATAAATGCTTTAAATACTACATTTTTGTTCATGTGTATATGTATGTGTTCCATATATGGCTTTTTAAACCTTCCAGTACAGCTCATCGCTCAACTGTATCGAACGCTTTACTCTATCCACTTGCGAAATTCGACATATGCAAAAACATAATTTTGAGTAAATTGAGAAGACTGTTCAAAAAAATTTGGCTGCGGCGACAGAGCTTTCTTGCATTTTTATAAAACTTAAAATTGTAAAAATGTTTTAAAACTAAAATAGATCAAAATTGTAATAAAATTTAACACATTTTTGTTTTGGTCGCTTTCAAATATATTTTGTTTATGCGAGCTTTTTTTGGAAAATAAACAAAAACACTCGCGAGTACACTACGGGCCAGGCAAGCTGCGTTTTTGGCCAAAAGTTGACAAATTTTACTTTTAAATTTGAAAAAAGTAAATAGGGCAAACGAATAAGGAATAGT
This sequence comes from Brachypterus glaber, assembly GCA_958510825.1. NCBI lineage: Eukaryota > Metazoa > Arthropoda > Insecta > Coleoptera > Kateretidae > Brachypterus > Brachypterus glaber. The sequence continues at coordinate 18,245,068 of OY294045.1, forward strand.
TAGTTTTTGAGAATACTGAATTTAATAACTGAAATAATGTAAATTGGTACCAAAATCATTTTAAAAACAAAGTCGGTTTTAGCATCTTCAAAAACTCAATAGCAATTTTCATCAAAATCCAATAAAATCTTACAGATTTGACCGCCATATTGGATCCGACATATTGAATTTTGAATTTTAAAAAACAGATTCGGTTTCAGTATCCTCGAAAACCCTTGAATACCAATTTTCATCAAAAACCAATGAAATTTTACAGAATTTGCGCCATATTGGATCCTTCATTTTAAATTTTTAATTAAAAAGTCCAAACCCCTGGGTACCAATTTTCATCAGAATCCAATAAAATCCAACAGATTTGGCCGCTATATTGGATCCGCTATTTTAAATTTTGAATTTTTATAAACAGATAAACATAATTCATTGTTTATTTGATCGTAAAAGTTGCATGTATATTAAAATAAGTAAATAATTATAACATATCTATAGTTATTATTTTAATAATTTAATTTATTTATTATTGGTAAGGTCACAATAATTGTAGTTTCGAGTATAAATAATTATAATTACACGGTACGACAGCAAAAAAAAATCTGCCATCGGACCAACTTTTTTTAACTAATTTTGGGTCGTAGACTTCGAATCTATAATCAGATTTTTCGAGTCACGTCGGGATTTTTTTCTATATGCACTTAAAGTTGTCAATTTACTCTAGTTTACAAGTTTGTTTTATTTGTTTTCTGGGGTAATTTGATACGGAAAAAATTCAGAATGAAAAAAATGAAACATGTTTTAAAAACATATAATATTTGCAAAAATAATTCGGAACCGCTTTAAGCTAAAACTTGGTATGAAAACGTGGCAGGTGAGTATATCAGCTAGTTCAAACTATTTTTGTGTTAAATGGGGTGAAGAGGGGGAAGATAGTATTTTTTGCGATCTATTGCAATTACTAATTACCTATAGGTAATTAGTTAACTAAGTAAAAAAAATGTTTCACTTATGCAAAGTCTCGTGCAAAGTAGTACTAACAAAAAAAATGTTTTTGCAAACCCTTTTATTTATTTATATTTCAATATAAAACTATAGGTATAATTAAAACAAAAGTCAAGAAGGTTTGTATACAATATTTGTACATCAATTTTATTTTTCAGCCCTTTTTATTTTTTCCTTTTTATATTTCCCTACTGTACTGGGTTATATGATGTGACTTACATCTGTGTCATTTTTAAGAGCCTAGCAATATTTTTCCAGCATATACGTTCTTGTCTTTTGTTTTTATAACTTATAAATTGATTAAAAAACCTTGGGTAATGCCACAAATACTTTCTCCAACGCCAGAGTTTTAGGAAAAAACTCCCTATAGAATTACCAACTTTAAGTGCATATAGAAAAAAATTCTGACGTGACCCGAAAAATCTGATTACAGATTCGAAATCTACGACCCAAAATTAGTTAAAAAAAACTTGGTACGATACCAGAAATTTTTTTGCTGTCGTACCGTGTTATTAGCGATGCTGGAAACTAAATGACGATTTGACTGTTCATATAATTTATAATGTTTTAATTATTATTATTACCTTAACAAATTTAAATGTTAAATTAGTTATTATGCTCTTTGCAGCACGCAAACACTAAGAGAGTAGAAATAGGGTAGTTTTGAATTTTACAAAATCGGCAAAAAATCATAGACAAAAAAAATCTTTAATCCAATTTGTATCCAAAGATATGTCAAATATTTAAAAGTCTTAAATATATGTATTGCTTTGCAGTGGATGGTATATTCTGTATTCTCTCTTCTCAAAATATAACTGCTTTGGTCCATTGAGGTACCTCAATGCTTTGGTCTCGTGCTTGTACCTTATTTTTTATACTATACAGGGTGTCCCAGCTAAAAGAGATCAGTTGTTTTTTGGCCTTATTGTTAGAGCTATCGAAGAAAAAATATGTAAGCAACAACCTATACGTGTGCCTAAACAAAAATGGCTACTATCTTTTATTTCTGAGATACAATTTTTTAACTGTCGCTTTAGATAATATTTTTAATAAATGATTATAACATTAAACTATTCTTTAATTTATTTACATTTTCTAAATAAATCATGATAATACAAAATTATTTTTTAATTAATTTAAAACTATGAATTTTTTTAATAAAATTATTTTATCAAGATCTCCATGAATTTCACTTATTTTGATTGCAGTTAAGGGTTTCGCGAATTGAATATCAAAATCATAAAAGTCCGGATAAATGTCACATAAATTGTTAAAATTGAATAAACTATAAAAAAATGCGTTTTGGATTTAAATATTAAATAACGTGGAAGTACCATAAGTATTTGTACCATAAGTATTTTAGTAAAAAAGGCTTAGGTAAATTCAGATTATAAAAATATGGTAATTTCACAGCAAATAAAGTAGGTCATATGTTACCAGCAAAGAAAGTGGTAAATTTAAATCAGTACTGTAAATTCACTGTTATCTGTAAAAGTTTGAATTTTTATTTTAGTAATTTTACTGCTATCTTTTGTAGAATGTAAGCTATAATTATGGTAATTTTCAACCAATAATGCAAAAGTGCCAGGTTTTTGCACCATATCCATGAATTTTAATGCAAAATTATTGTACCCACAGGAAAAGAGCTGAGATTTTACTAGGTTTGGACCCAGTAATATTGAGGTTAATTTTAATAAATATTGTAAATTCACGTTCTGACATGGTGAATTTGCTTTAATTATTACAGGTAATATTACTAAAAGATTGACGGATAAATTTAGAGTGTAGGAATTAGTTTGGGTACTTGAAACCCTTAACACAGATGCTAATAAACAAATTATTGCCATTTTAACAAGAATAAATTAGGAATATTTGCTACTTTTTGACGCTCAGAATGTGCAAAAATTTGGTGCAAAAATCAGCTACCCAATTTTTCTGCGTTTATTCTTTCCAGGTATTATATTTTATATATTTTACTATACTGGAAATTTAATAAAACCTGCAGCGACTCAGTTGCGAATATGTGGTAAAAGGCGAAGATCATACCACTTCGGATGCGACTCGCGTAATTTCGTCGAAGCTTCGCAAAGGCGGACCCCTTATACGAAAGCAGCAGAGGTATGAGTCACTGCAGGTTTTGTTGAATTTCCAGTATAAAATTGAAATATAATTTGATTAAAATATCTCTCCTGAGTCCATATATGATTTTAAAACTACTACATACTTTACGGATTTGGTGTAAAAAGAGGTTAAGTAAATTTTCTTTGCTGTTCCGTCTTACATTAAATATTTTTCGTTTATTTTGATATAATAAAAAAGTTAAATTATTGCAAAATAAACGAAGCAAAGAAAATTTACTTAACCTCTTTTCACACCAAATCCGTAGAGTATATACAAAAGATGTATATTTCACGAAAAGGTGAGGACCTTTATTTTTCGAGGAAAAAAGTTGTATTTTTAGGCTAAAAAATGTTGTAATTTTTTACCTTCCCCCCCCCCCACAAAATCTTCTTCGCTACGGCCCTGCTTACTTCCTTGACTTCACAGTTTCATGTTTCTTATCAAAATTTATCTTTATTTTTGCTAAAAATATGAGATACAATAAAATTTGGTTAATCTTTAAGGTGAGCTAATTAGCAAATATTTCACAAGGTATCGTAATATACAAGGAGCGGACTGGGAAAAAATAATATGATATGATGATTAAAGCCATTCTCTATTTTGAAATTTTCTAAATAGGGTTTGCTTTTATCCGAACTTTGTGTTTAATTTCCGAATTCTGGCACCCTTTCAAATTTTTTTGGGGGTGTCACCTCACCCGCTGTGCGCACGCCTATGAAGTTACAACAATTATGAATACTAATAATATTTAACTTTTTTTTTTTTTGGACAAAAACTTATTTTTTGATGCTTACTGCTAGTGGGGTTATTATACTATTCACATCGCCTGCGCTAGAATAGTATTATACGGTAGTTTCGAAGTTTCAAAAAATTTAAAAAATTGTCCTAAACAAAAAAATGTTTGGATATAAATTTGTTTCATGAAAAAATAAGCAAATGTTCTTTTAATGTCTCATGTCGCGAGACATTAGTCGTATATCCCAAGGATATCCTGAAAAGTATGTCCTGAAGATATACTGCCCGTATATCCCAAGAATAAACGGTATGTCCTTCGTACATCCCACGACGTCCCGAGGGGATGTCCCGGGGATGTCCTTTCAGGATATGCCTGGGATATACCCCTCGAGACGTCCCTGGGACACACGAAGGACATTTGAGATATACAAGGTATATCCATGGGATATACGGGTTCGGAAGTCGCTCGACTTCCCGTTTAGTAACAAAAGTATATCCTGGGGAAGTCGCAAATTCCCGTTTAGTAACAAAAGTATGTCCTGGGGATATCCATCGAAAAACGTGTGCTATATGGGCCTTTGGCTTTTAAACCCTTCAAATATGTTTCGTGTCCCCTTTTTTAGTACTCGATGCAGTACTTGTTAAAAATGTTAACTTAAAATTGAACTATCGACCTGAAATTTGGAAATTAGGCAATTTGGAACAAATTTAGGGGCGACCCTAAAAATATATTTTTAAGGACCAACCTATTCGACCATAGTGTGTAGGTATGATGAAGTAAATTTATTTTAAAATTATAACATGCCCAGTCCGCCTCTGGGGCAATATATAATTACTACGAAGTGACTCATTGAGAGTATAAAGTTCATACATTATTTTTAAATAAAGTATTTATTAAGGCAAATTATTACTATGGTCTGTTTCATCAAGCAAGATAGTAAATTAAAAATCGCACAGTGAATATTTTCATAAGAGATTCGAATATTGGATGTGCGAATATACTGCGTATTTTATAAAACATAACTATATTCTATACACAAACATACATTATATACTAAGTACTATTCAAGCCTGTTGTAAAAATATTTACTGTGCGATTTTTAATTTACTATCTTGCTTGATGAAACAGACCATAGACATTTTTTACCTGTGTTCCCACTTGACAAAACAATATTGTATAAGTGCGGTCCTGTTTTGCCCTTTTAGATTTTGAACATTAAATGTTCAAAATTTTTGAGATATAAACTTCAAATTTGGAACACGTGAATATATAATAAGACGACATATACTATACTATCTTTTAGAATATATTTTATATTTTTAGCTTTTACAATGTGGATGGGGGGGGGGGTTGAATGGAAATGGGGTGTCTTGTGATACATCATTTTAAAGGAAATAACATTCTTTTTTGGACCATATATTTATTAATTTAAAAATAAAATTAAAATTTATAACTTTTCCATAATTTTAACTAAAAATGCGATTTTCTTGGAATTTTTTAATAATGTCGTTTAAAATTAGTTTAAAACTCGATTTAAAAGTATAATTTAGGTTTATTTATAAAAAAAATTGACAAAATTTTTTATTTTCAACCTTATATTGGTTAACGACAAGCGCTAAATTTTAATAATTAACACTTTCAGTTTGCAAACCCATGTGTACGGAAGTTAAAATATTAAAAAATTATTTAAAGAGTTGGAAAATAGAAAATTTATAACTTTTTTAGTAAAAAGAAACTATTAATGGTAAAATGTTTGACAAATTTTAAATTTTAGTCGGCAAATGGACTTTTCAATTTTCCTCAAACACGACTTAGTTGGCAAAAAAATGGATATTAAAAAAATTGTTTAAAGACAATCCTGTGTATTATACGTTGTTAGAATATACATTAGATGAACAACTTTTTCTGATAGTTGGTCAACTTTCTGTAGCACCTCTTTCTCTGTCAGAGCTATTTAAAAATCAACTAACATTTTTTTGTAATCAAATAGTGCTCAGAAGATATTTTTTTAATGAGACAGGAGCTAACATTTCAAGAAAATTGTTTTGTTGAAAGGGTTCACTTTTGAGTATCATATATAAAAAAAAATAATTACCAAAGAAGTCATATTTTTTATTATTTTTATTTTAGTGAGAAAACGATTTTAAGGAAAAATACAAAACCTGAAATAACTTTTAAACCATCAACAATTGAATAACAACATATACGGTTATTTCGATTGAAAATGACCTCCTCCACCACCCCCTTTCGTTTGATCGTCTACTTTTGGGACACCCTGTATATTGCACTAGTTAACTTACAAGGATTTACTCTCCAACAAATTTACATAATTTTTGGGGTAATTTTACGTACTGAATACAAATTTAATTTAATTTTATTAGTTGGGAAAATTGGACCGGTACATGTATCCTGCTGCAGCAGGGTAAATTCTTAATATTTAGTTTCTTCTTAATTCTTAATATTTAGTTGGGAAAATCTTAATATTTATTTGGCAATTTTTTGACAAAAACGCTTAAGTAATTTTTTTTTCGCGAATATGTGTCATCTTTTTCGTATATGAAACATCACGAACGTTAAAAAAAGTATAAAAATATTATTTTTTTTAATAATGCAGGATTTTCCCTTAAAAGGAAACGTTATTTTTGTAGAGTTTTAAAATCACCTGCGAATTAAAAGATTTAGTTAAGATTAATTATATTATCTCATTCAATTTAAATAAGATTTAATCTTTTAAGTAAATAACAAGTCGTGAAGGTATGTAATGCTTGGCATTCCTTTAAATACTCTTTACAGTGCTGGTAGTATATTACATTTTCCCAAATACTTGTTCTGATTTTTGGCTTCAAAATTTTTTTTTGCTTTTTTATGCTTCTTAATATGTGTAGAATACGCTCCCGACATATTTTAACGAAATTCGTCTTCTTTAAAAAGTTATACGTATATATGTACTTTAAAGATACTGCGTGAGTTTTATTTATGTCCACCCCTCATAACTTTTGAATGAAGTGACATATTAACTTCAAATTTAACACTTAAATAAGACAACTTAAACCATATTTTGGTATATATATGATATTTTTAGCTTTAAAAATGTGGACAAGAGGCATAGGGGGGGATTCTTTTTAATGGAAAGATGCGTCGTGTGATATATCATTTTAAAGCAAATAAAATTTTCTATTTGACCATATATTTTTTATTTTTCGTTTTTCTAAGGTTTTTATTTTTCAATTTTTTTTTTTTTTTTGCTAAAAAATGCAATTTTTTAAGATTTTTTTTTCTAAAATTTTATTTATATCGTTTAAAATTAGCATAAAAGTATAATTTTCGAGATTTTTGTAGAGATTTTTGATATCTCTGACAGATTTTTAAAAGATCTTTTAAAAATTATCGGGTCGACCCGATAATTTGTACATAGTCAATACCAAGTCAAAAATTAAATTTTGTTTTCAGCAGTATATTTTCTTATTTTTGACGGAATAAATTTTAAATTTATTTTCTTATTCGCTTTTTGCTATATTTGATGCGCTAATTTCGGAACCTAGTTGTAGTGGATTAGTTTTCTATTAATGGGGCTCTAAGCAAAAAAAGCGGGTTTAAAATATAATTTTTCTTGTTTTTTATAGGCTTCTAAATTAAAAAAATGAGATTCTTTTGCATTTTTTCGATATATTTTGAGAATTTTTTTTATATAAATACTAAAATACGACTCTACTTTTTATAAGCAATACTAACACATAGAATATAGAACAGCAACACCATTGGTTTGGACTTTTGGCAACACGATAAATTAAATTTATTATGAAAATGTGAGTGATGCCGCTAAAAGGTACCTTAACGAAAAAAATACGATTTTTTGATTTGTGGGGTTTCAGATGCATTGTATATTTCTACGTTAATTAGTGAAAGAAAAACATTAATATCTCCAATAGTTTTTTTATTATGATTTTTTTTGTAAAGGATTACAAAAGAAAAATTATAAAAAAAGTCGCCTGTAATAAAAATTATTAAAACTCTTAGATGAGCATAATAACATCTCTACTCAATATATCTTAACTTCAGAACACCTTTTGCTGAACAAATATCTACACCATAATATCTGTACTCAAGAATATACAGGGTGATCCTTTAAAAACGATCCAACCCAAATATCTCGCAAAGTAAGCACAATACAAAAATTCTAAGCAAGAGGTTAATTTGGGTCCTCAAGAGGGAAATTTAAGTATATGATTTTGGGGGCTGTAATTTTCACCCCCTAACGACCCAGCTAACCCAACTTTAGAATCTTAAATAGCAACCGCCATTTTGTGATGCGAATTTAAAAGAGCCTAAAAAATTAATATTTTTGGTTGAAATAAAAATTAAATACCAACCCTTAAATTAAGAGTGGATGATGTTTTAAAAGAATTGGTATAAAATATTCAGAATAATATGTTTTTTAATTTTGACCGAACATTCTTAATCTACGACACAGAAAACCCACAGATACCGATTTTGGTTAGAATAAGCCATTAATGACAAAAATCATCCGCCATGTAGACGCCGCCATTTTGATTTTTTTTTAAATTTTGACAAAAAATCGTAATCTAAGACCCTGAAAACCCCCTAATACCGATTTTTGTTCGAATCAGCCACAAATCACAAAAGTCGCCCGCCATATTGGCGCCGCCATTTTATTTTTTTAATTTTGACCAAAAATTCTTAATCTATGGCACAGAAAACCCCCAGATACTGATTTTGGTTCGAATTGGCAATTAATGATACAAATCATCCGCCATGTTGACGCCGCCATTTTGATTTTTTGTAATTATGACAAAAAATTCGTAATCTACGACCCCGAAAACCCCCTGATACCGATTTTGGTTCGAATCGGCCAGAAATCACAAAAGTCGTGCGCCATATTGGCGCCGCCATTTAGATTTTTTGAATTTTGACAAAAAAATCGTAATCTATGACCCCGAAAACCCCCTGATACCGATTTTGGTTCGAATCGGCCAGAAATTACAAAAGCCGTCCGCCATATTGGCTCCGCCATTATGATTTTTTAAATTTTGACAAAAAAATCGTAATCTACGACCCCGAAAACCCCCTGATACCGATTTTGGTTCAAATCGGCCAGAAATTACAAAAGTCGTCCGCCATATTGGCGCCGCCATTTTGTTTATTTTTATTTTGACCAAAAATTTGCAATCTTTGATCCCGAAAACGCCCCGATGGCGATTTTGGACCAAAATAAACCATAAATAACTAAATTAGGTTTAAAATTTTTATTATAAATGATAAAAAATATTGTGTCGACCACGGGAAAACGGTGCATTTCTGCAAAGAGTGATTACTATTTTCGTAATCAGGATGGTTGAATTAGTCTTAAAAAAAATAAACTGCAGCTATAAGTGATGTGTAGTAAACGAAATTACATCCTTAATTTGTCCCAACTTTAAACTCGTTTTTCTCGAAATCTACTTTTTATGCTTAAGGTACCTTTTCGCGGCACCACACACAAATAATAAAACGAAAAATAACAAAAAACTTTTTCTCCTTGCTTTAAAATATAAAATTTACATTAAAAAAACATTAAACAACGTAAAACATTGTTCTGCTTGCTTTCAATAACTCCCCATAAAACCTCCTTTACTGAATTCAATCTAAAACTTTTTTTATTTTTACAAACCTTACACGTGTGTTAGTGTTGTTTATAAAAATCAGATATCTTTAGTATTTATATAAAATGTTCATGAAAATTAAGCGAAAAAATACGAAAAAATCTCATTTTTAAACTTAGAGGCCTATAAAAACAAATAAATAAAGATATTTGAAATCCGCTTTTTTTGGAACCCTATTATTAGAGAACCAATCCACCGCAAAACAAGCATTAACTAATTAGACCTTCATTTTTTTTACTACAACTATAGGAAAAAAACTACTGTGCGTTAAATCTCAAAAACAACGAGCGGATCGATAAAAACGGAAAAAGGTTCCGAAATCAGCGCATCAAATGCCCATATAGCAAACAATATACCCAGGATATCCTCTTAATATCCTTTTAATGTTGGATGTCCCGGGACATTAGTTGTATATCCAAAAATATCCCGAAATGTATGTCCTAAGAATATACTGCCCGTATATCCCAAGGATATATGGTATTTCCTTCGTACATCCCAGGGACGTCCCGAGGGAATGTCCTGGGGATATACGGGCAGTATGTCCCCGGGATATACCCCTCGGGACGTCCCTGGGACATACGGGTTCGGAATTCGCTCGACTTCCCGTTTAGTAACAAAATTATATCCTGGAGAAATCGCAAATTCCCGTTAGTAACAAAAGTATGTCCTGTGAATATCCATCGTAAAACGTGTTCTATACCTATGGGTATAGCGAGACGCAATCAAAATGGTGTCGGCAAATTTTTGAGTGTTGAGTAGTGTAATTTATTTGTAATTTTGGCGAAGTCGGGGTATTTCTTTCTGTATATTTTACGTTTTGATCATACACGGAAAAAAAAAATTATAGCTAGGAGCGCTATAACACACATACCAAGCAAATTATAATCGCTTATTATATAAATACAAGGCTTTCTCTTACAATTATGGTAGTCAGTGTAAAAATTTATATGAAATACTTTAATTGTTTAGTGAATAATAAAATATAACAAATAGTATGGCATTTATAGCTTAAATTAATTTAATTATTGTCCGTGCTAATAATTTTTATAATATAATAAAATTTCTGTAAATTTATAATAGTGCCTGTAATAAATATAATCGTGTCTGTAATATATATAATCGTTTCCAATTTATTTTTAACATTATTAGTTATTGTGTCCCTTATAATCTATAGCTTAAATCACTATAATTTTCCACTGTTACCAAATATCTTATAATGTATAGCGCAGAGCCCACTAATTTCTTTCCGTGTAGAGTCTATTTGATCATATAAAAAAAGTAAAACACAACAATATACAGGCCCTGTATATTGTATTACAGGGTGATTCAGATATAAGGTACAAAATTTGAAGGGGTGATTGTACATTAAAAAGTATGAAAAAAAGTTCCTATAAAGGTTAGACCCTTATACCCAGACAGCACATGATATCTTAAGGACGTCTTTTTTAGATCTTAATTATGTCTGGACGCCTAAAGACATGAAAAGGATATCTTATGGACTTCTTTTTAGGGATTGTTAAAAGATATCTGATTATGATGTCTATAAGATGTCTTTTAAGTATCGGTACAAGATGTCTTAACTTCGATACTCATCGCCAAAAATAAATAAATAGTCCAAACACAATCAACTATTAAAAAAAATTACCATTTTTTTAAAGAAATTTTTTTGAAAAACAAAAAATTTAAAAAAAATCATTTTTTTTTATTTACTTTTTACGAAAAACGAAAAAAATCAAAAAAAAATCAAAAAAGAAAATTTCAAAAAAAAAAATTAAAAAAATCACATTTTTTTAAGATCTTTTTTTTGACAAACAAATTACCTCTCATTCTAGTTATTATTACGCTTTTTATATCAATACGACCGTACCTAGCAACGTAAATGGGAGGGGGTATTATGTTGTAAAGTCGCCTGTGCAAGGCGTCAGTAAGGCGTCTTAAAAAGATGTCTTAAAGACGTTACCTTTTGTAACATACGACGTCGTTAAGACGTCTTAAAGATGCATATACGGCGAAAACCGACGTTCTCAAGACGTCTTGAATGACGAGCTACGACATCTTTAAGATCTCATTAATTCATCCTTGTGCTGTCTGGGTAAAGGTAAATCTAAAAAGTAGTTTTTATTTAATATCTCTGGAACTCTATGAACCACAGTGACGAACTTTTGCACATGCTTAAGTATTGATAAAGGTTACCCAGACAGCACAAAGATGACTTAAAGAGATATTAAAGATGTAGTAGCTCGTCCTTCAAGACGTCTTAAGAACTTCGGTTTTCGCCGTATATACATCTTACAGACGTCATATGTTACATGGTATCGTCTTTAAGACATATTTTTTAAGACGCCTTACTGACGCCTTGTACAGGCGACTTTACAACATAATACCCCCTCCCATTTAAGTTGCTAGTACGGTCGTATTGATACAAAAAGCGTAATAAGAATTAGAATGAGAGGTAATTTGTTTGTCAAAAAAAGATCTTAAAAAAATGTGAATTTTTTTAATTTCTGTGAAATTTTTTGTTTCAGTATTTTTTTTTAATTTCTTTTTTGAATTTTTTTAATTTTTTCGTTTCTCGTAAAAAGAAAATTTAAAAAAAAATGAAAATATTTTTTTTTTAACTTTTATGTTTTTCAAAAAAAAGATCTTTAAAAAAAATGGTAATTTTTTTTAATAGTTGATTGTGGTTAATTTATTTTTAGCGATGAGTATCGAAGCTAAGACGTCTTGTACGGATACTTAAAAGACATCTTATAACTTCATTATCAGATATCTTTTAAACATCCCTAAAAAGAAGTCCATAATATATCCTTTTTATATCTTAAGGCGTCCAGAAATAATTAAGATCTAATAAAGACGTCTTTAAGATATCATGTGCTGTCTGGGTATATACCCAGACAGCACATGATATCATTTTATGCAATTTTTATTTGGTAATTTTAATCAGAGACGTGCAAAATGGGGGGGGGTGAGGTCACTTTTATGCCCCAGACGTTTTTATCTGTAGATTTTTTGACATTTTTTCAATAAAATATTAATCTTTAATTAAAAATAAATAAAAAAGTACTCTTAGTGTAATAGCGTAGGGCCAACCGCTTTCAAAAAAATTGCAATTGCAATTTCACGTTCTCAGCATCAAAAATGGGAACTAAAAAATGCACCAATAAAAATTTCAATGCCGCAGGGCGATTTTACATCAATAACTATGAAAAAAGTTCCCGTGCACAAATATCCACAAATCGCTTTTAAGGGAGCTATAGCTTTTAAGGGAGCTATATATACCCAGGTAGCAAGGGATGTTATGTTACAAGAAATTAACATCACTTTTGGGTGTATTTTTAAACTAAATCATAACACCACATAATATTGAAAAATAACATCTATTTAACATCACATTTGCAATGTAACACGTGTGACGTGACAAACATGTTATTTAATAACAAATAATTAACAACGCTGTGAATATATCGCATGTCACATATTAACGTGGCTTTCACGTGAATGTCATGTTATTTTGCTTCTCACCGACGTTCGAAGCAAAAAAATCGATATAAGATAAGATGAGTAAATTATTATAAGGAAATTGTATACACATTATACGATTTCCAATGGATAGGGGGCTCTGCCGGGCTTCTCTCTCTCTTTATTTTTGGCCTTTCCCTTCCGGATAATTAGCCAAGCCGGGCTTCTCAAGACCACGGACACGGATTAAAGGAATATATTCTTCGCTTAATCTGCAATTTCGTATTTAGAATCTATCTGTTTCAATCTGTGATTGTTTCAATTACTGATTGATTTTAAATCCGATTTTTTTATAGGGTTATAGCGTTTTTAATGGTTTTAATTTAGAAAAAGCTAATATCCTAGGATATTATTTAAATATTAAAGTAACAGTAACGGCATCCATAAGATATTAGATATAACAGGAATGTGGATTTATGATGTCACAAACACGTTATTTTCGGGATGTCATTGTGTGATGTTATTAGGGGCGGACTTAGGACATCCCCACCATGCTACATTCTTGTTAAATGAGACTACAATCTTAACATCACATGTCACATATTAACGTGGCTTTCACGTGAATGTCATGTTATTTTGCTACCTGGGTAGCTATAGCTATATACATATATGTATATGGTCCCTTATAAAATGTTATTCTTTAGTAAGTCGTAGTACCTACTCTTACAAGTGATTTTCGAATTTAGGTGAAAAAGTTTGGGAAAACAAGTGACATTTCCGCCCCCCTCCCCATCTTGCACTTCTCTGGTTTATTACCAAATAAAAATTACATAAAAGGATAGCCTTTATCAATTTTAAGACATGTGCAAAAAATAGTTACTGTAGATCGTGGGGTTTCAGAGATAATTTCATATCTCTGGATCCCAGGACCGTTACGTAATACTTGAACGTTCCCATTTCTGTACCAACCTTTATAGGAACTTATGTTTTATTTTTTTTATCTAGACTCACACCTTAAAATTTTGTACCTTATTCTGAAACACCCTGTATATACAGTATTATTTTAAACAATATAACAATATAATAAAATAAATAAAAGGCGTCCTTGATATATGCAATCATTATAACAATTATCTGTTTTACTGGTTGTATAATACGTTATAGTATTTATTAGTTATTACACTCCTCGCAGCTTTACAGAAGAAAAATATTATTCATAACGTAAAACTTTACTTCCAAAATGAAAAATAAAATTGCCCAAAATCATTTTTTTTTCTACTAACGTGCGTCCGCCCGTCCTTCCGTCATTATGTCGTTTGGTTGTTTTAAACGCGCAAAAACTCATATCTTGGTAAAGGGATGAAGCTATTGCCAAAGAAACAGGATTTAGAACCTATAAATTTGGCTACAGTGCGGTCCAAAAGTCAAGCCCTCCCTTAACTTTTGAACGAGTTGAAATATCGAATTCAAATTTACAACACATAAATAGGGTTTGGACTTTTTCCGGATTTCCGGGGACATCAATATTTTCATCCGCTCACCCTAACTAAATAAGACATTTTTTTTTAGTTCGTCTGTTCACCCTAACTAAATAGGACATTTCTACGTATTTTTTCTTTTAGTTCACACGTTTTTGAGTAAAAACTACAATGCCTGTCCCCGGTTTTCCGGGGACAAATCTGGTCACCCTACACCGCCCTACATATAAATATATTATTTATATATTATATTTCTCATAAGACAACTTAATAAACTATCTTTTGGCATACCGCATTGTAATGGTATATACCAGGTGTAACAAGACCAAGGTACACCCCCTTTTTTTCTTTATTTTATTTTATTTTTTTAGTAAAGGTCTAGATATTAATATAGAGCCTATAGTCTATGGTCTCTTTTTTCAAGCAAGATAGTAAAATCGCACAGTAAATAATTTTACAACAGGTTTGAATAGTATATGTTTGTGTATAGAATATAGTTATGTTTTATAAAATAAACTACACAGTATATTCGCACATCCAACATTTGAATCTGTTTTGAAAATATTCACTGTGCGATTTTTAATTTACCATCTTGCTTGATGAAACAGACCATAGTACCTAATATCTACTTGTCCTCTCCCTCCCTGAGGAAAAAAGGAAATATATTCGTATATAAGTAAGTTACTATTTATGTACAAATGTCCCCGACAAAAGTGACTATCAAATAATATTGCTTTTATTCTGTGGTTTGGTTCTAAAAGGGCCAATGTCAATTTGTCAGTTATTGTTGCTATTAACAAAGTAAACTAATGTAATATTTAAAAAACGCTGCTAGCAGCATGCTATTGAAAAATTGACATTGGCCCTTTTAGAACCAAACCACAGTATTATTTTTTATGAAACTATTAGCTTAAATTTAAATAACTTGCACCTAGGTGCAAGTTGCTAATAGCAATATTTCACAAAAAAATAATAAAAGCAATACTATTATAGTATAGTTGATAGCCACTTTTGTTGGGGACAGGTGTACATAGTTAGTAGCTATTTTTAGGAAATACGTACAGTATATCCTCAGGACATACCTTCGGGATATCCTTGGGATATACGGTTCGGAAGTCGCTCGGCTTCCCGTTTACTAACAAAGTATATCCTGAGGATATCTTTAGACGAAATCGTATATCCTGAGGATGTCGGAAATCCCAAAACGGATATTCTGGGGATATTAATTGTATAAACCTGTGCTATCTGGGAAGCTAGGTTTATTTTGCGAATTCTCTCGCAAATTTTGCAATGCTATGCGTACGTATTAAATGCATACATCCAGATGTAAAACAGTGCGGGATTGCACGACAGAGGCACGACATAATTGCGTATTTTTTCATGAAAATAATAAATTGTTTTTTCCTTTGAAGTTTATCTTGATTTAATAATTTTTAACCTAAATTAATATAAATTAGTAGCAACTAAGTATGTATTATGAACATAATTTCTCACTTACATTTAATAAAATAATGTCCCCTATATAGGTTACATCTTGTAATTTACTAAGGAAGTAGATATAATAACACTATACCATAGATATGCTGTAGTAAGTTGTTTTCTTATTATCAGTAGTCGGCATACACTCAGTCATGACTCATCAACGTTGAAAATAAACACAGAAACATAGGCTTACGGAATAATTTTGCTAAATTATGAGGGAAATTTTTATAAAAAAAAACATTTGACGACTAATTTGTTACACAACAATATTGAATACATATTAACTATACATATGTATATATATATCGGTGTTTTTTAAATAAAAAACCGACATTCGATTTTTATCTTTTTAAGAATACGAAAGTTTTTAATTTTTATTTATCGATAATTGTTTTTTTTTCACCTTACTCGTTTAAATGGAATCGTTAAAAAAAATCAAGATGAAAAGAAATAAAAATGTAAATATTTGAAACCTCGCGTCAACGCTAGAGTCGACGCGGCGCCTATGCGAGTACTGTAAATTCGCCGATTACTGCTTATTATAGGTACTATTCAAACTAGAATAGTATTATACGGTAGTTTCTAATTTTTAAAAAATTTCAAAAATCGTCCTAGAAAAAAATTCCCAGTCAGCACATAATAACTAGTAGATATCCATGAAATATACTTTCTGGATATCCAGTATATCCGAGGATATCCTGGATTGAGAGTAGATATCCCATGGATATCCAAATGTCCACCCATGTCCAGGATATAGCAGATCCCTCTATATCCTATATCCTCTCAATGTCGCATGTCCCGAGCTAGAACTTTTGGTAACATACCCGTATATCAAATTTGAAGTCTCTAGATTAAAGCGTTCTTAAGTTATCGTGCCCAGAAGATTTCCCGGACAGACCGATCGACCGACCTACCGAGCGACAATTTTTTTTTTGCTTGAAATTGATTTATATGGATATAAAACGTCATAAAACGCAAAAATACGCAAAAAAAATTGAAAATTTTTGCACGAATACAAGGCTTTCCGAAATTTAGAAAATTTTCGAAGCAAAATGTTTTAAAAAATATTCCTGCAAATACACCTCCAGATTCGGTATATTTTCAAAACATCCGAAATTTTCACTTCGTGAAAATTTCGGATATATCGAAAATATACCTGTCTGTCGGTGTATTACATATGATAAGTTACTAATTATGATGTACAAATGTTCCTGACAAAAGTGGCTATCAAATAGTAATGCTTTTTTATTTGTTTGTAGAACTATAAGCTTAAGGGGTTAAGCTCCATTGTATTCACGTATGGATATTTTTAGGTACAGCAAAATTTACCACAATATCCACGGATATTCGTTTACCCGATTACCTTGAAAAACGGGCTGGAGCGGAAGGGGTTAAATTTAAATAACTTGGACCTAGGTGCAAGCTGCTAATAGCAATATTTCACAAAAAAAAAATAAAAACAATACTATTTGATAGCCACTTTTGTCGGGGACAGTTGTACATAATTAGTAGCTATCTTTAGGACAGACGTACAGTATATCCTCAGGACATACCTTCGGGATATCCTTGGGATATGCGGTTCGGAAGTCGCTCGGCTTCTCGTTTAGTAACAAAATATATCCTGGGGATGTACTACGGATGTTTATAGACGACATCGTATATCTTGGGGATGTCGGAAATCCCAAAACGGATATTCATTATATAAACCTGTGCTATCTAGGGAGTTTAGATATATAAATAATAATATATAATTGTCTACGTGTAAGTTCAAGTAGGTATGTAAGTATTTTAGTAATTGTTGTTTAGTGCAGACACGAGTTGCATTTAATTAGCTTTCATTTATTTTTAATCAATTCTCCGGGAAGTAGCACAAAGTATTTGATTATTATTATTATTGTTATATCCAAACAAAAAATGATCAATGCCAATAGCTTTTTCGCATGAATGATTTTTTATTGAACTACTATTTTTGAAACCAAATAAAAAAAGAATTAGTATAGTATACCGTTCCACGTATACGTAGATACAATCAGGGACGGATCCAGCCAGACAGCACATAATAACTATTAGATATCCAGGGAATATACTTTCTGGAATATAGAGTATATCAGTGGATAGCCTGGATTGCCATAAGATATCCCATGGATATCCAAATGTCCGCCTATATCCAGATCCTGGCAGGATATCTACTGGATATATACGAGATATCCGGTGGACTTCTGTTTTTTTAACCTCCCTAAAGTATATCCACTGGATCTCTAATGGATATCCAGTGGATATACTTTAGGGATATTAAAAAAATATATGTCCACTGGATATCTCGTGGATATCCAGTGGATATCTTGCCAGTATCTGGATATAGGCGAACATTTGGATGTCCATGGGATATCTAATGGCAATCCAGGCTATACACTGGATATACTTTATATCCAGAAAGTATATCCCCTTGATATCTAATAGTTATTATGTGCTGTCTGGGCAGCCATGTATAGGGTCGGAAATTTTTTTTTTTTTTGTACCAAGGGCCTAATTTTTTTGGCCCGCGGCGTGAAATTTGTAGCTTGAACAGAAGGCGAGAGCTACAATCACGCTAGGGCCAAAAACACACCTTTAGGCCTGCTGTACAAACAGTGGTATCGCTATAACTTTTTGGGGGGTGGGGGTAGAAACGAAAATTTCCCAAACAAATATTGTAATTTTCCCAATTTTTTACTTAATATTGCAATTTTCCCAACTTTTTATCCAAGAATGAAAACTTCCCAACTTTTTACACAACATCAAAATTTAATGACTAAACAAAGGTCATAAATTCCATAATTTTCCCAACTGAAGAGTGAATTTTCCCAACTCAAGTGTGGTTGGAGCTGGCGCCCCCACTACTTCTTCTCATCCCAATATTTTTTGTACAAGCGGGTCTAAAATATAAAAATACAATTTTAATTTTTCACAAACCAAGATATTTTTAGAAAATAAAACTTACAATTAACGATGAAGAAATATAATTGTGTAACTATAAATATTTAAAAAAAAATGGTAATTTTAATAGAAAAATATTTTATTTTTTATCTTATCTATGCTTTACACCCGTCAAATCGGGCGTAAACTGTCATTTTACGCCCGCTTGGACAAAAAATATGTTTTTCTATTTTGCTACTCTTATAAGCTCATAATTACACGCATTTTGCGTGTCCTTATAGGCCACAGTATGAAATCTGTCTTATAGGTCCATAAGAGGTCTCTGCTTTTTTCTTTTGAATTGGCAACAGACAAAAGACATGCTTTTAAGGCCTATCGCTTGACGTTTTCCGTGCAAATGTTAACGTCGATTTAAAGTTTAATTTTCTACAGAATTTTGTGTTTAGGTTATTTTTTACCATGTTAAAATTGTGGCTTGATTACTTGCAGTAAAAAAGAGAAAAAAATTACTATAAAATATATCAAAATTATATTTGTTCTTAGAATTTTAAACTGTAATGCCAACCCGGAACAAAAATCCCTTATCAATTTAAATGTAAGTTTTTTAAAATTTTAGAGCAAAATAGAAAATATTGTGCAAAGCGCTCGTTTCATACCATGTTTTTAGCGCACTGGTACTTTAGAAAACTCTCCACAAGTGGCTGGTTTTCTAAACTTGTACTCATGTGCTAAAAACGTATGTTATGAAACTAGTACTTTAATATACTATTAAACCGCTAAAAAATATAACTTTTTTGCTTTTTGATCGATCTTGACCAAATGCTTTTAAAACATGCAAGAATAATCGGTAGATAAATTTAAAAAATATTATTTTAAGTATACAATAATGCTTTTTTTAAAGGGGTTATTATGCGCATAAAAGGATTATAAGCTAGAACAAATCAGAAGTATACAAAATACAAAAATTTGTAAATAAGTACCTACGTCGTAAAGTGCGACTCGTAAGGTGAACAATTTAAGCTGCAAGGGCGTAGATGTTTTTCTTCTATGGGGGCGGGGTAATACCCAGGGGGTCTTTCGGCACCCTGAAGCAAGCCTTTAATTTGGCACCTCTAGAAAAAAAAAAACACCCTCAAAAAAAAAAGCAAAACTTGGTGCCTTGGCAAAAAAATGGCGCCCAGAAAAATGCCCTCAAGAAAAAAAGCTTTGTCCTTGGCGGTTTCTTCCAAACTTGGCGCCCTTGCAGCAAAAAAAATTGGCGCCCAACCCTATGGGGGATGGGTAATTACCCTCATTACCCCCCCCTCATCTACGCCCTTGTTAAGCTGCACAATGCTTGTTTTTGAACATAGTCCAGTCAAATAACGAGAAATTCCTATGTTAAATTGCAATAAATGTACACGGATTGATATTAAAAAGGGTAGTAGTGGATAGTAACAGAACACACCTGTTAGTTTTTCACCGGGTGATTTGCATCAGGTGTGTGCGCTATCTTAAATTATAGGGGTGAGTACGGTTATCTCGCTAAATATGCATCTTACGATAAAAAATGCATATAACCAATTTTGTTAAGGAGAAAATTTCCAAAAATTTTTGTTGAAATAATTTTTTCAATATATTAATAACAATCGAGTTATAAATATTCAAAAATTACCATGTTGGGGGTTAAATTGGTTTGGACTAATTTAGCTGAAAAATGGAAAAAAACAATTCAGCTCCAACATTTTTAAATTAACTCAATTGTTATTATTATATTAAAAAAATAATCCAAACTAAAATTTTTTGAAATTGGTTATATGCATTTTTAACTAACAGGAGTGTTCTGTTACCATCCATTACTACCCTTTAAAATATCAGCCCGTGTACATTTATTGCAATTTACATTTATTATTTGACTGGAGGGCCGAGGTGCCAAAAAACCCGACTACGAAAAAAAGGTTGAAAATAAAGAACCGAAACGTGTCCGAATCAAATTCAATTTTTAAATTTAATATAAGCCATACAATTCCTAATTTATATCAAAAATATATGGATTTGTTTGATTTTTAGTTAAATTCGCGTGATTATGACAAATCTATTGATGAATCGATCGCTAAAATCGACCCAGTAGTTTAGGCTGTAGGGGAACGTTCAAGTATTACGTAACGCAAATTGTACCAAAATTCATACACTTCATACCCGGTTCTCGCGTTATTACTGATTATGGAGATTTCATATTTTGGCTACCCCCCCCCCCCTAATAGCGCGAGAACCGAGGTAAGAAGTGTATGAATTTTGGTACATTTTGCGTTACGTAATACTTGAACGTTCCCTAGAGGGTACAAAATACATTCATATATTCTAACGTGATGATATATCTATATTATTTAGGAGTATTTATATTTTTTATAAATAATTTAAACAGCGCAAAAAAATAAAATAACTGAAAAAAATTATAGAAAGGGCCGCAGGTGATAATTTCACTTAAAAATATGGCTCATTTATCTGTTTTACATAATTTTTTTAATTTCAAGTAGGAGGGGTACTTACCCCCCTTATCTCTTAGACCCGGCTCTGGGTACAATTAACGTCAGAAATGTTATTGACCTACAATGTATATATTTTTAATTTTAATCTTTTTACAGGTAGGTTTTGGAAACTTACCAATGTAACACAATGTAACAATTTTTTTGTTTACACATTTTAAATAATTTAATGTCTAGATTTAAACTCCTTTAAATATATAACGATGGGTGAACCAATACAAAGTTTTTTACACGGACTTACGAGATTTTTGTATGACTTATGAGCTTTTTAGTAAAATTTCTAAGATTTCTGAAAAATCTTCGAAATCTTGTCGAAAATAACCGAGATTTTCGAGATTTTTGAAATATATTACAAATTTTCAACACACCTTATACCCAGGACCAGATTCGGGGGGGGGGGGGGCAAAGGCGCTCCCAAGGCTCCCGAGTTCCCGAGGTGTCCGGCGGCGAAGATTTTCTATTTTCTGCCAGGGGTAAAGTTTGTTTTTTTCAGAGGCAAGGGGGGCCGAGAATAAAGTTTACCCGGGGCCCGGGCTAGTTCTGTCCAGCCCTGCTTATACCATCACTTAGAGTGTGTATCTTAAATAGTACAATATATTTTACTGAATTTAAATCAAAGAAATGACATCACTTCAAGTTTCAGGATAAATAGAGGCAGGGACAGTTAAGGTATAAGAGGGGATAATTGGAAATTTTTGGTCGCATTCACCAAAAATAGAACATTTTTAAGGGAAAATTATTTCTAAAAATACTCAATGACATTAATCAAGAAAAGCGCGGCACGCCGCAAGCGATTTTTACTATGTACTTTTCTTAAAATTATGGTCATGGGGGTAGTTACTCCCCGCTACCCCCTAAATCCGCCACTAATTGGAGGAAAATTTAACTTCTATCATCCAGGGCCGTACCTATAATAATAAGAATAATAATATTCTCGAAATTGTGAGGAAACTTGAAATTTGTCAACTATTGTAATTTAATAAACTACTTTTTACAAAGGCTTAGATAGGAATCTGACCATGGTGATATCTCGGTTATAAAAATTATAAATGGGATTTTTTTTATTATTATACTATTCACAGCGCGTAGCGCTAGAATAGTATTATACGGCAGTTTCGGATTTCACAAAATCACCAAAAAACGTCCTAGACAAAAAATTCCTGGATACAAATGTGTTTCATGAAAAAATAAGAAACTTTGAAAATGTCCGTCTGATCGTTTTTTGTAGACACGATAACTCAAGAAAGAATAATATGATCGACTTGAAATTTTCAGAAGAAAAGTTCTATGAGGGGAAGTTCCCTATTGTTTTTGAAAGTAATCCCCCAAAAACAAAAAAGTTACGGGAGGGTTAAACTTTTAAAAAAATCAAAAAAAGCTGAAAAAAAATTTTTATTAACGTAATTTTTTCAGGAAACAAATATTTTTATTTTAAGGATCAATTCTACTAATATTGAAAGGACAGAAATTTTTAATGTTAAACTAAATTATAAAAATATTAACAGCCCGAAACTGTCAGTCTACCAATATCACTCTGTACGATGTAAATAGATTGATGGAATAATAAATTATTATACCATTATTGAAAGTTATACCCCTAAAACCAAAAAAGTTATGAGGGTAAACTTTTTAAAAAAATGAAAAAACTATCATTAAAAAAATTAATTCTTTTTTCGTTTTTCGCAAAAAGAAAATGAAAAAAGAAATGGAAAATTTAAATTTTTTTTTCAAGTTTTTTTTTTAATTTGTTTTTCAAAAAAAGATCTTATTTAAAAAAAAATTGTTCAAAAGTTTTTTTTTATTATTTTTGTTTTTTGCAAAAATAAAATAAATGGAATAAATAATTGAAGGTTTTTTAATTTTTTTTAGGCTTATTTCAAAGATTTGGGAAAATGCAATATACCATTTACTGTGAATAGTATATAATGGAATGCGTAGCATTACATATATTCACGGCTTGTTTAAACTTATGAACTCCGGTAGAATAACATGCACTGTATTTTCCTCGGAGCGGCATTTCCCGATTTTATGCTATTCTGGGAATTTTCCTGTGGGAAAACAAATGATTAAATTAATAACCTCTATTCCAAAGAGTTTGCGAGTTTACCTTGTACAGTAAACGACGATGGACCAAGTGAAGAATACATCGGCAGACCTCCAGATTTTTTTCGCCGAAATCATTGAACAAGAGCTGTTTATTGACCTTAAATAAAGGGAAAAGCCAGACCAATTTTACACTTACCTGTACAAATTTAACGAGGCTTAACTTTAGTATATTTACCTGCAAAAAAAAATATAAAATTAATTACAGACAGATAAAAAAAATAAATACTATTCAACAATTTTGTTTGGAGAGACAAAAAGTGACACAGAGGGGAGGGGCATCAAATACAACGTGACGTCAGTTTTTTAATAGGTAAACCAGAATTTCGTTTTTTTTTTTGTTAAATAATTGTGCCCAAACCCGTTTTTCTGTTGTCACAAACTAAAACCTATTTAAAACGTTATTTATTTGGGGGAAGAAGCAAAAGTAACAAATAGTAATACAGGGGGTTAAAAATTTCTGTAACATAATTGTTGAACAGCGCCTCAAGACCAATTTAGTAAAAAAAATTCATTTTTAACCTAAGTAGGCTTAACCAAACCTAACTAACTTTCAAGACTCGATATTCTACGGGGTTGTTGACCTTAGTATCGTGCGTCGAAAATTTAAAAAAATATATACCCCCTTACCCCCGTGGGGGTGGAGTTAGAAAAATTTTATTATCTGCTTCAATTTCAGCAACCTCGAAAACCTCTATATAGCAACTTACAAATTTTTATGAAAAAATATTGTATTTTCCCTATTTGCCCCCCTTGCCCAATGTTTACCAAAAACAATACCGAGCGAGAACTTTTGGTAAAGTACCAGTATACAAAATTTCAAGTCTCTAGCTTAAAGCGTTCTGAAGTTATCGTGTCCCGGACAGAACGACCGACCGAATTTTTTTTGCTCGAAATTGATTTATATCGACATAAAACGTCATAAAACGCAAAAATAGGCAAAAAAAATGAATATTATTACACGAATACAAGGCTTTCCGAAATTTAGGAAATTTTCAAAATGAGAAAGCAAAAACATTCATTAATGAAAAAAAGGATCTGTTCATTCAGTTTTCTGCCCCTTGAAAACGGTTTTTGGTATCCTTCGAACTTTTTCAGGGAGGCGTAACCATTTTGGTCCGAAAAAGCTACATGTCTTTCTTGGCAGAAACACAGGACCATACTTCCGTGGCACTGGCGGAATTTTAAGTGCGCAGGATCTAGGTTATAAGTAGATACTGGGACTCACTACATTATTGTGGGTTAATATTAATGGTATACAGGAAAAAAGTATTACTTGAACCAAGGACACGTGTCTTTCGATATGTTCAAAGCCATATTTTCTTATTTCAAGGCTAGCATTTTTTTTAACCAAAGTCAATTTCTTGAATGAAGAGGGCGGATCTTAATTTAAAAACCACTGCTTTCATTTAAGGCATTGACTTGAAAGAAACGCTAGCCTTGAAACAAGGGAATATGGCTTTGAACATATCAAATACACGTGTCCTTTGTTCAAGGAATTCTTTTCTCTGCGTATAAACTTAAATAAAATAAAATATCGACACGCAAGCAGAATTCTAATTAAAGTTTGCGAAAAAAAAAGTGTTTTTACTGGGCCATGGAAAAAATTTGCGCAGAATTTTAAATTTAATTAATAGAGGTTGTTCCAAGCAAAAACTTATCGGCAAATTTAAAATTTCATTAAAAAATATTGGTTATTAACAATTTTACACGATTTAAAATTTTTTATAGATAAAATTGTATTTCATTAAAAATTTAAAATGCTGGAAAATTATTTTTTAAATTAAATTTAAAATTAGTCAGTAAATGTTTGCATGTAACAACTTCCATTAAGTTACAATTTTTGTTGTCCCCAATTTTGCTTTCCCATTTTGAAAATTTTCAAAATTTCGGAAAGCCTTGTCTCGTGCAAAAATTTTCAATATTCTTTTTTGTATATTTTTGAGTTTTATGACGTTTTATGTCCATATAAATCAATTTTAAGCAAAAAAAAACTGTCGGTCGGTAGATCGGTCTGTCCGGGAAATCTTGTAAGCACGATAACTTAAGAACGCTTTAAGCTAGAGACTTGAAATTTGACATACGGGTATGTTACCAAAAGTTATAGCTCGGGATTGTTTTTGGTGAACATTGGGGTGCGGAAAGGGAAAATACATTTTAGAAAATTTTTAAAATTGCTATATAGGGGTTTTTGAGGTTGCTGAAATTGAATCTGATAATAAATTTTCTCTAACTCCACCCCCGAGGGGGTGAGAGGGTAAATATTTTTAAATATTTTCAATATTTTCGTCAAAATTGGTATATAGGGGTTTTTTGTGGTTGGCAAATATGAATCTGATAATAGTTTAGGGTAGTTTTTGTGAAAATTGGTGTATTGGGGTTTTTAAGGTTGTTGAAAGAGAATCTGATAATAAGTAGTTTTCGTGAAAATCAGTATATTTTTAAGGTTGCTAAAGTAAATCTAATAATAAAAAATCCATTTTACCCGCGGAGGTGTGAAATGGGTAAGCTCTTTTACTGGGCAGTATATTTTCCAGCTGAGAGGGGCAGCCAAAAACTAACTTCTTTTCGCCAACTTTGATTTTCGTGTAAATTTTTAGGTTGATGCCAGTATTAATATGTCGTCCATCCGTCCATCGGGATTCAAGAAGATGCATCGTCCTGAATCGGGGCGCTCCGGGTCAAAGCTTATGCTCTCTTGGCAAGACTCTTAAGAGTTAAGGGCAATTGCCCTTGATTTAATTTTTTTATATCATCAGTATACTTTTTTGGTAAAGGTCCATGTAGGGCAGTCTGGAGTATTGATATGCCATCCAGCAGGTCCCTGTGACCTGGTCACATGATCATAATATGATATAATAATAGGTTTGTTTTGGTTCTCGAAAATCGCAGTTTTGAACTGATTCGAAATCGGCGCAGTTGCAACTGTGCAATGCTCAGTCACAACTGCGCCGATTCCGAATCAGTTCAGAACTGCTATTTTCGAGAACCAAAACAAACCTATTATATCCTTCCCACTTTGCCCTTCATAATCAATGATTACCCAGGCCCACTGAAAAATAAGTTGTCTGTGCTGGGGTTAAGATCCACCTATTCTTATATATTTTGTGATGCTCATGCAGGAGTCTATGGGCTCATTTTATTTTGGCTATGAGAAAACTGTCTAAAATTGTGAAAATCTCTTCTGCAATTTCAGTATAACAAAAATACACTGCCAAGTAAAAGAGCTTTCCCATTTTTCACCTCCGCCCGTAAAATGGATTTTTTATTATCAGATTCACTTTCAGCAACCATAAAAACCTTAATATACCAATTTTCACGAATACTACCCCCCACTCCTCAGGGGGTGGATTTACAAAAAATTTATTATCAGATTCACTTTCAGCAACCTCAAAAACCCCAATACACCAGTTTTCACGAAAACTACCCCCACCCCTCAGGGGGTGAAATTATAAAAAAAGTATTTTCAGATTCATATTCGTCGACCACAAAAACCCCTATATACTAATTTTGAAGAAAATATTAATAATATTGAAAAATATTTATCCCCTCACCCCCTCGGGGGTGGAATTAGAAAAGTTTTTTTATCAGATTCAATTTCAGCAACCTCAAAAACCCATATATGGCAATTTTCAAATTTTTCTAAAGAAAATGTATTTTTCCCCATTTGCCACCCTTGCCGCACCCCAATGTTTACCAAAAACAATCCCGAGCGAGAACTTTTGGTAACATACCTGTATGTCAAATTTCAAGTCTCTAGCTTAAAGCGTTCTTAAGTTATCGTGCCCACAAGATTTCCCGGACAGACCGATCGACCGACCGACCGACCGATCGAAATTTTTTTTTTTGCTCGAAATTGATTTATATCGACATAAAACGTCATAAAACGCAAAAAAACACAAAAATTTTGAAAATTCTTGCACGAATACAGGGCTTTCCGAAATTTTGAAAATTTTTAAAATGGGAAAGCAAAATGAGCCCATGCAGTGCCTTTTTTATGACAGATTCGTGTTTAGCATCCCAAAATACATAAGAATAGGTGGGCCTACGTTATAATCATAGAGCAGGAGAGAGCATACGAAAAAGTCCAAACGAATAGCAACGTAACGCAACAAAATGATATCATTTAAATGATTTAATCGAGATATTTGCATTTCAAAATCCTAGATGTTCCCAGTGTTCCGTAATATCGCTTTAACTTCCTATAATTTATATTTTTATATAACAAAAATAAAATCGAATGAATATAAATTATAATAAGTATATTAATATAATCATAAAAATAATAAAAAAGGAAAAGTAAAATTATAAAATGAATAATTTAAATTATAATGACATGATAATAAATACTACGTCGTTAAAATTACTAATAATTAATAATCAATTATCGCAATAAATTATTATTATACTCTTCAGTCTTAAGACTGGAAGAGTATTATAATACGTATCGTATATATACGATAGTTTTTAAAATTACAAAATAATTAAAAATATAAAACTCGTATAAAACATTTCTATATACCTACATAGGGAAAGGTGGGGTGAAACGGGGTACTTCTTAAGGCAGGCGCTAGCTATGATTTTTTCTTGAGGGAGCGGGAGGGGTAGAATTTTTATTAAATTTGGCGCCTCTACCAAAAGAAAAAAACTACCTCCGAAAAAAAGAGCTTTGTCCCTGAGCATTTCTACAAAAATACAAAAATTGGCGCCCCTACCAAAACAAAAAAAAAAGCTTTGTCCCTGAGCATTTCTTAATTTAGCACCCCTACCAAGACAAACAATACCCTCCGAAAAAAAGCTTTTCTCTCTGGGCGTTCGTTTCTACAAAATTTGGCGCCCCTACCAACAACAGAAAAGACACTCCGAAAAAAAAGCTTTGCCCCTGAGCGTTTCTACAAAATTTGGCGCCCCTACCAAAACAAAAAAATACCCGGCGGCCACCTTGGCGCCCCTACCCAAACAAAAAAAACACCCGCTGTTATTTTCATTTTTTGTTTAAAAGTCCAAACAAAGATGTATATTAATGGGGGCGTAAATATCCCCTCTACCCACCTCCCCCACCATATCTACGCGCCTGACTTAAGGTTTTATGTAAAAAATCATGAGTTTCTCCAAATTTATATGTTTTTTTTTGGTCTTACTTAAATAATACCCTAGATTGATTTAAAATAAAATAAAATACTTATAAATATTTTTATGATATTACCGAGGATATTACTAAAAATGCACTTTGCTCCATTCCGCCCCACCCACGGGGCGGAATTGGGTTTCTTATAATTTTATTCATAAATGATGATATATGATACGTCAAGTAACACAGTAGCTATTAAGTATCTCTTGCCTCTATTTCGCAACAAAATTATTACTTGGGACGATAAAAGAAAACTTCAAAAAACCAAAAATTAGCCAAATGGTAGTTTTTATTTTGTATGTCCGACATCTATGTAAAAACAAAATAAGTATCAATTTAATTTTAAGGGACCGACATATGGGGTTTAACGGTGTATCCCATTTCGCCATAAATATTAGTATTCCGACCCCAGCGTTATTTTTATTTTTTTCAACAAAATTATATTTAAAAAAAAAAAACAAATAAAACATTCTTTTTGCAAAAAGATTTATCTAAAAGTTAAATGCACTACATAGAAGTTTAACAAGGACTAATACTTTACGAGATGAAAAATCTCGATTAGTGTTCCTACATAGAGTGGGGGAGGACGGCGCGTTGAAGTCTTTATGATGGTACAGCACTTTTATAAGAAGTATAGCTTTTAGAGAGGTCACCCCGTTCCACCCCCGCTGCCCTGTTTCACCCCACCTGCCCCTACACATTTTATAGAATCTGAAAATGTTTGGAAAAATTCGTGCATCTATCCGTATGATCAGTAAATTGGCTCGAAAAAAAGTTTTCGGAATAAGATCTAATAGCAAAAAAAAGTTGTAACACATTAGGAAAACAAAGGAACGTAGGAAAGTTAATGGGACACCCTGTATATCTTCACGGCTTGTTATAAATGTAATGAAATATCCTGGTCATAGAAGCGGTATTTCCTAGTTTTTAAAAAATTACCTACTCATGCAACAAAATTTAAAAGAGAATGTTACATCTATTTTCAAAACTTTAAAGCATGTAATGCTTGCATAAATAAAAATACTACTGTAAACAAAACAACACTATACCTACCCCACGGCGGGTCCAAAACCGGTTTTATTAAAAATTTCACCTCCATCCAAAACTGATGTCAATTCTTGTTAAGGGATCGAATACAAGTAGAATAAACCAAAAATTAAAAAAATCGTAGGAAGAAATTTTGAGTAATATCGATAAATGTCTGTTTTTGGATACTTTACAGCTGTTAAATTATTCTCTTTCCTTTTGAAGTACTGAAAATTAATTAAAACCCCTTGTATGTCATACTACTGGAAAGCTATTAAAATGAGCTTTCTTTTGATATATAACATAATAACAAAGAGCAACGCGGGTTGCCTACTCTAGACCTTTTAATAAGTTTTCATAAAAAAATAGTTATATTGCAAAACTTAACAGGTTGTTTTAAAAACAGAAATACTAAATTAAGAGGAGATTCTACACCGAAAAATGTAAAAAAAAGTTCCTTTAAAGATTTGTCTGAAGATGTGTCCTAGGGAGTTACGGCCCTCCGAAGTGTCCGTCCGTCCGTAGGGTTTTTATTAATTATCTCTGAAACCCTATAAACTACACCAACGAAATTTTGTACATACCCTTATATAATAAAGGCAATCATCCTATGTAATTTTGATTTTATAATTTTAACCAGAGGCGTGCAAAATAGGGGACGCTTTTGCCCCAAACTTTTTTTATTGCTTTTTTTGAAATTTTTCCAATTAAATATGTTTCCTTACTTTAAAACACATAAGAAAGGTACTCTTTATGTAATACCAAACACGGCGCACGGTGGGTCCAAAACTAGTTTTTATAACAATTTCACCTCTATCCAAAATTAATGTTAATTCTTATTAAGGGGTCGAATACCTACAAAAATATTTAAAAGCAAGTTTTTCGGTATTACTCAAAATTTCTTCCATCAATTTTTTTATTTTTGTTTTTTTTTACTCGTATTCGACCCCTTAATAAGAATTAACATTAATTTTGGATAGAGGTGAAATTGTTATAAAAACTAGTTTTGGACCCACCGTGCGCCGTGTTTGGTATTACATAAAGAGTACCTTTCTTATGTGTTTTAAAGTAAGGAAACATATTTAATTGGAAAAATTTCAAAAAAAGCAATAAAAAAAGTTTGGGGCAAAAGCGTCCCCTATTTTGCACGCCCCTGGTTAAAATTATAAAATCAAAATTACATAGGATGATTGCCTTTATTATATAAGGGTATGTACAAAATTTCGTTGGTGTAGTTTATAGGGTTTCAGAGATAATTAATAAAAACCCTACGGACGGACGGACACTTCGGAGGGCCGTAACTCCCTAGGACACATCTACAGACAAATCTTTATAGGAACTTTTTTTTACATTTTTCGGTGTAGAATCTCCTCTTAATTTAGTATTTCTGTTTTTAAAACAACCTGTTAAGTTTTGCAATATAACTATTTTTTTATGAAAACTTATTAAAAGGTCTGGAGTAGGCAACCCGCGTTGCTCTTTGTTATTATGTTATATATCAAAAGAAAGCTCATTTTAATAGCTTTCCAGTAGTATGACATACAAGGGGTTTTAATTAATTTTCAGTACTTCAAAAGGCAAGAGAATAATTTAACAGCTGTAAAGTATCCAAAAACAGACATTTATCGATATTACTCAAAATTTCTTCCTACGATTTTTTTAATTTTTGGTTTATTCTACTCGTATTCGATCCCTTGACAAGAATTGACATCAGTTTTGGATGGAGGTGAAATTTTTAATAAAACCGGTTTTGGACCCGCCGTGACCCATAGAGTTCATTTCAAAAGAAAAACGTTTTTTTTTTGTATCAGTACAAAGTTAAAGTCTTTATCCTTTGGGTGTCACTTTAGTTTTCGGGATCTCGAAAAATCCAAAATATTTTTAAAAAAAGTTCATGATCCCGTTTCCGAAATTTTAAACATAGGTACAGTTAATAATTAACTGATGATTACCTATAAATTACAACAAACATAAAAAAATTAAAACAGGTTCTACAAATATTTTTTTGTTCTCAAAATATGAAATAAACATAAAATTACATAAAAAGTTATTAATTAATATTGGATTATGGTTTGGGTCAAGAGGGACAGTGGGAAAAAATGTTTTGAATTTTTTTGAATATTTTTGTTTAGATAAAAAAATTATTCTAGAAATTAGCGAATCAGTATTATTCAATACTTTAAAAATGTTACATGTTCATATTTATTCATAGTTTTATCATATTTTTAATTTTTATATAATTTATTTATTGTTACATTATGCTGTGTATTTTTGCAACCTGCAATATGCAGGCAGCACAACTTTGTTTTTTTTTTTTAATAAAATTATTTGTCTCTCTTAAAAACAAAACATTTTATTTTTAAAACAACCAAAGCTTATTTTTTGGAAAGAGGGGGGCGGAACAAAGATTTCCCAACTTAAAACTGAGAAATTTCCCAACTCAAAAAAAAGTTACACCCCTGACAGAAAAAAAAACGATGAATAGGAGAAATAATTTATAAAGTTTTGAAATTTTGGTTGTGAACTCCAGTAGAAACCCAAATAAGGCTGCGAAGAATTGGCTGGACCTGGCTTGACTGTTTTGTTTTCTTGCTATAGTAACCCTTTAATTTACCGCTACTTTCTTGGTTTAGAGCT
Organism: Brachypterus glaber; assembly: GCA_958510825.1. Classification (NCBI taxonomy): domain Eukaryota; kingdom Metazoa; phylum Arthropoda; class Insecta; order Coleoptera; family Kateretidae; genus Brachypterus; species Brachypterus glaber. The sequence continues at coordinate 18,277,335 of OY294045.1, forward strand.
TTATTAACCAAATTATCGAAAGAAACTTGTGAGTGAGGGAATGACGACTTAGGTGAGGGAATGACCTTTGCAAGTAAATTATGATTATTCAACACTAAAAAAATATATATTTTTATAGAGAATATTGTGATTTAAGTACAAGATAATAGTTACCAATGTATACATTTTCTTATTTTTTTTAAAGAAAAAATATTTTGAAAATAAATGAAAAGATTCTCTATGAAAATATACATGTTTTATTATCGTCGTCATTCCCTCTCAGGTTTTTTGACTACCCTCATAACTAATTTCGGGTTTCCTGAGAACTACCCGTGTACTGGCTGATGGGTTAAATTCCTACTCTTATTATAAAATTTACTTTTTTTAATTTTATTTTTTGCCAGCTCCCGACAAATGAATATCTCTATCCGAAATGTACTGATTACAAGCTAACCAAATGTAGTAATTTTAATTTATTTTACAATTTTGGCGAAGGCGACAACAGAGCTTAAAGGTTGCTCGTGTAATCGTAAGTTGAAGTCTCTAACTGCATCGTAAAAATTGCACTGTACCCAGTGACATTATCATGGCCTTTTTTAAGCAAATGCAGGAGCGCTCTTAGGTTTGTGGGGGAGTGTCTAGGTAAAATTTGCTGACTGAAGAAAAAGAACTTGCCGACTGACGAAAAAAAAAATGCGACTGACGAAAAATAAAATCTGACTGTCGGCAAAAAATTGCCGACTTATGTAAATAAAGAAAAAAAAATCATAGCTTCTGAAAATTTGTCGCTGAATCCAAATTTAGCATTGGTTTAACTCGGTCAGGTCGCGTTTTGTTGCTAACCTCAAAAAAGTGATGAAATGTGTTTAAACAAAAAAGTGATGAAAGTTTAAACACATTTTTACTTTTTTAAGAAACGAAATGCGACCTGACCGAGTCAAACCCTCCCAGATTCGGATTCAGCAACCCCAAAAACGTATAGACATGTTTGTCTATATGTATTTTAGGAAGCTGAATCGAATAAAAAAAACATGTATACTGCCCTACTACGCTAGAAAGCAGTAACTCCATTTGTCGCATAGCAGCGTTTTCAAAATATTACATCAGAGTTGACATGAAAACGTTGCTATACGACAAATGGAGTTACTGCTTTCTAGCGTGGTAGGGCAGTATAATACACGGGCGAAAAGTTTAATTTTGATTTCGTAGGTTTATTACCCTCGGGCCATCCAGCCGGCCAGCCAGTGGCTTCTACTCAATCGAAAAATTTAACTTTTCGCCCTTCTATTATAAATAACTATTTTATTCGATTGATTCTAAAAGCCACACTTTTTGTTCATGTTTTATGGGCAAAAAGTTGAACTTTGTGGCCCTAGGGCCAAAAAGTTTTTTTCGCCCGCTAACTAAAACTTGTTATTTTTAAGCTTTTTACTGTAATATTTAAAAAGAAATATGACCTTTTGGTCACTTTTGGTCTTGAACTAACCGTTCTTTTTGACCAGATACAGTTATTATAATCATTTCATACAAAATTAAAACTTTTCCATAACATAACCTCAAAATATATGTCAACTGATTAGTCTGTATTCACCCACTAAAATAAATTAAAAACACAAAATTTCAATTGTAAAATCACTTTCAATATTTATAATATTCATAGAACGGTTGCAAAAGTATTATTTTCACAACAGACACATTTTAACAGAAATTAATCTCCAAGCTATAGCTTTTTTAATTTGAACATTAAACCGCAAGCAAAAGAAACGATTCAATTGTTTTTGTAGCGATTTGATTGGAAAGCAATTTGTCATGGATAGCTAGATAAGTAATAAGACAGTAAAAAGAAATATTTTTTGTACTTTAAATTAAGTATATTTTATTAATTTATATATATATTTAGTAACAATCGAATAAAAAATATTGTATAATACACGGGTAAAAAGTTAAATTTCGATTTAGGTTTATTACCCTCGGGCCGGCCCTCGGCTTCTAAAAACCTACTCAAACAAAAAATTTAACTTTTCTCCCTTGTATTATAAATAACTATTTAAGTTAAGTACACCCGTAAGGTATACATATAGGTATAATTTTATATCAAGGACACCCGTGAGATATAATAGGTAACCAAAGAGAATTGATTAAATATTTAGGTATATAAAAATTAAAAATGTACGTAGTAGTATCATTATAATTATAAATAAACATTTTCTCTTTAAATTTATTATTAACAACACCGTAAAAATTAAATTACTATTTTTTTATTTAATTTAAATATTAGATTTAAATATATATTTTCCATTAAATATGTTTACTATTATAAACACGGAAATTTTATTAAAAAATTACAACAAAATAAATTCATAGAAAACAAGAACTTACCTATGAAACAAATTTTAGGAGTGATAAAACAAGAAAAAAAGATACATTTGGGGCAAAACTCGTGAAACATGCCACCTTTCTGCCTGGATGTTACCGATTTGGACCAAAACACCAGTAAAAAGCATATTTTGTTTTTTTTTTTTCAAATTGGTTAATATTTTTAAAAGATATGAGTTGATCCTGCGGCAGGGCCTGCCACTTGAACACTCTGTATTATGCAATGCAGGGTGCTGTTTAAAAAATATTGCAGTACAGTATATACATGGCCTATTATACCTATCATACTATAAATATATAATATAATATATATTATGTATAATATTCCACTATTCCAAGTTTGGTCAAAATCGGTGACATCGACTTAAAAAAGTTACCTATTAAAGGTGACAGGTTTCACGCGTTTATCTCATTTTTAAATTTTTTATAAAAAGTTGGAGAGCTAGCACGGTGTTCTAGAAGAACTTTTAAATGGCATGACAACTTCCATTTTTTTTTCTTTTTGGAATTTGTTATATGAGCCATAATTAAAAAAATAAGACCAAAATTTTAAATATCGTTAGAGACCTTTTTGAAAACAATGTGATTTTTAGAAAATATCTTTGATATAACTTGTCAAGAACCTGGTGGGACACCCACTGTAGTGAACGGATGGACTCTTTTGAAAAAAAAATTGGTAGGAGTGCTTAGGTACCATAGCGGTACCACTATGCCAAGTTTGGTCAAAATCTGAGATATCGAGGGCAAACCGATATATGTAAGCGTGAAATATCAAAGATATTTTCTAAAAAATACGTTTTTTCAAAAACGGCTTTAACGATTTTTAAAATTTTGGTCTTATTTTTTTAATTAGAGTTCATATAATAAATTCGAAAAAGAAAAAAAATGGAAGTTGTTATGTCATTTAAAAGTTCTTATAGAACAGGGTGCTAGTTAACTAGCTCTCCAACTAACTAGTTACAATCACTTAATTATATTTTATCCGGTGCACGTACTTTAATCCGTTCATGAACTACTATTGTTGATTGAAAATTAATAACTACCTATAACTACCTATGGGTATATAAGTATATATACCTAAGTACTGAGTATTTTACTGTAGAAAAATCACTGAATTTGTGGCGTTATTAACGAAGATATCAAAATAAAATTTTTACTAGTCAATATTATAATAGACCTAATTATCTTTAATTTGTCCCAAAACAAAAGTTCCCTACTATTTTTTGTTTTTGAGCTAGAGCTCCACATATGCGTCTTTTTATTATCACAACATTTTCAAATGGAAACAATTTAAAAAATATCTATAAATTTTTTATCGTTTAATATTATTTATATTTAAACGATATTAAATTTTTAATTTTAAAAAATCTTAAAAATTGGGAATTTTATTATTATATGATTTTTGTCTGTGTATATCCTTATATTTTTCCTACTTGCTAAAACTATTCAGAAAGTTTTCAAAATCTAATTCTCTTAGTAAAAGGACATTCACATCGCATGATAAGACTTAGCAACAGTACTCGGCGAATTTCCAGTACTCGCATAGGCGCCGCGTCAACTCTAGCGTTGACGCGAGGTTTTAAATATTTACATTTTTATTTCTTTTTATCTTAATTTTTTTAATGATTCCATTTAAACGAGTAAGGTGGGAAAAAAGTTATCGATTAATAAAAATTAAAAACTTTCGTATTCTTAAAAGGTAAAAATCGAATGTCGTTTTTTTCTTTGAAAAACCGATATATATATAGGGTGTATTTGAAATAGCGTAGGAAATTTTAACAGGTGATTCTACATGATAAAATATGACAAAAAGTTCCTATAAACATATGTCTAAAAATGCGTCATAAGGGAGCTACGCCCCTTTGAAATTGGCTAAAATCGGTTTTTATTTAATAACTCAGGAATCCTTTGAGATATATTAACTAGGTTTTGCACGTGAATTAATCCTAACAAGGCCCATCTTTGTATGTCATTTTCACGTACTTATTTAAGCCAGGGGTGTGCGAAACGGGGGGGGCCTTATCAGTTTTTTTGTCCCAAACTTTTTTCTGTGTAACTTTTTTGCAATTTTATTTTTGAAATATGATTCCTCAGGTCAAAATACAAAAAAAAGGTACAACATTTCATGTCCG
>OY294045.1:18917311-18961312 GCA_958510825.1 Brachypterus glaber
CCAAGGAAATATCCAAAAAATATTATTTCCGTCAAAAAAATTTTCTGTTTGTCGGTCTGTCTGTGTGCCCGGGAAATTTGTGACCAAGATAACTCAAGAACGCTTCGGTCTAAAGACTTGAAATTTGGACCAAAGGTTGATTATCCAAAGTTCTAGGCTGGGATTTTTGGTAAAAATCGGATTGTGGTAAAGGGGTAAAGACATTTTTTTTCAAAAACATTTTTTTTTCAATTTATTTTTCGTTTTACGAAATAATAAACTTTTAAAGTTAAAAAAAAATTTTTAATTTATTTTTAATTTTTTTCGTTTTTGATTTTAATGAACCTAGGGGAAAGTATTATTTTGTTGGCAGCAGTTTTTTTTTGCTTGTCTAGTGTCTGGATTACAGACTAACCAAAATGGTGTTAATTTATGTAATTTGGTTTTAATGATAGGAAAATTTATTTCGGACAAACAATATTGATTAAAATTATTGCGTGCAAGGCACTAGTTTACGTGACCTACGATATTAATTTTAGAGGATAGAAGAACACGAGTGTCATTTTACACAGCTATTATAATCCATTAGAAAGCAAAGTTTTAGCTATGAGATATAATCATTACTTTCAACCACTTAAACTATTTTAATTTTACAACAATACCTGCATAATCGGCCGCAAAACTTTTTCTTTGCTGCTTGTTCAATGTGGGACAAGTTTTGACGCCTTTTCTTTCCTGTAAACATTAAAGGTCGATTCAGGCATAATTATCACTAACTACACTAAACTGAATTAAGAAATTAATAAATTAAGAAAATTAGTAACATAACCTCAAATTCTAAAATAAATTTTCCTTGGTATGCAACAATTAAGATAAAAGATAAAATATAGCATAAAATAATGATAGAATCTTAAAATACACCATAGAAAAAGAAGAATTTCTGAAATACACAAACTTTAGTGCAAAACTTTATAAACAATCCTCTGTATTTTAAAAATTAGTACATTTTCAGTGTTAAGGAAAAACAGTAGTTACATAAGAAAATAAAAGGTACTTCTGGAGATAAGTTGGTTTCAAAATACGATTTTTAGATCCGACAACTGCAAATATAGTTATAATCGTCCTACGCAATAGATATTTGTTTTTTTTTTACTTATTCCGTCGTATTTACACATACTTATTATCTATTTGGCAGTTACCTTATTGTTGCATACCACGGAAAATTTATTATAGAATTTGAGGTTATGTTTCTTAATTTTCTTAATTTCGAAATTTCTTAATTCAGTTTAGTGTAGTTAGTGATAATTATGCCTAAATCGACCTTAAAAGACTGTAAGGGCAGAAAATTTTAATTAAAATTATAAACATATTAATTTATTATTCCATCAATCTATTTTCTAATCATCGTACAGAGTAATATTGGTAGACTGACAGTTTCGGGCTTCTGGCCCTCTTCAGTACCAAGGGTCAACTCTGCATGCTGATTAAGAAAACTATTTTAGGCTTTATTCGCAAAAGGAATATAGTCATAAGATTGACGTAGACTTGTGCGCCATCTATTGCTAGATATAGACAACTACTCATACCTCTCCTAGTCTGGAGACTTTGAATGGTAGCAAGTTAAAGACTTGTGTGTCTTAAGCACATAGTAACACTAACGTGTGGTTAGACGTAGAATTAGTAAGGACAGAAATTTTTAATTTTGAACAAAATTATAATAGTTATTTATGGTACTAGTGGGTACAGTAAGATATTGCCCATGAGAAAATTAACGTCAGCCAAGCAGGTTAATTTTCGAGAGGGCAATATCGGTTTACCCATGAGTGCCATACAATGTTTTATCCAATAAATAGCTTAGGAATTCATATTTTTATTAAAAAAATAATAATAAAAATTTTAATGACATTTACAAGATAATAATTTGACAAGTGGGTAAAATAAATAATTATCCACTCAATAAAGTAAAAGCCACGCGGGGGTTATTATTGAGTTTATCTATTTAAAATAAAGCTGGTAATTGTCTTATTATCTGTATGTATTGGATAAAAATATTAATTTATTATTCCATCAATCTATTTTTATCGTACAGAGTGATATTGGTAGACTGACAGTTTCGGGCTGCTGGCCCTCTTCAGTACCAAGGGTCAATTCTGCACGCTGATTAAGAAAACTATTTTAGACTTTATTCGCAAAAAGAATATAGTCATTAGATTGATGTAGACTTGTGCGCCATCTATTGCTAGATGTAGACAACAACTCATAACTCTCCTAGTCTGGAGACTTTGAATGGTACCAAGTTGAAGACTTGTGTGTCTCAAGCACATAGACCACTAACGTGTGGTTGGACGTAGAATTAGTAAGGACAGACATTTTTAATTTTAATTAAAATTATAAAAATACCAGTCTACCAAAATTACTCTGTACGATGATTAGAAAATAGATTGATGGAATAATAAATTAAAAGACTGGTTTTAAAGTCGCCATAAATAAATACTATACAATGTATATATTCTCAAAACAACTTCCATACAATATAGAGCCGCTTATCACGGCTATATTTAAGGCTACCAGAACGGAAACGACCTAACCCATTTTGCACTTGGCTGATTTTGGATTTACTAATATGGAAAAATAAATAATCAAGAACAAAAAACAGATAGACAGACTGGTTCCGATAGCCTCATTTTATGGCGGAAAAATAAATTTTATCGATAGTTATTTAAATAATTTAAATATTGTTATAGAGATGTTGATGATGATGAAAATAAATCAGGAAAGTCCATACGACAAATAATAATTTCTTACCCTTTCCGTCATCTAGTTTTCGTTCATCGACAACAAAATTTTTCGCTAATAACGCTCCATAACAAGAATTGCCAACAATTTCTTTCGCAACTTCACGAAATTCTTCTAGTTTCTTATTGACTATTTCTATTTGTTTCATCTAAAATGAAGTTTTACAGGAATCGTGCAAAAAACTATAACATGATACAATATATAATGTCGTGCACGGCAAATAAAATTGAATAACATTGTTTTATGATTTGATATATTGACAACAGCCATTTTCGTCATAGTTAGGTACCTACTTCGCAAAATGATACGTATTTTTCTTGTTTACATTATATTTTTATTGTTTTTATTAATATTGTTTCAAACATGCAACTTATTTTGTAGATATTAAATTTTTATGCCGCGTGACAGTTTTAAACAACTAAGAAGGTGTGCCACAAAATAGTGGTACACCCCTATAACTTTTTTGTTTATTAACTTATCAAAATGAAATTTAAAGGATGTAAATAATTGAATAAACTGCTTTTTTTGACATTGTAAAAAATATTCTGTCACTTCCGGTTTCGCCGGAAATCACCTCAACTTTTGATTTTTAAATGGAACACCCTGTATATTTTTACATATTTTAATTCAAAATTTAATTCCGAGTACAACCATGTATAATTTGACAATTTTTGACAGAACATGTCATTTTTTAATTAAATTTTAAATTTAGATCTAGTTAGCTTTGAAATATGCAAAATTATTCTTGGCTTAGTAATTTTCTTAGGAAAAGTATGAAACAACGTTTTATTTAATTATTAACCAATTTGGAACTCTTTAAAACTAGGCAAATCATTTTTTTTCTATAAAACCCAATATTTTTAAATGGGAAGGTACTGGTACCGTAGGACCATTAAATTACAGGTTTTTTTCTTAAAAGATTGATTGTATTTCAATCAAAATTTATTGGCAAAAAATTAAAAAAAAAATAATAATAAAAAAAATTGGTGTATGGGAACTTTTTTTATAGTTTTTGATGTAGAATCGCCCTGCATTATTAAAATTTTCAGTTTCTATTGTTGATGCTCAGAACTTGAAGAAAACCTCTTTAACTACAATTTTCTCGAAAACGGTTGGTTCTTCGGTGTTACACTAAGGGTACCTTTTTATGTATTTTTAACTAAGGTATTATATTTTATTAAAAAAATGTCAAATAATACAGATAAAGTTTGAGGCAAAAAATGAAATCGCCCCCCCATTTTGCGCGTTTAAAATTACCAAATAAAAATTATATAACATAATAGCCGTATCTCCCTTAGGGCTCGTTTCCGGACCAACCTTTATAGGAACTTTTTTTCATATTTTTGTGTGTAACATTTATTTTTTTCCGGAACACCCTGTATCTTTAATTGTACTACGACTAAACTGTTTTACTTTACCTGATCTTCTATAAAATAAAAAACCTCTCTATTTTCTACTGATCTCGTATCAGTGAATACAGTTTCCATCATTTTAAAACACATCAGCTGAATTGAAAGAAGACCTTTTTTCAAAATTGGATTTAACACAAATAAATTATCTGTTAAATATCTTTGGGCATGGCTATATTTTTTATACAATATCGTCTTTCTCCAAACATAAAAACCCTTCCACATTCGAAAATGGAAAAATGTCTTGATCTGCATCAGTCGACAGTATAATTTATATTCTGCTTCCCAGTTATCAAGAGATGTAAATATCGTTTCTTCTCCAATATGCTGAAGGACACCTGTGGCACTCATGGTGAAAAAGTTCGATTTATCCACTTTTGCATAAGGAACAACTCTACAAAATTTTGTTAAGATATTCTTGACCATTTGCAAAAGTATTTTATATACGCAGTTGCTATGATGCAATCAATCACATATTAGCTATAATTAGAGATCTTGAACAAACGTTAGCGTAAGCTATATTAGCAATTATTTTTGCAAATGGTCAAGAAGAGAATTGTCCCATTTCATTGGAGATTCGCACGTCTACATCTAAGATTTTTAGCCGGTTCCTTCCTTGATAGTAGGCTTTATTTGCGAGCTTTCTTTGTTCTTTGCTCAAGATGACCAAACTTTCTCCGGTTGCCATTACTTTGCAGGATATATCGTACCCATTTGGTTTTGTGCGTATTTTTTATTCAGTAGGAACCACCATTTGGTCCCACGTGCAACAGAATTAATTTTAAATATTTATTGACAATTCCAGCAACAAAAACATTTTCTCAGCAATAATTTTCGTTCTTGGTCTATTTTTGCTTTTGTTTGTTTCACGTTTGAATAAAGTCAACCCATTCAAACCAAAGCAAAACATCGACAAAAAAACAAATAACAAAGAAAGTGCAAATAAAGTTACTCTCCTTAATAGAGGAGCTAGATTAGTTGAGTTTAGTTTACTCCCCAATTGGGTAGAGAACGACTAATCTAGTGTCCTAAGCTATAGTAACCATTTTTAGGTTTTAAAAGATTATTATTTATCTAACAGGTTGACTGCTGTTTATAATTTTGACGACAAAATGATTTTTTAAACTCTTTTACATTCCGTTTTACTAAATATGAAGTAAAGACGAAACCAACAAAAGCACGTGTTAAAACAACCCGTCTTCTGTGATGCCTCAAACATAAAAATAACTAACAGCAAACGCCTATAAAATACTAAAGCAAGGAGTTGTAATTAAAACCATCTCTCCGATCGGAATGGGCGGCGTCAGCGAAAGGAAACAATGCACTCCGGTCGGAGTGATCGGCAGTCAACCTGTTAATGGGGAAGGTTTGATGTAGTACTGCTACCGGACGCCAAAAGTATATTGTTTTACTAAGAGGAAAAGTGAAGCTTTTTTTACTAGTCTGTAGAATTTACGGACGACGCGAAGCGGAGTCCGGAAACTACAGACGAGTAAAAAATGTACTTTTCCTCTGAGTGAAACCTACTATTTTTTCTTCAAGCATTCTATATATATATTTTTAAATATTAATTTATGAATTTAATTTATTCAGTAATAAAGTTGTTGTTTTTTTTATTAAAATATGGCAATAAATCCCTTTCAAAATAAACTTAAACCTGCCTTAGCTTATTTTAAATTTTTTTCATAGGCTAAATCGTACACTTTTCGCGATTTCGATGGTAACTTGTCTAATGTAGCATTTGCAATTTCGGAGAGATTTGTAGATGTATAAACCATATATTCTTCTTTAATCGTTTTTAATCAATTTCACACAAGGTTTTTGCACAGAATCTCGAGTCAACCACCTGTTTACATAATAAACAAACAAGTTTGAAGTATGACTGTCACCAAAGTCAAAGAGTGTTGCCGCCAGTGGTGGTTTTGCTAACTAACTTTTTTTTACGGCGTACAACAATGAACTCATGTTTTTACTGTAAAAAAATAGATCACTTCTAACTAGTGTGTTCAGTTATAAAAAATGAACATTTTAGTACGCTTGAAGAAAAAAGTATATTCTCACCGGACTGCATATGGAGTATACATTTCTGACGAACTGTCGACTGCAAAAGTAAAGTATGCAAAAGTTCCATCTTTAACGTTTTTCATTTTTTGAATCCATTCTGACTGTTCAGCTATGTCACGTAATTTGTGGTGGGGAAGTAGAACGTCTTTAGCTTCTTTAATTACTTGTACATCGGAATCGCGTTTTATTTCTAGTTCTGATTCTGCTTTAAAACGTGCACCACGCTAGAATAAACAATGGTACCTCACTTCTAAACTGTTGCCATTTTATTAACGCATTAAGTCACTGAACGTTAAGTAGGACGAGGAGGCTATATCTGCTTAAGATCGCTTTTTGAATTGGCCTAGTTTGGAGGTAGTATATCTCGGAACTAGATCGAAACTAGATCTAATTTCGGATAATTCCTCCATGATATGATCTCCATGGAGACCAACAGTTTAGAAATGAGGTAACTACCAAGATTGCAAATTATTTAACAATAACATATTTTGGAAAGCAACCAGTAAATTAAAGAATAAAACAAGATCTTATTAATATACCCAAGCAACAAAATAGGTAAAAAAGTGGACAAAAAGTCTAATTATCATTTATAATTAGACTTTTTGACCACTCTTTTACCTATTTTGTCGCTTGGGTAAGGAACACAAGGGCATAAAGAATTAACCAGAATTAGATACTGGTGCGCTTAGGGAGTTGCATTGAAGGGGGATAATACCACAGTATGACCAAATACCCATTTTGCAGACTAACTGTAAACCACTGGCTTATAGTGACTTCCGAACCACTTTTTGTAAGGCACAGCTACAATTTTCTTAAAGTGGTCCCCGAGGGGTCTATCACGGCTGCATTCGATGTATAAAATTGTCTGCATTAATAATGCAGACACTTGCAGTACCTGCATTACTGCATTATCTCTAAATTACGTACATTATTTGCATTAATGTGCATTACATCTGCAGTACCTGCATTACTCTGCATTATTCTGCATTACGTGCATTATTCTGCATTATTGTGCATTATTCTGCATTATTCTGCATTATTCTGCATTATTCTGCATTATTTATTTATTTATTTATTTATTTATTTATTTATTTATTTATTTATTTATTTATTTGTTTAACCTCGTACTATTCTACTTAATTAAGCATCCCCTAAGTCCAGGACTTGTGTGGGCTAGTAGTAGAGTGAACCACCGGCTTATACTGACTTTCGAAATTTCAATTATTAATTAACTGAAAAAGGCAAATCGGCGCCAGTGAGAATCGAACTCACGATAGTAGACTTGCTATGCATACGCGCTAGCCACTACGCTATGCCTGCATTATTTTGCATTAGTTTTGGTAAAAACCGTAAGGGACAAAGTTTTTTTTGAAGGTGAGGATCTTTTTATTTAGTTATCATAAATTTTTTCGGGGAGCTGAGGACCTTTTTTTGTTAGAGTTATCAAAAATTTTGTCGAGGTATTTTTTTTGTCTGCAAGAATGTGTGCATTACTTTGAATTATTCTGCATTAAAAATGTCGTGAAGTACGTGCATTTTTCGTAAAAATATCGTGCAGTACATGCATTTTTCATGCATTTTCTGCAGTAGGTGTACAAAAATTTCCCAGTGATAGACCCCTCGGTGGTCCCTATCTCCCCTCAACTATGAAAGTTTTTCTCCTTTTATAGAAATTAATTAAACTAGGTAGAATTGAATTTAACAATTCACGATAATACCGCATAGAGAACAGTCAGTCTGCATGTCACAAATAGAGCAGCTATACTGAATAGTCGGCCACAAGTCTCCATGTCACAAAGAGAGAAGCCATACAGTAACTGTACAGTCGGCCACATCGCATCGGCTAACGCGAGGACCGAACTCACGCTTTTGGCCAGACGAATTAGCTATATTTCGTGTAAAGATGCAAATCGCTTGCAAAACAACTTTACACTACGATATTTCAAAAACGCTTTGATCCAGAGACTTAAAATTTGGAACAAAGATTAGTAGTAGTAGAAAAGAATTTTCTTCATTTTTAAGCCACTATGTCAAAGTGTTCTTGAACTATCGTAGTGTAAAATTGTTTTGCAAACGACTTGAATCTTTAAACGAACTATACTGAACGCCTTACCCACCACGACGTCTGCCTGCCCATTAGCCAGTGCACTTGTATTTACGCTTTAGTCAAAATTGATTTTTTAATAGTTATTTATGGTACTAGTGGGTAAAGTAAGATATTGCCTATAAGAAAATTAACCTGCGAGGCGTCAGAGAGGGCAATATCGGTTTACCCATGAGTGCCATACAAGGTTTTATCCAATAAATAGCTTAGGAATTCATAGTTTTATTAAAAATTTTAATGACATTTACAAGAAAATAATTTGACAAGTGACAGTTGAGTGGGTAAAATAAATAATTATCCACTCAATAAAGTAAAAGCCAGGCGGGCGTTATTCTTGAGTTTATCTATTTAAAATAAAGCTGGTAATTGTCTTATTATCTGTATGTATTGGATAAAAGTTATTTACAATTTTGGCGAAGGCGCATGTACACAGATAACATGTGAGTGGCCACGCGAAAAGAGATAAGACTGAAGCTAAAGATAATGTTTTTTGATGTTTTAATCAACTGAATGCTTTGACGTTGGCCTATACAATAAAATTAAGTTGGCCTTGGTACTAAGTTATAGCCATTTTTTGGAAATTTTCTAACATAAACCCAGTCAACACAAATACATAGCAGGAACATAGCAGGTACATAACCACTGTTCTATGTGATGTTGCAGCCATGTAGTTTTTATAGTCCATGTATAGTCCTTGGACTTTAACAATTCCGCCTCAAGATATGTATCAGTTACATAACATGCCACATATCAGCTACATACTAGGTACATCACAATAAAAGTAGGCGTTTCCGAATTTTACTTGTTATGGAGTGCATCATAGATTTAGACATGGTGAAAATTTTTACGTCTTTTGGATAAACCTAATAAATAAAGTATATAAAAATCTTTATATGTAGCATCCATCAGGTAAAATTCTTATGCGATATGCATTTTTACTGTAAAAGCAAACTTTCTACCAGGCAACTTTCTACCAGGCTTAAAAATCATGCGCCACATAAAAAACCAATGTTTAGAGAAAAAATAGCAAATAATCATAATTAAAAAAATATATATATTTTAATTTTTTGTCTAAAATTATCTAAAATCAGTTTAGTTCAGTCTAAAAATACATGCATTTCTACTACTTAAGGGTAAAACTTTTATTATTAACAACAATTATTAAATAATATAGACGCCATATTTAGTATTGAATTCATAACATTTTATGTATCGTGTATGTTCCCATACCATATATATGATACATAACATGCAATATTGCATGTTATGTATCATACATATGTATGTTACATCTTATGTAATATGGCACATGTAACGTAAAAAATCTTTCTGTTATAGGACATGTTATGTAACATACATATGTATGTTATGTCTCATGTAATATGGCACATGTTACCTAAAAAATCTTTCTTTAACATGTTGCATCCATATATGTGCGGACTGGGATACACTGAAAAAAAAACATAAAAACAAATGAAAATTGAATTTTCTTAAAAAACGCCCACGGTAGTTTTAAAAAGTTTCACCTAAAAGGTCTGGCACCTCCGACACTGAAAAAAAACATAAAAACAAATGAAAATCGAATTTTCTTAAAAAACGCCCACGGCTAGTTTTAAAAAGTTTCACCTAAAAGTTCTGGCACCTCCGATGTTTTTTCTGATTATGATTCTGTGGTGTATTTTATGCATTCTGTGTAAAAATTACAAAAATCATTAGATGGATTTTTTTGCAGCATCGTCCAAACTTAACACTTTTACCAAGGAACAGGGATTCATGTTTGGCTAAAAACAAGCTTTCTTATAGATTTTGAGCTGCTAAATTCATATCTTTTCTTAAAATTTAGTTACATTGTGTAGTTTTTGGGATATATTATGTTTTATATTGGGCAAAACTTGGCCAAATTTTCCCCATTCAGGCCCCTTTTCGCGTTACCACTCATAAATAATAAAAAGTCAACGGTAGACTTTGGATATTTTGGTCTCAAGGTATACTTTGATCAATAGAGGAAGGGTAGCAAATGTGGGCTAGGTCTTGTAATATGGGCTAGGTGGGTTTCTCAGCTACCCGATGCAGTTCTCTGCATCCGACTATCGCAAATCGTAAATGGCGAAGTTAAACTTCCACAGTAAAGATTCATTAATTAATTCATACATTCGTTGACGTTTGAAAGTTTATTTTTATTTCCCGTCCTTTTTAGCAAGCCACAGAACTTTTTTAGGTAAAAACGTTTTCAAAACCATTTCTACAACAAATTAAACCCACATAATCGGGCTTTGATGTGTGCTTATTAGTTTTCTTCTAATTACTGAGTTTTAGACATAACCTCTTTTGTTGTATACACCGAGTATTTTTGCAATATGGGCCTGTGTTTCTATTATGGGCTATATATGTACTATGTATTTAAGCCTAGAATTATTCTAGGAGGCCAAGAAAAGATCAGCAACAGCCAAGAATAGAAGAAAATGGAACGAGGGCGATATGGAACGCGCTATAATAGCGATGAGGCAGTACGAGATGGGTACCTTCAAAGCTTTAAAAATGTTTAATATACCACGTTCTATATTAGGAGTTATTTAATTTATTATTTTATTTTAGATATAACTTTTATACAGCCCATGTTTAGGGCCAATTTCAATTCGACACAAAAGTGCACCTTCTCACTATTTACGAAATAATGAATTTATTATTTGTTTTAATCAATATGAATTTATAACAGGTTGTGACTAATTAATATAGCTATCGTTGGGTACGTTTGGTATTGGAACTAAATTTTATTTATTTTTTTACAAGAAAAAATAAAATGGGTAGCCCATATTTGCTTCCTTTCCTCTAATTATTTCTTTTTTTTTTGGCTTGATCTGCCTCCAAAAAAGTGATAATCAAAGTATCCCCAGTTGTCCCCTGTTGGCGGTACATAATAATTACAATTATAGTAGTTACTACTTTTCTACAGAGTGCGCTATAGTGGTCTCTGAGTTACTCTTAACTCAGAGACACAGATATCTCTAATTCTTTGGAGTAACAGCTCTGTGGTAAATTCATGGTAACGTTGCAGCCGCAGGCAGAAAAAATGACACTTTCCTTTAAATATTTTATTATATTTTTATTAAAGATTGTTTGTTATTTATTACAATTAAACATTGTTTGTTAAAAAGTAATAACGTAATAAAATATTTAAAAGAAAGTGTAATTCTTTTCTGCGGCTGTAGCGTGTGTTACTATGGATTTACCTCTAGAGTAACTCAGCTCAGCCGGGTCTAGGGTTTTACGAGAGTCAAGAAAACTCGTTTCTTGTATCGATTATACAGGCACACAAAAATAAAAGTGTGCGAAGCCAAAGAAGCGACGTATTTTGCATTGTAGTATTAATCTAGAGCACAGATTTTACATACGTATATGAGGTCTGTGATCTAGAGTAGTTAAAATGTACATTAATTTTAATTTTCCGCTTACCAGTTTTTTTTATTCGTGTTTGAATTTTTAGTTTAAGTCACATTATGCCTAGTAGACCACCAACATTTTTTATTAGCTTTATTTTCAACAAGATTTTTTTTGCAGAAGTTATTAATAATGAAAGTGTTACAACATGATCCACACTTTTCTAGTGAACGGATTTTGACTATTCTTACGTTGAAATTTTTGTTTAAATACGTATCTTTCTTCCGCGGAAGAAAGACCGAATGTAAAAAACAGGAAATTTGTTTTAAAAAAATTGGAAAAAAAATATTTTTCATGTTGGAACGAACATAAAAAATTCATCGGTAATAACTTTTGAATTATTTTTTTTTTGAACCAAAACTTGGAAAAATCTTCTTGAGCTAGTAAAAAAATAATTTTACAAAAAAAATGACTTTCGATTTTTGGTGGCCTACTTGGGATAAACTAAACTACAAATTAAAACTTGAATAAAAAAAACTGGTAAGCAGAAAATTCCAATCAACGCAGATTTCGACTATGCGAGATCAATACTACAATGCTATATAGGTCGCTTTTTTGGCTCCGCACACTTGTGCCTGTGTTATTTGAAAACTCGATTTTCGAGACGAGAAATAGGTTGATCTTGTCTTATGCATTAACTTTGTCTCGACTAATAAGAATCTTGACGAGTAACTTCTTGTCTCGTCTCGCAAAAGTCTTGTTTTTCAAGTCTCTCGACATTCTGCAGGGTTGCTCAAACTCATCGCGTCGAAACATCGCCAAAGTAGCCCAGGTAGTTAGGTAGGTAAGAAATTTCATTTTTCGATTGTCATGAAACCCTAGCTTTAATGACAATTACACAGTACACAGAAAAATAAATCTGGCATCGGACCAAGTTAATTTTGGGTCGTAAACTTTAAATCTATTTTTTTTTCGGACCACGTCAGGATTTTTTTTTCTATGTTAAGTGTTGTTAATTGTTAATTTTCACTATTTTATAAGGCGTTTTTTATTAAAACTCTGCCTTTGAAGTAAGCGTTTGTGGCATTAACGAAGGTTTCAATTTATAAGATATAAAAACAAACATCAAGAACGCTTATGCTGGCAGAAGGCAAAATATTTCTGGACTCTTAAACATGACACAAACCCAACGAACTAATAACTCTTCTCTCTAGAATAGGCATTTCATTTGTAAAAACTGAAAAAGACGTAGCCAACATATACATTTGTCTGTCTTACTCGCACAGCTTTGTTCTAACAGAGACAACAATAACAGTTACTGGTTATTGTTATTGTTCAGGCCTGAATATACCTACTATTTGTTTACAAACAAACCGAGATGTTGGCGATACTTTATATTAACGGTATGCGTATTCTAGAGAGAAGAGTTGTTAGTTCGTTGCACAAACCTAACCCTGTACAGTAGGCAAATAAAAATAGCTAAAAAGGAAAGTTAAATAATACAAACGTTCTTGACTTTTGTTTTTATTATATCTATACTTTTATACTGAAAGATAAATAAAAGGATTTAAAAACACAATTTTCTTATTCTTACCCAAGAATCTGATTTCGAATCTGTAGATTTGAAATATACGACCCAAAATTGACTTAAAAAAATGATCCGATGCAAGAATTTTTTTTTCTGTTGTACATGTTAATGAAAATCTTATCCAAGTAATACAAACCTTTCTGCTAGCACGTTGCTTAATTTCTGGTAAAAATGTTTCAGTTTCAGTATAATGAAAATCGCCGGATCGTTCGACAAGTCTTTGCTGTCTTTCCTTAAAAGCTGCCTAAATAGAAAGAAAGAATTTTAAAATATGAAGGTTTTATTTTTTTAAATTATTTACCAATGGTTCATGTTCCTCCTTTTGATATTCTATAGTTTCCAATAACCTTTTATGCGGCACATGAAAGGGTATCATATCCTCATCTCTAAGAAAAAAAAAGTTTGTTTTTTTTGTGATCCCTACTCAAAGCTAACTGCAGCTTTTATTAAACTAAAGACGACTAACTACATTGGAAAATATTACTATTTACAAACTTTGACAATAATAAGTAGATCTAATTTCACAAAGAAATGTTGATATAAACATAGGTCCTATCTTTCTTCGTTTAAAAGTTATAGCGTTTTTAAAATATTTAAGTTGAAAAAACGTAGTAGCCATGATTTAGCAAAACAAAATTTAGTAACTATCATTTTAAACAATCACCTGTCAAAAATTGTTTGTTAATGTCATGCCCATTGACATTTAGATAAGATAAAGAGAGAAGTTCTACAAGTTCAATATCTTGAAACATTTACATCATGCGGGCGAATGGATCTAGGAGTGGCAATTCCAGTCATGCAAAGTCTTCTAAATGATCTACTGGATATGGGATGTGACGGTTGACGTCTATGAGGAAATATATTTTGATATTCCCTCGCTGCATAACGATCGTTTCCATTACAAAGTCCATACACAAAAACAATATCAGCATATTCTTCATTAGATGATGAATTCATTAACAAGTAAAATTTTAACAAATCATGCGCAAACAAACAATTTTTGACAGGTGATTGTTTAAAATAATAGTTACTATAAATAAATAAATTACTAAATTTTGTTTTACTAAATTATGGCTGCGACATTTTTTTAACTTAAAAATTTTAAAAACGCAATAACTTCAGAAAGAAGAAAGATAGCACCTATGTTTATATGAACATTTCTTCAAAAAACTAAATCAACTTCTTGTTGCCAAAGTTTGTAAACGGGCTAATAAATCACCCTGTATAGGTATTTTTATATATTCTAATACAGATTTTTACGCTCACAGTGACCCTAGAATGGAAATAACCAAAATTTACCGTTCCATCAACTAATCATGGTAATTCGTGTTCAGCGACCCAATATGAGTAAAAAAAGCTAAAAATGAAAAAAACCTGTGGAGGAATTTTTTTTATAATGAAAAACGTGATTTTTTTTGGCGTAGAATTAGAGCATTTTGGGAAACTTTTTCCGATTGGCCTGCAATTTGCACCAAACCTTTATTATATGGTGCTTTATAGTTGGTATAAAAATCAACTTCACCCTATTTTTTAAACACCAAAAACTTGACATGTTTTTAATTTTTGACATTTACTGACTTAACGGTAGTTGGTATAAATATCAACATCACCCTATTTTTCCAAGACCCCCAAAATGGGTTTAAACGCCAAAAACTTGACATGTTTTTAATTTTTGACATTTACTGACTTAACGGTACATTTTTAAGAAAAACATTCCAATGAAGAATCAGGTAGAATTTTACAAGCTTTAATTTTCCATTTTAATTTTTAATATCGGTTAATAAATAAAACAGTTATGTCATTACAATTATAGAATTAGGCCAGAAAAACAATAATAAAATTGCATTTTGTTATATTTTGACATTTATCAGTCTAACGGTACATTTTACAAAAAAACGTTATAAACGAAAATTATTTGCCATTTTATAGCCTTCAATTTTATTTTTTAATTTTTTTAATCGGCTCATAAATAAAAAAGTTATAGCTCCGAAATAATGACAAAAGCTTGGTGCAAGTTTCAGGCCAATCGGAAAAAGTTTCCCAAAATGCTCTAATTTTACGCCAAAAAAAAACACGTTTTTCATTATAAAAAAAAATCCTGGACAGATTTATTCATTTTTGCCTCTTATTACTCGCATTGGGTCTCTTAACACGAATTATCAGGATTGGTTGATGGAAAGGTAAAATTTGGGTATTAACGGACTTCCAAAAAAGAAGGAAGTTATCAATTCGACGTGTGACTTTTTTTTGTTCCCGCATAACTTTTGGAACGAATGAACGGAATTTAATGAAAATTTTTGCAACTTAAAGAGGACATTCATAAGGTGGTCCGTTTCAATTTGTCGCTTGGATAATGCCGGGTAAGCCGGATA
Source organism: Brachypterus glaber (assembly GCA_958510825.1). NCBI lineage: Eukaryota > Metazoa > Arthropoda > Insecta > Coleoptera > Kateretidae > Brachypterus > Brachypterus glaber. The sequence continues at coordinate 18,933,002 of OY294045.1, forward strand.
ATTAAGATAAATCTAATCATTTTAAAGCAATTTCACTTAAAAATGGCTTAATTTGGTTCTACTACCAACCAAATTTTTAGATAAATATCCGATAACTCGGATAAGCCGGATAACTTAATTAAGGGGTCACTCAAATATTACGGCACACTGAAAAATTTTTAAATGCCGCTAAACTTGATTCTCTGGACCTGTTATATTAAAATACAAAGAGAAAATGATAAATTTTGTGATTTAACCATAAGGCGTTATTTCATTATTACTTAACGCTTAAGGTTTAACAAGATTTTCTTTAGTATTTCATTTAAAATAAGGTTGGTTTGGACTCTTGGGCGCTGAAATAAAAATATTAATTTTATTTATCTTTAAGATAATGACGTCACAACGCACTAACAGTGCGTTGTGACGCCACCAGCTTGCCGAGATGGAAGGACAACTATAATTTAGCTTACATGACGTTACAAATCTACAAGTTCTGTGTCTCTAAAAAGTAACAAATAATAAAAACTTTTCGCAAAAAAAATGAACCGACTTCTGTCTCTAAACAGTAAACAGCCAATTTCACCACTCCATAAATTAAATATTAACAATTTTTTATGTTGTTAAATTGTTTGCTGTGAAATTTGCACCTACTTATTTTATATTTTTTACTTTTTAGAGACAGAAGTCGGTTCATTTTTTTTTGCGGTGTGGTTTGGATTAACATTTAAATATTTTAATTAGTCTTCTATCAAAATTATGCTCAGGTCTATAAAAATTAAACTATAGCATACGAAAATTAAAAAACAAGAATAAAAATTTACTATTTAGCGTAGCGATATGGTTTCATATGAAACCATAAAAAATGTATCGCTTTCTAATAAAAGCTGGGCCACCAAATGAAATTGTACTTTCATGTCTATTTTTACTAACCCTTTTAAAAACTAATTATTATTAAGTAAAGGTGCTAATAACAGACCTGTCAAATACCAAAGGAGGTAGCCGCAAAAGGCGACTGGACACATCAATATCGTCATATCCTTTGGACTTTCTTCGAATAGAGCTCTTGCTACTTTTGGGGCTCTTTTCCATAAGGTGTTTTCGCGCCGATAAAGTATGAATGACTGAATTCTTGCGCTATAATTCTCTATGATTTGCAACCGTTTGAAAGTTTTTTATTTCCTTGACAACATATCAGTGGCGTTACGACATTCTAAAGTTTAATAATATTATCGTGGCTTTCTTCAATAACGAGGGTCACGCTATTATCCTTTGCATTGTGTAGTGGTTAAATGACAGGTTCCTAGGAATAAAAGTTCGAAAAAAAATAATACTGCAGGTTAATTCACTTTCCAATCTTCAAAGGCCAAGTTCTCACGAAAACCCACAAATCGAGATTTCTCGTCTTCTTGATTTCGAGAAAAAATCAAGGCGAGGGTAATTTAAATAATCAAGATACAAGTCGCGTCATCGAGACTAAATCTAGTTTCAAGACTCTTGATCAAGAATCGAGACTCCTTTTCACAAAATGTTTGTACTTTTTATACACCTACTGTTCGGTTATCGCTAATTATTATTAATTATTAATTATTATTTACACTAATTAATTAGTTATTATTGGACTTTTTAATTTGGAAAAAGTCCAAACGAAAAACGCAACTTAGTTCTTTGTTGTTCTTTAATTATTGACTATCTTTGTCGCGCATATATTTGTCTCTTTCTTGTCTCTCCGCACCCGGAAACTGAAGAGGACTGATATACTCATGAAACGGGTTGTTTGCCGTCGCTTCGATTATATTAACCGCCGTATGTGTTTAACCACGCTTTCGCCATTATATCGATTTATGTGCCTTTTGAATTTATTGCATAATACAGAGGGCCCTCATCACCAATGCAATTGATGAAAGATCTACCGACGATGGATTAACACAATGTAGGAAAGAGACATTCGTTTTATTATATTCATTTTCGCCCTTTTTGCCCTTGCCGTACTCTCCCAAGCCACCAAAGATACTTGAACCACCAAAGCCTATGGAGCTACTCAGATTCTAAGTAGGTATACAGTCACTTACCCAACACCTACCATTCAATAACAATTTGAAAAACAATTGCAGTGCATTACCCTAAAAGATGGAAGAAAAAAAACATAGTTGTTTTTGTTGCTGTTAATACAAATCGACACTCCCATGCAACAAGAATGTAACTCAAGTTAGACCCATTTTGAGTATACTCATAGGTAAACGCCTTGAAAACAGACACACATGGTGATACTACTCAAGTTTCTCTACAAGCTATTTTAACCAAACGTTTACCTAAAAACACTAAAATAAGAAATTCTAAACTTGAATATTATCAGAAACAAACTATAAATAAACAATAAATACTTATACTTATAGTTAAATAGAGAATTTTATAAGCTTTCAAATGATGTATCACATGGCTTCCTTTTCCACTTCAATAATTTCCCCAATCTTAAATAACAAAAAAATATTTTAGAAATTTAGCTGTCGTGAAAAATGACAATTTATGAGTTACGGCTTTGTTGCTTGGGGGTATCGAGATATGCTTTTGTTAATCATTCTAAATAAAGACAAAAGTATAGAAAGTTTAGGCTTTAAAACAAAAAAGAATCCGTTAAATCCATTAAGTATGTTAATATAGTCCAGTCAAATAATAAATGTAAATTGCAATAAATGTACACGGGCTAATATTTTAAAGGGTAGTAGTGGATGATAAAAGAACACTCCTGTTAGTTTTCACTGGGTGATTTGCTTAAGGGATGTCCGCTATCTTGAATTTTAGGGGTGACTTGCTTAATATGCATCTTACGATAAAAATGCCTATAACCAACTTTGTTAAGAAGGAAATTTCCAACAATTTTTGTTTGGAACATTTTTTTAATATATTAATAACAATCGAGTTAATTTAAAAATAGCCATGTTTGAGGTGAAATCGTTTTTTTCAATTTTTCAGTCAAATTATTCATCGGACGATAAAAGTGGTTATGAACAAACTTGTAGCTCTATATTCTATATTCTCTATAAGTTTCATATGTTATAAGTTTTCATAGGTACTTTGGTACGGTTACAGAGGGCGTAACTCGACTATCAGCGCACATTGTAACCGTAACAAAATACTTATGAAAATGCATAATGTATAAAACTTATAGAGAATTTCAAGAGCTACAAGTTTGCTAATAACCACTTTTATCCTCCGAAGAATAATTTGTTTGAAAAATCGAAAAAACCAACTTCACCCCCAACATGGTAATTTTTGAATATTTATAACTCGATTGTTAGAAAATATATTAAAAAATATATTCAAAGTTGGAAATTTTCTCCTTTGATTATATGCATTTTTATCGTAAGATGCAAGATAACCGCACTCGCCCCTAAAATTTTAGATAGCGGACATTTCTTACTCAAATCGCCCGGTGAAAAACTAACAGGAGTGTTCTGTTACTATCCACTACTACCCTTTAAAATATCAGCCAGTGTACATTTAATGCAATTTAACATAGGAATTTTTCGTTATTAAACTCAAATATGTATTTAAGCCAACAAATTTTCAACTTTTGGAAGTTGATTTTGGGTAATTTAGTCCATCACGTGAGGGTTTTAAACAACCACACAGTTGTCAAAAAAAAAACAAGGACAAAATTCTGAATTTTTGCATACAAATATTTTTGATACCGCTGATTTCAAATAAAATAACGAAAAACTTCATTTTCACTTTATTTTTGTTTCGATCTTTCTAAAAATGTGTCAAATGGCTTCTTTTGATTATGTTGATGTAGACCAACATCCACAACTTAAAATTTCAACACTGAAAAAAATTATACGTGATGGGAACAAAAAAAATGCTTGTTTGGCAATCAGAAAATAAAAAAAAAATCCGATCACAAAATCCATGTTGGCCTGTGTAATGGAAGTTTTTAGGTGGTTCAATTTTTTTGCTTTTAAGTGTAACTTCACCTTTAGTCTAGCCCGATTTAATAATGGAAAACATTTCATAAAATCACTTTAATTATTCCAAACCATTTTAAATTGCTATATTTCAATAAAAATTTAATTTTCACTTTCGTATACAGTAATTTTGTCAAAATCAACCCTGCAATCAAGAGTAGGTAGTAATTTAAAATCCTAATAAAAGTTAAATTCTATGTTAGAAAACTTCAGTCTTTATTATGTCGATCTATGGAAAATATTTCAGAAATCCAAACAGTTCGGTCAAAGAAATTTCTTTAACAGATGCATTTTATTTTCAGTTTACCGTGACAAAATTCTTGGGAATATGGAAATTTGAAAAAAGTTGCAAAAAATATAATTTTTTTGAATTATTTGGAATAATTTTAAGGGTTATATCAATTGGAATGCTAAATGTGACTCAAGTAGCATATTTGATATACGAATGCAGACACATAGAGGATTTTTCAAATTGTTATGTGATGTTAATATGTTTTCAAACAACTTTAAAATTGATACTATTTAGAAACGATTTTGATACCTTTACAAAAGCGATTAGTTATTTTGATACAAAGTTGTTTCAACCAAAAAACGAAGACCAGTTAAAATTTGTGTTATTCTTGATAAAACTGTCTTTAAAACTAAGCTTTGTTATTTATATCGCTTCCATTTTGGCCATTACAACCTTTGTGTTTTCTTTATTCTTTTTTGATGAAAAGAAGTTATGTACCGAAGGATATTTTCCTTTTGATACTAGCTATTCGCCAAATTATGAGATTGCATCGGGGATACAGATTATAGGGTTATACTATTTTGCGATTTGCACGTGTAGTTTGGAAACAATAAATGGTGTTTATCTGATAATGCTAACTGGGCAATGTGTCATGATTTGCGATGATTTAAAGCAGTTGAAAATGAAAAATATGAAACAAGGTTTAATTAAATGTATAAGATATCATGCGGATGTTATCAGGTAAAGTAATAATGATTTAGAAAATTTCTGCAGAAACGAGCTCGAATAAAATCAATAAATGGCCTTTGATAATATCAAATTATATTAAAATAATATACACTCAGTTAAATTCTATAAAATTTCCACATCGTACTACATAAAACTTTTCAAAAAAACTATTTTTTTCTACGTATTTTTATATAAAAAAGTATACATCGATGTATATATTACGAAAGAAATAATTATTTCTACCACTTTTTGTTACAACTTAACAGAACACGGAAGTACGTGCCGGTTTTGAGAAAATTCTAGTTTTGCTTCAAAAGAAGAGGTTTTAAAACCATTTTAAAACTGATATTATTCAGGAACTATTTCGATAACTTTACAAAAGCGATTGTTTTGATACAAAGTTGTTTTAACCAAAAAACAATGACTAGTTAAATTTTGTGTCATTTTTGATAAAAGTGTCATTAAAACTGAGCTTTGTTATTCTTTATATCGCTTCCATTTTGACCATAACAACCTTTGTATTTTCTTTATTATTTTTTGGTAAAAAGAAGTTATGCATCGAAGGATATTTTCCTTTTCATACGAGCTATTCGCGAAATTATGAGATTGCATGAATCAATCAATACAGATTATAGGGTCATACTATTTTGCGATTTGCACGTGTAGTTTGAAAACAATAAATGGTGTTTATCTGATAATGCTAACTGGACAATGTGTCATGATTTGCGATGATTTAAAACAGTTGAAAATTAAAAATATGAAAGAAGGTTTGATTAGATGTACCAATACGATATCATGCGGATATTATCAGGTAAAGGAATAACGATTTAGAAAATTTCTGCAAAAACAGGCTCCAGTAAAATAAATAAATGACCTTTGATATTATCAAATAATATTTAAATAATATCCTCTTAGATAAATTCTCTAAAATTTCTACGTCGAACTACATAAAACTTTTCAATATAAATACTTTTTTCTACTCATTTCTATAGAAAAAAGTATATATACATCGATGTATACATTACGAAAGAAATAATTATTTTTACCCCTTTTTGTTACAACTTTTAACGAAATAGCTTATTGAAAAATTTTACACATCAATTGTCCAAATTAATCCAATAAAATAATCAACATTCTTTAAATTCCAGATGTGCAAATTTTGGTAAAATGTATATGGGCAAGTTGGCATTTGTACAGTTTATTTCATCCAGTATCATCATCGGATGTTTGATATTCAGATTATTTTTGGTTTTTATAATTTCAAAATTTTATAAAATATTAGGATTTTTAATTCTTATTTTTTTAGGGGTCTGTTAATTTAAATGAATTTATTAAATTAATTATTATATTAATGCTATTATTCGTACAACTTATATGTTATTGTTATTTGGGAACAGTAGTAGAAAGTGAGGTATTGTTTAATTTATATAAACATGAAGAAAAATTACTACATAACAGTGAATTTTTCTTATTCTTATACTATTCATAGCACCTAGCGTTCAGGGCCGTAACCCTCAAAAAAAGCTTTATCCCTGACCGTTCATACCAAACTTGGCGCCCTGCAAAAAAAGTTGGCTCCCCAAAAAATACCTTCAAGAAAAAAAGCTTTGTCCCTGACGGTTTCTACCAAACTTGGCGCCCCCTCCAGAAATAAAAAAAGCCCAAAAATTACCTTTAAGAAAAAAGCTTTGTCCCTGACGGTTTCTACCAAACTTGTCACCCCTGCAAAAAAATTGGCGCCCAAAGGTAGGTGACTTAAAAAATACCAGATGGGGCTCAGTGAAAACGCCAGGGGGGCTCAACCCAAGGCCAGGGGGGACTTAGCCCCTCCTGTCTCCCTAGTTACGGCCCTGCTAGCGCTAGAATAGTATTATACGGTAGTTTAGAATTTCCAAAATCGAAAAAATCAAGTTCTATGAGGGGAAGATCCCTATTGCTTTAAAAGTAATCCCCCCAAAAACAAAAAAGTTATGTTAAAAAAATGAACTATCTTTTTCAAAAAAAAAAAATCAAATTGTCCGTTTTTTAAAAAAATATTTTTTTTTTTAATTTTTTTTTGTCTCTCGAAAAAAAAATTGTTAACTTGATTTGTTGTTTTAGTGAATCTAGACCTACTGTAGGCCGCCTACAGGGAAAGTTTTCTTTTGTTGGCAGCAAAAAAAAAATGAAGTCGCGTGATTTATCAGTTTAAAAAATAATTAAAAAAATAAATTTTTAGAGTTATAAAATACATGATGCCATTTATATGTCAACGTGGGAAGAAACATCAGTAAATTCGCAAAAGGACATTTTATTTATGCTTCAAAGGGCGGCACATCCCATTAAATTTAGCGGTATGGGAATTTTTACACTCTCAATCCAAACTTTAATTGCGGTAAGAATTTTTATACAAAAGTTCAAATTCTGTGTTTTATTGGGAGGCATAGCGTAGTGGTTAGCGCGTATGCATAGCAAGTCTACTATCGTGAGTTCGATTCTCACTGGCGCCGATTTGCCTTTTTCAGTTAATTAATAATTGAAATTTGTCGAAGGCGATAAGTGAAACGGACACTCCCTAGAAACTGGTTCGAAAGTCAGTATAAGCCGGTGGTTCCCTCTACTACTAGCCCACACAAGTCCCTAGACTTAGGGGATGCTTAATTAAGTAGAATAGTACGAGGTTAAACAAACAAACAAACAAACAAACATATTTATGTAATTACTGTATTGGAATGTAAAAAATAACCTTATACTACGATTAGGGTTTCCAGTCCCGAAATTCGGGATTCCGAAAGTTCGGGATATCCCGAAGATTTTTGAATCCCGAAATCCCGAAAAATCCCGAAAATCACGAAAAAAAAAATCTCGAAAATACCGAAAAATTAGAATTTATTTATTCAACTCGAATCGGGTTACTCGATATTTAATTGTGATTTGCGTATAATATTTTTTGTTTACGATGGTGAAAATGCACCCCTAAAGAAGGCCATAGTCTATGACTCATAGACCTATCGAAATAATTTCTTGGAAAACGGGCTGAGCATTTTCGAAGAACTGTTTTGAATGACCTACAGAATTTCTTTAAATTTTCAGTCTTTGTTGATCCATGGATCCATTATTTTTATATAAATATTTTATTTCAAGTAAGGTCTTATTTAGTTCAGAAAATTACTTATATTCTAAGCTAAATAGGGAATTTTTAATAGGGTGACCCACCAAAATTTCAAATTAAAAAACTTTGGGGTCTCACGGTGAGATTCTCACCCCTTAAATTTGTTCACTGGGGGAGGGGGTGGTAGGGTTAAGAGTATTATCCCTGATTTTTTTCGTTTGAACTTTTTCAGAAGTTTTGAAAAAATCTAGAGGTCGCTCATGGCCATTTTTTTAAAAGATATGTTTCTTAAGCTAATAAAAAACATAATTTTAATTTAAAATTAAGTTTATAATTACTTTTATATATATTTTTTATATGAATTTATATTTTAATCTTGTTTGTTTTGTTTTGTTGGTACTACCAACCTGGTAGTTAAAGATTTTTATTTTATTTATTTATTTTAACTTTTAAAAAGTATGTTTTTTTAACTTTTTATTTAATTTATTTGTTTTAACTTTTAAAAAGTTTGTTTTTTTTTTAAATAATAAATATTTTACTGAATATTTGTTTTTTTTTTCGTGATGCACACATACAATTTGTATATAAAAAAAAATTTCTTGCTTTTATTATTGTTTATTTTATTTTTCTTAATTTATTAAAATATAAATTTAAATAAAATATGGCTAATACTGGTTATTTTAATAAAAGTTTTTGGTTTAAATGTTATAATTTTATTTATTTAATATAAGATAATTAATTTCTGATGAAATGAGACCTTTTTAAATTTCGGGATCGGGATCGGGATCCCGAACTTTTTGAAATTTTCGGGATTTCGGGATCGGGATCCCGAAACCTGGATTCCCTAACTACGATATTTCAAGAACGCTTTGACGTAAAATTTGGACCAAAGATTTTTAACGTGGCAAAAAACTTCGGTTCAAAATTTTATTAATCTATGTCAAAGTTGTTTTGCGAGCGACCTGCACCATTAATAATACTTTAATGTAAATTTTTTGTTATAAATTCTATAAGATAAATTTTCATGTATTAGTAAGAGGTCACGCAAAATGGGACCTAAAGGGAAAAAATATAATCTGAGAAAAATGAATAATTAAATTAAAATTTAGCCTTATATTTAAAATGATTTTGTATGTTACTTAGTGGTATCCGTTTCATATAAGAAGATGTAATTAATTAATTCCTTTTTTTATTTCAGATTATTAAAAGTGCATTTTCGTGCTTTACGTTACTTTCAGAAATTTAAGTAATATAATATTAAATATTTATTAAAATTATAGGTATAATATTTTAATAAAAAAGTTGCTTTAAAACAGCTGTTTTATTTTACCTTAAAACGTACAAAGAATAACGAAATAAAATGTTTAAATAAACGTTTAAAGACGATATTATCTCTCCAAAAATGTTTTTATTATTATTATATAAATAATAGCGACATGTTTATGCCCTTTTAACGTAGGGCCATCTTCAGGCTAATAATTAAAATTAAAAATAAACAACAATTACATTACACGTATACAAGTCATGACAAACAAACAACAACAATTGCATTACACGTATACAAGTCATGACTTGTATACGTGTAATGTAATTGTTGTTGTTTATTTTTAATTTTAATTATTAGCCTGAAGATGGCCCTACGTTAAAAGGGCACAAACATGTCGCTATTATTTATATAATAATAATAAAAATATTTTAGGAGAGATAATTTCGTCTTAAGTTTATTTAAAACTACCCCCAATATGAACAAGGATCATCAAAAATATTGTTTTTTAAAATGTTTAAAAAAAAACAAGTTTTAAAAGAAAATCATTTTCATATCCTAACTGTTTTGTTATTTAACTGAATAGATAGGATATCAACTAGTTTTGTTTTAAACTATTTTTACTTTCCCTAAGGAAACTCTTGCGATAGTAAAAAAATGTCAAAACATTTGTATTGTTTTTTTACGTTTCTGGACATTTTATATCTAAAAAAAATGATTTCTGTAAAAAAATATCTGTTTGTCGGTCGGTCTATGTGTCCGGGAAATTTGTGACCACGATAACTCAAGAACACTTCTGGCTAAATACTTTAAATATGGACCATAGGTTGATTATCGAAAGTTCTAGGCTGGGATTGTTTTTGGTAAAAATTTAACAATTTTTTTCAAAAAAACTTTAATTTTTCAATTCATTTTTTTTAAATTTTTTTCTGAATTGTTTTTTAATTTTTTTAGTTTTTGATTTTAATGAACCTAGGCCTATAGGGAAATGTATTATTTTGTTGACAGAAGTATTTCTGATTATGCCTAAGTTACACAATATGAAATGTTATGATGGAGTCTTTATATTGATATTAATAACTAAACTTTATGAAAAATCCTTGAGAGAACCACTTTATTTTAGTTTTATGAATATTACATGTGCCTTTATTAATCAAGATCAGAAGGTATTGGGATCAGAATTTTAATTGAGGATAAAATAAACTTATTTTATTATTCATTTCATTTGGTGATATCATATCACTGATATTTTTGATTTACAAAAGTGACATTTCTCCCTATTCAAGGAAAAACCAATATTTTGAATACGTCTCAAAACCTCACTAGGTACATCAGGGTTTTGGGAAGGTAGCTGTACAAATTATTTCATACCAGTAAATAAATCCGTATTTTTTCAAATCTCTGTTACGATACAGGGGTATTACAAGAACCCTTTTAAAATAAAATTTTCTCCTATTTAATAAATCTTTGCTACTTTGTAGGTGCATTGTGCAGACCCAATGGCATCCCTTTAAAAATTTAGCCCTATTTGGTATGGTAGGTTTTTATTTATTAGACAGAGAAATTTTTAATACTGCTTTGTGATCTAACGTGGTTTGATTAAATATTTACGATATGCGGATATTATCAGGTAAAGTTATAACGATTTAGACAATATGAAGGTTATGATATACTGGTCAAGAGTCTTTTTATTGATATCAATATGTAAACTATATCAAAAATCCTTTATTTTAATTTTATGATTTTAAAATGTACCTTTATTAATCAAGAGCAGAAAGTAACAAAATGGGATCAGAATTTTACTTATGGATAAACAGTACATTTATTATACAATGCATTTTGTGAAATTTGGTGATATTATATCACGATAATTCTGTTTTACAAAAGTGAAACATCTCCCTATTTAAGGAAAGACCAACATTCTTAAGACGTCTCAAAAGCTTACGAAGTACTTCAGTGTTTTGGGAAGGTAGGTTGTACAAATTCCATCCCAGTAAATAAATGCGTATTTTTTCAAATCCACATCATCAATCGCTGTTACGGTAAAGGCGCATTGTGCAGACCCATTGGCATTATTTTAAAATCAAATTTACCCCTATTTGGTAGGGTAGGTTTAAATTTATTAGATAGAGAATCTGTCAATAAACTTGTTTGTTATCTAACGTGATATTTAGTATCCTTTAATTTGTCTAAGGTGAAACTTTCAACTCGCAAAATCAACAACAAAACGGCTAGATTTAAAGTCGCAGATAAAATGTTGTACATAACAAATATGGAAAGTGTTTATCCCTGCTCTCCAAACAAAGTATCATTTTCTTATTACTTAAAAAATTTTTAATGTTAATTTAAACTATACAATGCTATTATTTTCAAAAGGTAAGTACTTTTTATTTCTTAAAAAAAGTTGTTTTACAGAGAATATCTAAATAAGAACTATATAAAACTTATTATATTTGAGTTATCTCGTTCCTATTTGTTAATAATTTGGTGGTTCTTGGGTGTTGGAAACGTACAAAAAACAATATGGTTTGCCGAATAGTTTCGTTTATTGTATATAAACTTTCTCAAGGCTGTAAAACAAAACAAAAAAATGTTTTAGGTACAAAACATAACTTTTCTATGTAATTTTTGGGTTTAATTATAGGTATTTTTTTTATTTTTTACATTACATTTAATTTTAAACTAGTGGTGTTCACAATCTGAAAAATTAGCGGGGGGGGGGGGGGTTTAATTGTTTTTCATTCTTATAATATCATAAAGCAAGCAACATTTTTTTTTTGATATATTTTTAGGTTAGTTTTATTTTTGACAAAGTATTTTATGACTCTTAAGGGGCTGTAAAGGGTACATAAGTGTACCATTTCTTGATTTAAAGAGGTTTTATTTAGTTTTTAAAATATTCATAAATTTAGCACATTTTTGTTTAAAACTTAGTTCTAAAATAAAAACCACGGCTTGAATAGTCAGGAATATTTATTATTTATACAGAACTATAGGCACAAGGGTAATAAATATTATTAATCATTGTCCTCTTCTTTGCGTTTAATCCAATATTTCTATTGGATAGTAATTTTTTACCAATAGGCAAAAAAAAAATGATTGCACCAACTTTTACTACGCTGCTTGAGATGCACCCGTAGCGGTGTTTTCAGTTGCTGTTGATTTCGTATCGCTTGGCTCGCTTTCTTTGATTGCCAACCATGGAAGCTTCTTTTGAAGTTCAATCCTAAAAAAAAAAATACATTACATATTATTATAGTATTCTAGCGCTTACGCGCTATGAATAGTACATCAAGGTACGTGCATAAGACCAAAGCAACTATATTTTGGGAAGAAAATATCTTTATGAATAATTAACATATTAAATTTTATAATATTTTTTAAAATTTTTTACCTGTATCTTGGATGACTTATCGCATAAATATATGGATCTATGCAAGCCACTAATTTGCAGGTACATGCTGGAATCATACTAACTCCAGGAGTTAATAATGACTGATCTCCAAAAGCTCCAATAAGGGCCAAAACAGCATATGGCGTCCACGAGGCAACGAATAAAAAGCACACTGTTATCGCTGCTTTTGCTATTCTATATTCGGCAGAATCAGCTTGCTCATTTTGATTAGCTCTCAAAGATTGTACGTTCATTTTTTTAGCCTAAAATACATTTAATATATTTTTTATAAAAAAGTTACTCTACAGGATGATCAGTAACTACCATGCCAAAAATATGAAAAAAAGTTTCTACAAAGGGTGGTCCGGAAATGAGTCCTAGGGGAGCTACGGCCCTTTGAAGTTGACATATTGAATGGGGCACAAATAAGAGCATCAATAAAATTTTAATGCTGTAGGGTGATTCTTCATTTAAAACTGAGCAAAAAAGTATTCTTCACCAAAACACCTAAATTTAATATTAAAGGATCAATAGCCTTTTAAAAAGTAACGTTTTTGGTGGCACAAAATGTTATTTCCTCTTAATTGCATTTTTTTTAAACGGTTGCCCCTACAGTGTTACACTATATTTTTTATGTATTTTTACTCAGGAAATCTTTATTTTTTACAAAAAATCCAAAAAAAACTACAAAAAGTTTGGGGAAAAAATGTGTTAATCCTCACATATTTTTTCCGTCTAGGCACGCCTCTGGATAAATTCAAAAAAATAAATTAACATAAACTTATTGTCCTTATTAATACATGCAAAAGCTCGTCGCTTTAGCTTAAAGGGTATAAGAGTTATTAATCAAAAACCGTATTTTTATTACAATTTTAAAGAGCCGTAGCTCCCTTAGGGCTCATTTCCGGACCAAACTTTATATGAACTTTTTTTGATGTTTTTGGATGTAGATTTACCTCTTTTGGCATGCCAGTTATTGATCACCTTGTATATTCGGGTAATAAATTGGAGTTTATGTAAGTTATCAGTTACATGTATAGAGTTGATTAGTACAAGAAACCGCAAATAATTTTGTTGCAGACTAAAAAAATCGTTTAAAAAAAGGTCGATTTCACCAGAAACCCCCCTTAATAGAGGTAGTTAATTGATTGAAATATGTTTTATATTTACAGTCTGGGAACCTTGAACCGACTTTAGTTTTCTGTCGCATTCCTTTGAATGTCACAGATGCGTGTGCCACACTTTAATAATTAACATAACCATACCTCTCGAAATATCCAGTTTAAAACGCGGGCATGTATTTGGACTATTTCACAAACAATATATAGGCCAATCAAAACCTTGCATTTTTAGTTTCTTGACCAATCAGATCAAAATGAATCTGATAATTTTTGCACATGTGCAATTATCACTTGGTTACTATGGAACCAAGACACTGACAGTTACTGACATCTTAATAAATGTTATATTTTTGCAAAATGTGTTTCTAATTTGTGAAGCTTACCTTTAGTTGAATTATTTTTGATAAGCAATATAAATGCTTATTTTATTACCAGAATAAGCCCTAATTAATTTCAGATAATATATTATATTTTATGCACCTTATTATTCCATCTTAAATTCTTTAAATCACTGATATTCATAAATTTTCATTTATTTAATTGAATATAGGTATTAAAAACAGGCCACTCAAAACTAATTTAAACACTTATTTATTAAAAATATATTTACAGTAAAGAAGTAAATAATTTATTTCTTTTAAATGACGGAAATCAAAACATCAAATGACTGCGCTGGGACCAGTACGTTACCAAACTTTATTAAAAAGCGATAGCAAATTGTTTTTTTTACGGGTGGAAACAACCGTTATTTTATTTCTTTTCAGTTGAAAACTAAACTTTTTTTATCAAAAACAGCAATGATTTTTATTTAAATGCTAAAATATATAATAACTATTTTATTGGAATAATCTCAAGCATAAAAAATCCCTCAAGCAAAGTTTAGACTTGCCAACATTCGCGAGCAAGTGAGATTTAAAATTTTAATTATAGTTAATAATAGTAAATCAATATTGTTGTTTAGTTCTTGAATTTTTAATTTAAATATTAAACAACATTAAACATGGTAAAATTATATACTTCCTTATTTGGTTTGTGAAATAGTCTTTCAAAATACCATTCGTGCATGTTGAATTATACATAATTTTTTTACTGTATAAAAAAAACATTTTGCTTAAGGAAATTGCCAAGAAATTTTTTTTTTTTGAAAACAGGGAAAAATTATCGATAATTTAACATGCACTTATGATATTAATACTGATAACTCGAGCTTTCATAGAGCACAAGTTTAACAGACGTTTGATCGGCATGCGCTTATGCTTATACGTCATCACTGGATATTTCACGTAGTCTGATAATAATTATTATAAAGATTACCTGTTCTCTCAAAGCTTTTTCGTGACTAAACACCTTACTAACTATATGGCTATAAAAATAAAGTATCATTGACATAGGTAGCACATACGAAAATGAAAATAATACACCAACAAACATTTTTGTGTCAAAATCGTTCCTCAAATAATCGAAACTACACGTGGTTAAATAACCCTCTGAAACAAAAAAAAAACACTATAGAACAGAACTTACTTTTTTATTGAGAATAAGTTAAAACTTAAAAGTTCTAATTTTAAACGGTAAGAAATAATAAGATTCTATAAGTTATATTAACAAGTAAATATTAAAATACCTAACTTATTATTCCATCAATCTATTTTCTAATCATCGTACAGAGTGATATTGTCAGTCTACCAATATCACTCTGTACGATGATTAGAAAATAGATTGATGGAATAATAAATTAATATTTTTACAATTTTGTTTAAAATTAAAAATTTATGTTCTTACTAATTCTACGTCTAACCACACGTTAGTGGTACTATGTGCTTGAGACACACAAGTGTTCAACTATAGAGAAGGAAAGAGAACCATTAGTCCAGCCTGCGCAAGATTATTTTGTGACAGAACGGGGCAGCGAAATGACGTAACGCAATATATCTCTATCAGCTGTGAAATGCTGGCGGTCGTAAAACAATTCATCACCCCAGTATTCATTTGTCCTATCTCCAAAAATGCCCCAGTAAAACTCTTATCAGCTGTGAAATGCTGGCGGTCGTAAAACAATTCATCACCCCAGTATTCATTTGTCCTATCTCCAAAAATGCCCCAGTAAAACTCTTAAAATGTCCAAAAAATAGAGATATGGCAAACCAATACTGAGGTGACGAATTATTAGTAGTTTGTTTATACTGTCAGATCGTCGTTTGTTTCTGTTCATTTTTCGACTTCTACTGTGTTTTAATTGCTTTTTTGCTGCATTTGTTTATATCTTTAATGACCTGTATTGTTGCTTTATGAAGAGCAAAGGGTCAATCCCTGGTGTACCCAAAGTAGGTGTACAAAATCCCGAAACTCAAACACACCTCGAAAAATTCTTATAAAATAATTTAAAAAAAACTATTTCAACGTTTCTTCGTAGATATTTATGGTTTTTTGTTGAATATTTTACAATTTTTATTTGATACACAAAACTAAGGATAAAAATACTCGTCAAAAACAACAATAGTAGTGCGCATGTGCAAGTTTATCTCAGATGCGCTAGGCACATTTATCACAGTATTCCGCAACGGCTTTGGAGGTCTTTCCTTGTCTATGTGTTCAACTTGCTACCATTCAAAGTCTCCACACTAGGAGAGGTATGAGTAATTGTCTAGATCTAGAAATAGATGGCGCACAAGTCTACATCAATCTAATGATTATATTCCTTTTGCGAATAAAGTCTAAAATAGTTTTCTTAATCAGCGTGCAGAGTTGACCCTTGGTACTGAAGAGGGCCAGCAGCCCTAAACTGTCAGTCTACCAATATCACTCTGTACGATGATTAGAAAATAGATTGATGGAATAATAAATTAGTATTTTTATAATTTTGTTTAAAATTAAAAATTTCTGTCTCGTAAAAATTGCTAATAGGTAATTAAGATAATTATTATCACAATTACCTTTTAAGGTACCTGGTGTACATTATGGCTACCTCACCAAAATTGGACGGCTTTTTGCAGAAAGGAACAATCCCACAAATTTTTAAATTACAAATTCTTACAGGATGGGTATAAAATTTATAGATTTATAAAAACATCGAAGCTTATGTTACATCTTACACCTAATTAACTTTTAAATGAATAAATTTGTCAATTATATTAAAAGATACAAAATATATACCTATATCTATAATTAGTATAATACTTTTAATTTGTGATATACACTGTTCCAGAACTTGCGTACAGAAATTTAAAGCTATATTAAAAACCCTCTAGAAAATATGAAAAATATTTCAAAAAAAATCCATCTAATTAAAAAGGAAGCTATTTAATCTGACCAATCCTGTTGCTGATGTTAAATTACCTACAAATTAGTTTTTCCCTACTTATTAGTAATTATGGTTGCATTTTAATTGTTGACGCATGCATTGTTTGAGACTTTCATCTTTAAAATCTTTTTAGGTTATTATATTTTGACAAAACCGACAGAGGCTATCTATTTTTATAGGGTCACTCCATCCGGCGGTGGTTTTTTGACATTAATAAATATTTATGTCACATTAATCACCATGTCAACCTACAGAATATGTACCTGCAAGAACTAAATTTGCTTCCATAGCTACAAATTCAACTTTTAAAGGTAATTTAACATCAGCAACAGCATTGGTCCACTTAAAGCGTTTTTATTTTTGAATTGAACGAAGATGGATTTTTTTTTTACATTTTTTCATATTTTCCAGAGGGTTTTTAATATGCTAATATACCCTCAAATTTCTGTACGCCAGTTCTGGAACAGGCTGTATTTATAATTTTATGTAATGTTGCTTACGTTACATTTTGTGACATAGATTTTGACATCTTTATCATGTATCATAAAAGTTCCTATATTTTTTTTGCATTATAAACTGACAACTTGAAAATATATTGCAATTCCGAGAGTGTACTTCGACTGGTACACCTTCAGTTTTTGTTCCAGGTATTGCTTTTCCATTTTAATGTTTTTAAAATTTTGGGAAAGCCGTGTATTCGTGCAAAAAATTTCAATAATTTTTTTGCTTACCTTTTCATTTTATGACTTTTTATGTCGATATAAAACTATTTCAAGCAAAAAAAATCGGTCGGTGAATTGGTTGTTCATTCTTTTGGTCGATCGATCGATTGGTCAATTTACTTTTTCGGTCGTTCTGTCCGAGAAATCTTGGGCACGATAACTTATGAACTGCTTAAGCTTGCTAATAATAATATTCTGTATTTTATTTAAAGCCAGCCATGTCAGGATTTTCTGGAATAACCGCTATGCTGTAAGAATTTTAAAATTGAATTTGTGGGATGGTTCCTTTCTACAAAAAGCCGTCCAATCTTAAATACTTATTTACAATTTTGGCGAAGTCGCCACAATGTTCTGCAGGTGAATATATGAACACGTTAATACAAAATGCAATATTAGATCTAATAATTATATCTATATAATTATATTTTTTTAACATTTGATTTTATAACTGAGGACCCCTTAACGAGGGGTTTGTTACTTTTTATGAAAAGTACTGCCGGGTTTTTTTAAAAAGCATTAATAGTTTTTATCAAGGTAGGAATTGAAATGGTAAATTTTACATCAGATTTTAAAAGTTAGGTTAAACTTTTTGTACCTACTATTTAAATAATTTTTATAATTTATAATTAAAAAAGTTATTATTAAATAAAATTAAAAAGCTTATAATCAACTTCACGTTTATTTTTTATTGTCAAAAACAATTAATGTAAGAGCGGTTTCGCTATTGTAGTAATAGCATCTACGGACTTAATAACATGTTGCGGAAATTTTTGATACCTATATGATATATATAAGGGGACATTTTTTACATTGTAGTAAAAATGTAAAAAATGTCCCCATATATGTATCATATATCAAAAATTTCCATAACATGTTGTTAAATCCGTAGATGCTATTAGGGAAAGTTCAAGTATTACGTAACGCAAATTTGAATCATTTTGGACCCCCACCCCCCCTGTAACGCTATTTTCCTATACCATTAATATGGGCGTAACACTCCAAAATGAGAAGTTCAGACGTTAGAACCATAAATGAATTTTCAAACTGGATAAAACAGTTATGTTAATTAACCTCTTGTGTAATAAGCTAAAAATAGGAAGTTAAGTCAATACTACCCTAGTAGAAATTTAATGTTAGAATGACGTTTTTCAAACGTTAGAAAACTGTATAAAAGTACGTTATAAAATATGTGCAAATGTCCCGCTTTTTAAAGTTAGAATCAAACGTAAGTTGCAAACGTTAGATTTTTAAGTTAGAAATACCTTATAAGTACGTTTAATTTCTAATTTTGGGAGGGGGAGTGCCCAACTAGGAAATTTCTACCTGCATCATAAAATGGCAGCTGGAGACAAATTTATTCATATAAATAAATCTTAATGTATTTTAGCAATCATAATATTTTTAAACATAATTTCGTTACATTTATTTATAAAATATCCATCTTTTTAGGTGGCCCTAAATATTTTTCTTGTAATTTGCTGTTATACTTCGATAATACGTTTACCTCTTAGAAAAACTTTATATTAGGTTAGTTAATATTTATTTATACATTCAGAATCTTAAGATATTTTTTCAATTATAGTATAGCGTTGCCAGACTTACTATAATGTTGACTTTTGAGGGATATTTTTTTAAACCTATTATAGAAATAATAAATAATTATCAAACCTAGGCACATAGCTGTCAGAAATGAGTATTTTCTACTATAGCTTACGTATTAATAATGGAAATTTAAAAAATATTTAAAGTTTTAGATTTATGTAGTTTATAACGTTTTTGTCAAACCTTAGTTTTTAAGGTTAGATTTATATATCTTATTGTCAAACGTTATTTTTTAAGGTTAGATTTATATTTTTTATAACGTTTTTGTATAACGTTTGAGACTAAACATAAAAACGTCACTAATCTAATGTTATGTTAAGTTAGATTTATGTACTTTTCTACCAGGGTAATGTATATTTTGTTAAAATTTTTATTTTATACAAAAAATGGTACATATCATATTTGTGGTAAAGGGCATAATAATGCAATTTATTGTATGATTTCTTTTTAAACAGTAGAATAATACAAAAAAAAAGAAAATAATATAAAAAATATAGCTTTTACCTTATTTTTATTCATATTGGGAGGTTAAATAAACAAATAATTTTTTTGACTGTCGCACGTGAGACACACACACAGTGGGGCACTGCGCAGGGTTTCTTAGTTTACGAGTGTTTCATAAAAATTATAATTGATGGGGTTGGTTGTGCCTTAAAATCCTGTAACATATTAGTTTACAAACATAATACAATGGCGAAAAATCATACTTTTTAAATATTTTATATATTTGTTTATTTAATTGGGTTTGTTACAATATTGATACTATAATAATAATAATATTTCCTACAGGATGCTTCTTGAAATTTGTTTAGGGTTATTTGTGAGAAACACTCGGAAATGAAGCAAATAAAAACTTTATTGCATTACATAATCATGCCAACGTTTCACCTAATATTTAGTCTTCTTTAGGGCTAAATTATTAAATTAAAACAAACAAATTAAACAAAAACATTACATCAACAAACAAAATGTCCAGTGTATTTTGTTTGTTGATGTAATGTTTTTGTTTAATTTGTTTGTTCTAATGCATATTTAATAATTTAGCACTGAAGAAGCCTAAATATTACGTGAAACGTTGGCATGATTATGTAATGCAATAAAGTTTTTATTTACTTCATTTCCGAGTGTTTATCACAAATAACCCTAAATATTTTTACTCTGGTAGACAAGAGGTTAAG
Organism: Brachypterus glaber; assembly: GCA_958510825.1. Classification (NCBI taxonomy): domain Eukaryota; kingdom Metazoa; phylum Arthropoda; class Insecta; order Coleoptera; family Kateretidae; genus Brachypterus; species Brachypterus glaber. The sequence goes on from OY294045.1 coordinate 18,953,577, forward strand.
TCGTTTAATTTTTTTCGATAAATTTTATTCTACTCATTTTAATTTTTAGGAAAAAAAAAAGAAAATCAAAGCGTATACTCTGTTTTTGCTTTGATATATTTTAAATTTGATAAATAATTTGGTAAATAAATACAGAGCTGTCCAAAAGTCACCCCACCCCCCTCTTAACTTTTGAACCAGTTGAGATATCATTAAATATCATATTAGCATATATTAATTACTTTCAGCTCTTAAAATGTGGGCAGGGGGGCATGGGGGCACATTTTTTTAAATGGAAAGGTGGATCGTGTAATACATCATTTTAAAGCTTATAAAATTCTCCATTTAACTCCATATTTTTAAATTAAAAAAAAAATTGGATTTTGGGTTTAAAATGGGGTTAAAAATGGGTATTAATGCCAAAATTCCTCTAAAAAAAACAAATATTTTTTTAAAAATGCCTAATTTCATCATGTAAAATGATAATTATACTTTCAAACTAATTTTAGTTGACATGAATAAAAATTTATAAAAAAAAACTTAAAAAATCGAATATTTTAGCACAAAAAATTAAAAAATCAAAACTTTAAAAAACTATTTTAAAAAATTTAAAAATGTTAGTTAAAATAGAGAATTTTATAAGCTTTAAAATGATGTATCACACGACGCCCCTTTCTATTTAAAAAAATGTCCCTCCATGCCCCCTGCCCACATTTTAAGAGCTGAAAATATCAAATATATGCTAAAAGATAGTTTAAGTTGTCTTATTTAAGAGTTCTAAATTTGAAGTCGATATCTCAACTCGTTCAAAAGTTAAAAGGGGGGGGGGGTGACTTTTGGACCGCACTGTATATTAATTTAGGTTATAACCATACTTTAAAAATTCACTCTTACCTGTCAAATTAAATCAAACGATGTTGTAAAATTTACGATTTAATTGCCTACATTGACCAAACCTGGCTACGCCTCGGCCAAATAGCATCTCTCGAGTTGGAAATGTTTCATTTTCTTATTAGGTTAGAAATATACTATTTTTTTATAAACTAAAGCTATTCATAATTTTTTTCTACCTGGTACAAATCGTCCCCATATGTCCATCGCTGGCATAATAGCCCAAGGAATAGCATAAGTCCATACCAACACAATCATAATAAAAGCCTTAGTTCTGGTTACTTTACCATCAAATGGTCTAGTAATCGTGCTATATCTGTCATATGCAATACACGCGTTCGTCATACTAGCTCCAATACCCGTAAGTGTACCCATTACACCAAAAACTTGACATCCCATATGTCCCAAGGCAAAACCTCTATTCATTGAATTGTATATAAAAATAGGGGATTTTAACATCATCACAAAATCACAGAATGCAAGATTTACTACGAACATATTTGATGCAGTTCGTAAACTTTTTGCCCTAAAAAATGATAAACTTTTGATTTAAAAGACTACTGGAAAATGTTTACCCATTATACCAAAAACTTGACATCCCATATGTCCCAAGGCAAAACCTCTATTCATTGAATTGTATATAAAAATAGGGGATTTTAATATCATCACAAAATCACAGAATGCAAGATTTACTACAAACATATTTGATGCAGTTCGTAAACTTTTAAAAGACTCCTGGAAAATGTTTACCCATTATACCAAAAACTTGACATCCCATATGTCCCAAGGCAAAACCTCTATTCATTGAATTGTATATAAAAATAGGGGATTTTAATATCATCACAAAATCACAGAATGCAAGATTTACTAAGAACATATTTGATGCAGTTCGTAAACTTTTTGCCCTAAAAAATGATAAACTTTTGATTTAAAAGACTACTGGAAAATGTTTACCCATTATACCAAAAACTTGACATCCCATATGTCCCAAGGCAAAACCTCTATTCATTGAATTGTATATAAAAATAGGGGATTTTAACATCATCACAGAATCACAGAATGCAAGATTTACTACGAACATATTTGATGCAGTTCGTAAACTTTTTGCCCTAAAAAAAACTTTTGATTTAAAAGACTACTGGAAAATGTTTACCCATTATACCAAAAACTTGACATCCCATATGTCCCAAGGCAAAACCTCTATTCATTGAATTGTATATAAAAATAGGGGATTTTAATATCATCACAAAATCACAGAATGCAAGATTTACTACGAACATATTTGATGCAGTTCGTAAACTTTTTGCCCTAAAAAATGATAAACTTTTGATTTAAAAGACTCCTGGAAAATGTGTACACATTATACCAAAAACTTGACATCCCATATGTTCCAAGGCAAAACCTCTATTCATTAAATTGTATATAAAAATAGGGGATTTTAACATCATCACAAAATCACAGAATGCCAGATTTACTATGAACATATTTGATGCAGTTCGTAAACTTTTTGCCCTAAAAAATGATAAATTTTTGATTTAAAGGACTCCTGGAAAATGTCAAAACCAAAGTGGAATAAGTTTGTTACGATTTAAAAATCACCTAAGATATCGTCGGCTTGGATCGAGTGTTAACCTCTCAGTTAACCTGCTAACTTCACTTTTGGACGAATCGTCGTTTTTGGTACCGTTCAAACTCTTTTGTTACTTAGTTACACCATCTGCAATAAACAGGAAATTCTAACCTTTTCCCAAATATAAATTTTTCCATGATGCTAGTCGATGGCCGCGGTTGGATTTGCAGGTTGGTGGATTTCTGCGGACTTGTGAGAGGGTAGGGTGCACAAACCGGACTTAAAAAAGACTTGAGCGGTCTTATGCAGGCTTGGTGGAAGAAAGTTTACGAGTTACACGAGGCTCTCCCACCCCCTTTTGTATGCACGGCATACAGTCGTTTATTTTTATTTATTTTTTAATTAAACAAGGAACTGGAATGTCCCCATAAATAAAATAAAATTTGAACGTTGTTAAAATACAAAGTTGTGGCAACGTTAGAGTATAACGTTAGTATCCAACGTTGTGAAGCGGAACATTTATACATTGTGACAACATGATTTTAAACAATAATTAAACTTTGCGAAAACGTTAATACAACTTTACTTTTCTACTAGGGCAAGACAGTATCTAGAAACCTTCTTAGAAAACTCGCGAGGTTTGTATTATAGAGGGTGTCTCAAAACTCGCGACCATCCTTGAAGGTACACATACTACGTCAAAAAATATTTAAAAAAGTTTATATAAATGTAGACCCGCAAATCGTTCCTAAGGGAGTTATGGCCTATTAAAGGGGATACCAAAAATGGGGAGCCCTTTGAGCTAGATGGACAAGGGTTTGCTTGTGGTTTATTATTATTAAGGTCAATTATTTTAAGTTATTTCCTTTATAAATTTTACCGAAAGTGCGCCTAGGAGTGCGAAATGGCTGTGGCTTACCACATTTTTGCCCAAAACTTTTTTGGTAATTTTTTTGCATTATTTTTACAAATTATGGATTCTTTATGTAACAATACTCCAAGAGCCTTTCTTAGTGTGATATCGTAAAAGCAACAGTTTTCAAGGAAAATCCATTAAAAAATTACAGGACATACCCCTAAAAAGTGTTACTGTTTAAGAGTCTATAACTCACAATATTTATTTTTGGGTCAGGGTGTAACAAACTTTTTTTTCTTAGTTTTTAATGTGGAAACGCTCTGCAGTGTAAAGTTCACTAAGCCGTAACTCCATTAGGACCGATTTGCGGCCCTATGTTCATATGGCTTTTTTTATCATAGTTTTTGATATACTATGTGCTCCTTAAGGATGGTCGCGAGTTCTGGGACACCCTGTATAAATCGTTTGGTTACATAAAGTAAAAACAGCAAAGGTATCAGTTTAATTTAAATTAATTTGTCAATGATGTCCACAATGAAAAAAAAAAAAAGAATATGTATATTTGAGTGAGTTAGACCCGGTTCCAAATGGTTAAAATACAATTAAAATAAAAATAAAAATATTTATAACCAAAACCTGGTGTAATCTTTTTAAACATAAGAGCTAATAAAAAATTCATTTGCAGCGAAAAAAAAAACGACTTTCGATTTTTCGTGGTCTACTTGGGGTAATTGACCTAAACTAAAAACTCAAAGTCGCATAGAAAAAACTGGTAAGCAGAAAATTCCAATTAATGCAGCTTTTTTATACCGCAGTGTTTTTTTGTGTGCCTGTGTATTTGGATTAATTAGTTAGATTTAAGTATTATTAATAATATATTAATATACAGTCCTATTAAAGCTTAACATATAAGTTTACTCGTGTCAATCTGAGAATGCGAAATACGAAATCTCTACAGCCTTGAATAACGCGAGAACCAAGGTATGAAGTGTATGAATTTTGGTACATTTTGCGTTACGTAATACTTGAACGTTCCCTTGTTGTAATATCGTAGGATAAGCCGTTTTCGAGAAACATTCATTTGAACCTGAAACTCTACGTTTCGAGGACGAAAAATTAAATACTAAAATGTTGAAAACCAAAATTTTATTGGTGGTTACATCAAAAACTAAGAAAAAAAAGTTTATATACATGTAGGTCCAAAAATTGCTTTTAAAGCTACCATGGCCCTTTAAAAATAGAGTATTTTTAGAAGATCGTACTCCCTTAAGATAGATTTATGGAAGTACCTGTATATGAAGTTTTTTCTTAGTTTTGAATGTACATTCACCCCTGCGTTATTGAAATTTTGATTTTCAACATTTTAGTATTTTATGTTTCGTCTTCGATGCGTGAAATTTCACGTTCAAATGAATTTTTCTCGAAAACGGTTAATCAATCCTATGCTATAACAACAGGAGTACCTTTTTATATATCTTTGTTTGAGAAATACTATTCTGATAATAAATCCACAAAAAAAGTTACTTAGAAAAAAGTTTTGGGCAAAAGAGTGATAAGGCCCCCCATTTCTGACGCCCCTAGTTAAAGTAACTACATACAAATACCATTGGCTGATAGGCCTTATTAGAGATAGATCGCATGCAATACCTCGTTGCTATAACACAAAGGATTGCTGAGTTATCAAATAAAAATCAAGTTTTTGGAACCCCATTTGAAGGGGCATAGCTCCCTTACGAGTCGTTTTAGGACATATGTTTATAAAAACTTTTTTTCTTATTTTTGGGTAAGGAATTACACCCTGAAGTTATGTACCGTACTTAGTAAACACCCTGTATAATAATTATTTATTAAGTCTTAATAAATAAGTTTCAGTTACACTTCAGAGTACTTTTTAATTTACGAGCTGTGACGTCAGAGTCGCATTCTCAGAATGTCACGAGTATAGTCCTCTTAATTAGGGTGTAGCCTACTTTATATAGCATATATAAAAATGTCAAAAAACTAAAATGCTTGGAGTGACATTTTTTCTTTTTTACCTAAAAGAAAAACGTGGAAAAGTACACAACAATCAGAGAAGAGTTTGATTCTACACAAGGCCAAAACAAGCAAGATATATTAGCATAGAAATACATTCAAAATTATATTTTTGGCGAAAGTGCAATTTTTTTCCTTATGGATGCCCCCCCTAGGGTTTCCAGTCCCGAAATTCGAGATCCCGAAAGTTCGGGATATCCCGAAGATTTTTGAATCCCGAAATCCCGAAAAATCCCGAAAATCCCGAAAAATTAGAACTTATTTATTCAACTCGAATCGGGTTTTTTCGGATGGTAGGGTTCAGAATATTATCCCTGAATTTTTTCAGAAGTTTTGAAAAAATCTAGAGGTCGCTCATGGCCATTTTTTTAAAAGATATGTTTCTTAATCTAATAAAAAACATAATTTTAATTTAAAATTTTTAAGTTTGTTTATAATTACTTTTATATATTTTTTTTTATATGAATTTATATTTTAATGTTGTTTGTTTTGTTTTGTTGGTTCTACCAACTTGGTAGTTATAGATGTAACTTTTTATTTAATTTATTTATTTTAACTTTTAATTTAATTTATTTATTTTAACTTTTAAAAAGTTTGTTTTTTTTTTTAAATAATAAATATTTTACTGAGTATTTGTTTTTTTTTGGTGATGCACACATACAATTTGTATATAAAAAAATTTTTCTTGCTTTTATTTTTGTTTATTTTGTTTTTTATTTTTCTTAATTTAGTAAAATATAAATTTAAATAAAATATGGTTAATACTGGTTATTTCAATAAAAGTTTTTGGTTTAAATTTTATAATTTTATTTATTTAATATAAGTTAATTAATTTCTGATGAAATGAGACATTTTTAAATTTCGGGATAGGGATCTCGAACTTTTTGAAAATTTCGGGATTTCGCCCCCCCCTTAAAGTGAAATAAATCCGCCCCTGGCAATAATCCTCACAAAACACGTGAGGATTTTTGCTTGTTTTGGAGTTGCGGAGCATCAAATTCTTCTCTGATTGTTGTGTAACTTCACACGTTTTTCTTTTAGATAAAAAAGAAAAAAATGACACCCTAAGCACCCTAGTAGAAATTTAACGTTAGAATAACGTTTTTCTAACGTTAGAAAGCTGTATAAAGTTACGTTATAAAATATGAGCAAATTTCCCGCTTTTTAACGTTATAATCAAACGTTAGTTACAAACGTTAACCTAACGTTAGATTTTTAAGTTAGAAATACGTTATAAGTACGATTAATTTCTAACTTTCGGAGGGGGCGTGACCAACTAGGAAATTTCTACCTGCATCATAAAATGGTAGCTGGAGACAAATTTATTCATATAAATAAATCTTAATATATTTTAGCAATCATAATATTTTTAAACATAATTTTATTACATTTATTTATAAAATAGCCATCTTTGTAGGTGGCCCTAAATATTTTTCGTGTAATATGCTGTTATACTTCGATAAATACGTTTACCTCTTAGAAAAACTTTATATTTAGTTAGTTAATATTTATTTATACACTCAGAATCTTAAAATATTTTTTCAATTCTAATACAGCGTGGCCAGACTTACTATAATTTTGACTTTTGGGGATATTTTTTTAAACTTATTATAGAAATAATTAATAATTATCAAACCTAGGCACATAGCTGTCTGAAATGAGTATTTTTTACTATAGCTTACGTATTAATAATGGAAATTTAAAATATATTTAAAGTTAGAATAAGGTTAGAAAAAGGTTAGAATTTAGTTTGGAACTAACGTTAGATTTATATATTTGATAACGTTTTGGTCAAACGTTAGTTTTTAAAGTTAGATTTATATATTTTATAACGTTTTTGTCAAACGTTAGTTTTTAAAGTTAGATTTATATGTTTTATAACGTTTTTGTATAACGTTTGAGACTAAACATACAAATGTCACTAATCTAATGTTATGTTAAGTTAGATTTGTGTACTTTTCTACCAGGGCATGTTAGTTTTTCGAAATTTTTATGCTATAAAGTACGCTATACCCTACTCTTAATGCTTACCCCATAAAAATCCAAATAACCAAACCATTACCGATCAGAGATGCGGCAAAAAACATGGTATAAACTAGACTTAATAAAATATGTACCGAAAATTCCGGTTCTGGATACATAAGCCAATGTTCGGGAATATGTACTAGATCTTCCGGCTCCACGTTCCATCCCAGGTGTTTTGGGCCCATAACTTCCATGACCCTGAATAATAGAATGGCCATATACAGTAGAGTATTTATTTAAAACACGATTTTTTAAAAAGTCCCTCCTGTGCACCAATTCAGCGCAAAAAATTAAATTACATAAAAAAATAAATTATCAAAAAAATAAAAGTCCAAACTGTTGTATTTTGTTCTGCGACTGCTTTAGAATGTAAGCAAATAC
>OY294045.1:18961512-19131372 GCA_958510825.1 Brachypterus glaber
CCTGAGGGATGGGGGGAAAGTTTTCGTGAAAAATTGTATATTGGGTTTTTTTTAAGGTTGTGAAAGTAAATCTGATTATAAAAAATCAATTTGACGCGTGGAAGTGAAAAATGGGAAAGCTCTTTTACTGGGCAGTGTATTTTATTTCTGGGTATTTATAGGTATTTGTTGCTTTTTCTAAGTATTTGTTTGCCTTATATAAATATCGGATTACACAAAGCAGAAAAATAGTTGTAGTACCTACTAGTTTTCTGGTGTTGGTTTCAGTAAAGTTTTATCGTATTGGATTAAATATGAAATATATTCAAAATTTCCGATCAAATTGGATCTAATTAGATCGTATAAGACCTGATATAATTTGATTAGATTCAGTGGAACTGGATGACTTCTGGAAAAAAAAAAACGGCTTTGGCCTAGGGGCAAATCGTTGAAAAAAATTGTATTTTCTTCAAGATTACCTTAAAAATCTTGAAAATAAAGTAAAGCATGAGGTAAGTATGGAAGGGGGGGGGGGGGAGAAATATTCAAAAAATCTGGCAAATCCCCAAGAACTTCCGAAACTATAAAAAAAATGGGATTAAGAACATTTATGAAAAAAAAAAAAAAAAAATAGGCAAATCCCCAAGAATTTCCAAAACTATAAAAAAAATGGATTAAGAACATTTATGAACAAAAAAAAACAGCGTAGGTAAAAGTAGGGCAGCAAAAACGGCTCAATCAAAAATAGCGCTTACAAGTACAGCGCAAGGGAAAAATCGAGCACACATTTTCTGCTCATGGTGTATTATAATATCGCGCAGAAATTATATCCAATTTAAAAAATTAACCTAATTAAGTAGCAAAAATAAAGCAGAGATTTGAATCTCATTAACAATTGCTGTCCCCCAAAAGACATGGACATTAGACCTAGATGCAAGAACCCCTTAAAGACCTTTTTAGAAAACCTTTGTGATAATGTAGGCAACACTTAATTACACCCACTTTTTTTTTAATTATTATGGCTTATTATCAATTTTTTTTTAATATTGTCTTAAAAGTATTGAGCATATGAACGAAGGCTGAAGGGCCCAAGGCCGATGGCTAATTGTATATTTTATTTTGTCTAAAATTTATTTAAGATAAAACTAGAGGTTTGGGGCTGTCCATATATTACGTAACGCGCCTAGGGGGGGGGGGAGGTAGAGAAATTGTTACCGTTTGTGACAGGGGGAGGGGGGGTCTAGGTAAACGTTACGTAACGGAATTTAATAAATTTAATGTTTATTTCCTAAGCTTGGCAGATGTATTTTTATTTCAACATAAATTACTATTTAGTGGCCCATAATTCCCTTTTTCACACAAAAATTGACGAAACTATGCATATTTAAATATCATTGTAATCAGTAAAAAAAACTGTAGACATTGATATTAAAAAAAATCTTACGGCCCTGTTCTTGCGTGATCTTGCCGATGAATCATCGATGAAACACACATGACTTGTCCATGGAAAAATAACTAATATTTAGTTTTTGTATTTTAGTATCCTTTAAGTACATTAAGTGCTATATGTATTATTATAATAAATATGTATCATTTTTACATCGCCTTTTTACCGTCTTGCATTATGCGGAATTCTGTATCAAGATATGTTAGAAAAAAAAATACAAATTTTCATATTGTTACGCGTTACACAGGGGGGGGGGGTTTGGTAAATGTGACAGTTTGTTACACAGGGGGGGAGGGGATCAATTTTTTTGAAAAATTGCTTTAAGTAATATATGGACAGCCCCTTTAATGAAATGTAAAAAAAATGTACAATAAAGAGCGTCATCTATCTATCTATAAAGCAGAATAAAAACAATCATAAAGACGCGGAATTGGTAACGCACTACTGCTAATTTGGGCTATTTTTGATTTGAGCTCAAATTGTTTGCGCTGTTTTATATTTGCACTATATCTGTAACACTCCATTTTAGACTTGCGCTAAAAAATACCTGCTCTTTTTTCGTTTGCGCCATTTTTGCCACGCTATTTTTGCCGCGCTATTTTTGTTCGCGCTATTTTTGTTCGCGCTATTTTTTTGTCCTTAAGATGACGTCTCCCGGTAAGTAATACTTACCGTGCCTGGAACGATGGAGCAGCGGTCCAGTTGAGTAAATTCATTTTAATTCACCATAAGTTTTTGATGGGGAATACTCTTAACTGGCAGTGACAGTGAAATCCTGATAGCTTTTTATGCACGACTTAATTTAATAAAGCTGACCCTAATCTCGTTAATAGTATTAAATTTGATTTAATTCTATTTAATTCTTACAAAATCGCAGTTAACATTGTTTTTTTGAGGTTTTTATACACTTCACGGCACGCAGTGCTAGAAGAGCATGTAACGATAGTTTTCAAATTTACAAAGTCGTCAAAAATTAACATCGCTCAAAGTTTTTTATGCAAGGTATTTGCAGTCTTATGGCATATATTAAAGGGCATGATTCTAAATCACAAAACATGAAAAAACAGCTTAGAAACATACTTCCGAAAACGAACCCTGAGAGTTACGACCCGTTAAAATTGTAGTAAAAATAAGGGTTTTAATTAATAACTGGTACCCTTTGAGATAGAGCGACGAGGTTTTGCATATACATACAGAGCGGTCCAAAACTCACGCCCCCCTCTTAACTTTTGAACGAGTTTAGATATCGACTTCAAATTTAGAACTCTTAAATAAGACAACTTAAACTATCTTTAAGCATATATTTGATACTTTTAGCTCTTAAAATGTGGACAGGGGGACATTTAACTGTATATTTTTTATTTTTTTAAAACATTTTTTTTTGGGTTTAAAATAGGGTTGAAAATGGGTATTTTTGTCAAAATTTTTCTAAAAAATCCAAACAGTTTTTTAAAAATGCCTAATTTCATAATGAAAAAAAAATTAAATTATACTTTTAAACTAATTTTAGTAAAAAAAACTTAAAAAATTATTTTTTTAGCACAAAAAACTGAAAAAACAAAACCTTAAAAAACAAGTTTAAAATTTTTAAATATGGTTATATAGAGATTTTTAAAGGCTTTAAAATGATGTATCACACGACCCCCCTTTCCATTTAAAAAAATTTCCCCCCATGCCCCCTGCTCACATTTTAAGAGATAAAAGTATCAAATATATGCTTAAAGATAGTTTAAGTTGTCTTATTTAAGAGTTCTAAATTTGAAATCGATATCTCAACTCGTTCAAAAGTTAAGAGGGGGGGTGACTTTTGGACCGCACTGTATATATATACATAGTATACTATGTAGTATTAATAAGGGTATTAGTTTGTTATTTTTTTTAAATATCCAGAGGCGTACCTGGACGGTACGTGTGTGCAGGCCCGGCCTTTGCATTTTGGCGCCCTAAAGCAAGCGTCCGGCTTGGCGCCCTTGGCACAGAAAAATTTACAAAAAAAAAAAAATTTTAATTTTTTTGATGACTAAAAAGTATCACTTCTGAAAAAAAAATTACCCCTCTCATCGAAGAAAATTTGATGACTAAAAAAAAGTCTTCTCCTAAAACTATTTGTAGCCCACTCCTCAAAAAATTTGATGACTAAAAAAAAGTCCACCTAAAAATTATATTTAGCCCCCCGAAGAATTTAATGACTAAAAAAAAGTCCTGACCACCTCTGGAACAGATTTACTTTAAAAATATTTTGAAAAACACGCCCCTCGGCGGCGCCCCTCTAAGCTTGGGCCCCTCTAAGCTTGCACCCCTCTAGGCTTGCGCCCTAAAGCAGGGGATTCACTCATAATAGTTTAATTTTATATGATACCTATTAAACCGTTAGTTTTTATATTCGGGCCTCCCAGGCCCAGTTTATGTAAATGTGTTCATTTTTTAGGGTATGCATCCTAGGGTTAAAAATATTTCCCGGCATTCTGTGGAAACATGATCATTTTTTCTTCTTTTTTTTCTTTAGTAGACCCTAAAGAAAATAACGTCATGATTTAGAGGTTACCTTTGTAGGCAAAATTTGGCGTTTTTTACCGACTCTCCTTTACTCTACGTCATTGGAGAGTACCCTAAGGTTAATTATTAATTAATTAATATATTAGTGAATTGTTCGCAAAAGCAAGTTTGTTTATACCTATTAAATCATTTACAAATTATGTAGTTTTTGGCACTCTTTGTACAATTTTTCAAAAAATGCCTTATATTCTTAACCAAACACAAAAGTAATAATGCATTTTCGAGATATGATTACTTTTGTGATTACTTTTGCATATATGAATTTATGTTGTAGATAATGTAATAAATCAACAAGCCGTAAAGATATGTAATGCTAAGCATTCCATTATACATTAAAATAATTTTCAAAAAAAAAAAAATAACAAAAAAAAAAAATTATATATATTTTTTCGAGTATTTTTTTAAAATCTTTTTTGAAAAAAAAAATTAAATTTTCTTTTTTTATTTTTAGGATAATAATGTTAAAATAATTTATACAAAAAAATAACTAACTTGTACTCAACTCTAACAAGAACCATCTCTAAAACTCGAGTCCGTTTATGAGTTGACTCCATGATGTATTGGTTTTGGCGCTATCCACAGGCTATCATAACCATAAGACATAGCTTTGAACGATACCGTGATTGTATTAATATGCGCAGACTTATAAGTTATGTCTTATGGAAGCCAGGGGATATCGATTTTATTAAAATCATTTTTATAGCAATTTTAGTTTATATTGCCTATTAAATAATTTGTACCACCTAACTAAGAAATGTTTATACTATTAACTTTTAAATATACCTAAACTTAAAACATAACTTGAAAATTTTTACTAAAATTTAAGCTTAAAACATAAACAATTTTACCTAAAACATAATTTAATAAATCAAAACTTGAATTAAATAAAATTTTCAACATATCCACCATTTGGGGCGATGCAATATAATATACGCAATTATTAGTTAGTTGCTATAAATTACACTGGTCGACAAATCTGAAGATTTCTCTAACTGAGATTCCAGACATAGGTTTATACTAATTTTGGGTCGCTGAACCCAAATCCGAAGGCCGTTTGTCTCCATCACCCTCAGATTTTTTTATATCATAAAAAAAGTTAAAATTAGGAAAATCGATTTTGTGTAATTACAAGAAAATGCTTATCACATTAAAATTAAGTACGGTTAATAGTGGTAATATAAGTTATTTATTCCCCTACTTACCCAAAAATACAATTGTGTGTATGTCAGAGGCGTGCGTTCTAAAGTCTTTCTCTAATATATTTCTCCAACATTATGTTTAAGAATTTTACAATTTCGATAAAAAATTATTATTTATTGATTAATTTTACGTAAATAACATATAGGACCTTTTGATCAAAGGTCAATAGTTTTCGAGAAAAATAGGTTTAAACATATCTCTGCTAGTTCCACTAAGAAAAAAACTGCTGCCAACAAGATAATACTTTCTCCTATAGGTCTAGGTTTATTAAAATAAAAATAAATAAATTAAAAAAAAAATTAAATTATTTTTTTCCGAAAAAAGTCTCTTTTTTCGTTTTTTCCTATGTATTTTGAGGCGCTGAATCCGAATTTGCACCTTATCCAATTAGTTTTCCAGGTGATGTGATATTTTGACCTCAAATTCGGGTTCAGCGCCTCAAAATACATAGGAAACAAAAACTATTGACCTTTTTTTGTGTGGCTAGGATATTTTTTTTTTTGATAAAAATCGGAGTGGGGTAAAATGGGGTTAAAACTTTTTTTTATTTTTTTTTCAATTTATTTTTCGTTAAAACCAAAAAAGACACTTTTCGAATTTTTTTTTTTTAATTTATTTATTTATTTTTATTTTAATATACCTAGACCTATAGGAGAAAGTATTATCTTGTTGGCAGCAGTTTTTTTCTTAGTGGAACTTGCAGAGATATGTTTAAACCTATTTTTCTCGAAAACTATTGACCTTTGATCAAAAGGTCCAATATGTGTTTTACGTAAAATTAATCAATAAATATTAATTTTTTATCAAAATTGTAAAATTCTTAAACATAAATTTTTTTGGAGAAATATATTACAGAAACACTTTAGAACTCATGCCTCTGACATATACACAATTGTATTTTTGGGTAAGTAGGGGAATAAATAACTTATATTACCACTATTAATCGTACTTAATTTTAATGTGATAAGTCAAAGCATTTTCTTGTAATTACACAAAATCGATTTCCCTAATTTTAACTTTTTTTATGATATAAAAAAATCTGAGGGTGATGGAGAAAAACGGCCTTCGGATTTCGATTCAGCTACCCAAAATTAGTATAAACCTATGTCTGGAATCTCAGTTAGAGAAATCTTCAGATTTGTCGACTAGTGTTATTTAATAGACAATATAAACTAGAATTCCTATATTAGATGACGATTTTAATAAAAACATCATATTATTAATATATATTAATAATAATACATCTCCTGCGTCTACTGTTTGAGGCACTATCCCTTGGCTTGCATAAGACATGACGTACAAGTCTGCTATGAGACATATGAAGGCGTGTTAAGCCAATCGCGGTGTAGTTGTATGCTATGTCTTATGGTTATGCGAGCCTGTGGATAGCGCTTAAACCAATAGGTCATTGACGGACTTGAGTTTTTGAGTTGATTCTGGTTAGCGTCGAGTACAGGTTAGTTGTTTTTTTTTTGTATAACTTATTTTAACAAAATTATTATCCTAGTGTGAAAATTGTTTAAAAAAATTCCACGGCATTTTTATTAAAAGAAAAGAAAATAAAATTCTTGAAATTGACAACTTTAATTTTTTAAACTCAATTATTTTAAAAACCGCTTATCCGATCTATAAAGTATCTGATATCATTTTAAGCAAGATTTTATTCTACATTTAACGAGCGAATAAAAGTTTTTTATGTTTGAAAATCCAAAAGTTTGAATATTTATTTTGAACGTCCTGTATAAAATATTTATTTTTTTGCACAAGAAGTAATTAGATACACCCTTTTAATATCAGCTTGCAAAATTTTATTAATTTTTGACAAAAAATAAAGAAATTGGAGAAGGTTTTATCTTATCACAACCATTCTGAAAATGACGGGTCTGGGCGGGTATAAATGGTGCATAAACTTGAGTTGAGCCGATGAAATTCACCTGCTCAAGTCCGGTCTATGCAACATTTATACCCGCGCAGACCCGTCATTTTCAATAGGGTAAAAATGTATTTTTTTTTACAATTATATCTCAAAAACTATAAATAAGAGAACCATATAATATGATATCAAAATAAAGGCATTTTAATTAGAAATAAGATGGCGCAATAAAAAATATACCATTCCATTAAAAAAATAAAATAAATAAGTCAGATGCTACGCACCCTAAGAGGACTTTATATAATATATAATATTTTTAAAATGTTACTTTTTTTAAACCATACAAAATTTCCCATTAAAGTTTTTCTCTAAGTGGAAACTTTACTACCCAGGTAGCAAGGGATGTTATATTACAAGAAATTAACATCACTTTTGGGTGTATTTTTAAACTAAATCATAACATCACATAATATTGAAAAATAACATGTATTTAACATCACATTTGCAACGTAACACGTGCGACGTGACAACCAAGTTATTTAATAACAAATATTTAGCAACGCTGTGAATATATCGCATGTCACATATTAACGTGGCTTTAACGTGAATGTCATGTTATTTTGCAAAAAAATCGATATAAGATGATGTTGATAGAGTAAATTATTATAAGGAAATTGTATACACATTATACAATTTCCAATGGATAGGGGGCTCTGCCGAGCTTCTCAAGACCATGGACACGGATTAAAGGAATATATTCTCCTCTTAATCTGCAATTTCGTATTTAGAATCATCCGTTTCAATCTGTGATTGTTTCAATTACTGATTGATTTAAATCCGATTTTTTTATAGGGTTTTAATGGTTTTATTTAGAAAAAGCTAATATCCTAGGATATTATTTAAATATTAAAGTACCAGTAACGGCATCCATAAGATATTAGATATGTGGATTTATGATGTCACAAACACGTTATTTTCGGGATGTCATTGTGTGATGTTATTAGGGGCGGACTTAGGACATCCCCACCATGCTACATTCTTGTTAAATGAGACTACAATCTTAACATCACATGTCACATATTAACGTGGCTTTTACGTGAATGTCATGTTATTTTGCTACCTGGGTATATATCGACCGAGTCGGCTTCATTGAGACACCCTGTATATATATACCTAAGAAGTAATTGAAGTTTAACCATAAAGTATTTGTGGCCAACTCTGTTATACATTGTGTAGAGTATACTTGGAATTTGAAGCATTACATAACTGCATGGCTGGTTTACTATTTAATTCTAAATTATATAATCTATAAACATATAGATTATATATTATGTTACAAGGGGTGGAACAATTTTTCATTACTCTAGAGATCTGTTTTATTTTTTACAGTTTAAATTTTCTATTTATACCAGTGGGACCATGAGGGTCTACCGGGCAAAGGGCTGGAGGTGGCCATGTTTTTCTGAAAAAAAATTAGCAGTGGAATTTTTTTTTTTGACAATTTATGCATTTTCACGGTGCTACTTTGGGGGTATTTTTTGTTTTTTTTTTCGAAACCCTGAAATTCCTTTACCATTCGATAGTACTGTCCATTTATATGATTTTCAGCGAAAATTAAAACAATCTACCTAGCGCTTCGTTTTTTATTAAAAAATAAATAAATGCTGAACGAGCTGCGAAGAGTAAAACATGCCGTGAACATATGGAATGCTACGCATTACATTATATACTATTCACAGTAAGTGCGTATATTGCATTTTTACAATTACTAAAAAAAAACTTAAAAAAAAATTCCAATAATTTTTTTTATTTTCTTTTTGCGAAAAAGTTCAAACAAATTAAAAAAATTGTTGAATTTTTTTTTTTATTTCTTTTAGCAATTGTATTTTACCACATTTTTTTTTGTATTTTTTCCCGTAAAAAAGTTTTTTTTTGCTCAAATTAGTTTGACATTTTTGACAAATTGATTTTGGTTTTTTTTTTTTTTAGCAAATTATTATTTAATCATTTTTTTTTGCCATAATCTCTTTTTTCTTCGGTCAAATTCTTTATGGATATTTTTTTATGTAGGTATTTTTTTGGTAAATCTTTCTTTACCAACATTTTTTGCCATTTGTTGTTGCCCACATTTTTGTTCCCATTCACATGAGTTAATACTATTATTACTATTACACCTAGGTATACCTATATTATATATTAACATTACTATTGTATTACTATTGTATTGTATTTGTAAACTGCTATGGCTTCAACTTTAAAATATATGTATATGTTTACGTTTTGATATATGGCGATACTGAAAGGTTATTTTTTATATAAAAAGAAGCCGTGAAGATATGTAATGCTGCGCGTTCCATTACCTATAGGTATTATACAGGGTGATCAATAACTGGCATGCCAAAATTTAAGAGGTAATTCTGCATCCAAAAATATCAAAAAAGTTTCTATAAAGGTTGGTCCGCAAATGAGCCCTAAGGTAGTTACAGCCCTTTAAAATTGTAATAAAAATAAGGTTTTAATAACTCTGGTACCCTTTAAGCTAGAGCGACGAGCTTTTGCATGTATACCAGTATTAATAAGGGCAATAAGTTTATGTTAATTTGTTTTTTTTTATTTATCCAGAGGCGTCCCTAGACGGAAATATATATTAGGCTTAACACATTTTTGGCCCAAACTTTTTTATGTGTACTTTTTTTGCATTTTTTGTAAAAAATATGGATTCCTTGAGTAAAAATACATAAAAAATGTCATATAGTGTGACACTGTAGCAGCAACCGTTTTCAAAAAAAAAAAATACAATTAAGAGGAAGTAACATTTTGTGCCACCAAAAACGTTACTTTTTAAAAGACTATTACTCCTTTAATATTAAATTTAGGTTTTTTGGCCAAGAATATTTTTTTGTTTTAAATGAAGAATAAATTAAAATTTTATTTATACTTTTTTTTGTTCCCCATTCAATATGTCATCATCGAAGGGCCGTAGCTCCCTTAGGGCTCATTTCCGAACCAACCTTTATAGAAACTTTTTTTCACATTTTTGGATATAGAATCACCTTTCAATCACCTTGACATGCCAGTTACTGATCACCCTATATATATACCTAGAGGTTCAAAAGATTTTTTTAGAGAAATTTTGACAAAAATACCATTTCAACCCAATTTTAAAACGAAAAATTTTTTTTTAAAAAAATTAAAAAATATACAGTTAAATGGAGAATTTCCCAAGCTTTAAAATGATGTACACACGACCCCCGTTTTTATTTAAAAAAATGTCCCCCCATGCCCACATTTTAAGAGCTAAAAGTATCAAATATATTCTGAAAGATAGTTTAAGTTGTCTTATTTAAGAATTCTAAATTTGAAGTCGATATCTCAACTCGTTCAAAAGTTAAAAGGGGGGTGATTTTTGGACCGCTTTGTATATTAAAAACTTATTTTATTTTTGGAGGGTTTACTTTTAAAATTGGTAGAATTGGTCCTTATAATAAAAGTAATTTTTCCTGGAAAAGTTACGTTAATCGGCATATTCTTTTAGCTTTTTTTAATTTTTTTTTAACCCCCAATAACTTTTTTTTTGGTGGGGATTACTTTCAAAAACAATAGGAATCTTCCCCTCGTATAACTTGAATTTTTCCTGAAAATTTCAAGTGGATCGGATTATTCGTTCTTGAGTTACCGTGTTCACAAAAATTATTTAATTTTAATTTATGCTGAACTTACTAAGATTTTTCTATTATTATTTTTCTGGGTTAAGTTAATTAGCTTTGAGATAGACAGGGCCGCCTTAACTAGGGGGGGGGTAGGGGGCTAAGCTCTACCTGGCCTTGGTTTGAGCCCCCCCTGGCGTTTCCCTGTTCCCTGTTCCCTGAGCCCCCTGATATTTTTTTAGTCACCTACCTTTGGGCGCCAATTTTGTTTTGCAGGGGCGCCAAGTTTGGTAGAAACCGCCCGGGCGGACCCGTCATTTTCAATAGGGCGTCAGGGACTAAGCTTTTTTTCTTAAAGATATTTTTTGGGGCTCCAACTTTTTTGATAGGGCCAAGTTTGTTAGAAACCTTCAGGGACAAAGCTTTTTTTCATGAGGGTATCCTTTTGGGGCGCCAATTTTTTTTGTAGGGAGCCATGTTTTGGTTGAAACTCAGGGACAAAGCTTTTTTTTTTGAGTGTGCTACCCTGGGGTCTGAGCCCCCCCTAGATTTTTTTCTGGTTACGGCCCATTTAGGTTATTTAATTTTAAGTTTATAATCCAATCAAATTGTATTTTGTTAATGGTCTGAATAAAGTCGACTTATTATTATTATTAAAACTCGTGACATCGGACAGACAGACGGACGGACAGTCGGACTTTTTCAAAAAAAAAAGTTGCTTAAGCAAAATAAAATAATTATTTTTTCATGAAACAAATTTATATCTCCAAGTAAAACGGTAGCTATAAATCTCTTACCGCTCTTTCGCAGCAAAATTACAGCCATATGAGAGATACTTTATATCTATAGCTATATATAGCTAGTACAGTATATCGTCCCACCCAGTCCGCAGAGGCACGTCAAAATGACGTCAAAATCTGGTGATTACTGGTCAATAGACGTCAGTCGACCAATGATCGACGACATTTTGACGTCAGTTAATTGACGAATTTCTGACGTCATTTAATCACGTCATATTGCCGAATTTTCTTGGTGATATAATATATTATACTTTTATTATTTTTATTAAAAAACTATAACTAACACCAACGAGTCGTATAGTCTGCAATAGGTAGTACTCGGAAAGCATTTTCTTAGTTATTATGGTATGGTAAGTAAAAAAAAATCTTTCATCATATCGTTTATTTTTTAAGTAACTCCCTTTACTCAAACGCATATGGTACTTACACTTTTTTTTATATTTTACGTAGCTACCTAAACTACAATTTGTGTATGCATATTTTTTTTCTTCTTATGTGTCAAAATTAATTTCGACTACCTATGTATAGTTTAAATTTCGCGCTCTTATTTTTGGCTGCGCGCGCACTACACGTCCATCTTGAATCTTGTCAGCAACACGGACGCTAGCTCTACGTGATTGTTTTGAGTTTTTCTTTTGTTTGTTTTTGTTTTTTCCGAGGATTTTCCTTATGTTTTCGTGAGTAAGTACACCCTAAATATTAAAATTACATAACATTATTTTTTATTGTAATTGTAATGGTTTATTGTCGTTCTGAGCCTATTTTTATGGGTATTTTACACTATATTAATTTAATTAGACAGTTATAACATAATATTTTTTTTATTATTTTAGGTTTAGGGGATACCTATAAAGAAGTGCGAAAATTAAGCGAAGAGGTAAAAGAAGTAAAAGCCATTTTAAAATAGTCAAGAAGTTTGGTTACTGCTTCCATACCAAGTGATATCTCTCTAGAATTTATATTTTGTTTACATCTATATTAGATCATGAACCAAATAAAAAATATTTTAAGACGTGAAATTCACGTCATAATAATGACGTAAAAATAACGTCAGGTATATCACGTCATCGGTCTGTGACATTAGGAGGTCATTTTTACGTCATATTGTCGTTATATAGTCACGTCATATCTGGAGATAAGTCACCAGATTATGACGTTATTTTGACGAGGTTCTTCGGACTGGTCAGCGGGCAGCACATGATATCTTAAAGACGTATTTTTTAGATCTTAATTATATCTGGACGTCTAAAGACATAAAAATGATATCTTATGGACTTCTTTTTAGGGATGTTTAAAAGATATCTGATTATGATGTCTATAAGATGTCTTTTAAGTATCGGTACAAGACGTCTTAACTTCGATACTCATCGCTAATAATAAATTAACTACATTTTTTTTTCAAGATCAAAAAAAAATTAAAAAATTAGTTTTTCATTTTTTTTTTAATTTTCTTTTTACGAAAAACGAAAAAATAAAAAAAAATCAAAAAAGAAATTTTCAAAAAAAAAAACTGAAAAAAAAAATTCAAAAAAAAAAATAATAAATCACATTTTTTTAAGATCTTTTTTTGACAAACAAATTACCTCTCATTCTAATTCTTATCACGCTTTTTATAGGGCTATTATGTTGTAAAGTCGCCTGTGCAAGGCGTCAGTAAGGCGTCTTAAAAAAGATGTCTTAAAGACTTTACCTTTTCCCAGGTAGCAAGGGATGTTATATTACAAGAAATTAACATCACTTTTGGGTGTATTTTTAAACTAAATCATAACATCACATATTATTGAAAAATAACATGTATTTAACATCACATTTGCAACGTAACACGTGTGACGTGACAACCATGTTATTTAATAACAAATATTTAGCAACGCTGTGAATATATCGCATGTCACATATTAACGTGGATTTCATGTGAATGTTATTTTGCTTCTCACCGACGTTCGAAGCAAAAAAATCGATATAAGATGATGTTGATAGAGTAAATTATTATAAGGAAATTGTATACACATTATACGATTTGATGAATAGGGGGCTCTGCCGGGCTTCTCAAGACCACGGACACGGATTAAAGGAATATATTCTCCGCTTAATCTGCAATTTCGTATTTAGTATCTATCTTTTTCAATCTGTGATTGTTTCAATAACTGATTGATTTTAAATCCGATTTTTTTATAGGGTTATAGCGTTTTTAATGGTTTTATTTAAAAAAAGCTAATATCCTAGGATATTATTTAAATATTAAAGTACCAGTAACGGCATCCATAAGATATTAGATATAACAGGAATGTGGATTTATGATGTCACAAACACGTTATTTTCGGGATGTCATTGTGTGATGTTATTAGGGGCGGACTTAGGACATCCCCACCATGCTACATTCTTGTTAAATGAGACTACAATCTTAACATCACATGTCACATATTAACGTGGCTTTCACGTAAATGTCATGTTATTTTGCTACCTGGGTTGTAACATACGACGTCGTTAAGACGTCTTTAAGATGCATATACGGCAAAAACCGACGTTCTTAAGACGTCTTGAATGACGAATTACGACATCTTTAAGATCTCTTTAAGTCATCTTTGTGCTGTCTGGGGTGTTACTTGGGTCCAAGAATTTTTGGTCTATGACGATTTTTGAAATTTTTTGAGTGGGCTAGGGAGATGAAATATATTTTTTTTAGTAAAGCGGGATGGAATTTGTAAGTGTATCTTATTTAAAGCTCCTATGGCTATGCTAAACTATTTTAGCCTATTTGCCCAGTCAGCATACTCTATAGAGAAAACTCAAAAAATATCGTTAAGAGTAGGGGTAGGGAGTTGGAGATTTTTTTTTGAGGAAACAGGAGCTTAATTTTTAAGTGCACCCAATTTGGAGCTTCTCTGACTCTGCTTAATCAGTCAGTAGAGAAAACTAAAATAAAATAGAACTACGTAGTAGCTACTAGGTACCCTAGGTTATCCTTAGTGGGGAAGTTGATATATTTTTTTTGAGTAAAGAAGCGTGGTCGATTATGTAAATGTATTTATTTTCAAGTTTCTGTAAGCCTTCTAAATTCCCAGTCAGTAAAATAAAACCTTTGTCAGTTTTTAATACTTTTTTTTCTGTGTAAATTTGTATGAAATATGACCTTGTATGTGAAATGCACGGATGACGGTTGGGCTTCTAAACAAACGCCATTGGCGGTTTCAAATTTGTCAAATTCAGTTCTGTCAGTTTAACTGACTTTAGGTTTTGTTGATAGTTTTATTTAAATAATTTATTGTGAAGCTATTACTCACATGTGAATGTGGTGCATAATATAGTTTTTTTCTCTACAAAAAATACAGTGTTGTTTAAAAATGAGTGTTACGCCATTTAAAACGCCGTTGCCCTACAGTACCCCCAAATCACACGATTTCTTTGTGAAGGATTTTTCAGATAAATCAGATAGCGAGGAAAGCACTACAAGCACAGGATCTGGTTATACTGTGTCTTTATCCGATTTATCCATTGTAGCAGTGTTTGATGATTTAATGAGACTTGTTCGACACACCAGTCATGACAAAGTAGAAAATGCATTTTTATCATTTGCTGAAAATGTTAAAGATATGTGGTCAAACTGGCAAGAATCAGTCACAGAATGTCGTAGATTGTTAGATTTAATAGACAAAAAAACACATGAATGCAGTGATTTGGAAAACCACTTAAATGTAGCTAGAAAGCTGCTCGATAAAGAAAAGCAACTTAAAAGACAAGCTGAAAAGGAAAGAGATGAATTTCAAATGCAATTATCTCAAATTAGAAACATGATTAATCATAATGGCAATAGATTAACTGAAGAAACAAAAGAAAAACTTGAAATGATGAATAATTATAACAGTTCTAAGCGAAAGAGCTATGATGCTTGTAATAATAATGCACCTTTAAGTGCTATACAAGAAATCAACTCTACTGGTTCTATTTTATCAGATTTCAGTTACTCAAGATCAGAAGATGATCTTGATCAGTCATGTGCTTGGAAAAAGCACAGACCTAGTACTGGGGGGGTTCCAGAACCTGCTCAGAAGAAGAGGCGTTCATCAACAAACAAGGTTGTAGAGGTAATATATCTTGCATTTTACTTTTTCACTGGGAATAAATTTGTTCCTAGGCCTCCTATTTTTCCAAAACAGCATTTTCCCACTTTTATGGGGGCGGGGTCCGAGAAGGTGCCCCTCCTGATAAAAAAGTGATGACTAAAAATATGGTCATTAGCCCTTTATTAAATTAGTGCATCAGGCAATATTTTTACAAATTCTGTTAAAATTATATATTTTTTCTTTTTTTAATTTAAGATTGTAAATTACAATTAAAATTTGTAATACATTTTAAAATTTTACAAAAATGCCCCCCTCAAACCTGGGCCCCAGGATAGGTAGCTTCCCTAATAAATACAGGGCTGCACTAGAGTGCCCATGACTAAACAAAACAGGAAAAACTTACCCCCCTGAAAAATTTTGATGACTAAACACCTCAAAAAACAAGCTCCTCTGCTCTTCTGAAATTCTGAAAAAAAAATGGGACTTAACTTACCCACCTGAAAAATTTTGATGATGAGGGGGGGGGTAGTCAAAATATTAAATCTCTACGACCTTTAATAACGCGAGAAACAGGGTAGGAAATGTTTGATTTTTGGTACAATTTCTCATGCAATTTGCGTTATGTAATAGTTATATGCACAGCCCCAAACATAAAACTTTTAAGCACACTTAAGAACTATTTAAGATTAAGACTTATGATTTTACACAGGTTTTTAAACTCAAAAAAAAAAAAAAAACGGTCAACGATAAAAATATTTAAACTCGGGATCTTAAAACAAGAGGCTTGAAGCTTTAATTTTGTTTTTTTATCATTGCTCTACGACCATTTTTCGACAAGTTAAAGCCTAGAAATTTAGGATTTTTTATATCCTTTAATTTTTGTGCCTAGTGTATTTAAACTTATTAAACTTATTTTTAAAAATTTTTATCAGTAAGCTAAATTGGTGTATGTTTATAATGTAGTTCGTGTTGTTTGTTTTTCAATTTTTTGACTATTTTAGGTAAGCTTAACCAATTTGTAATTAGGTAATTTTCTTACATGTTTTTGTACTTCTAGCCTGAAGATGACCCTAAATTCAAGGGTCAAAACAATTGTAGCTATTTTTTATAAATAAAATGCTTCAATAAAAAACTTTGGAGTAGACATAATAATTTTTTAATTTTGAGTTATACATTGCATTAATACCGAGATTAATACTTGACCTCATAAAAATAAGGCAAACATTTTGAGATATGAAAGAGTATAATAAGTTAAAAAGAAAATACAAAAATTAGGATTATGGTGCCCGGATGCGCTCCTTTGTATATTGAGTGCCCCCTTTGCCTCCCTTGCCGTGTTAAGACATAGCCCTGCTCCAACTATGTGTATATTAAACCGGCACACAAAATAAAAAAATTTCGAGTGTGGCAGACCAGAGTGGTCAATTCTTACGTATTTTGGGTCGCTGAATGTGAATCCTAGGTCAGAATTTCAAAGTTAGCGTTGAAAATGGCGTATATGGTGGATTAGATTTTTTTAAGTTGCTCGGAATTGCTTGAAACTTGGTACTCCGGGGTTTTTGGGGTCGCTGTTTACGAATCTGGTGCCAGTCTTCCAAAATTCAAAATAGCGGATCCAATATGGCGAATTAAATTTTCCGAGAAACTTTAAATCCGTCTTATTGGATCCGCCATTTTGAATTTTGAAAAATTGTCACTAGATTGGTAATCAGGGACCCCACTGAGTACCAAGTTTCTTTTAAAAATCTAATCCGCCATATTGGTTCCGCCATTTTGGATTAGGGAAAAACTGGCACCAGATTCGTAATCAGAGACCCCTAAAACCCCCGAGTACCAAGTTTCAAGCAAATCCGAGCAACTTTAAAAAATAATCCGCCATAATTGATCCGCCATTTTGAACGCTAACTTTTAAATTCTGACCTCGGATTCACATTTAGCGACCCAAAATACGTAAGAAGTTTAGGCAATAAAATAAGTAATTATAATATACTATTTTTACGTAATAGGTATTTTAAAACTTTGTTAGGGCCACTTGCACTTAAATTGACGGATGGCCAATCAGAACGCAGCATTTTTAACTTAAACTCGATTTAGCTGAGTTAATCCCGTACCAAAATTTGGTGCAAGTGGCCCTTAAACTCACATCGTTTTCAAAACAGTATTAAAAAAAATCTATTGCTATAAAAATGGTATTGAAAAGGTTATATTAATTTTCTATTTTGTTTGCTTGCTAGATAAATTCAACTGACACAGTGAGAGCAACAACTACTTTAACAGTAACGAAGCAGGGACCAATTACGGCAACATCTGTCATCGAATCTATTCCAAAAAATGGACAAAAAACACCATCAGCACCTAGTGTAAGAAATTAAAAATATATAAAAAGTAGGAAAAAAATTAAATTCTCAAAAAAAAAAGAATAAAAATCAAAGAAGAATTACATTTTTGTTATACATTCATTTAGCGCGATACCACACAAAATAAACGTAAAAAAATGATTTTTATTTAATAACACAAGTCTACAAAAAAAAATCTGTCCTAAGATTGTAACCCATAATTTCCTATGTTTTTTATGCGCTGAAAATAATTTCACCATAAAAAAGATTCGTCTCGCAGTTTTTTCACAAATCTTATATAAAGTTTATAAATTTCAATAAATATTGAATTTATATTCGTTTGTGAAAAAACTGCGCGATGAATCTTTTTTTTTTACGGTAAAATCAGTTTCAGCGCATAAAAAAACAGGAAATGATGGGTTAGAACCTTAGGACAGAAAATATTTTTTTTTTGACCTGTGTAATCAACGTTTTCTACAAACCTAAAATGCAGGTTATAGTTCACGGTTCGATTTTTTGGGTCGATAACAAAAAAAAAATGGCCAAACGCGAAACTACTCTTGAACTATTCCTTATAAGTCTAGCTTTCATTTCATACCAGATTTAAAATAATCCATCGACGAAAAAAAAAATAACTTTTTATTTTTTTTAGTTTTGTGTTTACTGTTTTTAACTAATTTTGGGACTCTGATCTTAAAAATAATATCAGTTTTGTAGTTAAAGTTTTTGTTCAAGGAATATAAACCATGGCAAACTGTGATAATCTGCATAATTTGCTTAAGTATGTATTATACATTGTATAAATATTTTCGAAATCAGAGACCCAAATTAGTTAAAAACAGTTAAAATATCCAAGTTTTATAACAAAAGTTTAATATTATTGGCTTACTTAATAATTTTGATCCAAAAAAATACACTGAACAAATAAAAAGTTGAATATATTTTTTTTTTTGATGGATTGTTTTAAATTTAGTCTGAAATAAGACATATAAAAACTAGTTTAAGCCCACTTTCGCGTTGGACAATTTTTTTTTTGTTATCGACCCAAAAAATCGAACCGTGAGTTCTGACACCCCTACTAACTTTTTTATTTTATTTTAAAATTATTTTTTCTCTACGACTTCTTTAGAATGTAAGCAAATACACACACTTTTCAAACACAGAATGAGTCTATTCTAGCTCTAGATACGGTATGAATATTCTGTATCAAGTGTTAGAATGAGCACATATAGTGCCATCTCTTATTTATAAAAGTAAAGAAAACTGTAGCAAAATTAGCAAAAATATATTTTTTTTACCATGAAATATTGAATAATTTAATGCAATTTAAAGTTTTGCGTTAAAACTACATAAAGTTTATTAGTTTTTCTTAATATTTGACCAGTTTTTTATCAATTTAGTTAAAAAAATTAAAACTGTTCCATCTATTGTTAAATATTTAAACCTGATATCTGTCACAACAATCTGACATAAACTTCAATATTTGCATTATAATTTGTAAATATGTGCTAAAATTAAATAAAAATCTTTTTTAACTACTGATTTGATAAAATTATTAAATAACATTAATTGCTTTATTTAAAAATATGTGTTTTGTTGCATTTACAATGTCGAGTCACAAAAAACATTGTTTTTAACCTTGTCCGCAGTTTAAAGCCATACAGTGTTCACATTTGAAGTCGAAGAAAAAGTATAGTCTACAACACGTATGGAATAGTCATTCCGCGCTCGCGGGACCGTCATACTCGCCTGCCGGCTCGTATGACAAACTTTCCGCTCGCGCGGAATATTGTCTATTCCATACTAGTTATAGAATATACTATACTAGTCGTAATTTACATGCCCGGAAAGTGATAAAGTAACGCAAGTAACTATTATTAAAAATATTTTAGGAATATTTGGGCACATGCCCCTCTGCTCCACCCGCAAACTTGGTGTTTGAATCATGGGCACGAGAAAGCCCCATGAGGCAACAACCGCAACATCAGAGACCACACACCCTACAACATAAAACCATTGTAATGCCTGATACTTGCGGACCATGCGAAAAACGTATCAGATTTGGCAAAGCTGCCATGAAATGCAAGGATTGCAGAGCTCTCTGCCACTTAGAGTGTAAGGATAAGTTACCATTGCCATGTGTTCCTTTAACTAACACTCCTGGACAGAGAAACATGTTGGTAAGTAAAGTTTAGGTTAAATTAAGCTTCAGAAAAGCCCTAATTTTAGTTCTAAAAGTAAGCTTTTAGTAGTAGTAGTAGTTCTGTATCAATTTGTCAAAGATAGATAATTATATTAACAGTTCCAAATTATTGACTTAGTCTTTCTGAAATTTATTAATTTGAATAACCCTATAAACAAAAATCGAGTAAGGCTAAATCAGGCGACCTAGCTGGCGAAGTTATTTTCTATAAATCAGAGACCAAGTACACTACAAAATAAATCTATCATTATGCAAGGACTGCAGAGCCGTCTGCCATTTAGAGTTTAACGATAAATTACCATTCCCATACGTTCCTTGTTGATAAGTAAAGTTTAGTTCAGATTCCCTTCAACTGACTCACTTGATTAGTTGTCTTTGTTTTGTTGGTTTTTTGTACTTTTGGTTGATAGCTCAAGAAAAGGCCTATCTTATTTCTTAACTGTTCTAAATAATTAATTCTTTCCTGAAATTTATTAATTGAGAACCTTTAAAATTAAAATCGAGTAGCTCTGAATCAGGCGACCTCGCTGGCCAAGTTATTTACTGCTCTTGTCTAATAATTTGTTGGTTTGAAAATGTCTCACTAAGATAACTTTGAATCTCCAGTATGTTGTTATTAAGGTACCCAACTAAAAAGTATAAACTAGGTATTCCAAGTAACTTTACTTCCGTAATCCCCCATTATATTCAAATTACTAAAATAATAAAAATGTTTCTTTTCTAGGGAGTGATCAGTGATTACACACCAACAACAGCACCAATGGTGCCTGGAATTATAATTCATTGCGTCAATGAAATAGAAGCTAGAGGATTAAATGAACTGGGACTTTACAGGATTCCTGGATCTGAGAGAGATGTAAAACAATTAAAGGTAAGTCTTTTACTCTACTAATTTAGTTCTTAGTTTTTCTTTACTGTTTAAAGAACGAAGGGCTCATTCAACACCTACACTATCACCCATGTTGACAATTTCGGGGGTGCTCTTAGCGTAGATAGTAAACAATTAGTTATAACATCCAAATCAAGTACAATTAGAATGGCTCAGTAAATAATATACCATGTTTCTTTTTACAGGAAAAATTCTTGAAGGGTAGAGGCGCTCCGTGCATAAATCAAACAGATATCCATGTGATATGTGGTACAATCAAAGACTTTTTGAGATCTTTGAGTGAACCTATCATAACATACAGACTCTGGAGACATTTTGTGACCGCAACCGAAAATAAAGACGAACAAGACATTGCTGCTTCATTTTACCAGTTAATTTCGGAGCTTCCGCAACCAAACAGGGATACTTTGGCTTATATTGTGCTTCATTTACAAAGGTAAGAAATAATTATTAAAAAATAAAGTTTTTATATTACCTAATTAAGTGCTAGCTTACATATTATCTACCGCTGTCATGGCTTGTTTACCTGGACAATTAGTAAAATCAGTGTTTTTTTTTTGCATCTCAGCAAAAAAAAAACCTTAGTCTCGAACATTAAAGACCTAGTTCGCATACTAGGTGCATAATTTACTATTTTGTAGAATGTTACCTTAAATTAACAGCCAGTTTCATAACAGTTCTTCTTTAACTTAATGTCACTGTAGTCGAGGGGTTAATACTCCGCGTAATCCCCGTACAAGCTATGCTCAATCTTCACGTAATTTTGCGCAATCTTTCGTTTTTTTTTTGTGTGGCTATCCCTTTTCTTGTGTAAAAGTCTCCAAAATTTTATTCCAGCTGACTTTGAAGATGATATTGAGGGATTTTGGCAAGAAATAGATTTCGATGTTGATTAATGTAATAAACCTTGCGTACCAAATTCAATATCAATTTTGGAGTGTTGGCATAGGAAAATATCGTTACAAGGGGAGGTGGGCGTCCAAAATTTGCGTTACGTAATACTTGAACGTTTCCGAAGTCAGGGAAATGTCAGGGAATTTAATTTGTCAGGGAAATATCAGGGAAATGTCAGGGAATTTTATTGAAAAAAATGAAATATCGGGGAAATTTATTGAAAAACCTGGAATTTTATTTTAAAAACCAAAAAAGTCAGGGAAATGTCAGGGAAAAATATGAAAATTTGCCAGCGAAAATTTTCCAAAAATCAGGAAAAAGTCAGGGAAATGTCAGGGAATTTTCTAAATAAAATTCTGTGGCCACCCTGATAATAATTTAGTTTTGTTCTCTAGTGTTATGTTTAAAAACATCCGCTATTGTTATTAAATAAGAAACACACGTTAATTTTTAGGCTTATTTTCAATAAATACACTTTTATACAAACTCCTTTTATTAATATTTACATTAAGTGAAAAGGATCCAAACGAAAAAAAAAGGACAATATTTACTACATTATTAAAAAATTTTGGCTTTATATTAACCGATAAAATAAACATAATTTTAATACAGCCTAAGAAATTATGGGTTTGGAAAAAAAAAATTAAATTTTAGAATATTATTTAAACTTAAAGAGAGATATCTCAAAACTGCAATTTGGCGCTTGGATCCTTTTCGCTTAACGCTAACCACGTAATCTCGTAATCTTGCGCAATCTTGAGCTTGCGTAAACTTTTGTGTGCCCCGGGTGTGGGATGGATGAGGAAACGCCCTATCACTTAATAGGCGAGTGTGAGGCTCTGGGCAGGCTCAGACAAGACATCTTCGGAGTGGTAACACTAGCAAAGAAAGAGTTGAGCCTCCTAGCCTGGTCAGATGTTACGAACTTCATTACAAGGTCTGGCAGATTCAGGAAGAGGGAGGATAGGCAGGTTGGGTAGGTTATCTTGGGGCAGACAAACAGGGCCATTGGGCCTACTTGTCAGGCGTCGGAGCCTACCCACCTTTTACTACTACTACTACATCTTCTGTACACGAAATTTTCGGGAGATTAACCTCTCGACTGTAGTTACAGTTCAATGTTATTTTATTGGCTTTTTAAGGCCATTACAGTTGAATTTGGTGCAGCCCATACTAACAGTCAATCTTTGAGAATTTAATAAAAATATTCGGATTATAAAAAAGATTATACCGATGTCTTGTTTTCTAGAATTTCAGAAGCAGTGGAGTGTAAAATGCCAATAGGCAATTTGTCAAAAGTATTCGGGCCTACAATTGTTGGATATTCTTCAGAAGATCCAGAACCAACCACTTTGTTGACAGAAACTAGGCAGCAAGTTCAAGTAAGTAGTTTATTTTGCAACTGAAAATATTTTGCTATTTAAATAAGTACCAGATTTTTAGTATTTTTCCCTTTATTTGAACTTATGTGCGTTTATATCTAAAGGCATGAGAATAGGTATTTTTTCTATTTTGCGACTCTTATAAGCTCAGAATCACACGCATGTTGCGTGTCTACTTTTCTTTTCTTTTGGGTTGGCAACAGACAAAAGCCTATCGCCTTCCGTGCACATGTCAAAGTCGCTTTAAAGTTTAATTTTTTACAAAATGTTGTGTTTAGGTTATTTTAAAATATGAAATCTCTATATCCTTTAATCACGCGAGAAATGGGGTATTAAGTGTATGAATTTTGGTCAAATTTGCGTGACTTATTTTATGGACCACCCCTACGGGTGGAAACACCCGTTATTAAAATCGATTGAAAATCATTTTTTTTTGTGTTTTTGGCTTACGAAACTTCGAGAAAATGTGAAAAAAGTGGATGTTAAAAAAATGTCTGTCTGTCTATATGCCTATCTGTCTGTCTGTCTGTCTGTATAACCTTATAACTTTTTAACGGATTGTCCTATTTGAAAAATTCTTTTACCAAATGATTTAGGACCTTTTCTATTTGCGTCATATCAAATATGGTAAACATTAGCCTAGGGCAAGGGGGTCAAAATGGACAAAACTATAATTTTTAACGATCCAAACCTATTATAATAATTATTTATAGCAGGAAATTTTTTTTTGGAATAATGTAAAAATTTTCTACAAAAACATATCGTCACCCCAGTATTGGTTTGTCGTACTTCCAAAAATCCCATTTTCGGGAAATTGAGTTCTAAGATTTTTTTCTAAATATCTTGTAAATCTTATGCTGGATCAGTTTCAACTCATTTTCTTGCAATAGTTTAATAAAAATGCTATCCAAAAGTGTTTTTATTTAATAAATTAAAGGTTCCGTTTATTTTATATAAGAAAACCCAGATTGGAGATACGACAATTTACGTTTTTTTCTTTAGTATTGGTTTGTCGTATCTCCAAAAAGAAATCAAAAAACTAATTAATTAGGATCATAATGACATGATTTTATGTTTGGAAGAGTGCAGAAGGGTTATTAATGTTGGAAATAAAGAACTTTTAATATTTACTTAAACAAGCACAAAAATATCGAAAATTAAAAAAAAAAATAGGTTATGTTTAGGATGTTTACCATTTTTACAGTTTTTGTCGCTTCTTCTTCTTTTACCAAAATATATTTCTAGGTTATGGAATATTTGATCCGTCTTCCGACTGACTATTGGTCTTCTTTTGTGAATGTAGCACCTACTGGTCCTACAAATTTACGTCAAACACCTAGCACTGATTCCCTGTTACGCACCACGACCAAAGGAGGTATATTCACTCCAAATAGGTAAGTTAAAATTATTATATATATCAGGGTTCAGTAGAAAAATACACTTTTTTAGAAAAGTCCGGGACACTTGCTTTGTCTGGAAAGGACCGTCTTTTTCTCACTTTTTCTGAACTTTTCTGCCTTTCTATAATATTTGTGCCTTAAATTCGCTATATTATGTATATCGGAACATATTTTATTTTAGCGACCTTCAATACCCTTTATTCTAAAAATTAACTAAAAAAATATTTTTATTGTCTGAAAGTTACGGAGGCAGAGTGCCTTAATGTGAAGGATTATGCAAAGAATAAGTTTGGAGACATAATTTAAAATCTAAATGGCAAACCCGCAAACGTGTTTTAGCCTTTTCCGAATATGCCAAGTTTCTCATATCTTTACTTTGCCGTGGCTTTTCGATTCGTCTGTACGCCATGTTTGCTTTACAAGGATTTGTAGATCACAAAGAAAAAATTAAATTCAAATTAAAAGGTTTAAAACAAAAAGGGTTACACACTAAGATGTAGGACTTACATAATAATTTTAAAGGTCAAATGCGCAATGTTCCTCACACAGTGTGCAATAAGGACACTAGAACTTTAAAGAATATCTACATTATAGGTCAAATGCGCAATGTTCAGCACACAGTGTGCAATAAGGCACTATAACTTAAAAGAATACCTACATTGTAGGTCAAATGCGCAATGTTCAGCACACAGTGTGCAATAAGGATATTAGAACTTTAAAGAATACATACGTTGTAGGTCAAATGCGCAATGTCCAGCACACAGTGTGCAATAAGGACAATAGAACTTTAAAGAATACCTACATTGTAGGTCAAATGCGCAATGTTCCTCACACAGTGTGCAATAAGGACACTAGAACTTTAAAGAATACCTACATTGTAGGTCAAATACGCAATGTTCAGCACGCAGTGTGCAATAAGGACACTAGAACTTTAAAGAATACCTACATTGTAGGTCAAATGCGCAATGTTCCTCACACAGTGTGCAATAAGGACACTAGAACTTTAAAGAATACCTACATTGTAGGTCAAATGCGCAATGTTTAGCACACAGTGTACAATAAGGACACTAGAACTTTAAAGAATACCTACATTGTAGATCAAATGCGCAATGTTTAGCACACAGTGTACAATAAGGACACTAGAACTTTAAAAAATACCTACATTGTAGGTCAAATGCGCAATGTTCAGCACACAGTGTGCAATAAGGACACTAGAACTTTAAAGAATACCTACGTTGTAGGTCAAATACGCAATGTTCAGCACACAGTGTGCAATAAGGACACTAGAACTTTAAAGAATACCTACATTGTAGGTCAAATACGCAATGTTCAGCACACAGTGTGCAATAAGGACACTAGAACTTTAAAGAATACCTACGTTGTAGGTCAAATACGCAATGTTCAGCACACAGTGTGCAATAAGGACACTAGAACTTTAAAGAATACCTACATTGTAGGTCAAATACGCAATGTTCAGCACACAGTGTGCAATAAGGACACTAGAACTTTAAAGAATACCTACATTGTAGGTCAAATGCGCAATGTTCCTCACACAGTGTGCAATAAGGACACTAGAACTTTAAAGAATACCTACATTGTAGGTCAAATGCGCAATGTTCAGCACACAGTGTACAATAAGGACACTAGAACTTTAAAAAATACCTACATTGTAGGTCAAATGCGCAATGTTCAGCACACAGTGTGCAATAAGGACACTAGAACTTTAAAGAATACCTACATTGTAGGTCAAATGCGCAGTGTTCAGTACACAGTGTGCAATAAGGACACTAGAACTTTAAAGAATACCTACATTGTAGGTCAAATGCGCAATTTTCAGCACACAGTGTGCAATAAGGACACTAGAACTTTAAAGAATACCTACATTGTAGGTCAAATGCGCAGTGTGCAATAAGGACACTAAAACTTTAAAGAATACCTACATTGTAGGTCAAATGCGCAATGTTCAGCACACAGTGTGCAATAAGGACACTAGAACTTTAAAGAATACCTACATTGTAGGTCAAATGCGCAATGTTCAGCACACAGTTTGCATTGCGCATTTGACCTTTAAAATTATTTCAAATCAAGTACAGTGTTAAACATAAACATTTACAATAAGGCCTATCGGCCGTTGATGATGTTTCGTTTGAAATTCAAACTTTTTTTAACTATTATAATTTTTTGTATTTTTCAGAAATATGATGAAAAGAAAACAAAAATTCTTTGCCACCCCACCTATGTATAATTAATTTTAAAAATGCTTTTTATACTTATATTCTATAATATGTTTGTTAACAATGTAAATATTAAAATATCTTTCTTATATTTAGTATTACATATTGTATACATTATAATTGCATATTGTATACATTATAATGTTATCTGTTTTAATATATATTTTTTCTCTAAACATCAATAAAACAACGATGTAGCTGCTTTTGCTGCTTAGGCTGTTAAACTAATACTTAGTATACATTTACAGCCCAGGCAATAAAAAACATGGTAAGTTTTTAAAGCAAGCTATTTTATGATATGCAACTTTTTTGACGTTTAAGGAGAATAATATTTTTTTATATGTATTGAATTTTAAACTAGTGACCCTAAACTATATTGTCAACATTAGGGGACCCAATTTAAACTTTTATCGATGTGTTTTTAAAAAAATACATGTTTTATTTGGAGTATCTAACGGCCTCAAATTGGACCCACTAATTGACATTCTTAATAAAACATTAATATTATACTATTAAATATTTATATTTTTTAATATAAAATAAGATATAAATATTAAAGTAAAAATAATTTAAGATGAATTATTTAACTACTGTCCTAGCTATATTTTGTTAAATTTAATATTTTCTAGAGTTTTTAATCTCAATAAAGTATTTTTACGATTTTTAAATTTATTTTTTTGTGCTACCTATAAACTACTTAAAGGGGTTTTCTGGCGAAATCGACCTTTTTTTAAAAGATTTTTGTCGTAGAAAAAAATATTTTATAGTAGGGCTTTACAAATAAAATATATAGTTTGAAGTTTACAACAATTTTTTTTTCATCAGAACTTTTTTCAAAATGGCTGCGTAAACACGATGACTTTTTTTGCTGGCGTAGGTGATTTCTCGACTCCATGGAGTCGAGCTAATCTGAAAAGTCCAAATAAAAAAAAAACAAAAAAAAAAGAATTTTTCGAGCTTTTTTTCAACTTTAATTGTTTATAACTTTTACAATTGTTTAAAAAATATATAATTCTAGTTTCTGCAATAGGGACACGTTCGAAGAGTAAGCAGTTAAAATTTGAAGTAGATCGGTTTGGTAGTAGATTTTTCAAGATCACCCACCTGCGCCAGGTCAAAAAATGTTGTTTCGAGAAAAACACGTTTAAAGCTTTTATCTCAGAAAATCTCAAAAATATTTGAAATAAAAGCTTTTAACAAAAAGTAATAGTAAATAAGTTGGTGCGAATTTCACCATTCCCTAAATTAAATAGTAAAAATTAATTTTGTTGTTAAATCGTTTGCTGTAAAATTGGCACCGACTTATTTTTTACTTTTTAGAGACATTTTAAAGACAGAAGTCGGTTAATTTTTTTTAAGTTTTTATTTTCTGCTTTTTAAAGGCACAGAACTTATAGATTTTTAGCGCCATCTAAGCTAAATTATAGTTGTCCTTCCATCTCGGCAAGCTGCTGACGTCATAACGCACTAAGATAATTTTCTAACAAATGAATTTAGTGATATTTTTTAGCGGTCAACCAACCTTATTTTAAACGAAATACTAAAGAAAATCTTTGATAAAACTTTAAGCGTTAAGTATTAATTAAATAACGCCTTATGGTATAATCACAAATTTTATAATTTTCTCTTGGTATTTTAATATTACAGGTCCACAGAATCAATTTAAAAGATTTTTAGACAGTCGTAATGTTTAAGTGACCCCTTAACCAAGTTATCCGGCTTATCCGAGTTATCCGATCTTTCTCTAAAAATTTGGTTGATAAAACCAAATTAAGCCGTTTTTAAGTGAAATTGCGTTATAATTATTAGATTTATCTGAATTATCCGGCTTACCCGGCATTATCCGAAGGTCAAATTGAAACGGGACCACCTCAGGAATGCCCTCTTCAAGTTGCAAAAAGTTTCATTCAATTCTGTTCATCCGTTTTAAAGTTATGCGGGATCAAGCATAAAAAAAACAAAGTTACACGTCGAATTGATAACCTCCTCCTTTTTGGAAGTCAGTTAAAAAGGGTCTTACCCCTAATCAGCTATTAAATAGAGTAGTAATTTTTATTTTTTTTGTCAATTTCTGTTTCTGGGAAAGATAAAATATTTAGGTAGGAGTTTAATTAAAAGAAACGAAAAAAGTTTTTTTTTTTTATAAAAAATAATTTATTGTTTTAACATAGTTTGATTTTATTTTTTGTTTAAATTCTTATTTTCTAAATAACTAAGTAGATACCCTATTGAAAATGACGGGTTTGTGCACCATTTATACCCGCCCCGACCCGTCATTTTCAACAGGGTAAAATAAGGATGTGAATATGTTCTATACAAGGTAAAAATTTACTGGTACAGTTATATTACAGATTTACTTTAATATAAGAACACGGTGGTTTTTTGTTTCCGACCCCTGACCTTTTTTTCATAAATTGTTTAAACACACCATAAGAAGTAATTTAGGCAAATATAAAAAAAATCGTTCGTGCCGATCGTTTTTTATTTACGTTTTTTCTAATTTATTATAATATGTATGTATATGTATATACAGCGTGTAACAAAAAAAGGTGAGCTGTACTCACCAAAACAATGAAAAAAGTTCATATACAAATATTGTCTAAAATGCTTGGTTTTTATTTAATAACTCAGGAAACCTCTGAGATACAGCAACGAGGTTTTGTGTGTGAACCTAATAAGGTCAATCTTCGAATGCTATTTTCATGTTCTTATTTTAAACAGGGCGTG
Organism: Brachypterus glaber; assembly: GCA_958510825.1. Lineage (NCBI taxonomy): Eukaryota > Metazoa > Arthropoda > Insecta > Coleoptera > Kateretidae > Brachypterus > Brachypterus glaber. The sequence goes on from OY294045.1 coordinate 18,991,141, forward strand.
CGAAACGGGAGGGCCTTATAATTTTTTGTCCCAAACTTTTTTCTGTGTAACTTTTTTTCAATTTTATTATTGGCAAATGATTCCTCAGGTCTAAATAGGAAGATTAACCAAAACTAAGAAAAAAAAACTCACATACAGTTACTTCCAAAAATTAATCCTTTAATACTATAATTATTAGGTATACTATTATAGAATTAATTTAATTTTTAAAGGGCCATAATAGGGTTAAGAGCAATTTTTCGACCTAAATGCATAGAATCTTTTTTTCTTAGTTTTTGATGTAGAATCACCCTGGATCATTAAAATTTTAGTTTTTAACATTTTAGTGTTTATTTTCTGGTCCTGGAAACGTGAAATTGCACCTTCAAATGATTTTTCAAAATGGATAATCCTACAGTTATACAACAAGAGTACGTGTGTTGTATTTTGACCTAAGGAATCACTTGCCAATAATAAAATTACAAAAAAGTTACACAGAAAAAAGTTTGGACTTTTCGCACGCCCCTGGTTAAAATAAGTACAAAAAAATAACATACGAAGATGGGTCTTTTTAAGATTAGATTAAGATTAGTTCACATGCAAAACCTCGTTGCTGTATTAAATAAAATCCGATTTTTTTTATTTTTTCAAAGGGCCGTATCTCAGAGATGAAGCATTTTAGACAATATATGTATATGAACTTTTTTCATTGTTTCGGTGAGTACAATATGGCTATGTATAGCCCACCTTTATTGTTACACCCTGTATAAGTATCCTGCCATCACCAGATACCAAAACCTACACTTTCGTATAGTTGGTTTGCAGAAAAGTTCTGTACAAAATGCCTAAAACTACTGGAGTATTAACGGTAACGCGAATCCATAAGTTTCCCCACTACCAAAAATCGCTCTATGCGAAGAAGTTTTCACTTCAAAAATTATAATAAAACGATTTTATTCTTAAAAAAAAAATACGATTCTCAAAAAAAAAAAAAAAAACATTTAAATGAAAATTTACCTGTACGGTGACTTTTAAATCAAGTTATAAGAAAATATAACTACAAAAGTAATTATATATTAATTAACTAAAGTTTTTTTGATGTCATGAAACATAAACAACATAAATAATACAATAAATTGATATAAAAATGTATTTATTTACGAAAATGCAGACTTATCCCACATGAACTCAAAAAACAGGTGCACTTTTTTCAGAAAATCCTTGTTCCGCCAAGAGTTCAGCAGGTTAACTTTTAGTCGAATCGAAGAAATAAAACTTTATTTAAGGTGTTTATATAAAAATAATTAGGCTTTACAATCATATATGTCTCTAATCTCGATTTAAAAATATGTACCCAAATGAGTACGGTTGACGAAAATGGGTTAAATATTAAATTCGTTTTAAGCGAGTCCCAAAACCCCTGTCTACGATTTTTAATCACTTTAATTAAACAATATAAATGGGGGTTTTCTACTCCCTTGAAAATTATTTTTAGCGAGATGTAAAACCCCATGAGTTAGGTACCCCAACTAAGTTTTTTTTTTTAGCGAAAAACTTTACCCCTAAAAAATTTTGACGACTAAAAAAAAGCTGACCTCTCCAAACTCTACCAGTCAATTTTCCCAAAAAACCTAACCCCTAAAAAATTTTGTTGACTAAAAAATAGGTCCTCACCTCTCCAAATTTCCCAACTCTAACAGTCAATTATCCCTTTCCCAACTAGTAACTGTAACGCCAATTTTAAAACTTTAGAAAATTTGAATGACTAAAAAAAATAAAAAAAGGTCTTCACCTCTACAAATTTCCCACTCTACCAGTCAATTCTCCCAACTGTACTTAAAATTTCTAAACTCTGCCAATCAATTTTCCCAATTGGACAGTAGATTTTCCCAACTCGAGCCTGGTTGGGGGAGGTAGCCCCCCTAGCCCTCTCCCTTCGCGTTATCCCTGTTATTCTGTCATGTAACTGTAACAACTTAACAACCTCTATTTGATAACTAAAGTTGCTTGGGGTTTCATATACATGTACAGTTGGATCCGCGAAAAAAAAACAAGATAGAAAATCTAGTTATATAAATTAAGTAATTGTTTTCAAAAAATGCATTTGTCAATGTTAACAATATTTGTCAAAATTATTTATAATAATTATAAAGTACATAATAATTATAAAGTATATAAGGAAACGTTCAACTATTACGTAACGCAAATTGTACCAAAATTCATACACTTAATATCCCGGTTCTCGCGTTATTATAGATTATAGAGATTTCATATTTTGGCTACCCCCTACTAATAGGGGGTGTGTTAGCCAAAATATGAAATCTCTAAAGCTTTGAATAACGCGAGAACCGAGGTATGGTGTATGAATTTTGGTACATTTTACGTTACGTAATACTTGAACGTTCCATAATCAATAAAGGATTTAATATAATTTAATTTAATTAAGTACATAATTAGAAATGCATCAATTAAATGATGTTAAGAAGCTCAAGCTATTGGGTTATTGGAAGCTGGATGTGAGCAAGTGGACTTGGCAAAGTTTAATGATTCGGAGAGTTTTGTTAAGATTGAAGAAAAAATGGATAAATGAGGAAACGGTTAAAAGGCGGACAGGCTCGGGATGAAGGAACTAAAAATTTACTTAATTATTTAAGAGAACACCCTTTACGAGACGCAGTGGAGGCTATAAACGATACAAATTTTCCTGAGTCGAAAACCACCGCCCATAATTCCGAAAATTGGAATTATGCAGCAAAAGAACCTTTTTTAAATGAAAATCATAATTTTCATAAATTATATATTTCATTATTAAGGAGTTCAAAGTTTTATTTCCCATAAGATTTACTAAATATTGTGTTTAAATTTTTTATGATTTATGATTAAATATTCTAAATGTTTTTCAGTTTATTATTTATTATATATAGTTTTTTTTTAAATATTTTAATATTCGACATTGATTTATTTAATTTTTTGGTATACAGATTCATGAAGAGCCCAAATAAGCTTCGAGATTGTTCTAGGGGCTTTCCATTAATTTTTTAAAAAAGAAGGAATATTAACATAAAAATAACCATTTTGGGGACACTTCTTGCTTCTGCAGATCTGGGACCTCTATATTTGCTAGTTTTCCATTTCTTCCAGCTTCATGTAATAACATGTAATAACAGCAGTTACTTTTATTTAGCATTATTGGCATTCACGCATTATCTGTAATAAGTTATTAGAGACTACTAATCTCGCTGCTAATAAACTTGAAGAAAAACCGACAATATGTCAAATTATTCTAACCACTTTCTTAAAATCTTACTTAAACTATATAATAATAAAATTGACATTTTGGCATATTTCAAACTTGCATTTTTTTGGGTCCAACTGTACGTATATACATTGCAATAGATACAAAATTGTTTGGTATATATTTGCATTCAAATGCAAATTATCAGTACCTATATTCTTGATTATAATTTAGGGTTTACTTAATTCTATAAAGAGATATGAATCGTTTATTTGGGAAACACTATGTTAATTTTTGGTGAAATTGAATTCATTTTATTGGTCATGACAAAATGTTAATACCTAGCGCCCTTTAGGTAAAAAATAAATTAAATTGGAGATTCTTTATCTTTCAGTTCCTCCCACTTCCCTCCACCTTTCCCTACTTTCCTCTATCTACTTTACACTCCCCTTACATTCCCTTACATATTAATTGCGTTTTTTTTTTCATAAAAAAATCTGTTCATTTTATATGTCCTATATATGAATATAAATATCTAAGTATATTAAAGAGCGTTAATACATAATATTTTTTCTTGACTACTTTATTCTAAATGAAATAGTTTCTTTAATTTTTCCTAAAACCACACTCAGAAAAATCTCATCTTGTAAAATCAATAAGAAATTATTTTAATTTAAAAAAATTGCCTTTTAAAATATTAAAAGTAAAAACTTTACGTTTTAGTTATGAATAATATTAATTTAAAAAAATAATTTTTACACCAAAACGTTTTTCACTTTAAAGTAAAAGTATTGTTCCTTACTTTCTTATTTTAATGTTTTCTTAATAAAATTATAATATTTCGCTTTATATTGTTGAAAAATATCAATATATTAACAGAATTCTTTTTAAAATAACCAGTTTTTGTATTCAAATCATTACTAGTTAACAAATGATTTAAAAGGAAACATTTTTCAAATTACAATGAATATTTTTATTTTTACAATGGCTTATAAAATTAAAAAATATCTTTTTGAATTAACAGAAAACACTGTCGGAGCAAAAACATATTGGTTTTCTTTTAAATCATATGACTTTTGTTTGATTTTACAACGATTTTTCTCTGAGTGCATAGTCAAATAAACGATTCATATAGGTATGTAGAAATATATTTCAGTTTTTTATACTAAATTTTCACTTATCACTTTTATCACGTTGTATTAGTTGTTTCACTTGTCTTTTTAGACGTAGCTGTATTTTCTACTATATTTTTTATGTCCCAATCAACACTAAACATTTCTTTAGCTTTTTTGTCCCAAACACTTTTATTTTGCTGGACATCTCTGGTGTTTTGGGCCACTTTGGCATCAGGGTTGCCATAATTTGGAGGGTTTGCTAATGGGTCATATCCTAAAACTGACAACATTGGAGCGATGGTGGCCATATCTCGAACAACATCTTCAGGGATGTTGCCAACCCATTTTGTTAAGGCCTCCATATTGACTGGTTTTATTACTTGGTCGGATGAACGTTCCACTCTAAAAATAAAAATAATACAGCGTTAAAAAATAATATTTTCCCAACTGGGGTCTGATAGATTTTGGGTTCTAAATCCAAATACGTTCTCAAAATCACTGAAATTTGTACACCTGAATTCCTTCTAGGAGGTAATCCCTAATTTCCTCGAGATTTCCTTCAGGATTATCTCGATTTCCTTCCAGAGTATCTCGAAACTTCTTGAAAAAAAATCAACCTACCACTTTTGTGTTTTTTTGTCTTAGATTAAGTATACTATATACTGACAAAATTTAAATATAACGATACGACACCCTGTATATACAGGGTTATTCAAAAATAAGTTCGAGAAATTTAAGAGGTTAAAAAATATGAAAAAAAGTTCCTATAAAGGTTGGTCCGGAAATGAGCCCTAAGGGAGCTGCGACCCTTCGAAGATGGACATATTGAATGGGAACAAAAAAAGCACCAATAAAATGTTAATTCTGCTGGAAAAATCTTCATTTAAAACTAAAAAAAGAATTATTCACCAAAACAACTAAATTTAATATTAAAGGAGGCCTTTTAAAAAGTAACATCTTTAGTGGCACAAAACTTCCCCTTAATGGCATTTTTTTTGAAAACGGTTGCTCCTACAGTGTTTCACTGTATGACATTTTTTATGTATTTTCACTTTAGGAATCTATATTTTTTACCAAAAATCCAAAAAAAATATACATAAAAAAGTTTGTTATATAAGATAAAAAAGTCGCTTGTAAAACAAGTTTACACTACGATATTTCAAAAACGATTTAACCAGTGACTTGAAATTTGAAACAAAGATAGTAGTAAACAATTTTTTTTTTTAATTTCAAGAGCCGTAGCTCCCTTATGACTCATTTTCGGACGAACCTTTATAGTAACTTTTTTCATATTTTTTAACGTAGTATCACCTCTTAAATTTCTCGAACTTATTTCTGAATAACCCTGTATATACAGACCGGTCCAAAAGTCACCTCTTCCCCTCTTAACATTTGAATCGGAGATATCAACTTCAAATTTTAAACACGTAAATAAAACAAGCTATCTTTTGGCATATATTTGATATTTTTAGCTTTTTGGAATGTGGGCAGAGTGTATAGGAGGATTTTTTTTAATGGAAATGATGATCTTGTAATTCGTTCTCTATTCGACTCTATTTTTCATATATTTTTTCCTGGCTAGAAAAAAGTTAGATTTAAAAAAGTAAATATTGCTACCTAAAAATGTAACACTCATAAGCAATACTTAAGAGGAATACATAAACTTAATTTTTGAAAAAAAAAAGTTTTAAATTTTTTTTCTTTTGAAAATTGTACGTAAAGAACTTTGTTATTCAGAAGTTCTGTGAACAAAGGTTAAACTTAAAAAAAAAATGGGATGGAGGAACTATCTATAACAAACTCTAAACTACTACATGGGTATATCCATTATTGCCTAAAGCGATGAAATTTAAGTAAATTATTTCAAATATTAATAATGTAACCAAGGTATTAAAGTTTATATTACAAATAAAACTTTGTAAAATTAGATAAGTTTAGTTTAGTTATTGCTTAAAGCTATATTATAATATCTGTGGGATCTAATATTAACTACTAATAATTAGTACATGAAATGATGTACCTACTAATAACACAGCCACACAAAAAAATGTCATATACCTTTTTCGGAACTATTGTATTCCTATGTATTTTGAGGTATTGAATCCGAATTTGAGGTCAAAATAGCACCTCGTACGATTAGTTTTTGAGATAACCCCAAAAAACGTAATTTTTGAGTATGAAAATAACGTTTTTTGAGGTTATCTCCAAAATTAATCATATGATGTGCTGTTTTGACTTCAAATTCGGGTTCAGCTCCTCAAAATACATTGGAATACAATGGTCCAAAAAAAAAAATGTTGACTTTTTTTACATACTGCCGCACATTAAATTCCGGACACCTAAAAAATTGACATTTTTTAAATTCAAATATTTCGAAAACTAATTAATGGATTAGACTGATTCTTTTTTAAACATTCTCTACTTTTCTTTGTTTTAAGAATGATTGAATTTTTTTTTCGTATTAACAGCAACAAATAATGTACAACTATGTTTCTTACCCCATCTTCTAGGACTTGCATAGTACGCCACTGCAACTGTTTATCAAATTATTAAAGTCTTTCTTATTGCCGCAGTTTTAATGAATATTTTCTTTTTTATTTTTTTACATTTTTACTTCTGGTTTAGGAGATATCAGGATTTTCCTGAAAGTCATTTTTTCAGTTAACTTAAAAAGTACTACATGAATTTGATTGTTGCTGTGCTTTAAATTTGAAGCTTAACCGAGTTACGTTTTTCTTCTAATCAAGTGCATCAAAAATATAAATTGGGTTTGAAAAACTTGAGTAGAAGAAAAAATAGGGTCACTCCTTCCGGCGGAAGTTCTGCGAAATCACCGTTAAGCCTCCGTCAGACGGCAATAAAAAGTTGCCCCGGGATGAAGAAACTGTAGAAGATTTAAAAGACATGAGCGTAGAAGAAGAAATAAAAGACATGAGCCTTAAATAAAAAGCTCTGCTGATTTAGTACTTTTTGAGTTGACTGAAATAATGACAACTTTCAGGCTCATCCTAAACCAGAAGTAAAAAAGTAAAAAAATATACATTAAAACTGCGGAAATAAGAAAGACTTTAATAATTTGATAAACAGTTGCAGTGGCGTACCATGCAAGTCCCAGAAGATAGGGTAAGAAACATAGTTGTACATTATTTGTTGCTGTTAATACGAAAAAAAAATTTTAATCATTCTTAAAACAAACAAAAGTAGAGAAAGGTTTAAGCTTTAAAACTAAAAAAGAATTAGTCAAATCCATTAATTAGTTTTCGAAATATTTGAATTTAAAAAATGTCAATTTTTTAGGTGTCCGGAATTTAATGTGCGGCAGTGTAGTTGTGGCCCCACAATGTATGTAGCCACAAAAAACAATTTTTTTGGGACCATTTGGACATTTGAACTATTGTATGCCTATATATTTTGAGGCGCTGTATCCGAATTTTAAGTCAAAACAGCGCCACATATGATTAATTTTGGAGACCTCAAAAAACTGGTATATGTCTTTTTTTTTGAGTGGCTGTGTAATTAGTACATGAAATTATTTCATGTATAATAGCATATTACGCACCGAGTACGCAAGCCTAGTTTTCAGTGCATGAGAGTGTTGTTTTTTTTTACAAGGCAGAGCCAAGTAAAAAAAAGCACTCAAAGTGCACTGAAATAGGTTTGTGTCGAGGTGCGTATAATATTTTTCCTATGACCTAACACATTTTTCGTTTTTTGGATGTTTATGTGTTAGGACAAAAACATCCAAAAAACGCTAAAAATTAATTTTATTAATTTGACGTTTTGTGTTTAACGTTCACTTTTTTCTGACAGCAGATATGTAAAATCAGCTGACGGTCACTTTCCATCCGCTGTTATGGCAACGGGAGGAAACTAGGCACTAACTACTAACTACTGCTACACGGAAAGAAATTAGTGGGCTCTGCGCTATACATTATAAGATATTTGGTAACAGTGGCAGTGATTTAAGCTATAGATTATAAGGGTCACAATAACTAATAATGTTAAAAATAAATTGGAAACGATTATATATATTACAGACACGATTATATTTATTACAGGCACTATTATAAATTTACAGAAATTTTATTATATTATAAAAATTATTAGCATGGACAATAATTAAATCTATTTAAGCTATAAATGCCATACTATTTGTTATATTTTATTATTCACTAAACAATTAAAGTATTTCATATAAATTTTTACACTGACTGCCATAATTGTAAGAGAAAGCCTTGTATTTATATAATAAGCGATTATAATTTGCTTGGTATGTGTGTTATAGCGCTCCTAGCTATATATTTTTTTTCCGTGTAGGTCAGTGGTTTTTGATTCGCAATAAAAAGACCAAGTTACGTCCATAACGTAATTGATTAAAAGTTATCCCCCAAAAACAAAAATATTATAGAGGCTAAACCTAAAATATACTTCCCTATTGATAATGACGAGTCTGCGCGGGTATAAATGTTGCACAGACCGGACTCGAGCGGGTGAATTTCATCCGCTCAAGTCCGGTTTATGCACCATTTATACCCGCCCAGACTCGTTATTTTCAGTTTACCGAAAAGTATTAATCGTAACAAAGTTGAAACTAAAATCCATTTAAATTCAAACTTATTATAGTGGCGCCACTAAAAATTATAAATATTCAAATACAATGATTGTATTATGTTAAATTATTTATTTACCAGAAAAAATCTACTTGCAACTACTATACATACCATTGCGGCCAATAAATTCAGCTACACCCAAAAATGATTCATATTAAAACCAACTTTAAAATTTTACAGACATCTGTAATACTTAACTTAAATTTTAAATTTTGACAAGGAATATCAAATTGACACAAATAATTAAACTGACATATTTTTTTTAATAATATCTTTTTAAAAGCGAATTAAAAAAAGAAGCGATTCTAAAAGCAAGACTAAATGATGATTTTAGTATAACAGCGATAGCTAATGAATTGGTAATTTCAAATAATACGCTTTGCTGCGCGAAAAAGAGAATAGAAGAAGAAGGTGTAATATCTAAATAATTTTTCACATTTTGGTTGAACTCAAGTTTTTGTATAAAATTAAAAAAACGGGACATTACCTTCCAAACATAACCACACCACGAAACGGGGACTAATATTTTAGAATAATAAAGAATAATTCTTTAAATTTATTCCTGATAAATTTAAAGTAAGAATTCTTTTAAGAATGTTTCTGGAAAAAAAGTCGAGCAGTATTTTAGTTCCGTCACGATATGCCAAACATGTATTCGTTAAATATGGCCATCCCCAAGGAATTTTAACACTATCTTCCGAAAACCATCATCTGCTGCGATTTTGCTGTTAACGGTTATGAATATCTTAGACCACCTTCTACCAATATCCACTGTAAGTTTGGTTTGGCCATTCTTTAAAACTTAAACTGACCTCAGGACTAGTCCACATGAAATAAAGTTGTTTATGTATTATTTCAAAATCTCAGCATGCCTAACCCTATTTTTTTAAATTACAAATAACTCAGATTCCGCAAGGATCTTTGCTGTAGCTGGATTTAATGGCCGTGATACATACATAAGCCGATTTTTTGTGGAGCAGCGGTTACTAACCAAGTTAGGGGAATATGTGCTCATCAATTAATAAGAGAAAGAGATACATACAGGTTAACCGGCTTTACCACAAAAAATTGACTATACATACATACATACATACATACATACATGTTTGTTTAACCTCGTACTATTCTACTTAATTAAGCATCCCCTAAGTCCAGGACTTGTGTGGGCTAGTAGTAGAGGGAACCACCGGCTTATACTGACTTTCGAACCAGTCCGTTTCACTTATCGCCTTCGCCAAATTAACTGAAAAAGGCAAATCGGCGCCAGTGAGACTCAAACTCAGGCTAGTTGGCTTGCTATGTACACGCGCTAGCCCACTACACTATGCTCCCATAGAGTGCGAAGCTTGTTTTTATTTCTACTAAAGCTGCGATTTCCTCCAAAAGTCGCAGTCGCTGACGGGTAGCCGCGACCGAGTCGTTAAGACATCTCCAATGCATTTTAAATGTCCCTGTTTTCCTAGCTGCTGCCGAGTCGTTACCACTAACTACCGGTCGTCGTTCGTTTGGTCGGCGGTCGCTTGACCGATCCGGGAGCACGCACGACTAATTCGTCACGAATTTGACGGTGAAACAGGTGGTTTTGGACTGTGACAAGTGTCTTTCACTGTTTGACTCAATTAGAATTGCGTGAAATCCCTCCACCTCTCTCAGCCCAAATTTGTGACCACGATAACTCAAGAACGCTTCGGGTTAAAGACTTCAAATTTGGACCATAGGTGGATTATCCAAAGTTCTAGGCTGGGATTGTTTTTGGTAAAAATCGGATTGGGGTGAGGGGGTAAAATGGGGTAAAAACAATTTTTTTTTTATTTTTTTTTCGTTTTACGAAAAATGAAACTTTTTTTTTGGTGGATTATCCAAAGTTCTAGGCTGGGATTGTTTTTGGTAAAAATCGGATTGGGGTGAGGGGGTAAAATGGGGCAAAAACAGTTTTTTTTATTTTTTTTTTCGTTTTACGAAAAATGAAAAATTTTCAAAAACGTTTTTTGAATTTTTTTTTAAATTTTTTTTTGTTTTTGATTTTAATGAGCCTATAGGGGAAAGTCTTATTTTGTTGGCAGCAGTATTTTCTTAATCATTTAATTTTAATAAGAGGAGGAGATTTTCTTCTTTCGCTTGATAATTCAGCAACATTAGAAGAACCGACTCTTTTGAGAAATTCATACTGATTGAAAGGCATAAACTCGCAAGCAAAAAAAATAGCTGATTATAAAATGGCCAGATACCAGAATGGCGACTGGCGACTGGCGAGACCGAGGACCCGGTCGCAGTCGTCAGCGACTGCGACTTTTGGAGGAAACCATAACTTAAGTGCCCTCGTTATCAGGGCCTCATGAGACGATTCACTCACCGCAGTAATGAGAAGAATCCAGCACATGCGCATTGATTTTCTTATGTTTGTTTTGATGTATGCCAAAAATTATTTTAAGATTATGTAACATTCTTTTGCAGAATTTTACAAAAATATCTACTTTTTTCTTAGCGAGCTAACAGTTTTTTTTAATTGGCTAAAAGTACTCGCTTTTAATAGAATTTTCGTAAAAAAAAATTGCGGAATATTTATTTAATTAGCTAAAGCTAAATTATTTAGCCTAAATATAATCCTATTTGATTCTTAAAATATATCGCCTTCTAAATTCTGAAATATCGTATCTGAAAAATGCCTCCCATTAAAAAAAAAACACCAAACCAGCAAACTACCAAACCAAACCATTATTAACGTAAACCAACGCCTCCCATTAAAAAAAAACACCAAACCAGCAAACTACCGAACCAAACCATTGTTAACGTAAACTAACGCCCCCATTAAAAAAATCAAACAGAAATTCGTGAGTATTTTAACAATCTTTTGCTATATATTCTAACAAAAAAACTGGATTTTGCGCACCTAATTATATTCAAGACAGTAAGTTTTAGTAATAAAACCAGAAATCAATGCAAAAATATAGTTCATTTTTGTGGACCTCATGCGCACCGTAACCCCACTCAAATTAAACTATTTCATAAAACTACAACTGCCTAAACGGAAGCCACTTTTGACATCCGTCAAAATAAAAATAAGCAAATCAGTGCATGTGCTAGATTCTTCTCATTACTGCGGTGAGTGAATCGTCTCATGAGGGCTGATTTTTAATATTAATAAATACATTTGATATATGCAAACTAATACCATGTTTGTAAATTAGTTCTATAAACTAGTTTCCTACTACTATACTCTATTTCTACTGCAATTATTATTCCATGCATTAATAATTTCCTTCTCACGTATTCCAACCTAAATTTGAATCGAATTAAATCCCTTTCGCTAAATTTGCAAGCTTGAATTAGTTGTTGACTGCTACTAGAAACACATTTATAAGGCGATTTGCCTTTTGGAAATAAGTGTACAGATATTTGTGACCACTTTTATTTGAATATTAACAACAACAGGATACACAGTAGGGTGACCCATCAAAATCTCAAATTGAAAAATTTGGAGCTCTCACCCCTTAAATTTGTTGATTGGGGTAAGAGTATCATCTATGATTTTTTTCAGAATTTTTGAAAAAAATCTAGAGGTCGCTCACAGCCATTTTTTAAAAAGATATGTTTCTTAAGCTTTTTTATTTATTTTATTTTTAAGGCCGAAGGATTTTTTATTTAAATCTTTTTAACATGACACGGTATAAAGGGATGGTAAATGGATAACCTTAAAAAAAATCATTTTTCATATTGGCGGAGCTGTGCCCTTGTAAGTTCGAAAATGCACTACATTGCTTCATTTTAGGCACAATTTTTTTTTTCATTATCTTAAAATATTGTGTAGCCCAATATGTATTTAAATGGAAAAAGTATTATTAAATGTATAAAAATACCTTTAGATGTCCAATGAAGATGTATTTAAGGAACGTTAATGGAGGCAGATGTTAAAGGTGCAATGAAACTAAAGAATTATAAGTTGGAGTCTCGGTTGGAGTTTTGCTAAATTTGCTGTATGGTTATACGGGGTATCCAGAAAGAAATTATTTATATATATTTAGCCATAGGCAGGCAGCTTTTACAGTTACGTTAAGGGGCGCCAGTTATTAGGAACCTGGCCAAAAAGTTAATTTTATTGAAAAGTTAAATGTTTAAATTTATTGGTTATCTATCTATTGGTGATGAAGTGAGAAATATTATTAAAATGTCCTAGCTACTTTAGGAGACGATTTAGCAGAAAAGTTCCTAGAAATTTTTGACGTAAAATTAAAAAAAAATCTAATACACTTTTTTAAATAAAAATGATTTTTTTTCAAAATCAGGCTGATAGATTTTTTATATCTTGGTCTTAAAATGATGCTTACGACTCTGATCGAATTGAAAGAAAATAATCGGTAACAGAAGATTGAAAAAAAAAACTTTTTGTCATTGTTGCATAAACAAGTCCATTTTTGGACTTGTTGCGTTTTGAAAATGAGCTCCTCATATACACCAGGATCCTTTAAAGGGTTTTAATAAAATAACAAAATAATTACTCACTTGCTTAACTTGATGCCATTGTTAATAAAGTCTTCGTGATGCAAGACAGAATCGTTCCACTCGAGATCCAAAAACTTCAAAACTTTTTCCATCCACTCTTTGGGGTGTAAAACTAACTGTTCGTAGGGCACCCTCAGGCACTTTTCGGATCCCAACTGCTGGCACTGAATGTTCATGGCCTCTACGGCACTGTTCCACTTTTTCAAACACTGTCTGTAACTAGTTAAATCAAAACCAGTAATTGTGACTTTCCTAGTTAATATACTGTACGCCGTAGCTCTGCCGTCTCGTACCATGAAAATAAACTTCGCGTTTGGGAATAAGTCTATTACGTAAGCGCCCATTTTAATGGTTAAAGGGTCCTTGTTGCATAATCTTGGCGCTGGTTCACCGTGTTTGGCTATTATTTCTAAAGTGAACGCGGCGATGGCCGAGTCCAGTACGTTTTTTGATATGCCTGCTTGTTCTAGACGTTGGGATTCCTTTTCGGATGTCATCCAATGCGAGCGGAGTTGAAGAAGTCGGGGTATTACTCTCGTTTCTTGACCACATCTTTAAAAAAATGACAATAATTTACACTAGTTTAAAATTTAAGATACTAAAGCGAAAAACTAACTTTTTTTGCAACCTTGGGTTGATGAGTAGAGGAAAGACTCCTAATTTCGGATGGTTCCTAATTTCGGACAGTAGTGTATTTAGGATACTATCTGCAGAGGTAAACAGAAACCTACTTTTATGTAGAGGTTGTCCCCTTTAAATGGCAGCACAAATCCTTTAAATTGCAAATGTCAGTTTTGTGCATTAGCATGCTTGTTTATTTTATAATCAATCGTTACAAAAGTTTGTGTTTTTGTCTTAGTTAAGTTAGGATATTGGTTAAGTTGATCCACTAGTCATAATTAAGCAATTTGAAAACATAAACAGTTTACAAATTTCTATTCTAAAAACCAGAAAGTTGCCTAATTTCGGAAGGATCATTTTTGTGCATATGATTCCCATGCCCTATTTTTAAAGGCATGGTGTATTTTAAGAATAGCGTAGCTCCCTTAGGATGAATTTTTGACCAAGGTGCATATAACTTTTTTCTCGGTTTTTAATGTTAAATAACCACTCATTACTAAAATCTTTGGTTTTGGCTTTATAATTTTAGTATAACGTAATAGTTTGCAAATAAATTATTTTTTTTTGGACTTTTAAAACTCAATGATTCCATTATTTAGGGTATTTTATAAAACACGAATGTTTGAAAATTTCAAGTCCTCTCGTGTGTCGTGAAAAATACAGGAATAACATTCTGTCAAATTTCAGGTCAAAAAAATGACATCGAAATATGATTTTTTTAGTGATATGTCCATAGCATCCACAGAAAAAGAATTCCTTGAACCAAGGACACATGTCTTTCGATAAAGCCATATTCTTTGGTTGCAAGGCTACCATTTTTTGAACCAAAGTCAATGCCCTTGAAGAAAGAGCGCGAAGATTTATTCAAAAAGCCCATGCTTTTTGTTCATTTTTTGAGCTAAAATTCGGCACAGAATATTATTTTTGTATTTTTGATGACGTGAGCTCATGAGGCAGGTCTTTAAACTTTCAAAAATTTGTTTTATGATATACCCTAGCATTACAATGATACAAAACGGTAAGCTTTAGATTTAAACAGTTTGAAACTGTGAAATTGAATAAAAGCGCCACGAACACCACAATTGCGGTACGTTTTACCACCCTCGACACTAATCGTCATATAACACCGGATTTGTCGAAAAAATATTAATTAAATTTTAGGGGAAATGATTTTAACGATTTAATATGTTAATATTTAACATGTTTTGCGTTAATGTGATCGAAAATAGGAAAAAATTTCTAGTACCTAGACTGATAAAAATAGTATATTATTTACCAAGTGAGAGAAGTTTAACATTTTTGACCTGCGTCAAATTGCGCAAGACGCGGTCTAAAATGTTAAATCTTCACTCACGTGGAAAATATAGTATTTTTTTCACTACCAGTACAATTAATTAGGTATTTATTTATTTTACTAAAATTTAATGAAAAGGCTTATAAATTTAAAATATCACGCTGGCCGTTCGCGGCCATTAAAAAAACAAATGAATAACTTGACATTTCTGGCAGGAATTTTCTGGTGATCTGCTAAAATTATTAAGTTAGAAAGTGTTTCCGTGTTAAGTGTAATAAAATATATAAAAATGGAAAGTGAAATGCAAAGTGATGATTCTGGTATTCCCCCAGAAATAAGGGGACAGGCGAAAACTGTGAGGGAGAATCTGTTGTCTCAAAAATCAATATATGGGGGTTGTACCTCTAGTAATCTATGATCCTTACGGTAAAATATGGGTTGTATGATCTATGGTTGAATATGATGGACCAATGATTTTCACTTTTAGAAGTGTTTTTTTGTAAAACATTTTTTATAGGTGCTAATTTATTTAATATTTTTTAATTTATCATGCAATAAATAAATTTGGTACCTAAAGACACTTGTAAATAGCAATGTGATTTAATAATTAAGTGAAACGTCAGATGCCAAAACAGCTGAAAAAAATTCATTATTAACCATGGTCCAATTTCATTATTTTTAGAACCTCTGACGTCATAGGTAGAGAAATAATATTTCTACCAATGAAAAGAACAATAATAAAGATGTGGTTTTAGGCTGGTAGTGAAAAAAAGATTTTTCAGATTTATTATGGCAATTAAATTATTTGGTTGTAAGTAATAAATTTTATTTTAGTCAAATAATAGTAACTATATACCAGAGAAGACATTTTTTATAGCCGAGCGTATTAAATCCCGAGCTGCGTAGCAGCAAGGGATTTAAGAGTGCGAGGCTATAATAGTCTTCTCTACCGTAGTTTATATATTAGTTTTTTCACTACTAGAACTAATAAACTATTTTTATTCAAATAATAAAATAAATTATTAACAGAAATTATATTTCTTGAAATTTTCATAAAAATCAAGTAGCCTTGATCAAGTACATTTGCTCAAATAAATACTTTGAACTGACGTTTGAAAAGTTAGTTTTTTTTATTTTTTTTTCATAATATTTAGCTAATTATTGATTGTATTAATTGGTAATAATTATAATTAATTATATTTAATAAATAAAAAGTTATTTAAAGCTATTTTCTTGGGTTTAGTTAGTAAAAATTGCACAAAGAACTGAAACATCTAAAGTGACAGAAATAAATTGTTTATAAAATTTACTCCTACTGGGAGAGAAAAAATTATTATTGCTAGGTGATGAAAATGGATTTTACAGTCTGAAAACATGATACATAATGGTATGTATTAAAGGTAGTAGTGAAAAAACATTTATAAATGAACAAGAAACGCAATGTTTTAATAATGTTTCATGTCGTGAAAAATACCCTAACAAAATTTTGTGCCAAATTTCAGTTAAAAAAAATAAAATAGTGTGGGGCACTTTAGAACAAATAAACAGTATATGTATATGTGACCCTGTACAAAGAAACCCGGTTAGTGTGTCAATTTTATTTTTTTTCGGATCTTATTAGGATATAAATAATCAAATGTATTTGGTATGGTATACCATATGTGACCTTGCACAAAGTAACTCACCTAGCGTGTCAAATTTGGTTATTTGACTTTTTTCGGATTCTTATGTAAAAAATCCTGAATTTTCACTTGAGCTCTCGTTTATCGAGTAGCAAGTCCTTGCTGTTTAGAGCAAATGAACGAAAACGATTTTTCCTAAGACCTAGTTAGTAGCTAGTGCCTATTTTCCACCCGTTGCCTATGACAACGGTTGGGAAGTGACTATCAGCTGATTTTACATATCTGCTGTCAGAAAATTAGTAAACCTTAAACATATAACCTCAAATTGACAAACAATTTTTAAAATAATTTTTGCGTTTTATGGATGTAAATAATTCCGAAAGTTTTGATTTTCGGTTTATTTCGTAGGGTTTAAAGCCGCAAATAAAAAACAATTTTGCTACGTTGAACTCGATTTGGAACTGTAATTTTTTAACATATTTTTCACAAAAAACGGATGATTTTTCAAAATATCTCAAGATCGGTGAATCCTAGGACAAAAAACTTTTTATATGAAAATGAAGAGGTCCAAATTTACAACATTTTTTATTTCAAGTATTTTTGTTTGTACGACTTATAGATAATTCACGGCACCGCCTTAGATGTTACACTGTAGGGTTTTAGATTTTAATTCTTTTTTTTTTAAATCTTCTTTATGACTCCGTAGGAAGGGTTTTTTCATGCTTAATACAATGGTGTTTTTTAATCAAAAATCAGTTTACTGAGCCTCTTTTATTGACCTGAAGACTGGACTATAACTGGAAATACGCCGGGTACTGGAAATGTAAACCTTAAGCGCATTTTCTAAGAAAAGCAGTTTTGACTCGCTAGGTGGGTTTCTTTGTGCAAGGTCACATAGATGCATATCGTGCAAGATACAAAAGTTTGTGCCAAATTTTACCTTAAACAAAATTTATTTATATATTTATGTTTATACGGTTGAGCCAGCACGACCCTGCTATTAAAGAATTTTAAATCAAAAGCATACTTAGCACTCCTTTATTTTTGTTATTCGCATTCGTAATTTGCCGACACAATGCCGGAATGTAGAAATTTAAACGAAATTTTCACTCTACTAATGTAATTCCACGGCTTCTTCGAATAAAAGAAAAGAAAATTAAACTCAACAGGTTTTCTTAATCTTGCTCAGTGAGCAATGCTAGACCAGGCACTAAAAATTCCAATGTGACATCCAGACCCTGTAAAATTTCCAGTTTTGGGTATAACTCGAGCTTTACTTACGTCATCAATGAAAACATGTTCGCCACGAGGGGGGCGGGGGGAGGGTGTGGGTAGGTGCCGTCGCTCCCTGCTTTTTCAGATATATATTATTTTAAACCATATAAAAAATGTTATCTCTCCGAAATATAAATTTATTGTTTATTAAACAAACATTACAGTGACAATTGTTTCGACTTTTTTCAACATAAAGTCATTTTCAAGTTTTTAAATTTATAACAAATTAACTTGAGTACACATTATTAGAAATGTCATAAATTTATATTTTGGAGAGATAATATTTTTTCTATTTTATTTAAATCAACTCCAATATGTGTAAGGATCAAGAATTTCTTAATCTTATATATATTATTTTATTTTGTTTTTAACAATTTTAAAGAGTTTGGTCCTTCAGATTTCTAAAATAATTGCCTGCGGCGTTGGAAATGGTTACGGAATGCAAATTCATAAGAAACTTGTTTTTAATAAAAAGTCCAAACGAAAATTCCGCCTGTGTGGGACGGTTTGGCCAGATAATCCATTAATGTGAATGATTTCGCCTATTCTGCAGCGGTTTTTGACATGCTTTTGCAATTTTGGCGAAGGCGCCTATACAGATCGTGTCAAAAGTCCACCCTTCCTCTTTAACTTTTAAGCGGCCCGAGATATCAACTTGAAATTTGTAACACGTAAATAACAACCCAAATAATTATGGGTTTGGTTTTTTTAAATGGAAAGGGGGGTCGTGTTTAAAATAGGATTGAAAATGGGAATTTTCGTCAAAATTTCTTCAAGTCCACGATAATGTCTTTACCACACTCATTGTTTTTTAAAATGCATTAGGCGGCTTTTGATCCGGCACTCCTTTATTATTTTTTATGGAAAATACCAAAAAAAAATGTATTTTTTCTTTGTTTTTGTTTTATAAATTGAAGCAGAAATATAAATCTACTCACGTCAAATAATTGTTCAATTTGATATTTTTATAACTGACACCCATATTTTCACATTTCATAAAAATCTTTAAGGGAATTTAATGCATTTTAAAGTTTGGAAAAAGCCACCAATATTTTTAATAAACATAACACAGGCCCACAAAAAAATAAAGTTATCTAGCACGTAAACTATTATACAGGGTGATCATTAACTGGCATGCAAAAATTTAAGACGTGATTCTACATCCAAAAAGTTTCTGTAAAGGTTGGTCCGGAAATGAGCCATAAGGGAGCTACGACCCTTTAAGCTAGAGCGACGAGCTTTTAGTATTAATAAGGGCAATAAGTTTATCTTAATTATTTTTTTTGAATTTATCCAGAGGCGTGCCTAGACGGATATAATGTGTGAGGCTTAACACATTTTTGCCCCAAATTTTTTTATGTGTATTTATTTTTTTTTTGATTGAGTAAAAATGCATAATAATGTCATATAGTGTAACATTGTAGGAGCAACGGTTAAAAAAATGCAGTTTTATAAAATCTGTCTATCAGTCTATCGGCCTATCTATCTCTCTAAACGGGAAATTTGTGACTATGATAACTCGAGAACTCTTTGAGCTAAAGACTTCAAATTTGGACCATAGGTTTATTATCCAAAGTTTTAGACTAAGATTGTTTTTGTTAAAAAGCGGGATGGGGTTATATTGTGTTTTTTATTTAAATTAGTTTGAGTTCACAGGAATATTTAAAATAATACAAATAGACAAAAGAGCAAAATTCAATGAAATTCAAATAAAACAAAACAAGAATTACATAAGAATAATAATGTATTTTTGTTACTTTAAATAAAATTGAAATGATCTTGCGTAAGATGAAATTATTCTGTTTTCCTTAATACGGACCTGTTGAACAAAAAATCCAAAGTTCGATCACTGACTATAACATATCCAAAATTCAACAAAATCTAACTGAAACCCATTTTACATAAGAGAGCAAGGTACCTGCCTTGGGGTAGCGAGCTTTTTCAATTTCAAATTTGTTTTTAACGCCCATAAGGAAAATACTGGGCGATTCAGAAATAAGGTACAAAATTTTAAGGGGTGATTCTACCTCTAAAAATATGAAAAAAAGTTGGTCTGAAAATCAGCCCTAAGGGTACATCTGAAAAAACTATTAGTTTTTATTTAATATCTCTGGAACCCCATGACCTACAGTAACGATTTTGCGCATGCATGATAAAGGCTTTCCTTTTATGTAATTTTTATTTGGTAATTTTAACCAGGGACGTGCGATTTGGGGGGCGATGTCAATTTTTTGTCCCAACTTATTTTACATAGATTTTTTGACATTATGATTTTTTTTCATATTTTTGGACCCTTTTTACACTTTTAACACTTTAACCTAGCAGCATGCGTACCTATCTCTCTAACAATAACAATATTAAACGTTCCGTCTCATGATGCGACGCCTTCTTGATTATTGTCCAAAGCGCATGCGCGTCTTAAATTAACATAGCCCGACATTGTAAAATCATGTAAAAATATGTAAATCACTGTAAATATATATTTTTACATTATTTTACATTCTTTTACATTATTTTACATTCTTCTACATTCTTTTACATTATTTTACATAAATTCATGAATTATGCATAGTCCAGAATAGTAAATTTAGTATTCCATACTATGTAAATTCATGTATTTTTACAATATTTTACATGCAGTTTTTACAGTGTGGGGCTCATTTCCGGACCAACCTTTATAGGGACTTTTTTTCATATTTCTTAACGTAGAAGTTCTCGTACCTATTTCTGAATAACCCTGTGTATTTTCTCGCTTTTTTTCAGAGGACATCGCATAACTTTTTCGATTCCAGCTTTGATGTAGTCTTTATAAAAATTAAAATATTTATGTATAATATGCATAATATTATAATATATTATGTCTTCAGTTTATAACCCCTTAAATGATTGATGTTAAAATTTTTACATGAAAGTTATACATTTGGTCTAAAACGTAACATCATAAATTATGCATGTAAAACCAGTATTTTAAACATGAATAACCGAATATTTATTAGAGTTTCTTTGAAATTTATCGGTTTTTAGCACTTAACGGAATTGAAAGTGTAATATATCCAGATCCAAATTAAATATTCATACTTTTATGTTAACCCTAACAAGAGGTAGAGCGTTATGTTAGGTTAATTTTAACAATTGCGTTTTATTAAACTAGGTATCTTTGGAACAAAACAGCTTTTATTTTATTAAATATGTTGTTCAATAACTTTTTTGGCATTTCTTGCTGTTACTGAGTTAAATATGAAATAAACTATACTTTCTCAAGCTAAGTTTGTAAAGTAAATATCGTCGTGTTACCTTAACTACCTCGTATCTCCAAAAATTCGATTTTCGGTTTTTTGCACTAATCAATTCTGTACGTGATTAGTAATGACCTAAACAAAGTCCTAATTTAAAATTCCAATTGGTTTATAAGTTATGTGGAGCTAATTATCTCGTATCTCCTTTACTACTTAAAATAAATAACTGTAACTACCTCGTATCTCCAATATTAGTTTCGTGAAGGAATTTCCCGTAGGTGAAAATATCTAACAAGATAAAACTTTGCATACTTATGTATTTGGATGCGGAAAATATATTGGTGAAGTAAAAAAAGATCTACCACCCCTCCATCTCACCCCCAGTGGTGAAAAATATCCCTTTTATCGTTTTTTTTTCTTAAAATGTTTATAACATTTATATCTAGGCGGTGGAGTTGGAATTTTCTTATCATCAGATTCACTTTCAGCAACCTCAAAAACTTCAATATATCAATTTTTACGAAAACTACCCTCCGTCGATCAGGGGATGGAGTTAGATTTTTTTTATTATTAGTTTCGCTTTCAGCAACCTCAAAAACCCCAATATGCGAATTTTCACGAAAACTACCCCCCAACTCTCAGGGGGTGGAATTAGAAAAATGTTGTTATCATATTTAGTTTCGTGAACTCCAAAAACTCCTATGTACCAATTTTTACGAAAATATTGAAAAAAAAAATAAAAATATTTACCCCCTCACCCCCGTCGGGGTGGAGTTAGAAATTTTTTCATGAGATTCAATTTCAGCAACCTTAAAAACGCCTATATGGCAATTTTTAAATTTTTGTAAAAGAAAATGTGTTTATCCCTATTTGCCCTTACCGCACCCCAATGTTCACCAAAAACAATCCCGAGCGAGAACTTTTGGTAAAATACATGTATGCCAAATTTCAAGTCTCTAGCTTAAAGCGTACTTAAGTTATCGTGGTTACAAGATTTCCCGGATAGACCGACCGATCAACCGAACGACCGATCGACTGAATTTTTTTTGCTCCAAATTCATTTATATTGATATAAAACGTCATAAAACTCAAAAAGACGCAAAAAACAACAAATTTTTGCACCAATACAAGGCTTCCCTAAAATTTTCAAAATCGGAAAGCAATAATCACCCCCTCCCCCTTAGGGTGGAGTTAGAAAAATTTAATTATCAGATTCACTTTTAGCAACCTCAATAACCCCCTCCCCAGAGGGAGGGTTTGGTACAATTTACCCCCCTCCCGGGGGCGGAGTTGGAACTTTTTATTATGAGATTTAGTTTTAGCTACCACAAAAACCCCTATATACCAACTTTTAAAAAAATATTGTAAACATTTTAAAATAATCACCCCCGCGGGAGAAGTTAGAAAAAAATTATCATCAGATTCAGTTAAAGCAACCTGAAAAACCCCAATATACTATATGTTACTAAAATATTGTAAATATTTTAAAATTACATGCCTTAAATATGTCACAGTTTTTAATTGAGCAACCTCGTATCTCCAGTACAGGGTTAAGACTTGGAAATAATAGTTACTGTAACTAACTCGTATCTCCATAATTCTAATTTTTAACTCACGTAACTAATAACTTTGCAATCTTTTATGCTTGAAGGGTCCACATGAAATAACTACACTTATATTTGTCTATATTACAATAAAAAAAATAAGAAATTTAAAGTCCCCTGAAAACCTGTGAATTTGGAGATACCAGGTAGTTAAGGTAACACGACGATATACATATATCTTAGTACTTACATAAATATATTTTAACCTTTCTTATTGAATTAAAAAAAATACTTTTTTTTCATTTCACGACTCGTCTACGTAAATCTAGTGTTACTTGTGGACCACTGGGATAATATCTTCCCACCTATTACCAATTGAGTGGCATACGTATGTCGCAGATTCTTTAACAGCTGTCAGCAGTACTGCCTTCCTAATCTGAAATGTCCTATCTGTGTATGTTAAACCTATGTAGATAGGACCTTTCAGCTTAGAACGGCAGAGTATGATAATAATTTAAAATAATTAAGGGAATAGATTTCATCACTGGGCATAGCTGTGGAAGGAATATAAAGTCGGTGGGATAGTATCCCAAAGACACCTAAAGGGTTGAAAAACTTTTAACGCAATTATATATTTTGTAATAGTTAAGGCATTAGTATTTAATCTGTAGCTAAATCGTTTTTAGCTTTTAAAAAAGCTGAATCTGTCAAATAACATTCCACTGCGGGTCCAGAACATGTTTTTTTTTTTAAATTTTCACATCCATCCAAAATTGATGTTAGTTATTGTTAAGGAATCGAACACGTGTAAAAGAAACTAAAAATTTTAAAAAATCGATGGAAGAAATTTTGAGTAGTATTTTCGTTTTTTAAAAAAGATCTTATATAAAAAATGTGAATAGTATATAATGGATGTCTTTACGGCTTGTTTTAAACATGGAAGAAATTTTGAGTAATACCGAAAAACTTCTGTTTTTGGATATTTTGTAGGTGCACCTAACATGTTAATTATTCTTTTGCATTGAAAACTTATTAAAATCCCCTTGTATAGCATATCAGTGGAAAACTATTGAAATAACCTTTTTTTTATATATTATATAAAAATAAAGAGTAAAGCGGGGTTGCATACTTTAAGGGTTTTTAATTTTTTTTATAGAAGCTTCCTTAGCTCACTTACATTTGTGGGATTTTTTGAATAAAAACTTTATGTTCTAGTTTTTGATGTAGAATCAACTTGCAGCATTAAATTTTTTATTGGCGCATTTTTTATATTTTTGATACTCAGAACGTGAAAGATGTTTAAATTGCAATTTTCTCGAAACCCTTTGGCCCTACGGTGTTACATAAATGGTACCTTTTATGTATTTTTAAGTAAGGAAAGTTTGAGGCAAAAAAGAGGCAAAGCCCCCCCATTTTGCACGCCTCTGGTTAAAGTTAACAAATTAAAATTACATAGAATGTATGTAATGTATGTAATTTTGATTTGGTAACTTTAACCAGAGGCGTGCAAAATTGCAGGGATTTGCCTCTTTTTTGCCCAAACTTTTTGTTATTAACTTTTTAAGATTTTTTCAATAGAATATGTTTCCTTGCTTAAAAATATACAAAAAAAATACTATTTATGTAACACCGTAGGGCCAACGGTTTTCGCGAAAATTGCAATTTAAACATCTTTCACGTTCTGAGTATCAAAAATATAAACTAAAAAATGCGCCAATAAAAAATTTATTGCTGCAGGGTGATTCTACATCACAAACTATAACATAGTTTTTATTCAAATATGCCCACAAATGTAAGTGAGCTTAAGGAAGCTTCTATAAAAAAAACTAAAAACCCTTAAAGTATGCAACCCGCTTTACTCTTTATTTCTATATCATATATAAAAAAGCTTATTTCAATAGTTTTTCACGGATATCCTATACAAGGGTATTTTAATAAGTTTTCAACGCAAAAAAATAATGAACATGTTAGGTGCACCTACAAAATATCCAAAAAAAGACGTTTTTCGGTATTACTCAAAATTTCTTCCATCGATTTTTTTAATTTTTAGTTTCTTTTACACGTATTCGATCTCTTAACAATAACTGACATCAATTTTGGATGGAGTTGAAAATTAAAAAAAAAAACAAGTTTTGGACCCGCCGTGTATCATGTTTAAAACAAGCCGTGGAGATATGTAAAGCTACGCACCTTGTCAAAACATCGGCACTAGGCACTAATTTGGAACGTTGTGAAAAGAAAAGTTGTGTGATCACGTGAATAGGCAACCATTGATAAACCTGCTTAATTTATTAAAGTTTGGATCTTAAAGAGAAAGAAACATATAATTTACCTTCTAAATAATCTATCAGTTTTTTGACAATTAGATTTTAAATTTGTATAACTTTTTATTTCTATTTTTAATTTTTTCCCTGAAGAAGAAGGGACATATTACCTTCGAAACGTTGGAACTGTTCATATATATTTATTTTTTTATTAAAGTGTTCTTAATAGCAAGATTTTTTCATTATTTTACCTTCTAAATTAAAAAAAAAAATAAACCAAAGTTATTAGTATATTTTAAATTAAACCAGCTGAACAGTTGCAAGCACCTTGTCAAAACATCGGCACTAGGCACTAATTTGAAACTTTGTGAAATAGAAAGTTGTGTGAATAGGCAACCATTAATACACCTGCGTGTTGAATTATTTATTAAAGTTTGAATGTCTATCTCCAAAACGTTATGTTCTAGGAAAAACTGTATATAACTTTGTAGAGCTTAAAAAGAGCTTTTATTTAAAATATATATTTTTTAAATCGGTTTATAAATAAGTAAGTTAAAACATTTTACTGCTTTAAACGCTAATACATCGAAAACAATGTATTTTAGAAAAAAGTTGTTTATAACATTTTTTGAGCAATTAAGAAAAAATGTTTTGTGCTAAATTAATAAAATACAATAATAATTAACTTAATTATAACCAATTCGTCTTAATTAACAAGTAACATAGGTAATAAAAAAATGGTTTGGACATTTTCTCGGGTGTTTTGGCACCTCCGTTCGTTTAATAAACTTCTTTTGCCATATTTCCAACTTCATTTTGAATTTTGAACTTATGGGTATTTATTTTTTTTTATTTATTTATTTGAAATATTTACAGAATCATGGAGAGCCCCACATAAGTTACAAAACTTGTGCTAGGGGCTCCACTAATTTTGAGAAAAAAAACTTCCAAATATTTACAGTTGACAACCAAACCTAACAAATAATTTAAATCTTCCATCTTCGCCTTTTCTCTATTTTTACAGATTCCTCGTTCCTCAAATACCATTCATACAATCTCCTTTCCAAATTTTTAGTAGTATTTACAGATAATTTTGAATTTAGAAATGACATTGACACACATAAGTCATCACAAGAAACCTGCATTCCAAATTTTCTCAATATCGGACAAAAACAAAAAAATACCAAAGTAATGACGCGGGATTTGCCTTTTCATAATTTTTATTATCACATTCTTAATCAGCGGTACCAACAATAGTCGTATGCAAAAATTTACATTTTTTACCGACTTTTGGTTCACTGTTTTCAAAAATATTCCCTTCAATTCTGGAAAAAATTATGGATATTATCTGTCTTATAAGGACCCAAACAATGATTTTATAAGGGCTAAAAAATTCCATAGAGAGGATTTTTCGCCGTGTGCAGACATCCACCTTTGCCGACTCTGCTGAAAATCTCCTGCACTCATGAGCAAACTCTTATTTAAAGAAAATACACTGCCTAGTAAAAGAGCATTCCCATTTTACACCTCCGCGCGTAAAATGGATTTTTTTATTATCACATTCACTTTCAGCAACCATAAAAACCTTAGTATACCAATTTTCACGAAAACTACCCTCTGCCCCTTTGGGGGTGAAGTTAGAATTTTGTTATAATCAGATTCCAAAAGTCCAAACCAATTTTCACTAAAACTACCCCTCATCCCTCAGGGGGTGGATTTAGAATATTTTTATTATCAGATTCACTTTCAGCAACCTCAAAAAGCCAATACACCAGTTTTCACGAAAACTAACCCCCACCAATCAGGGGTGAAATTAGGAAAAAAATATTATCAGATTTATATTCGTCAACCACAAAAACCCCTATATACCAATCTTCAAGAAAATATTGAAAATATTTAAAAATATTTACCCCCCGACCCCCTTGGGAGTGGAGTTAAAAAAAACTTATTATCAGATTCAATTTCAGCAACCTCAAAAACCCATATATAACAATTTTCAAATTTTTCTAAAAAAAAATGTATTTTTCCCCATTTGCCCCCCTTGCCGCACCCCAATGTTTACCAAAAACAATCCCGAGCGAGAGCTTTTGGTAAAATACCTGTATGCCAAATTTCAAGTCTCTAGCTTAAAGCGTTCTTAAGTTATCGTGCCCACAAGATTTTCCGGACAGACCGATCGACCGAACGACCGACCGATCGACCAACATTTTTTTTTGCTCGAAATTGAATTATATCGACATAAAATTTTTTTTTTTAATTTTTTGCACGAATTTTGAAAATTTTTAAAATGGGAAAGAAAAAGACGTCGTCAACTAAAAATTTGCCGCCACCTAAAATTTGCCACCTTAATGTGAAATCTGGCCTTGGCTGGGTGGAAAATTTATTAATTCTCGTTAACGACATGTATAAATAGGCCAAAATATCTAATTAAATTAACACATAACTATAAAACCCAAAATACCTAATATTAAACGTGTACACGGAAATTTGCATATGTGAATGTCAATATATTTTGAAGCGCGATCAGAGGCGTAGCTATCATTACTGCAAAGTACTCGTACATACGTGCACGATTCAGAAGCTGGAGCACGGATAGAATTTCTAAAAATATTAATACATATATTATATTGTTGTTTCTCGATCATTTTAACGTATTAAATACAATTTTTTTGATATTGCATACAATATAATAGTAATTCTATACCAAGGTAGAGAAGACATTTTTTATAGCCGAGCGTATTAAATCCTGAGCTGCGCAGCAGCGAGGGATTTAAGAGAGCGACGCTAAAATAGTCTTCTCTACCGTATTTTATGTATTAGTTTGTTTACTACTAGCACTATTTTAGTTATTTATGGTACTAGTGGGTAAAGTAAGATATTACCCATGAGAAAATTAACCTGCGAGGCGTCAGCCAAGCAATATCGGTTTACCCATGAGTGCCATACAAGGTTTTATCCAATAAATAGCTTAGAAATTCATATTTTTATTAAAAAATTTAATGACATTTAAAAGAAAATAAGTTGACAAGTGACAGTTGAGTGAGTAAAATAAATAATTATCCACTCAATAAAGTAAAAGCCACGTGGGGGTTATTATTGAGTTAATCTATTTAAAATAAAGCTGGTAATTGTCTTATTATCTGTATGTATTGGATAAAACTATTTTTATTCAAATAATAAAAAAAATTATTAACAGAAATTATATTTCCTGAAACTTTCATAAAAATCAAGTAGCCTTGATCAATGATATTTGCTCAAATAAATGCTTTAAACTGACGTTTAAAAATTTAGATTTAAAAAAAAAAAATCATAATATTTAGCTAATTATTGATTGTATTAATTGGTAATAATTATAATTAATTATATGTAATAAATAAAAAGTTATTTAAAGCTATTTTCTTGGGTTTAATTAGTAACTAATATATAAACTACGGTAGAGAAGACTCCCAGGTAGCAAAATAACATGACATTCACGTGAAAGCCACGTTAATATGTGACATGTGATGTTAAGATTGTAGTCTCATTTAACAAGAATGTAGCATGGTGGGGATGTCCTAAGTCCGCCCCTAATAACATCACACAATGACATCCCGAAAATAACGTGTTTGTGACATCATAAATCCACATTCCTGTTATATCTAATATCTTATGGATGCCGTTACTGTTACTTTAATATTTAAATAATATCCTAGGATATTAGCTTTTTCTAAATTAAAACCATTAAAAACGCTATAACCCTATAAAAAAATCGGATTTAAAATCAGTCAGTAATTGAAACAATCACAGATTGAAACAGATAGATTCTAAATACGAAATTGCAGATTAAGCGAAGAATATATTCCTTTAATCCGTGTCCGTGGTCTTGAGAAGCCCGGCTTGGCTAACTATCCGGAAGGGAAAGGCCAAAAATAAAGAGAGAGAGAAGCCCGGCAGAGCCCCCTATCCATTGGAAATCGTATAATGTGTATACAATTTCCTTATAATAATTTACTCTATCAACATCATCTTATATCGATTTTTTTGCTTCGAACGTCGGTGAGAAGCAAAATAACATGACATTCACGTGAAAGCCACGTTAATATGTGACATGCGATATATTCACAGCGTTGTTAATTATTTGTTATTAAATAACATGTTTGTCACATCACACGTGTTATGTTGCAAATGTGATGTTAAATAGATGTTATTTTTCAATATTATGTGATGTTATGATTTAGTTTAAAAATACACCCAAAAGTGATGTTAATTTCTTGTAACATAACATCCCTTGCTACCTGGGCTGTTATAACCTTGCACTTTTAAATACGCTCGGCTATAAAAAAATTCTTCTCTACCTTGGTATATAATTAGTATTATCAGTGATATTTATATTATTAAAATAAAAGTTTATAAATTTTATTTTTTTTCTCTAGATATTCATTAACAGTAATTTATAACAGCACCCTGTATATCGTTGATGAACATGCAATACCTCCTAACTGAAATTATTGACCAATAGGAGGGATTACTACAATATAAGCTAGAATAGTTTAAATGTAAGACTAAAACATCTTTAGGGACAATTATTAACCTTACATCACTTTATTTATATTGCTATAAATATTAAAACTACAGATCCAAAGATACACTGTTCAAACGTGCTTACCGGAGTTAACTTTTTTTTGATAATTGTTGCTGTTGTATTTATCACTATAATATAGCATTAGTATATTAACTAATTAAAATATATTAACTAATACGCACAGGTGTCTTGAATCAAAATAAAGTTTTTTTTCTGGCGCCAAAAACTCTCTTCACAGATTGAAAGAGGGTTGTCTGAAGAATAAAACCTGTTAATATTAAAATCCTCCCCCGAGTCCTTTTCGAGAAAATGGGGATTAAAAAGGCTTAAATGGGCCTAAATTTAGTTTTCTAGGGATTTCATAAAAATGGCTAACTCGACGAAAAAAACTGTTCTGTTATAAAAGATAGACAAAAAAATTATCTACAAACAACTTTTTTAATGAACTCGCTAGCTCAAACCCTTACCGTTTTATAGCTCAAACAAAGTTGCATATTAAGATAGCTTATTGTCAATCATTTTTTAAGCATGCATATTTTGGGTTTTTGTAAAAAAACTAAAAAACCACAATTCCAACAACAAAAATAGTTATTACATAAAAGATTCTTAGTTAAATTCAACACAAACCAACATTTTGTTTATCTTAATAGCTTTAATAGATCAAGAGATATATAGCTTCAAATGTTATCGTTTTAAATTTCATGTTACAATTTTTTCCTTCATATGCAATAAATTGGTTTTTTGTAAATATCTTAAAATCGAGTAGGTAAAAGAAAAAAAATCATATAAGTGAAAAAATAGCTAAGAAAATTATCTAAAAAACGCTGTTTTATTTATTTACTTAGCTCTTTTGGTTTGCAAACTATAGCTCGTGAAAGTAAGAAAATATTGTAATAATTTTGTATATATATATATATATAATTTTTTATAATATTAATATGTAGCAAAATGTTAATTCTTAACGTTGTTTGTAATAAAAATATTATAAAAAAACTCCTAATTGGGCTATGTTATGCAAAAAGCAACCAACCCATAATATTTAAATATTGTGGGTAGAAATGTAGTATGGACATTTCTAGATCAGTATACGACATTATCTCTTTTTTTTAATATGTTGGCTACTTTTTGCATAAAAGGGCCCAATTGTACTATATATAGTAATGTTAATTCTTAACGTTATTTGTAATAAAAATATTATAAAAAACTCCTAATTGGGCCATGTTATGCAAAAAGCAACCAACCCACAATATTTAAATATTGTGGGTAGGAATGTAGTATGGACATTTCTAGATCAGTATACGACATTATCTCTTTTTTTTAATATGTTGGCTACTTTTTGCATAAAAGGGCCCAATTGTACTATATATAGTAATGTTAATTCTTAACGTTATTTGTAATAAAAATATTATAAAAAACTCCTAATTGGGCCATGTTATGCAAAAAGCAACCAACCCACAATATTTAAATATTGTGGGTAGGAATGTAGTATGGACATTTCTAGATCAGTATACGACATTATCTCTTTTTTTTAATATGTTGGCTACTTTTTGCATAAAAGGGCCCAATTGTACTATATATAGTAATGTTAATTCTTAACGTTATTTGTAATAAAAATATTATAAAAAACTCCTAATTGGGCCATGTTATGCAAAAAGCAACCAACCCACAATATTTAAATATTGTGGGTAGGAATGTAGTATGGACATTTCTAGATCAGTATACGACATTATCTCTTTTTTTTAATATGTTGGCTACTTTTTGCATAAAAGGGCCCAATTGTACTATATATAGTACAATTGGGCTTTTATCACGTACGTAATATCAAATATAATTTACTTGTTTGAAGTTCTATTATAAATCACATTTTGTGATTGGCGCATACACTACGTTGTCGTATTTTATAATGTAATATTTTGATTATTCTTACTTACGGCTTAAAACATTGGCGGTCGGAAAAGTTACGCAACTGAACGTTAGAGTTTCAAATGATGCATAACTTATTTTCCTACTCTAAATTTAAATAATCTTCCATGATTATGTGTTGTAAATTTAACATAACCATCAAATTTATGTATCGAGTTATTCCAGTACATCAAGCTTATCGACATGCAAAATTAATAAAGAACATAATAATTCATTGAATCATAATTATATAGGACAGACTAATGTGATAATTAATGCGTTATTATATTATTCACAGCGCCTGCGCTAGAACAATATTATACGGTAGTTTCGAATTTTCAAAAATTTTCAAATATCGTCTTAGAAAAAAAGTTCTTGGATATATATTTTTTTCATGATAAAATAAGCAACTTTTTTTTCAAATGTCTGCCTGTCTGTCTGTCTTCTATCTGTCCGATCTCACGATTTTTGTGAACACGAAAACTCAAGAACAAATAATCCGATCGACTTTTTTTTAGGAAAAATCAATTTCTACGAGTGGAAGATCCCTGTTGTTTTAAAAAAAAAAGCTGAAAGAAAATTCCGATTAACGTAACTTGTTCAGAAAAAATTAATTTTATTATATGGATCAATTATACCAATTTTAAAAGTAATACCCCCAAAAACATAAAAATTAAGGTTAAGGTTAAACATTTAACAAAATCGAAAAAAGCTGAAAGAAACTCCGATTAACGTAATTAACTTTTTGGGGAACATTCAAGTATTACGTAACGCTCCTAGGGGGGGGGTCCAAAATGATCAACATTTGCCTTACGTTATACTTGAACGTTCCCTTAAAAAAATTTCTTTTATTATAAGGATCAATTCTAACAATTTTAAAAGTAAACCCCCAATAATAAAAATATTATGGGAGGTTAAACTTTTTTTAAAAATAAAAAAACTATCATTAAATTATAAATTATAAATTATAAAATTATAAAATTATAAATTATAAAAAAAATATATATTTTTTCGTTTTTTGCAAAAAAAAAAATATTTTTTTTTTAACTCTTGACGCACCACTTTTTTTCGGAAAAGTGGTTAATTTTTCACCAATTCTGAAAAATATAAGTAGCCCGAGTTAACTCGGGTAAGCGGAAAAGAGCCAACCTACTTGTCAAAGAGTTAACACGGGTGAGTGCGTTAAGGGGTTAGGTTGTTTTTTTAATTTTTTTTTTGTTTTTTAATCCTATATTGTACGAATTATGAAATAGATGAAATAGAAATACAACTTTGAAAACGTTTCATTTTAGTAATAGTAAAAAAACATATGTATTTTTTTTTAAATAATTGATGCAAAAATGGGACATGCGACAACTTTGTCTAAGGAAACATACTCGCGCTTATGTTGGTACACCCTCTATAAATATTTTTTTAAATCTTTATCATTGCAAAATAAAGCCAAAATACCATCCTTTTAGGTAAAAGAAAAATCATTCAAAACGGGCTATCGGTCTTTAAAATATAGTGATTAAAAAAATGTATTTTTTGTTAGTGATCCACTTAATTTGCTAGTTAGATTTTAGCCACAACATGACTTTATAAGGGAATGTTTTTAAGGCAACAAAAATTCCAAAGTTTTTTTATCATTATTAACTCCAAAAGATGCACTTAATCAAGTCTATGCAGAAAAATGTTTTAATTTTTGATTAGTTTAAAATTTACAAAGCTCCAAATCCGGCGTTACTTAAAAGTAACACTATGCAATATAGGGTTAAAAAAAGATCTTATAAAAAAAATTGTCAATTTTTTTTTTTTAATTTTTATTTTTAATAAATTAGCTATTTTCAGAAAAGGAAAAAAGTAATAAAAAAATGGTTTAAAAAAGTTATAGTTCTTTTGATTATTATTTTTTTTTTGAAAAAAAATTTAATTTTTGAGAAAATGCAATATACCATTTAGTGTGAATAATATATAATTGAATTACATTAGCATTACATATCTTCACAGCTTGTTCTTACATATAAAACAAGTCTTGAAGATATGTAATGCTTCGCCTTCCATTATATGCATTTCACAGTGGATGGTATATTGTATTTTCCAAAATACCTATTTTACGCAAAATGATTTAAATTAAAATAAAAAGTAAAAAAAAAACAAAAAAGAGCAGTCCGGGGATGGGCCTTGAACTTGGGACTGTTTCAAAGTCAAACAATTTTGGATTTTTTTAATTTTTACTAAATTTATGGTAAATTAACGATTTATATTTGGATTTTTATCACACCTGGTGAAAAAAGTGCAGGAAGCGAGGTATAAAACATGGAACGATGGGAAAACTATTTTTTAAAAAATAGAATTGGAATGGTACGTGGAATTGAAGCACTTCAAAATTATTTGTAATTTGTAAACAGTCTAATAAGGTATAAAACACCTTTGTATGTAAGGTCCCAGAATGACTAAAAACTAATAAATAAATAAATAAATAAGGTTCATAGGCGCCGACTCTGGGGGAGGCCGGGGCCATGGCCCCCCTGGATGGCCCCCCTGGACTTAAAACATGGGGGCCCCTTGGAATATTGTCTTTATTTTTAAATATTAGAAAAGCTTCACAAATTTTAAATATATTTTTAGTTTTTTTTTCATTTAATAAAAATTTATAACATTTATGTAATTTTTTTACTTGAAAAATTTTGGGGCCCCTCTGAGATTTTTAAAATTCGGCGCCTATGGCAAGGTTAACAGTCGTGCTAAACAGAAATGTCGTAAAGCCAATGACTACACAGATACGTCAAGAACTTTTTTGGAGACCATTGTATTCCTATGTATTTTGAGGGGCAGAGTCCGAATTTGAGGTCAACATAGCATTTCATCCAATCAGGTTTGGAAATAACCTCAAAAAACGTTATTTTTGAGTATGAAAATATCTTTTTATTGAGGTTATGTCCAAAATTTACCGGATGAGGTGCTCAAATTCGAATTCAGCTTGTCAAAATACATATAAATAGAATGGTCTCCGCAAAAATGCTTAACTTTTTTTTGTGTGTCTTTGTTCATTGCCTTTACGGCATTTCTCTTTATCATGACTGTTTTATTGTTTGCTGTGCCAGTGAATATTAACCGACACCAACAATGGAATTTAGCAGTGCTTCCCCATCTTCATTATTGTCTTATTGCCATACCTTAATGTCCAGCATTATCGCGGGTCAACAATAATAATACCCTGAACAATACCCTATAGGCGCCTATTTCCGTATGTCCGTCCTGTTAAAGCCCAGATTAACTGAGAACTATTCAACTGTAGGAAAATTATTAACGATCGACATAATTTTGCGAAATTAACTGATTATGCAGTGCTTAACTGAAATTTTATACGTAAGTTTTTCAACAAAGGTCTGTCTTCTTTCTATAGAAACATTTTTTTTATAGTATAAAATTTATAATACCAATGGCCAGCGGTACATTTAGATTAGATAAAGAAATAAGTTTTACAGGGAGAGACTTTTTCTAGGTAATAATCTTCTTTTAAGATCATGTATCCTCGGTTTAAAATTATCTGTGACTTTGGTTTCCTTTAATTATTCTCTTGGTAGAAAAATCCTTGTGTCAAGGATTTTTTCCTTAAATGCATGACATTTAAAATAGTAACAGAGAATCAAGAGTTATTATCTTAACACAAAGCCCCTGTTGTCTTACGGTAAAGAGTTTGCCGACCTCACCCCACGTAGATATACAGTAGACTCGCCCGTTTTTATTGTTGGCTGGCAGATAATCTGCGTAGTAGTTCAAGATATGCGCGGGAGAGAAGTTAGGTTTGTTTTTTTTTGCCGTCAGTTTTCTTTAAAGTCCAAACGATGGGGATTTTCAAATTTATTAAAAAATTCATGTGTAAGTAGATTTAAATAATTTATACCTATAAGCATTTTGCAATGGCGTTGCAACAAGTTTTTCTTCAAAAACAAGTGCTTTTTCCTACGACCACCTATGAAACCAAATTTCACACGATTAACAGAGTAAGTATCATATTTCATAGGCGTGCGAAATAATATACATGTGTGGGAATTTTTTTCAAAATATTTACCATTCTATTAACCCTGGAACCTGATTGTGTGGTCTTTATCTTGGCAGAAGATAATAAATTATCTTGGATTTATATTATCTTAAATCGAGGTAATAATCTTCTTTTAAGATCATGTATCCTCGGTTTAAGATTATCTGTGACTTTGGTTTCCTTTAATTATTCTCTTGGTAGAAAAATCCTTGTGTTAATTTTCCTTAAATGCTTGACATTTAAAAAAGTAACAGAGAATCAAGAGTTATTATCTTGACTCAAAGCCCCTTTTGTCTTAAGGTAAATAGTTGGCCGGCTGGCTGGCAGACAATTTGCGCAGTGGTTCAAGATATGCGCGGGAGAGAAGTTAGGTTTTTTTTGCCGTTAGTTGTCTTTAAAGGTGTATCATTGTTTTCATCTGCTTTAAAATGGACGAATTTGTATCTGTTACCCTCAAACGATAGGGATTTTCAAATTTACTTAAAAAATTCACGGTAAGTAGCATTAAATAATTTATACCTATAAGCGCCATTTTGCAATGGCGTTGCAACAAGTTTTTCTTCAAAAACAAGTGCTTTTTCCTACGACCACCTATGAAACCAAATTTTACACGATTAATAGAGTAAGAAAGTATCATATTTCATAGGCGTGCTAAATAATATTATACATGTGTGGGAATTTTTTTCAAAAAATGTACTAATTTATATGAACAATTACAGAAGATATAGACTTTTGGCCGCTAATGACCACTGTGCGTCGAGAGAAAATCGGGTCCCGGGGGCAGTAACCTACTGGTCTCCCCCTGTTAAATTGTTTTTATGGTTCGTAATCAAATTTTTCAGATGCATCCGGCCCAGGGGGAAATCACCCCCGATCCTCCTCTCGTTGTGCCTGGCAGTAAAGGGTTAAAACATGGATTTAAATACATGTATAGCAGCTAAAGTGTACGCGAATTAACATGTAAATGCTTTTAAAGCCATAGTCTAAGGTTTACCTAAATATTCCGAAATTTATTATTGATAGAAATATATTGAAAATGAGGGTGTTGGATTTAACTACCGTGTCAAATTTTGATGGATGATGATTGAGACACGTTTAAAAAGTCGTTAAGCGACGAAGTTGGGTCGTATTATAGGAGCCTCATTACCTTCAATAAATTCGCTATTTGATTTGATTTGAAAAGTGATGTGGCAGAACGCAGAACATTATCAGGCTTTTCGGGATTATATTAGATGCTTTGGTTATAAGATTTTTCTGGATTAATAATATTTATTATTATAACTAAAGCGTTTTAAAAGAGTTTTAAATGTATAAAAATACTTCTAAAGTTCTTTGGTTATACTATTAGTCATGCTTATTCAATAACCAATCTGTAACCAAGGCTTCACGAAAGGACTTTATAAATATTGCTGCGCAAAACTCTCTGAACCAAAGCGCTTGTGCAAAAGTTGTGATCTATGTGCACAAGTTGGAATTTAACCCCACAACCAGTGCACATAAACCCACAACTTGTACACACGTGCTTTGGTTGAGAGAGTGTTTCGAAAAAGTGTCCGAAATCATCCACACCGTCCGTAGTCACCCCAGTTGACGGTACACGCATAAAAATTATATTCTGTTAATTAAACATGGTTTCTATAGCCAGACGTATTTTTTTGGGGGGAGGACGACAAAAACAAAAATTCCTTACTAAAGATTGCGATTTTCCCAACTTTTTGCTCAGGAACGATTTTCCCAACTTTTTACCAAAGATAGAGAATTTTTATATGACGGCGGTCCTATGTTGCCAAACAGAAAAAAAGTGTTTAAAAATATTTTTTGGTGAATTAAATCTTAAATGGTTTACTATACATAAATAACTATTTTTGAGTCAAAATTAAGTTTTAACATTGAAGGGTTCTGGGCAAAAAGGGTACAATTTAAAATTAAAAATAATTAACCTCCAATTCGTACGCCTCTGAATAAATTTATTGTTCTTGGAAAATATTTAATTAAAACCATTCAATATATTAGATTACGAGCAAAAATTCATATCATTAGCTTAGACAGTTTCTAAGATTAAAAAAAAAAAATAATTTTAGCATGTCCTCTTTAAAGCACTGTGTTTTTGCCCAGAGGTATTTTAGAAACCATGTTTAAATATTTTTTTGTTCATATATGTTAATTTAGGATCATTTCCAATATAAACAATTGAATAAACTTATTGATTTTTTAAAATAAAATTTTTATCCGACCTGGAATAATGATAACTTTTCTAATATTTACACATTTTTAGAACTGTGTATATTAGAATATTTTAGTGTATAAATTTTAAATGCGCACTAATGCGTGCGCAATTATTTTCAAATTTGATCATATAAAATATCAAAAATTTGAATTTTTTCCTACAAAAATGCTCATAACTTCATTTTGGCTATGTTTGGCTAACTAGTATTTATACACTATTTAGACTATTTATGTAACATTTTAATATAAAAATTAGGAATGGGCGTCAGTGCGCGCGCAAATATTGGTAAATTGTATTTGCGCTTCCCATTAAAAAAAATAGCGTAAATATGACTTAAAAATTAACTTTACCTTAAATATTATATTTATTCATTAAAGCTATGTTTGTACAATAATATTACCTAATCTTAGTGGACAAACGTAAGTATGTTAAGAAAAAATGCTATTTTGGTATACACGCATCAGTATATGCTTTAAAATTAAATTTTACATCGATATCGAAAATTGACTGGCGTTTAGACCCCAAGTAACTCAAAACAAAATCAATGCATTTTTATAACGCAGAATAGTCTAGTTAATGTTTTTTAGACGATTTTATGTTTTATTTATGAAATTCGTTTTTTCTTTTTGGACACGGACAGGGCTTGGGCGCCATAGTGCGGCGCGCTGTCATCAACTTCATAATTTTCCCAAATCACTAGTGGTATTCCCAACTGGCGTGTGGATTTTTCTAACTCGGAAGTGGTTTTGTTTATTATAAATATAAATATAATAAATAATAAATAATCATTTGTGAGCATTATTCCATTATAAGCCTGCCTACCAGCCTTCTTACTCCCAGCTTGCTCTCTAGAGTATATTTTTAAGTAAGCTCTAAGTATGTAACCCACCACTTAATCTTTTTTTCTACTCAACCCCTTCCACAAGACACGCTTTTCCTCGATTATCTCCAATACGTTCTCGTTCTCTATCTGACTATTTCTTTTTTTATCTATGATCGTTAGTACTATAGTTACTATAGTTCTATAAAAAAACTAGAGTTCTTTGCTCTGTTACCTTGCTAATTAAATTTTTTGTTATTTTTGTTATTAAAATTAAAAAAAGCTGATTATTTGGTAAGGTAGGTGAGCCAATTATTGCCATGTTCCTAATATTGCCCCCCCCCTTATACTTGTTAGTTCGTTCTCTTTGTCATAGATGGCACTGCCATTATATCTGTTATATCGAAAAGATGCCTGTAAATATATTGTATCTGTATCCAGTTGGTAATGGCCTACACAAAAACCCAGTTCGTGTTTCGTTCCACTATAAAAACTCGTAAAATTGTGCTCATTGTCGCAAGCTTTGTAAGATCGATTATGGCAGGGCAAGAACCTAATCCTAATAAGGTAGACACAAACATGCACTTTCTTGGCTCATATTGTGTTTCATTTAATAAAGAAGCAAAAAACCAATTTTTTGAGATTGTTGACTAAGTAGCTGTGTTTCTAATATTGCCATGTGAAGAAGTTGACAACAACAAAAAATTACAAATACAAAAAAAAAACAAGAAACGAAAGTAACGAAGAAATCAGAGACTTCTAAATCTTGGTTCTGCTTCTCATTCGAAGAGAATCGCCAGACCGATATGACATCCCTGGCAATATTTGGGACATGGGTTCCTATTATTGTCAGTATGCAAACTTTTTTAAAAAGCAATATTTTTTTTCAAGCTAGTGCAGTTTTTATCCATTAGAATAAAGATATTATCATTGTTAATGTAGTAAAGTTTAAGGTGATTAAAAATAAAACTGAATGCAGTAAAAAATTAAATGTCTTGACATGGCAATAATTGTCTCCCCCTTCCCACCCCCCATAGCTACGGCCCTCCGCCAGATTTTCATATTTAAATGCAAATTACTCCATAAGGGGCCATCCATAAAAGACGTCCGCGAAAATTCCGGAATTTTTGACACCCCCCCTCCCTTGCTTGTCCGATTTCCAGACTCCCCCCCTCTAAAAGACGTCCAAAACGCAGTAGGGTACCCCCCCTTTTTTTGGCTAAGGCACTTTTCGTGTTCAATTCGCTTATTCGCTTCTCAACCAAGCACTAAAGTTCGGCTTCATCTTTAAGCGCGTTTTCTTTTAGTTTCGACCATTTTCCGTTAACGTTGCATTGTATTTTTGCCTTTGAGAATGATAAATGCGCTTTTTCATACGCTTTTTATAAATCTTCATACAAAGCACGTTTGGACATTGCAATACTTTTGTTTGACAACGGAATCTCACGGGCACTTCAATTCCAACCGCGATACAAAATGTAAACAAACTCAGTCGGATAGTGGAATTATGAAAAATGTACTTCATTAGTAATGAATAATGAATCATTACATGAAAATTATTAAATTTTGAAAAGTGGACGTCCGAAAATGGCCCCCTCATTGTCCGTTTCTGACCGATTTTGGTAACCCCCCAGGCCCCCCAACTGCGGACGTCTTTTATGGACGGCCCCTAACTAAAAATTCGTTAAAAAAACTTAGGAAAAAGTTTTAATGAAATGTTTAACAATATATTAGAAAATTAGTCAAATTTACCAAAAGCCAAAATCTTTAGATGTTCGGCAGAAAAGGTATTTTAAAGATTGTATCTATTATTATTGATTTTAGTACATTTATTAATCAAAGCTGTAAATTTTTTATTTTCATTTTTCTTAATAACCCGTGGCGTGAGTAATACCAACGTAATAGAAAAATAATGGCTAAAAAGGCTACCAAAAAGCAATTTTCATTGATTAAGAAACAGCTTCTGATAAATTGGTCCGTTATATTTGATGATGTTGGGGAAGATTAATTTAAACTATTATATACAAAATTGGTTGCAATAATAGGTTTATTTTATATAGTGCGTGTCTAAAGTCCACACCCCTTAACTTTTTTGGGGGGGGGTTGTGTGTTGCATCATCATAAAGCTTATTATTTTTTTTGCTAAAAATGCAAAAAATGCAATTTTCTTAGATTTTTTTATTTATATTAAAATTAGGTTAAAAGTAGGTATATTTTAAAAAATAAATTAACGAAAATTCTCATTTTCAATACTTTTTAGAAAAATTAAAATATATAAACAAAATGGCTGAAGCTCAGTTTTTTTGACAAAAGTAAAAAAAAAGTCGATGCACTATTTTTAATTTGCCATTTTAAATTAGAAGAATTTGAGTATTGACCCACATTAGGATTCTCAAAAAATTATATTCAAAATCAACAGTGTCTAAAATCAAATTATGATCACTTTTTTTTGTTATTTCCTGGATCCCTACTTCTCTCCAAAAAAAAATCAATATGGTGTGGCAATTGCCGATTCACAATCTCCGCATGCGACCGATCCTTGGATCGTAATATACTATTTTATATCTTACTAATCATTTAAGGTTGAAATACACAATAAAATAATTTTGGTGATTTTTTCCCGTATTTTTTTCATTATTCCTTTAAAAATTTCAATAGATAATAAAAAAAAAACGTATTTTTAAGTCATCATTTAGTCGGAAATCATTTTAAGTTAAAATACACAATAAAATATTATTATGGTGTTGTTTCTTCAAAGACGAACACGGTGTTCTAGAAGAACTTTTAAATGGCATGACAACTTCCATTTTTTTTCTTTTTGGAATTTGTTATATGAGCTCTAATTAAAAAATGAGACCAAAATTTTAAAAATCGTTAGAGCCGTTTTTGAAAAAAATGTGTTCTTTAGAAAAAAATCTTTGATATATCACTCTAACATACTTGGTTTGACCTCGATGTCTTAGATTTTGACCAAACTTGGCACAGTGGTACCATTATGGTACCCAATTACTCCCACCAATTTTTTTTCAAAACGGTCCATCCATTCACGATACCGGGTGTACCACTAGTTTTATCTCCGTTATTTGAAAATATATTTTTTTTGTAAAAAATAGCGTTAAATGGGAGCCAAATAAGATTTTATTGACTTATTCAACCCCCCCCATTGCTTACTGACTCCCTTGTAACCACCCCCAACCTCTGATTTTCAAATAGCACCTCCCCATTTTTATCTAAGAATATGAAATTACATTTCATTTTGAATTAAACCATGTATTATAAGTAGTATCTTATTCTTTTAAGGGGCTTCCAATAACAATTATTATTTAGTAAGTAGAATTTACTGACATATGCAAATCTACCCCTTATTTACCTACCCTCTTGGAACCACCTCCAACTAGTTTTTTAAATAGCACTCCCCTATTGTACTAAAGAATATGCAAGCACATTTCATTCTAAATTTAATCAGAAAATTTTTCAAAAACTTAATTGTATCCAAAAGAAAAGTGATTAATATATCCAAAACTAACTCATAATAACCCAGTCTCCTGGAACCACCCGCAACTTTGTTTTAAATACCACCCTTTTATTAATAAATAATAATTGTTATTTAGAGCCCCTTAAAATCTAAGATACCACTTAAAATAAATGGTTGAATTCAGAATGAAGTGGAATTTCATAGTGTTTAATAAGAATTGGGGGGTGCTATTTGAAAAACAGAAGTTGGGGGTGGTTTCAAGGGAGTGGGTAAGCAAGGGGCAGTTTTGAATAAGTAAAATCTTCTTTGGCTTTGATTTAATGCTATTTATTTGCAAATTTTAATACCTTTTTAAATAACGGAGATAAGCTATATCAAGAACTTGGTGGGACACCCAGTATAGTGAACGGATGAACCGTTTTGAAAAAAAACTGGTGGGAGTGCTTAGGTACCATAGCGGTACCACTACGCCAAGTTTGGTCAAAATCCGAGACATCGAGGGCAAACCGAGTATGTTAGCGTGAAATATCAGATATTTTTTTCAAAAACGGCTCTAACGATTTTTAAAATGTTGGTCTTATTTTTTTAATTAGAGCTCATATAATAAATTCCAAAAGGAAAAAAAAAATGGAAGTTATCTCATTTAAAAGTTCTTCTAGAACAACGTGCGAATCATTAAAGAACGACAAAGAAGCTTTTTCAATGACGAATAGAACAGCGTGCGAATCATTAAAGAACGGCAAAGAAGCTTTTTCAATGACGAATAGATGATGATGAACCGAAATTTTTTAACAATGTTACATTTTGTCGCATAACCTTCGATTTAATGGCCTATATTAATGATAAACGCAGCCACTAATGTCCCGCAGATAGTATATAATCATGATTTTATGCAACTTTCTAGGCATATGTATATTGTTTATGTACCATATTGGCGTAATAATGGCATGGATTTTAACATAAATATGAAAGATAAAACGAAAAAATGGCCTTAAATTCAAAAATGTTGTGTAAATGTACCTAAAGATCTTTTTTTTTTTAATTGTTAAACATATTCGTCGAGGAGTAAACCGCAGAGGAATTCTGGTGTACAAATTGGAGGTAATCTGGAGGAAATCTTTGAAGGTTACGAGGTAATTAGGAGGCAATCTGGAGGAAATCTTTAAAGATTTTCTCCTAAAGGTGAACAAAAATTTTTCAGCGGTTTACCCCAGATTTTTGTTAAAAAAAAATAAAATATTTTTTTTTTACTAATGGTACACTGTAACATTGTTACAGTATTATTTATTCTGTAAAAAGTAAACTGAATATTCAGTTACAAATGGATAGGAAATTGGAAGCTATTATCCTGTACAATTGTACTTAATTTTTGTTAAAAACACGCAACATTTC
The DNA here is from genome assembly GCA_958510825.1 of Brachypterus glaber. NCBI lineage: Eukaryota > Metazoa > Arthropoda > Insecta > Coleoptera > Kateretidae > Brachypterus > Brachypterus glaber. The sequence continues at coordinate 19,034,840 of OY294045.1, forward strand.
ATGTCAGTCCCTAAATATTAAAGTAGGCGACTTTAGAACTATATTGTTCTAACAAAAATTAAAGAATATTTGTAAAGGATCATAACTTCCGATCGATTACCTATCCATTTGTAACTGAATATTCAGTTTACTTTTCACAGTGTACTTATGTTTTGTTATTACAAAGTTAGTAAATAATATTTTAAGTTATTAGATATCACATGACATGTAATGTGCAATAATACATTGTATACATGTATGGTATAGCTCCGTTATTGTATTGAATTTTTTTTTACATTTACATTTTGTTTAACCTCGTACTATTCTACTTAATGAAGCATCCCCTAAGTCCAGGACTTGTGTGGGCTAGTAGTAGAGGGAACCACCGGCTTTAATTTACTTTCGAACCAATTTATAGGGAGTTTCCGCTTCACTTACGCCTTCGCCAAATTTCAATTATTAATTAACTGAAAAAGGCAAATCGGCACCGGTGAGAATCGAACTCACTCTATTTTGGGTAGTAAACTCGTCAAGTAGACGCGGTAGTCCACTACACCAATCCCCCCGTACGATAACTGTCTGAGAGTAAGGTATGTTTGAAACAAAAAAAAAATTGAGAGCCCTTTTGGGTTAATTCTAGCTTGACGTGTATAACCACTTTCAAAAGAACGGGATTAACAGAGCTCACGCTGTTCTAGAAGAACTTTTAAATGACTTCCATTTTTTTTCTTTTTGAAATTTGTTATATGAGCTCTAATTAAAAAAATAAGACCAAACTTTTAAAAATCGTTAGTGCCGTTTTTGAAAAAAGTGTGTGTAATATAAGTGAAATATCAGATATTTTTTTCAAAAACGGCTCTAACGATTTTTAAAATGTTGGTCTTATTTTTTTAATTAGAGCTCATATAATAAATTCCAAAAAGAAAAAAAATATGGAAGTTATCTCATTTAAAAGTTCTTCTAGAACAGCGTGCGAATCATTAAAGAACGGCAAAGAAGCTTTTTCAATGACGAATAGATGATGATGAACCGACATTTTTTAACAATGTTACATTTTGTCGCATCACCTTCGATTTAATGGCCTATATTAATGATAAACGCAGCCACTAACGTCCCGCAGATACTATATAATTATGATTTTATGCAACTTTCTAGGCATATGTATATTGTTTATGTACCATATTGGCGTAATAATGGCATGGATTTTAACATAAATATGAAAGATAAAACGAAAAAATGGCCTAAAATTCAAAAATGTTGTGTAAATGTACCTAAAGATCTTTTTTTTATGGTTAATCATCTTTGTCGAGGAGTAAACCGCAGATGAATTCTGGAGGTAATCTGGAGGAAATCTTTGAAGATTTTCTCCTAAAGGTGTACAATTTTTTTTCAGCGGTTTACCACTGATTTTTGTTAAAAAAAAATAAAATATTTTTTTTTTACTAATGGTACACTGTAACATTGTTACAGTATTATTTATTCTGTAAAAAGTAAACTGAATATTCAGTTACAAATGGATAGGAAATTAGAAGCTATTATCCTGTACAATTGTACTTTATTTTTTGTTAAAAACACGCAACATTTCATGTCAGTCCCTAAATATTAAAGTAGGTGACTTTAGAACTATATTGTTTTAACAAAAATTAAAGTACGTTTGTAAAGGATCATAACTTCCGATTACATATCCATTTGTAACTAAATATTCAGTTTACTTTTCACAGTGTACTTATGTTATTATTACTAATAACACAACATTAGTAAATAATACTTTAACCAACGAACTAATAACTCTTCTTTCTAGAATAGGCATACCGTTAAAATAAAGTATCGCCAACATCTCGGCTTGTTTGTAAACAAATAATAGGTATATTCAGGCCTGAACAATAACAATTACCAGTAACTGGTATTGTTGTCTCTGTTGGAACAAAGATGTGCGAGTAAGACAGACGAATGTTTATGTTGCCGACGTTTTTGTCAGTTTTTACAAATTAAATGCCTATTCTAGAGAGAAGAGTTATTAGTTCGGTGACTTTAACTTATTAGATATCACATGACATTTGATGTGCAATAATACATTGTATAGAGGAAGGGTAGCAAGCATTAGGGCCACATAATCGGGCTTTAATGTGTGCTTATTAGTTTTCTTCTAATTACTGAGTTTTAGACATAACCTCTTTTGTTGTATACACCGAGTATTTTTGCAATATGGGCCATCCCTGTGTTTCTATTATGGGCTATATAGAACTATGTATTTAAGCCTAGAATTTTTCTAGGAGGCCAAGAAAAGATCAGCAATAGCCAAGAATAGAAGAAAATGGTACGAGGGCGATATGGAACGCGCTATAATAGCGATGAGGCAGTACGAGATGGGTACCTTCAAAGCTTTAAAAATGTTTAATATACCACGTTCTATATTAGGAGTTATTTGATTTATTATTTCATTTTAGATATAACTTTTATACTTTTAACTTATTGCGACCAATAAGATTGATTGCCACTTCAAATCTAATATTTCTTACACAATTTTGGGGGCAGCCCATATTTAGGGCCAATTTCAAACCGACACAAAAGTGCACCCTCTCACTATTTACGAAATAATGAATTTATTATTTGTTTTAATCAATATGAATTTATAACAGGTTGTGACTAATTAATATAGCTATCGTTGGGTACGTTTGGTATTGGAACTAAACTTTTATTTATTTTTTTACAAGAAAAAATAAAATGGGTAGCCCATATTTGCTTTCTTTCCTCTACATGTATGGTATAGCTCCGTTATTGTATTGAATACGATAACGGTCTGAGAGTAAGGTATATTAGAAACCAATAAAAAACTTAAATTTGAATATTGAGAGCCCTTTTGGGTTAATTCCAGCTTGGTGTGTATAACCACTTTCAAAAGAACAGGATTAAACAGAGCTTGTTATCAAAAATTGTCTTTTTGTTCAATAAATACTATCATTGTCTTTGTTGTACAACTTGCAATTTACTTCCTTATGTTATGTTTCTTATTTTCAGTTTTTTTTTTATTTTATACATAGGTACTCTTGGTTGCTCTAGCTAGAATTTTTTAATAAAAAAGAAATAGTGTACATATACGGCCAATGTGGGAAAAATTGGCCTTTATTCAGATTTGCGCATTAAAAAAAAACACGATTAAAAAAAAATTAAGTCCCAAAGAAAAATTCAAATGTCAAATTTTATCTCAAAAAAATAAATTAGAGCATAAAGCATTTTTTATTCGATTGATTCTAAAAGCGACACTTTTTGTTCATGTTTTACGGGCGAAAAGTTGAACCTTGTGGCTCTAGGGCCATAAAGTTTTTTTCGCCCGCTAACTAAAACTTGTTATTTTTAAGCTTTTTAAAAGAAGATGCTTTACCTTTACTGTAATATTTATAAAGAAATATGACCTTTTGGTCACTTTTGGTCTTGAACTAACCGTTCTTTTAGACCAGATACAGTTATTATATTCATTTCTTACAAAATAAAAAAATTTCCATAACATAACCTCAAAATATATGTAAACTGATTAATCTGTATTAAATTAAAAACACAAAATTTCAATTGTAAAATCACTTAATATTTATAATATTTATAGAACGGTTTCACAAGTATTATTTTCACAACACAACACATTTTAACAGAAATTAATCACCAAGCTATAGCTTTTTTAATTTGAAAATGAACCCGCAAGCAAAAGAAACGATTCTTATTGAAATTAGTATATTATGCAACGAGTTGGCGAACCTAGTTTTTAGTGTACTAGAGTGCATATTTTTTTACGAGGCTACTACCGAGCAAAAAAAGGACTCGAGTACATTGAAAAGGGTAAGCGACGAGTTATGTACGGCATTTTTGTTCTACGACCATGCCTTTTTCATTAAGAAAATCATAAAAATTTAGGAAATAAAACATTGACATTTTAAAACTTTCGAAATGTCAGTTTGACTTTTCTCTAAAATGCACACTACACTACTACCATGGAAATCTGGAGGTGAATTTGCAGGACCATTTTTTGCAATTTTTTTTTTTTTAACAATTTAAGTCTTTAAAAGTAATTTGAATTAATAATAATTAATTTGATGTTTATTTATTTTGACAAAATAAATTCATGTTTGACATTTCTAATTTTTGGAATAAAAAAGATCTAAATTCTTTAAATTTTATTAATATTGAATAAAAATAAGCTATTAAGACATAAAAATTGCCTTAATTTTGCATTTTAGTTGATATTATATTAAAAAGCGACGAGTTATGTACGGCATTTTTGTTCTACGACCATGCCTTTTTCATTAAGAAAATCATAAAAATTTAGGAAATAAAACATTGACATTTTAAAACTTTCGAAATGTCAGTTTGACTTTTCTCTAAAATGCACACTACACTACTACCATGGAAATCTGGAGGTGAATTTGCAGGACCATTTTTTGCAATTTTTTTTTTAACAATTTAAGTCTTTAAAAGTAATTTGAATTAATAATAATTAATTTGATGTTAATTTATTTTGACAAAATAAATTCATGTTTGACATTTCTAATTTTTGGAATAAAAAAGATCTAAATTCTTTAAATTTTATTAATATTGAATAAAAATAAGCTATTAAGACATAAAAATTGCCTTAATTTTGCATTTTAGTTGATATTTTGTTATAATATTACATTATCAAGCTTGTCATATCAAAGAACTAGAAAACTGGTATATATTCGATTTTCAGGTATATATTTGAGACGAAAATAATTAATAACACAGCCCCACAAAAAAAAAAGTCCGGATCTCTAGACCAGACATGTGTATCCTTATGTATTTTGGCCCGCTGAATCCGAATCCGAGGTCAGAAAAAGCCCTACACCCCAGGAATTGGCCCCAGAGGCCGAAAATGGCCGCTGAAAGGTGTGAAACGGGAATTCCGGCATGACGGATGCTCAGGGCAGGTTGAGATTGCATTCTCAAGGCAAAGTCGAATTAGTGGGTAACCGAGCTTAGATCCGACAGGCATCGCGGCCCCTGAGGCCGGAAAATGGGCCCCTGGGGGCCGAAAAATCGAGATTTTCACGTCGGGATCGCAGCACTTCGATTTTCTTGTAACTTCAAACTGCAGCAACGTAAAGAGGCTGGAACCTCTTCCAGGCCCATTGAAATTCACACCCAGGGTCCGAAAAACGGGCCCTCAGGGCGGGAAAATCAAGATTTCCACGTCGTCATCACGGCACTCAAATTTCTATGGACTCTAAAACTCACGGAAACACTGGCAATGTAGCAACATTTCGAGGCCCATTGTAATTCATGCCCGGGCCCAGAAAATGGACCCTTAGGATTCAAAGACGATTTTTTTCTCAGATTCGACCCAGGATGGAAACTATTCTTGAACTGTTCCGAGGGGAATGCACTTTGAAATGTGCCTCGAAATGTTTCACCATCGTCTGGGTTTCTTAAGATTGCACGGAAAATCGAGTGTTGCGATCCCAGGGGCGCATCTCAGTTTTCCGGACCCCGAGTTCCCGTTTTCTGGACCCTAGGCTTGACTTACAATGGGCCTCGACCTGTTCCACCATCGTAGGTGGTTCTCAAGTTTGAAACTCCATAAAAATTCGACTGCCGTGATTCCGACATCTCGATTTTCCAGGCCTTAAGGACCATTTTCTTTGCACCGGGCATGAATTCCAATGGACCTGAAGTTGTTCCAACATCTTCAGTGTTTCCTGAGTTTGAAAGTCCATATAAACTTGAGTGCCGTGATTCTGACATGGGATTCTCGATTTCCGGCCCTTCAGGCCCATTTTCTGGGCCTCGGGCATACATTCCAATGAGCCACGAATTGTTCCAACATCGTCAGTGTTTCCTGAGTTTGAAAGTCCATAGAAACGTCAATGCCGTGATGACGACGTGGAAATCTTGATTTTCCTGCCCTGAGGGCCCATTTTCCGGACCCTGGGCGTGAATTTCAATGGGCCTGGAAGAGGTTCCAGCCTCTTTACGTAGCTGCAGTTTGAAGTTTCAAAAATACCCAAGTACTGCGATCCCGACGTGAAAATCTCGATTTTTCGGGCCCCAAGGGCCCATTTTCCGGCCTCAGGGGCCGCGATGCCTGTCGGATCTAACCACCGTTAGCCACTAATTCGACTTTGCCTTGAGAATGCAATCTCAACCTGCCCTGAGCATCCGTCATGCCGGAATTCCCGTTTCACACCTTTCAGCGGCCATTTTCGGCCTCTGGGGCCAATTTCTGGGGTGTAGGGCTTTCTCTGACCTCGGATTCGGATTCAGCGGGCAAAAATACATAAGGATACACATGTCTGGTCTAGAGATCCAGACTTTTTTTTTTGTGGGGCTGTGTAATAATTAATTTTATGTTAATTTGTTTTGACACAATGAATTCATGTTTGACATTTATAATTTTTGGAATAAAAAAGAAATAAATTCTTTAAATTTTATTAATATTGAATAAAAATAAGCTAATAAGACATAAAAATTGCCTTAATTTTGCATTTTAGTTGATATTTTGTTATAATATTACATTACCAAGCTTGTCATATCAAAGAACTAGAAAACTGGTATACATTCGATTTTCTGGTATATATTTGAGACGAAAATATCCCGTCGTTATGGTAATGCCTTGTTTTCTATTGGTTGAAACCGATTCTATGTTAGTTGAAAAAAATAGTCTATACAAGTATATACTTTTTCGTACGACCTAGTGTACACGAAATAAAGAAAAATGCATGTTGACTATATATTCTCGTTACGATATTTTTCCATAGCACGAGTACATAGTGCATATTTGAATTAAATTACAACTATGCACACTTATTTATCCAAACGATTACACATAGCTTTCATTTTGACAAAAGTCATTTGACGTTTATAAAATTTTGAAATGTCAAAATTAAACACAGGTAATTCTTTAAAATACACATTTTAAAGAGTCTAGACTGTAGATCGAACGAAAAATGTTTTCGTTTGCGACAAGCCCTTAGTGCACTCGAATGGTTTTTTGACTTCGCTTCGCGTTGTCAAAAAAACTTTATTCTCGTGCACTAAGGACTAAAGTCGCTTACTCGTTACGAAAACTACTAATATGGAAAGTACATCATGCTGTCTATATACTCGTGTGATATGAAAATATCACACGAGTACATATAGTAAACACGTGAAATATCAGGTATTATGCACACTTGGTCGTAAGAAATTTTTATTTTTTTGTTTTAAAGAATAGTAATTTTTTCAAAAAAAGATTTATTTTTTTAATCTTAAAACATTTGGTGAAAGAATTTTGCAAAATAGGATATTTAATCCAAAAAAGCAAAAGTTTTGTTTTTTTAAATCGATTTCAGTAACAGCAAAAAGTATTCCATTAAATGCAAAGCAATAAAATAATATCACGGACTGTTTATTTTATATCTCCGCTGAGCCAATTTGTCACATACAGAGAAACAACAATCTTAATGATGTGTGTGTATGATTTCAAATTTATGTTTCGCTGAAACATATTTTTATCTTTCTTTGCTACACTTCTAAGAGAATAAATGGAACTCTTATACACACCCTAATAAATCTATTTTGTAACAAAGGCGTCGTGACGCGTCGTGTACAAATGTGAGGTTAATTCTCGGTCTAATTTTATGTTTTTATCTATTTAAATTTTTGGTAATAATATTAACATATTAATGGCAGAAAGAACCTTTGGCCTTTTTGAGTTTTTCCATAAAGATTGTTTATTATTATTACTGACAGTGCCAGGCATAGTCAGCACAGGCAGGAAGATTACCACCCCCTCCCAAAATAGACTAATAAAATAACAAATATATCAGGGTAATGGAAAAAATGTATCAGGGGCGGTGTACGTATCCATGATGGCAGACTACTGCTGGTATATCGTCGTATTACCTTAACTACCTCGTATCTTCAAATTCACAGGTTTTCAGGGGACACAAAAAACCGGTTAACTTTAAAATTCTTATTTTTTTATTGTAATATAGACAAATATAAGTGTAGTTATTTTTTGTGGACCCTTCAAGCATAAAAGATTTCAAAATTATTAGTTACGTGAGTCAAAAATTAGAATTATGGAGATACGAGTTAGTTACAGTAACTATTATTTCCAAGTCGTAACCCTGTACTGGAGATACGAGGTTGCTCAATTAAAAACTGTGAAATATTTAAGGCATGTAATTTTTAAATATTTACAATATTTTAGTAAAAAATAGTATATTGGGTTTTTCAGATTGCTTTAACTGAATCTGATGATAATTTTTTTTCTAACTTCTCCCGTGGGGGTGATTATTTTAAAATATTTTTGTAAAAGTTGGTATATAGGGGTTTTTGAGGTAGCTAAAACTAAATTTCATAATAAAAAAGTTCCAACTCCAGCCTCGGGAGGGGGAGGGTAAATTGTACCAAACCATCCTCCTGGGGGCGGGGGTAATTTTCGTGAATATAGGTGTATTGAGTTTGCTAAAAGTGAATCTGATAATTAAATTTTTCTAACTCCACCCTAAGGGGGAGGGGGTGATTATTGCTTCCCGATTTTAAAAATTTTCAAAAGTTAGGGAAGCCTTGTATTGGTGCAAAAATGTTCAAAATTGTTTTTTACGTCTTTTTAAGTTTTATGACGTTTTATATCGATATAAATGAATTTCGAGCAAAAAAAAAATGTCAGTCGATCGGTCGGTCGGTCGATAGGTCGGTCTCTCCGGTAAATCTTGTAAGCACGATAACTTAAGTACGCTTTAAGCTAGAGACTTGAAATTTGGCATACATGTATTTTACCAAAAGTTCTCGCTCGGGATTGTTTTTCGTTTGAACTTTTTATAAAATTTAGCTTAAGCGACCTTAGAAGCCCCTAGATATAAATTTTATAAACATTTTAAGAAAAAAAAAACGATAAAAGGGATATTTTTCACCACTGGGGGTGAGATGGAGGGGTGGTACCATGGTAGGTCTTTTTTTACTTCACCAATATATTTTCCGCATCCAAATACATAAGTATGCAAAGTTTTATCTTCTTAGATATTTTCACCTACGGGAAATTCCTTATCTGCTAGGCCTAACATTGGAGATACGAGGTAGTTACAGTTATTTATTTTAAGTAGTAAAGGAGATACGAGGTAATTAGTTCCACATAACTTATAAACCAATTGGAATTTTAAATTAGGACTTTGTTTAGGTCATTACTAATCATGTACAGAATTGATTAGTGCAAAAAACGAAAACCGAATTTTTGGAGATACGAGGTAGTTAAGGTAACACGACGATATGTAAAATGTCCAAAGCAGACACGTAAGATTATTTAAACCAAGCAAAAAAAGAAAAAATACGATTTATTTTTTTAGTGTGATTTTTATTTTAAATTTTAAGCTTTCACTGCCACGAAGATATAAAGAACTTTTACTTCCGGGTTTATATTTTTATAGGTAATTTAATAAGAAAACCTTATATATAATTACCAACAGCTAAAATTCGACAGTTCAAGATAAAGATATGTTTATTTCTCCTTCGTTTTTACATGAAAAATGTACAGGAAACGTCAATTAAAAAAATGAAATTATTAAATTATACACTAGTACATATCAGTACCTAATATTAAACATTAATAGAATTTACATTACAGTTAAAAAATTCATCAGGTTTGTAAAACGGGTTATTAGTAAAAAAAAACATTTAATTGTTTCTTTAAATTTCCGAGGGCCCAGATCAATAAAAGAAAGAGGTAACTTATTGTAGGATTTGATTCCTAGATACCTGGGTCCTTTTTCAAATCCGCAAATGCCTAGGTATGCTAAGAGCACGAGGTTGCCTAGTGTGATAGAGTTTAGATCCCTATTTGCAACAAATTTTTTCTTATTTTGGTGGATAAAAAGTATCAAATTATATGAGTACAGTGATTATTTTGTTATCTATGAATAATTGTTTACAGTTACTTCTGTGTTTTGCCCCCCTTTGGGGATGAAGTTAGATTTTTTTATAATCAGATTCACTTTCACCAACCTCAAAAACCCCAAAAACAAAATTGGTATACAATTTTCACGAAAACTACCCCCTACCCCTTAGGGGGTGAAATTAGAAAAAAATATTATCAGATTCATATTCGTGGATCCAAAACCAATTTTGACGAAAATATTGAAAATATTTAAAAATATTTACCCCCTCACCACTGCGGGGGTGAAGTTAGAAATCTTTTATTATTAGATTCAATTTCAGCAACCTTAAAACCCCCTATATAGCTATTTTCAAATTTTTGTAAAAAAAAATATTTTTCCCCATTTTCACCACTTGCAGCACCCCAATGTTCACCAAAAACAATTCTGAGCGAGAACTTTCGTTAACATACCTGTATGCCAAATTTCAAGTCTCTAGCTTAAAGCGTTCTTAAGTTATTGTGTCCACAAGATTTCCCGAACAAACTGATCGACCGACCGATCGATCGAATTTTTTTTTGCTTGAAATTGATTTATATCGACATAAAACGACACAAAACCCAAAAATACGCAAAATAAATGTTTGAACATTTTTGCACGAATACAAGGCTTTTGAAATGAAATAATTTAAAATTATTAAATATTTTTTAACCAATTAAAGGAAAATATAGTGAACATTTTCTCGCAACCAAGTCAGATTACTATCATGCGCTCTCTCCCCCTCTATGATTATGAACGGCAAAGTGGGAAGGACATATGGTCACGTGACTTGGTTCGGAGAAAATGTTTACTATAAAAAATATTTTACTATTATATTATTATTTTATTTAAAATAATAATTAAAATGACCGCTAATTACTCTGTAAACAAAAGCTATTAGAAAACTTTTGTTTGAGCACACTTGTAGCTTTTTGTGTCTATTATTAACTGGTTAAATTTTATTTTGATAACTTTAATAATAACGTCATAATACGCGTGATTTCTGTTAGGTGAATACGCGTGAACCCTGTATGTGCGCCTTCGCCAAAATTGCAAATACTTGCGTTAATTTTTTATTCGCAAATACTCTTACCACTTTATTACTCTATCAAGTAGAGAAAATAGCATATATTTTTGACATTTTTGACAAATCTAGACATTGGAGCCTGCAACTTTGCCTTTTTCCGTTCTGGATTGTTGCTTATTTTCTCATAGCAAATTACACATCTACATACGATTCACACAGCCAAAACATTGTTGTTGCGCCTCAGCCTGAGACCCAAACGTCGGTTCTCATTTTCAAAATGTTTTTTTTCTTGTCTAGAAGTGACCAAAATTACTTTTTACGACATTATATTTTATCGTATTATATAGCATAACTAATTGTTAAAAAAAAATGTGGCCCAGTGGGCAAAAATTAATTTTTGTATTTGGACTTTTTGTACTTAAATCTATTTCAGGAACACCAAGTTCGTTTACCTCCAAATTTACTTATATATTGTATTAGTAGAAAAAACGTCCCTGAGAAAAACATGGACACCTTTATCCTCAACGAAAATTAGGTTGCGTTTGTTGTGGGAAAAATCTAATGATGGTTTTGTAGTGTTCCTAGTAATTTCGGGGTTAATAGGGAAAAATAGAAACAGAAATTACGTTCCTAAGGAATACATACCTACAGACCCAACCAAAATTAGGTTGCGTTTCTATGTATAAAAAATCTAATGCTGGATTTGGTAGATAAAAGTCTATAATTAATAGATCATTAACCAAGAAAATACCACTTCATTTTGTACTATTAGGAATAACTTCGCGATTAATAGGGACAAATAGGGACGGCAATTATATCCTTGCGCCCAAAAGAAAATTAAGTTGTGTTTGTACGTGGAAAAAATCTAATGATTGATTTGTTTGATAAATATATACTTATTAGATCACTAATCAAGAAAATCCCACTTCGTTTTTTACTACTAAAAAAACCAAGAGCGTTATTCCCTGAAGGATGCATAGACACCTTTAGACTCAACGGAAATTAGCTTGCGTTTGTATGTGGGAAAAATCTAATGGTGGTTTTGTTAGATAAAGGTCTATACTTAATATATTACTAACCAGGAAATTCCCACGTGGTTTATTTTAGACAGAGTATAAAAAGCTTTTTAGGAACTTCGTAAAAAAACCCAAAATGCTTACATTTTTTATTACAGAAGCCATTCTGTATGGTATTTTCATGCAGATTGAAATTAGATTTCTCCGGCACAGAGACGGAACCTAATTTTAGTTGAGAATCACTGCGTAGAGCAGTATTTTATAATACAATTTATAATTATATTATTATTATAATAGGTAATTATTATTATGCTTTATCATAAATTATTTCTCCCGTTAAATTTCTAAAACTTAAAACATGTTTATGCTTTATTTTTGTGCTATATATAACCTTTATTACGTCTACATCGTTTAAGTGGTTTTACTTTTAAATGGGTTTAGACGTTTTGTTAGGTTTAGGTATACACACAGAGAAAAAATATTTGTACCAAATATAATTTTAATTGTACACATAATACAGTTTAATCCCTAAACTCAGTTTCCTTAATAAGTCTCTTGGTGGTAAATAAACTATTCTTAATATATTATTTTAACTGGCACGAGCCAATTACCATTGTTTAATTGTCATAACAAAAGAGGGGGCAAGATTACAGTTTAATCTCTAAACTCAGTTTTCTAACTATTCTTAATATATTATTTTATTTGGCACGAGCCAATGACCATTGTTTAATTGTCATATAAAAATAGGGACAAAGAGTACAGTTTAATCCCTAAACTCAGTTTTCTAAGTGTATTGGTTGTAAATAAACCGTTCTTAATATATTATTTTAATTGGCAAGAGCCAATGACCATTGTTTAATTGTCATAACAAAATAGGGGCAAAGAGTACAGTTTAATCCCTAAACTCACTTTTCTGACTAAGTATATTGGTGGTAAGTAAATTATTGGTAATATATTATTTTAATTGGCACGAACCAATGACCATTGTTTAATTGTCATAACAAAATAGGGGCAAAGAGTACAGTTGAATCCCTAAACTCAGTTTTCTGACTAAGTGTATTGGTGGTAAATAAATTATTGGTAATATATTATTTTAATTGGCACGAACCCATGACCATTGTTTAATTGTCATAACAAAATAGGGGCAAAGAGTACAGTTTAATCCCTAAACTCACTTTTCTGACTAAGTATATTGGTGGTAAGTAAATTATTGGTAATATATTATTTTAATTGGCACGAACCAATGACCATTGTTTAATTGTCATAACAAAATAGGGGCAAAAAGTACAGTTGAATCCCTAAACTCAGTTTTCTGACTAAGTATATTGGTGGTAAGTAAATTATTGGTAATATATTATTTTAATTGGCACGAACCAATGACCATTGTTTAATTGTCATAACAAAATAGGGGCAAAGAGTACAGTTGAATCCCTAAACTCAGTTTTCTGACTAAGTGTATTGGTGGTAAATAAATTATTGGTAATATATTATTTTAATTGGCACGAACCCATGACCATTGTTTAATTGTCATAACAAAATAGGGACAAAGACTACAGTTTAATTGTCATAACAAAATAGGGACAAAGACTACAGTTTAATCCCTAAACCCAGTTTTCTAACTAAGTATATTGGTGGTAAATAAACTATTTTTAATATATTATTTTAATTGGCACGAGCCAAAGACCATTGTTTAATTTTCATAACAAAATAGGGGCAAAGAGTACAGTTTAATCCCTAAACTCAGTTTTCTCACTAAGTATATTGGTGGTAAATAAACTATTCTTAATATATTATTTTAATTGGCACGAGCCAATGACCATTGTTTAATTGTCATAACAAAATAGGGACAAAGCGTACAGTTTAATCTCTAAACCCAGTTTTCTAACTAAGTATATTTGTGGTAAATAAACTGTTTTTAATATATTATTTTAATTGGCACGAGCCAATGACCATTGTTTAATTGTCATAACAAAATAGGGACAAAGAGTACAGTTTAATCTCTAAACCCAGTTTTCTAAGTATATTGGTGGTAAATAAACTCTTTTTAATATATTATTTTAATTGGCACGAGCCAATGGCCATTGTTTAATTGTCATAACAAGATAGGGACAAAGAGTACAGTTTAATCCCTAAACCCAGTTTTTTAACTAAGTATATTACTGGTAAATAAACTGTTCTTAATATATTATGTTAATTGGCAAGAGCCAATGACCATTGTTTAATTGTTATAACAAAATAGGGAGCAAGAGTGCAGTTTAATCTCTAAGCCCAGTTTTCTATATAAGTATATTGGTGGTAAATAAACTGTTTTTAATATATTATTTTAATTGTCACGAGCCAATGACCATCGTTTAATTGTCATAACAAAAGAGGAGGCAAGGGTACACTTTATTCCCTAAACTTAGTTTTCTAACTAAGTATATTGGTGGTAAATAAACTATTCTTAATATATTATTTTAATTGGCACGAGCCAATGACCATTGTTTAATTGTCATAACAAAATAGGGGGCAAGAGTACAGTTTAATCTCTAAACTCAGTTTTCTAACTAAGTATATTGGTGGCAAATAAACTATTCTTAATATATTATTTTAATTGGCACTAGCCAATGACCATTGTTTAATTGTTATAACAAAATAGGGAGCAAGAGTGCAGTTTAATCTCTAAGCCCAGTTTTCTATATAAGTATATTGGTGGTAAATAAACTGTTTTTAATATATTATTTTAATTGGCACGAGCCAATGACCATTGTTTAATTGTTATAACAAAATAGGGAGCAAGAGTACAGTTTAATCTCTAAATTCAGTTTTCTAACTAAGTATATTGGTGGTAAATAAACTGTTCTTAATATATTATTTTAATTGGCACGAGCCAAAGACTATCGTTTAATTCTCGTGATTAAGTGGATTAGTGACCTTAAATATATAATCTATTTGCCTTAAATATTCCAGATATGACCAAAAACTGTCTTTTTGTTATAAATAAATGTTTTATTTTGATTAATAAGATTTATTAAATACTTACTTTTAATTGCCATGAATAAACCAATTAGCTGTTTATTAAGTTTAATCGATTTACTATGAATACAATTTATTGATGTTTGACTTCCTTTCCGGTCCAATTAAGTCAAAAACCGCGTGGCTACTAGGAAGAAGCCGAGCCACGATCAGCCAACTCACAGGGATCCTCACGGGTCACTGTGGATTAGGGAGGCACCTGTTCAAGATGAAGGTCGGTAACGACCCCGTCTGTTCGGGTTGCGGGATCAACGAAGAATCGCCCTTCCATTCCCTAGGACTATGCGATCGGTTCGGCAGAATACGGCAGGAGATCTTCGAAGTGGCAACGGTGCGAAGAGAGGAGTCTGGACAGATATCGCGACCTTTTTAAGGAGGTCCGGTAGGTTTAGGCAGGGAGTAGGGTAGATATGTGGCTCGGACAGTTCGGGGAGGGCCATAATGGCCTAGTTGCCTGGCTTGTAGCCTCCCCACCCTTACTACTACTACTACTAGTAAAATAACTATTTATCCTAATAGGTAATGTTGGAAAACTGATTATTTTTGTTGCATATATTTACGTGTTCTACTATAAATAAAAATATAATCATAGGTAATAGATTAATGTTAAATACATATATTTGAGCGATTTTTCTCGGTGTAAAACGGTACTTTTATATTATAATTTATAATAAGTAATCACTAATTTTATTTTATCATAAATTACTTTTCCTTTTAAATTCTTAAAACTAAAAACGTGTTTTTAGACATTTAAAAAGCTTTAATTTTGTGATATACACTGTTTTCTAAAAGTTACCCCGCTTTCTTAACTTTTGAGCCAGTTGAGATATAAAGTTTAAATTCGAAAAATGTAAATAAGACAATATCGTCGGCTTACAAGTAAAGAGCACTAACTCCAAAACCATGGTTTTGAGATATTGACAAAATTAACTTTCATTGTTGTTTTTTAATTTTTGTAATAATTGTTTTTGGAAAAAAAACTACAGCAGATCGCAATGACATGTTTGGTCATAATAATGTCCCATTTGCAGTTTAATAAAGAAAAATTGAAGTAGTTTAATTCAACTAAATTTGAAAAAAGACATGGACTTAGTGCCTTTTACTTATAGGCCCACGACGTCGGCTTACAAATAAAGAGCACTAAGTCAATAAAATAATATAAAAAACAAGTATTTAAAGTTAAAACCCTTCTATTATTATGATAATTAAACGTAATGTATAACTATAAAGT
Source organism: Brachypterus glaber (assembly GCA_958510825.1). NCBI lineage: Eukaryota > Metazoa > Arthropoda > Insecta > Coleoptera > Kateretidae > Brachypterus > Brachypterus glaber. The sequence continues at coordinate 19,051,004 of OY294045.1, forward strand.
AGAAAACAAGAAGTTTACATAAATTTTCAAAAACTAGATATTTAAAAGAAGTGTTTGGACTTTTTGATTGTTTAAAGAACGTTTCCAAAATTAATAATAATAATAATGAATTAGTATTAATTATATGAAATTGCTTAATATGCCAGAACTAAGACAGTTTTCAGAGGCCATCGGCTGTGCCGGCAAAGAAGAGTCTCCTAAAGTCAATAATTATAAACACGTCGAAAGTACACGTAAAAAGCACTGTCATGTTACAGGTAAAGTTCTGTTTCTCTGTTCTGTCTCTATTCCATCAACTTTAACATAGCAAAATTTGAATGCTTTTGACAGTAAAATAAATAACGCGATATTGTATCATATAAATGATTCAAGCAATCATATTTTTATAAATTAACTGTTTTTTAGAAATAATAATATAACCTCAAATAAACAATAATTATTTTTCCCTGGTTGCTCTTTATTGTTTTTTAACAAAGCAAATATTTTGGCACCCGGACTACATATTTTAACTTAATTTTAGCTTGTAAAATACAAAAACAACACTACAAAAATGCACGTTTCGGCAAACAAACAAACACTAAGTCGCTTAGTGCAGAAACATTTGAAATAATCTACAAGTAAAACGTACTAAGTGCACTAAGTGGCTTAGTGCCTATTGCCAGATAAAATTTCAATCAAAATCAAATTGGTGCGTTTTGTATAGTGGGTAACTCCCTTGGCAGTCCACCTAGAAGTTAGTTCGGTTTACCTGTACATAGATCATCAAAAATTAATTACAGTGCCACAAAAATCCCATTTTTGCAAAAAAGTGACTTAGTGCCTTTTACTTGTAAGCCGACGATATAAGCTGTGTTTTAGCATATTTTAATATTTTTAATTTCTAAGATGTGGCCAGGGCGGCGTGGGCGTTAAATTCATTTTTTTTTGTCAAAAAATTTCCAATAAATAAATACGAAAAATTTTTTTTAACCCCCTCATAAAAAAATACAAAAAAGTAAAAAAAAATGTTCAAATGGAACATTTTATTATCTTTAAAATTATGTTTGGCACTGAGAGATTGTTACCGTAGTAAATACTAAACGTTTATGATTTTTTGGAACCCCACGAAAGATTAGTTAAAATTACTGGCGGTCTCTTGGACCGCAGTGTGTATAACCTATATTACGTCCACATCGTTTAATAGTCCAGTCAAATAGAACATGTAAATTGCAATAAATGTACACGGGCTGATATTTAAAGGGCAGTAGTGGATGGTAACAGAACACTACTGTTAGTTTTTTACCGGGTTATTTGCCTAAGGGGTGTTACGATAAAAATGCATATAGTAATAATTTTTACTATAGCCGAGCGCACTCTCAACTTTACGCTTTAACCTTTGTAACGCAGGATGCGTGCAAGTGAGAGGCTCAATCGTCTATAGTAATTGCACCGGCTATATAACCAATTTTGTTATGGAGGAAATTTCCAACAATTTTTGTTTGTATGATTTTTTTAACATATTAACCTCTTCAGGGACGAATTTTTCGTTTAAATTAATTTAGTAGCAAAACTTAACAATGCTTTTTATTGTCAAAACAAGTAAATAACTGAAGATGTGCGAATCTTGTCCATTGGATGTCACTTGTGATTGGAAACAAAGCAAATGGTAACAGCTATAGCCACTGAGCGTTAATGAATTCGGTGAATTTCATTTTGAGGAATTTATAACATATGTGCCTATGTCCCTGAAGAGGTTAATAACAATCGAGTTAATTTAAAAATAGACTTGTTGGAGGTGAAATTGGTTTTTTCCATTTTTCGGCCAAATTATTCATCGGACGATAAAAGTGGTTATGAGCAAACTTGTAGCTCTTGAAATTCTCTATAAGTTTCAGAGATTATAAATTTTCATAGGTCCTTTGGTACGGCGCAACTTTCACCGCCCACTGTAACCGTAACAAATTACTTATAAAAATTCATCATATATAAAACTTATAGAGAATTTTAAGAGCTACAAGTTTGCTCATAACAACTTTTATCCTCCAATAAATAATTTAGCTGAAAAATTGAAAAAACTAATTTTACCCCTAACATGGCCATACTAAAAATTTATAACTCGATTGTTATTAATATAATAAAAAAATGATCCAAACTATCTGTTGGAAATTTTTTTCTTAACAAAATTGGTTATATACATTTTTATCGTAAGATGCATATTTAGCGAGATAACGGCACTAACCCCTAAAATTTAAGATAGCGGGCATCCCTTACGCAAATCACTCGGAAAAAACTAACAGGAGTGTTCTGTAACCATCCACTACTACCCTTTAAAACATCAGCCCGTGTACATTTATTGCAATGTAACACAGGAATTTTTCGTTATTTGACTGGACTAGTGTTTTTTACCTCTAAATGGGTTTACACTTGCACATTTCGTTTTTACTGAGATAGGATTCACGGTAATCTTACCTGACGTCCGGATGAGCGTCCAGCATGGCTCTCATAAGCGTCGTTCCAGATCTTGGCACACCTCCGATGAAAATCAATGGAATTTGGCGATTATATTCGTACACTGAAAATAATATGATATTCTAAATAGGTTGTATGGTCCTAAAAAAATAGATTTTAGAGGAGTCCCCTAAATTTGTTTAGAATTGTATAAAATCGTGTATACCAAATACTAAAAAAAGTCTTCGCCTCTAACCAAATTCCAAACTAAAAAAAAAATATGACAAGAAAAAGAAAGTCCTCGCCTCTAACGAAATTCCCATATGTACGATTCTAATTTTATCAACTAATAAATTTACTAACCAAAAGATAAAAAAAAGGTCTTTGCCTCTACCAATTCTCCAACTCTGCCGCAAAATTTTCCAAACAAATTCCAACTTGCCGAGTTAATCTCATTAAAAATTACACTCAGGTTAGGCACAGTTATACATAATTATTCAAAAAGCCAAGGCATAAAACAGTTTTTTAAAGTTTAATTCACATTAAATTTTGACAAATTTTGTCGAAATTTTCATTTAATTAAAAAGTAATTTCATAAATATGAATAAATTTTCATTTCTTTTAAAATGTTTACATGAAATAATATTTTGGATTCTAGAAGCTCAATAATCTGTGTGCCTTTGACATATTATATCAAAGGCACTTTTTAAAGACTGTTTTTAACTGTTGGCACGAAAGTAACTTAATCTGAATGTAATAACATTTATTACATTTAATGTAATGTAAATTACTCAAAAAGTTAAAAATAGATTTTTAGGGTACCTCATTTCCACAGATTTTTGAGCTTCTAGAAGCCAAAAGAACCGGATCCAGAACCTAGTAATTTGGTAATAGCTTTACCTATTTGAATGTAATTTAAGACATATATAAAATACAGTCTAGATAAAATAATGACATAAAAATGCTCACCAGCTTACCGAATATATTGGCTTAATATTAAAAATTAAAAAAATACACTATAAAAATCGCATTGAAAGTTCTGTGAAAATACATAAAACTATAGTTTTATGGGGTAGGTGTCTTTACGGCGCAGTCCGTTACCGCGGCACCGTTACCACGCCATTACAGGGCATAGACTTTACAATACAATACAACACAAGTGGGGTTGTGAGGCAAGGTACTGCCTTTCAAATCACTGCGACTATTGTGAATCTCCTTTACAATTTAGTCCACATCAAACTTTAGGCTTCCAAAGAAGCCTAACAGTTTTTTGGGGGCTACTTGGGATATATCTGCAGGTCTTGGGTATACCAGTTCTAGATATTGCCGACGTTTCAGCGCATAGACTTTACCGCGCAAATACTTTTCGGCGAAAGCCATTACCGTGAAGAAAATCACCGCGAGGGAGGTTAATAACGCGCACAGACTTTATCGCGGAATCCATTACCGCGCATAATTATTTTTATGCTTTAGCAGAAAACAAATTAAAATTTAAAATTTTTGGTGTTTTAATTGTTTTGCGGGAAAAGAAATCAACATTTTATTGTAACAAGAAATAGAGTTCTAAAATAAAACAAAATTTATTTTTTTCTACGTTATTAAAATACTTTTACACGATATAGCTGCTAGGTCCGGGTTTTGGGCATGGCTAGTTTCCTTTCCAATATTTCCGTCAGAAGTATGCAAGCGCCCCTGCAGCAAAGAATATCCCAACTTTAAAAAAAAAATATTTTAAACAGTCTTTACTTTTATATACCGGGTGTAACAAGACCAAAGTAAACCACCCTTTTTTCTTTATTTTAAAAGTGATTCCAAATTTAACACATCTCTTAATGCCATAAAATGTCAACTTTTAACATAAAAAGTACATTTATATCACTTCCGGTTTAACCGGAAATGGCATCAACTTTTGATTTTTAAATGGGACATCCTATATATTTTTACATATTTTAATTCTACGCTTCATTCTGAAAACAATAATGCCAAAAAAGTGACATTTGAAATTTCAAAGTTGTTTTATATTTAATTTTTAGTTTTTATCGCTCTAATAGACTGCGCGGTAATGGTCTTCGCGGTAATTTTTAGGCTGTAAAGTCCGGCGCCCAGTTTGATGTATTTTTAGATAACTTTATAGGCTGCGTTCAATGCAAACAGCAAAACTAATCAAAAGTCATCAATTGATAAGTTTTGCTAGCAAACTGCTGAACAGCTAATATGTCACTTGTCACAACCACCATTTGAGGTTAGAAATACGCACAAAAAGTATATTCCCGCGCTTTTAAAAAATCAATCAAAAGTAATCATCTCAAAACGTTGATGAATAATGACATCTGTCAATCGAAACTCATCATAGCGTTCAGCAGTGATTTGACAGCTTTAAATGAGTTTTGATGAGCTTTGCTGTTTTGATTGAACGCAGCCAATACGATTTTTACAGTGCACCTTTTCAATGTTTTGATTTTAACCTACCTCCATTTCCACTGGATTCCGAAACCATTCTTTGTGATATGACGTAAGCAGCTGGCACTTTTCTTATATTCACCAAGCACAATACCGTTACATAAATGCCGGCAATGGAGATGATAAGCAGAAGCATCTTCTTCATGCCTTGCGTCCGGTAAAAGCCCGACATATGCATTATGCGGGTGTTGAATGGCTTTTTGGATGGAGATTAATGCATTATGTTCAGCTGAAAAGGAGAATACCTCGTTAAATGTACTGAAATACAACTTTTGTTGTAAACATTTACAATGTATAAATGTATACAATGTACTATGTACAGAGCGGTCCAAAAGTCACCCCCCCCTCTTAACTTTTGAACCAGTTGAGATATCGAATTCAAATTTGGAACTTTTAAATAAGACAACTTAAACTATCGTTTAGCATATATTTAATACTTTTAGCTCTTAAAATGTGGGCAGGGGGGCATGGGGGCACATTTTTTTAAATCGAAAGGGGGGTCGTGTAATACATCATTTTAAAGCTTATAAAATTATCCATTTAACTCTATATTTTTAAATAAAAAAAAAATTTTTTGGGTTTAAAATGGGGTTGAAAATGAGTATAAATGTCAAAATTCCTCTAAAAAAAAACAAATAATTTTTTAAAAATGCCTAATTTTATCATAAAAAAATGTTAATTATACTTTTAATCTAATTTTAGTTGACATACATAAATATTTATAAAAAAAAAACTTAAAAAATCGAATGTTTTAGCACAAAAAATTGAAAAATCAAAACCTTAAAAAACATTTTTAAAAAATTTAAAAATATTATTTTAAATAGAAAATTTTATAAGCTTTAAAATGATGTATCACACGACCCCCCTTTCCATTTAAAAAAATGTCCCCCCATGACCCCCTGCCCACATTTTAAGAACTGAAAATATTAAATATATGCTAAAAGATAGTTTAAGTTGTCTTATTTAAGAATTTAAGAGTTATAAATTTGAGGTCGATATCTCAACTCGTTCAAAAGTTAAAAGGGGGGGGGTTGACTTTTGGACCGCACTGTATATAAGGATTACAATTAATTTTGATTTCCATAAATAATTATTTATACAGGGTGATCAGTAACTGGCATACCTAAATTTAAGAAGAAAATAAAGGTTGGTCGGGAAATAAGCCAAACTAAAACAAGGTTTTTAATTAATTACTCTGGTATACCCTTTAATCTAGAGCACCGAGGTTTTGCATGTATACTAGAATAAGAGCAATTAGTTTGTTATTTTTTTTTTTAATTTATCCAAAGGCGTGCCTAGTCGGATAAAATATCTGAGGAATAACACATTTTTGCCTCCACTTTTTTATGTGTATTTTTTTAATTTTTTTGTTAAAAATATTGATTCCTTGATTAAAAATACATCAAAAATGTAATATAGCGTATCACTGTAGGATACCAGGAACATCCGTTAAAAAAAATGCAATTAAGAGGAAGTAACATTTTGTACCACCAACACTGAAAATAATTTTGCACCGATGAATACTTTATTGTATCAATGCTTATAATTCCTTGCCTTTATGCATAAATTCATTATAACAACGTTTTTTTTTATTAAATAAATTTTACATTACTTTTAAAAGGCTATTACTCCTTTAATATTAAATTTAGGTATTTCGGTGAAGAATACTTTTTTGCTGAGTTTTTAATGAAGAATCGATCATTCGGGGTTCACACTCATAAAATATTATACTATTACCTGATAATATGATTTATTTTATATGTGGCTATATTAACAGTACCGTGTTGGCAATTTTTTGATAACTTTAGCATAAATAAGTAGTTTTGTCTCTATAAGTAATATTTTATTTAAAAGTTACTTCGTTTAATTTTTATTAGCAACTATATATACGTATGAATGGGCATTAGCATGGGCATAATACCTTCACTTACCTTATGTTAATTTTTGAGGATTTTCGAAAATTTAAAACCGTCGTATAATACTCTTTAAGCTGTGAAGGGCATTATTCATAATAATAATAAATAATAATAATAATAATAGTAATAGGCAATAATCAAATAATAATTATTTTAATTATAATTATAATAGTTATTTTTATTTTTTTTATATTTTTCATATTTTATTTAGTTTATACAGTATATTTTAAATTATTTCAATAAATGCAGCGTATATGGCACGAGCATGGAAGATTATGGAGGAGCAGTTAGAAGCTTTGAAAATTTGATAATCAAGATTGAGAAGCTGGAGCTGTGTTCTATATAAATTATATGTATAACTTAACACTCTGTGGTGTAAAATACCTTAAAAAAGGTCCCTAAACGAGTATAAATAAATACTAAATACTAATAATAATAATAATATATTATAACTAAGCTACCCTGGTAGAAAAGTACATAAATCTAACTTAACATATCATTAGATTAGTGACATTTTTATGTTTAGTCTCAAACGTTATACAAAAACATTATAAAATATATAAATCTAACCCTAAAAACTAACCTTTGACAAAAACGTTATAAAATACATAAATCTAACGTTAGTTTCCCAACTAAATTCTAACCTTTTTCTAACCTTATTCTAACTTTAAATATTTTTTAAATTTCCATTATTAATACGTAAGCTATAGTAGAAAATACTCATTTCAGACAGCTATGTGCCTAGGTTTGATAATTATTTATTATTTCTATAATAAGTTTAAAAAAATATCCCCCAAAAGTCAAAATTATAGTAAGTCTGGCAACGCTGTACTATAATTAAAAAACTATTTTAGATTCTGAATGTATAAATAAATATAAAGTTTTTCTGAGAGGTAAACGTAAGTATCGAAGTATAACAGCATATTACACGAAAAATATTTAGGGCCACCTAAAATACATTAAGATTTATTTATATAAATAAATTTGTCTTCATCTGCCATTTTATGATGTAGGTAGAAATTTACTAGTTGGCCACGCCCCCTCCGAAAGTTAGAAATTAAACGTACTTATTACGTATTTCTAACTTAAAAATCTAACGTTAGATTAACGTTTGTAACTAACGTCTGATTCCAAAGTTAAAAAGCGGGACATTTGCACATATTTTATAACGTACTTTTATACAGTTTTCTAACGTTAGAAAAACGTTATTCTAACGTTAAATTTCTACTAGAGTAATTAAATAAAAACTTAATAAACTGATCCTGTCTGATAGACATGCAGTTATTCAATGATAATTTAATTATTATTTGACTATATTTCGGGCCAAACCAAATTAAACTGCATTCACTAATCTAACATTCCTCCCTAATTGGGATTTCCTAATTAACATATTATGTTTCAGTTATAATCTACTGCCTACAACATAATTAATTATACTTTGTTAATTTATTAGGTAGATTATATTTATTAATATTTAATACTAAAATTAGACGCGGTACAAAAGCCATCCCCCTTTTAAACAAGTGGAGATATCTACTTCAAATGTTCAAATCAAAAATAAGGGAACTTAAGAGCATATCCACAGTCTCGCATAAGAACGTAATACATAAGAATGCGATGCCGTGATTGGCTTGATGTGACATTTAAAATGTGGGCCACAAAAAAAAGGTCAATAACTTTATTGAAAACCATTGTGTTCCTATAAATTTTGAGGCGCCAATTTTGGATCTAAATTTAAAAAACTTTATTTTTATACCGAAAATAACGTTTTTTTAAAGGTTATCTTCAAAACTAATGCATTGAGGTGCTACTTTGACCTCAAATTCGGATTCAGCGCCTTAAAATACATGGGCCTTCCTATAGGAAGACAATGGCTTCTGTAACAACTTTTGTGTGGTTCTGTTATTAACTTTGCATTTAAATTCTGGCTTGCGAAAATTAGAACATCCTTACGAAAACTTATTTAAAATAACAGCTACAGTTACTGTAAACATAACTATTATACTTTTTCTTTCGAACTACAACTTCCAAAATTAATTGAGTTATAGCTAAGGAATAACGTTTCTGTATTATGAGCACGTATCCCGCAAAAGGGACCAATTTGTCTGCATAAACAGGCTTGATCAAAATCAAACTAAATATTTAATATGGAAATTATGTATTTATTATAATGCCCAAATTATATATAAATTATATAAAAAAAGTTTCCAACTTTTGCCATTTTTAGAAAAAAAAACTAAAATTTAAGTTCGAAATAAAACGCTATAAAAATTATTTAAATGGTCAAACTTTATTGAACAAATAATTATAATTTATAAATTATGTATGACATCGACTTTCATCAGAACTTTTATTGTCATCATCTCCATCACCAGTATTAATAGCTAAATCCGGTTAAATAATTAGATTCAGTACTTCAGGCAAATAGGCGTGCGTCTTTTTTTATAGGAGTCTGAAACCTGGAATATACACAATTTATAAATCATAATTATTTATTTAATAAAATTTGACCACTTAAATAATTTTTATAGCGTTTATTTTGAAAAAAAAACTATTTTTTTTTCTAAAAATGGCAAAAATTGGCAACTTTTTTTATATAGTTTATTACTACTATAAGTGAAGATAAAGACGGATAAAATAGTGAGTCTGGCAAATGATGGAAATTTTTTAAATTTAAGATTTTACAATTTTATTTAAATTTTTAGGTTTCATTGACCTTTTTGCATACTTAAAATCACCTTATCTTTAATTTATTTTAATTTAGGAAATCACTAGGGCTAATATAAGATATTTTCTATATCTGGACAATAAAATTCAATTCACTGAATTCTGACTACCTTAAAATGAATATTTTAACTAAAATGGATATAAAAATGTATTTTTAACTTCAAATAAGCTTTGTCATATTAAGTGTTTTAAGTTTAGTCTTTTTCTTACAATCGATGACCTTGGACTACTTTATAGCCTTAATTTCGCCTAATTATGACAACATTCTAAAAACCGACCCGCCATATTGGATCCGCCATTTTCATTTTTGGTATTTTAACCATTGGTCTACGTTAATTTTCCTAAAAAGAGTCTGTATACCAAATTTGAACAAAATCGAAAATAAAAAAATAAAAATGAATCACCCTAGTGTCGCGAAAATTTTTTTTCAGCTTTTTCACTATCATATTAGAAATCAGCGGTATCAAAAATACTCGTATGCAAAAATTTAGATTTTATTATTTCACTTTTAATGAAAGGACGCGGAATCCGTTATTGCCGATATATGCTTGCGCGGATTAATACCACGTGGTTATTGATTGCGTTAAAATGCGCGGTTTTTGTATGTCATTCGCGAAACTATTTGCGTATTTTTTTTTAGCGAGTTTAACGCATGTTTTTTTTAAAACTCGCTCAAAAAAGAAAATACGCAAATAGTATATTAATATACCAAAGTATTAGTTTTTTTTTTTGGGAATTTTAATATAACAGATTACTTAAAAAATATGTGTATAGTTTGACGCACGGATCTGTGGCTACGGGAAATATGTTTGGAATGTGTGTATAAGTGGGAGGCCCGTTGTAGGCACGCACGCCTTATAACGCTCTTAACGGAAAGAAGAGAGCACGAATGATTCCTCCCCCTTTCGTCGGAGACTTTCTTTCATGCGGAGAACTATATGCTTGCTTTTATCCCTTTTGTAAGAGTGTAATGTTTCAGATAGATGTTTGATAAGCTAAACGCAATTTTAATTTAAAATTGGGGTAAAAAAAAATTCATTTCAAAACCGGGCGTATTTTCAGTTTTTTTGCCTAGAAGTTTTCTTGGTGTTCTTTTTTTTTTCAATTTTTCTTATTGGAATATACTTTTTTATGTAAAAATACACAATCACAGGATTAACCGTTTTAAAAATTAATGAATTTAAACGTAAATTTTTACGCATTAAGAACCAAAATAAAAAATAAAAAAAATTATGAAGTCAAAGCAAAGTTTTTAATACTGGGTGGTGATTTTACATTAAAACCGAGAAAAAAAATCAATACACCTTGCCCAAAAATCATTTCTAAGGGAGCTACGTCATTCCTAAAATACACAATGCCTTTAAAAATAGGGACTAATTAGAAGGACATAACTTCAGGAATAATTTTTGCATCAAGGTGTTTTTGTCAAGGAGCAACTTTTAAGCCAGAGAGCGTTTTCGATTTCGAAATTCGGGATATTTTGATACAGGCTATACTCCGTCCAGTTATGCAAGATAGTAAGGGACGCGGCCCGTTTTACACCACAGAGCGCATAAATAGCATAATTATGCATAAATCGTAGTATCAAAAATTTAACAGATGTCGGTACTGTTTTCCTGGAAAGGGCCTATCCAAAGACTCGAATAACAAGCATAGTATATAAAAATGCTATGCCAGGATTGGCTTGATGTGTCGTCATGTATCTTGTAATGGTTGTTATGCCAGCCTCTGGATAGGCCTTAAGTTGTAATTGTAACCTAAAAATCTGACGTTTTCCTTGTGTTCAATATAATTTACGTTTGTACAATATGTAGAATTTGATTCTACTTACAGTGGGGTTAGGCTAAATGTGACACCCAGGGTAATTGTGACATGTCCTGTTATAATTCTTCTAAACTAGTTTATATCCAATCCAACCCTGGCATTAGGTTTTTGACAGTATTAAATATTTCGCATAAAACTTCGATTTGATTTAAACTTGTATAGAAGAATTATAACGGGACATGTCACAGTTACCCTGGGTGTCACATTTAGCCTAACCCACTGTACCTTAGATTAAGCTAGGTAGCAGAATACAGTCGCAGCGTAAGAGACAGATGTGGCCGCTTAGGCGGATTTACTCCAGCATCATCCTGCTATCGTAGATATACACTTGATTTATTTTCTTTTATGTTGTTTCGTGAAAATATTACTTTAATAGTAAAGTTTTAAGTGAATCGTGAATATTTATGTTTTTTTATTTTGTGATTTTAAATTTTAACGTGGAACTGTTGAACATGTAAAGTCAATTTTTTTATAAATTTTAAAGATAAATTTTTTATATGTTGGCGTCTGCACAAACATCACTACAGGGTGAGACGGTTTTGCGTAGGCCGAAAATTATATTAGATTGAGCTGGCAAACTATCCTATGGAAAATGCCATTATTGGAATTGGAATTGGTAGCAAAATAGTTTCTTTAAGGAGGCGTGAGAATAGGGACCACTTTAAGAATTCTTGGTCAAAAATTGTATAGGTGCCTTCGGAAGTTACTAGTCCACAGAAGTACCTAAGTATGCACAATGGGTATTTGGCTCCTTTGAAAAATAATAGATTAAAATAATCAATTAAGTCAACCAAATCACCTGTGCAGATGTCTTTAAAACTATTACCAATAAAAAAAGGACTTCTTCTGTTGGACATATCCCTGCCTAAGCTTTGTATGTGCAAAACGCTGAAAGGCTCATTTTTTTCTTTTTGAAACGTGGGTAAATAAAATTACTCGAGACGAAATTTAACTCTGCCTGGTTAACTAAATAAATATTATACGACTTGTTTTCTTATAAACACTGTATATTTTATTAGTTTTTGTAAATATTATCACTAACGCCTTTGAAAACACTGCTTCAAAGTCAAAGCGTCCTTTTTTTATTTGCATTTCATAATAAAGTCATTGCAGCATAGATTTTATAATGAAACTTATACACTGCAGGGCAAAAGTCATGAAAACTAGAAGGCCGTGGAATTTTTAAAGAAACCGCGACTATGCTTTTACTTAGTCCGGCAGTTATTAGCATTTTTATTCAAATTGTCAATTTTGACAACTGTCTAAATGTTTTTTTTTCTACTACCTGGTTAAGTGCTAGCTTACATATTATCTACCGTTGTCAAGGCTTGTTTACTTTGGCAATCAATAAGATCAGTGAACTCATTTATTATTGACCGTTGTTAAGCATTGTTTATTGACGACGGTCAATAATGAAAAAAGTTTAAGACAACTACTAACTTTTTCCAACCTATTTGTCTTATTTGACAGCTATGTCAAAATAATTTTTAAACTTTATTTTTACTGATATTTGGAGTTGTTAGCTTTAGGTAGTAGAAAAAATAGTATATGCACCAAGTATGCGAACTGTCTTAAGTGTTCTCCACTTCAGTCTCGAACACTAAAGACTTAGTTCGCATACTAGGTGCATAATATACTATTTATGTATTTAACCCCTTAACGCACTCACCCAAGTTAACTCGTTTGGACTGTGTTGGCTCTTTTCTGCTTACCCGCGTTAACTTTAACCCCTTCACTCATTCACCCGAGTTAACTCGTTGTCAGTAGGTTAGCTCTTTTCCACTTACCCGAGTTAACTCGGGCGACTTATATTTTGCCAAATTGGTGAAAAATTAACCACTTTTCCGAAAAAAAGTGGTGCGTCAAGGGATTAAGTTTTTAGTAAAAATACTTTACGATTTTATCATTTTAATGCTGTCAAAGTTTAAATTATTTAAATTTATTTTAAAAGAAGAGTTTATGGTCTTTTTTAAGTGAGCTGTGCGGCGTTTTTATACAGGAATTTAGGAAAATATTCTTAGTTAGGGGCTGTCCATATATTACGTAACGAAATTTTTCAAAAAAAATGACCCCCTCCCCCCCCTGTGTAACAAACTGTCACATTTACCAACATCCCCCCCCCCCCTCCCCCCTGTGTAACGCGTAACAATATAAAAATTTGTAATATTTTTTTCTAAAAATATCTTGATACAGAATTCCGCATAATGCCAGACGGTAAAAAGACAGTGTAAAAATAATACATATTTATTATAATAATACATGTACTTAAACGAAAAAGTCACTCAAACTTTAAAAAAATATTCATAATCAATATCACACAGGGAAAAAATACTAGGTACCTCTTTTTACACTGAGTATCACATATAACACGTATATTGTTTAGGCACCGGTACACAAAATAGTACACACATTGGTGTTCTGTGAGTACACATTCCGCGCGAAAATGTATCATCGCCGATGATTCATCGGCAAGATCACGCAAGAACAGGGCCGTAAGATTTTTTTTAATATCAATGTCAACAGTTTTTTTACTGATTACAATATTATTTAAATATGCATAGTTTCGTCAATTTTTGTGTGAAAAGGGGAATTATGGGCCACTAAATAGTAATTTATGTTAAAATAAAAATACATCTGCCAAGCTTAGGATATAAACATTAAATTTATTAAATTCCGTTACGTTACCTAGACCCCCCCCCCTTCCCCCTGTCACAAACTGTAACAATTTTTCTGACCCCCCTCCCCCCCCCTAGGCGCGTTACGTAATATATGGACAGCCCCTTAGGGAGCTAACTTAAAAAATGTGGACACGCCGGACAAAAGCATAATTTTTTTACATACATACTAGTATACTTCCTATATCGTAAGCTTTTAATTTTGAGTGGGATCCACTTCACCCCATCACCCACATGGCATCTTGAAAAATATAGGTTCAATTATGGGTCAGTTTCTTGAATTTCAAAGGGGAAAAATAGATTTGGCTGTAAGTTATATCATGCATAGTATTATTCTCTGGGATAATAAGTCAGGATATAAAAGTGTTTAAATCCTATTTTTTTTTAAATATTTTTTTTTGAGTTTTTTTTTGATTTTTTTTTTTGATTAAAAAAAAAACATTTTGGCCGTCACGCTCTATTAAAATGAAAAGTCCCACGCCACATGCTTTTTATTTTAAATCAAAAAATGTTTCATATGATTTATGCTGTCTTATTAAGGGTTAGAGGCAGCATTATTTTCGTATTAAATTAAGGCACATCAAATGTTATCCTATAAGATTAACATGCGAAACGTGTTACTATACACGTAGAAACATTATGTATGATACACGCATTTGCTTATGTATACTGATGTGGCGATTTGGTTCCTGCCAGTGTGTATATGGAGGGATAAAAATTAGTTTTTGGAAAAAAACATGGACAATATTGGAAGTAATATTTTGGATGTGTAGTTTATCAGGTTATAAATTGTGGTTAAAGTACCCCTCGTTAACTCCAATTTATAACCTGATAAACTACGCACCCAAAATACACTATTTTTTTAAATAATATTTTTTCATTTATTCTTCTTTTTTCGAAAACAAACAATCCTTTTCCTACGATCCTCTATAAAAATTACATTTTTTCTTTAGAAAACGCCTTATATCACACTAGTTTGATATTTTCATATCACCTTAGTTTGATATTTATGTATGGAGGGTTGCCTAACTTTATTTAGATATTTACCTCGTAGATTCTAAAAATTTTATTCACCTTGTTTTATAAGCCGATTTCCACCTTTCACCACAGCATTTTTTGATATATTTTATGTTTTTTAATTCAAATATTTCTGTCCAAACGCCTTATATCACCCTAGTTTGATATTTTCATATCACCCTAGTTTGATATTTATGTATGGACGGTTGTCTAATTTCATTTAGATATTTACCTCGTAGATTCTACAAATTTTATTCACCTTGTTTTATAAGCCGATTTCCACCTTTCACCACAGCATTTTTTTGATATATTTTATGTTTTTTAATTCAAATATTTCTGTTTTTCATGTCAAAAATTGAAACTATAATTATAACGTTACTATTTAGACCATTACTGTCTAGATTTTATAAAAAATACTTAATTTTAATTTAGTTACCTTACAATTTATAAAACAAAACAAAATACACACTATTTTTCGTATGATATGTAAAACAGTACAATTTTACTGTCTTATATGGCAGCATACCACAGAAATTTAAACTTAACTAGCAAACAACAGAACACAAACTATCAAAGTTTGCCTTCATATAGGCATATAGGCAACCCATTAAACAGCTATGTAAATATAAAATCAAGTAAAACTAAAGGTAAATAAAAATGATAAATCCTGTTTGACATACATATAAAATTTGTGCTATTTATTATTATTTTCTGCTTTGCTTTTCTTAAAACGTAATAAAAATTAAAAAATTTTAAAATAAGAAACTTCATATTTTTTCGGGATCGTAGGAAAAATAGTGTACATAACTCTTTGGAAAGTGTTATTCATACACTCTCGTGAAATATGTCACTTTCCACGCTAGTTATGTAATATACTATTTCGAAAAAATATGGAAAAAATGAAAAGTAATAAGTAGTATAAAAAAATTGTAATCTATATTTGGATTACTCTGTATATGTAATCCCACACCAATAATCAAATCCCTTTTTGGACTGAGTATATATTTTAGGTTTACCAATTTAAATTTCAAAACTGCATTATTACAATAAAACTAGTATCAAAGGAGTATTCTGAATAGAAAAACCATATTCATGCAGCAGAGGTTAAAGATTGTGAATGTATCGAAATATGAATAAAATATAATACCTGAATTTTCCCATTACTTTATACGTAGATACGTATATTTTTTGAATTTTTATCCACTATAGCCAACGAAACTCGTAGAGCATATAATAGAACTTCTATTATAGAAGCTTTCTAGGGTTAGACAGGATTGAGCAAGAAGGCTTTCTCATCACTTTAAAAATTATTACTTGGGTACCTATAAACCTAATAAATTTGAAATACAGTATATTACATAACTAGTGTGGAAAGTGACATATTTCACGCGAGTGGGAAGGTTTACGAACGAGTCGCCAGGCGAGTGAGGAAACCCCACGAGTGTATGAAATACACTTTCCAACGAGTTATGTACAATATTTTTCCTACGGTCCCGAAAAAATATGAAGTTTCTTATTTTAAAATTTTCTAATTTTTATTAATTTTTAAGAAAGGCAAAGAACAAAATAATTATAAATAGCATACAAATTTATATATGTAGGTATATAAAACAGGCAATATTTTCATTTAGCTTTAGTTTTCTTGGTTTTATATTTAATACAATACATAGCTATTTAATGGGTTGCCTATTCCTAAATAAATGCAAACTTGAGTTTGCTTATTAAATTATATTTATGTGGTTATATAAGACAGTAAAATTGTATTGTTTTACATTTCGTAAGAAAAATATTGTGTATTTTGATGTTTTTTATGTAATGTAAAGTAACTAAATAAAAAATTAAGTAATTTTTATAAGATCTAAGGGCCACTTGCACCAAATTTTAGTACGGGATTAACTCAGCTAAACCGAGTTTAAGTTAAAAAGGCTGAGTTCTTTGGTGAGCCGTCAATTTAATCCAAGTTTAAAGTTAAACCAGCATTGATGCAAGTGGCCCTAAACGGTCTAGACTAGACAGTAATGGTCAAAATAGTTACGTTATAACTATAGTTTCTATTTTTGACATGAAAAACAGAAATATTTGGATTAAAACACTCAAAGATTTAAAAGGCTGTGGTGAAAGGTGGTTTATAAAACAAGGTGAATAAAATTCGTAGAATCTACGAGGTAAATATCTAAATAAAATTAGGCAAACCTCCATACATAAATATCACACGAGTGTGATATAAAAATATCAAATTAGTGCGAGATGAGGCGTTTTCTAAAGAACAAAAGAGTGTGCTAAATGTCATTTTCATATAGGATCGTAGGAAAAAGAATTTTCCTACTTCCTACACCGAGACAAATACGCCTAACAATGAAGTTTTTTTTTTCTCTTTTCTTTTCTTATAATTAGCTACAGTAATAAGTTATCACAAGTGATATGTTATTACCAACTTACCCCTACAGGAGCTCCCTCCCTGGGAACTGCTTCCAATTCTTACGACCGGACCGACGCGTCACCACGCGTTGCGACTTTCGGCTCAGGAATTGTAGCCAAGCATTTTAACCAAGCATGGATTGCCAGTATTGGCACAATATTGGATAAACCTTGACTTTCCTTCTCTCCACATCCCCCTCCCCCTTTCCCCGCTCCATCGCCAATTCATGACAGATGCAACTCCAGCATCAGTGAGCAGAGACTCACTCCCCCAAATATCCATTTTAAAAAACTAATCCTATTTCACACAAATAAGCCATAGGCACTGAGTCTGTCTTAAATTGCGCTAAGCACCCAACCGATATTGCCCCAACCAATTTATTTATTTATTATAGTAATAATGCACTATTGGCCAAACCCTGGCAATGAATTAAGCAAACAAGCAACGCCAATGTTTGAAATAGAAGTTATAGGGATATATGTTTTTTTACCTGATTTTAAGGAAGCTCCCTTAGATATATTCCATTTTCCATGAATTCGAAAACGCTATTGGTTAAAGTTAACACTTAATTAAAAAATACCTGGAAAAAAATTACCTCGAAAGGACATTACCTATGTAAGGACGTTAGGTCGCAAGATTTTACCTTACATGGACATTACATCGGATAGACATTACCTGGAAAGATTTTACTTCTAACGAATTTTACGTCGAACGAAAAGTGTATTTTTTATCCGTTTTTTCCAGTTTATTGTTTATTGCAGTTTTTGGTTCAGATTTTATCATTTATAAATTATTTTTAAAAAAAATTAATACGGTAATTATTATTATTATTATTAATGGGGACCTGCAGGCAATTTTATGGGGCACATAGTTGTAGAAATATTAGATCCGGTCAAAAAAAAAAAGACTGACATAGTAGAAGGTAGGTTTCTACTTTGCCAGTCTTTTTTTAACCAGATCTAATATTTCTACAACCCACGGGCTCTTTTCACGACATTTTCCATGACGGCGCCTAACCTGTCTGGCTTAAGAGAACGTTCAAGTATTACGTAACGCAAATTTTGATCATTTTGGACTTTCGAGGTAAATTTTTTCGAGGTAACGGTGTTTAAGGTAATTTTTTTAGAGGTAAAAATTTTCAAGGTAAAATTTTTCCAGATAATTGTTTTCGAGGTAAAGACCCCTATCCGTTTATATAAAGATGTCAGTGTTTTGATATCAGAACATCAATTTATTATAAATTTAGGATTTTAATTCAGCAGACTGTGTAAACTAACATATCCTTGTCGTCTATTGTTCAACTATTCATCAATCTGTATGTAGACGGGATAAAATGTAAGAAAAAGGAAAAGAAAACTATTAGTGCAATAGGATCATCCCTGGGGAGTCGTTTGTAGAAGTCTAATAGCCCAAAGAAACCTTTTTTAAGCGTTCCAGCTGTTTATTTTATATTTAAGGGTTCGATTTTGTTATAAACTATACTAAAGTTATTTGTTTCAGTAATTATACAGGGTGTCCCTGAAATGCTTGGCCAAACATAAGGGATGTATAGAACAAAACTGTGAAAAAAGTTCCTATAGACATGTGTCCAGAAATGATTATTTAAAGAGTTACTTACGAATTTTAAAATATAATAAGCAAAATAAATATTAAGGTTGTCATTTCAACCTCTTAACTCGATCAAGGTACCTACGCATTTTAGTTTCTTAGTAACTAAGTTTCAGTCATCAAAAAAAGTTTGACGTTTTTAAATTATTATAAAATGTTTCAGGTTTTGAAATTCCTAATTAACTTTTTAAATAACCATTTCCGGACACATGTGAGACATGTGTCCGGACATTGCCTATAGGAACTTTTTTCACAGTTTTGTTCTATTATCCCGTATGTGAAGTTTGGCCAAGCATTTCAGTGACATCCTGTACAGTATGGAATTTTCAAAATAAATAAATTCGATAACTCTGAAAATAAAATTTTTTAGAAAAACCTTCTCGGACAGCTCGATTTTTATTTTGATTTTATTTACAGAAGTGACGCCATAACCTTTTTCGACCAAGGCTCGGGGAATTTTTCAAATCTCTTAAGATAAAAATACCAAAACCACCTTTTAAATAAATGGATTAAGGTATTATTACCTGAAAATAAACTGTTTAAAGGTAAATAAAATGACTGGGAAAATCCCTTGGATATTACATGTTTATATTTTTATAGAGCTTAAAGTTAAAATATAAGTAAGTAAAAAAATAATCTGTTTTTGTTGCCTGCTTTGAGTGGTACAATACGGATGTTTAAAATGGATATTAAGTTTAGTGTTTTATATATTATTAAGATCAAGGTATGTACCTTAAATTGCTGGCTTATTTTAAGTAAGTAACTTTTTAAATCATTTCCGGACACATGTCTATAGGAACTTTGATATTAACATTTTTTTTTACACGCTCTTGTTATAATATAATAAAAGCACACAAATCATGTGTCTATTCGAGCGAAAACGTACATAAGCGTCAACATGTAGATTTTAAAGTTATGCTTTCACATCATAGATAACAAATTTTTGGTCAAAATTAAAAAATTCAAAATGGCGGCACAAATATGGAGGACGACTTGTGTCATTTCTGGTCGATTCGAACTAAAATCGGTATCAGGGGGTTTTTGGGGTCGTAGATTACGAATATTTGGTCAAAATTAAAAAATCCAAATGACGGCGCCAACATGGCGGACGATTTGTGTCATTAATGGCCTATTCAAACCAAAATCGGTATCTGCTGGTTTTCTGTGTCATAGATTAAAAATGTTTGGTCAAAAATTCCAAATGGCGGCACCAACATGGCGGCGACTTGTGTCATTTATGGCCTATTGGAACCAAAATCGTTATCTGGAATTTTGTGGGTCGTAGATTATGATTTTTTGACTAAAATTAAAAAATTCTAAATGGCAGCTCCAATATGGCGAATTTTGGTATTTATGAACTATGCCGACACAAAATCGGTATTTAGGGATTTTTGAGGTCGTAGATTATGAATTTTTGGTCAAAATTAAAAAAAATACATATTTTTCTAGGTTTTTAATGAAATTTACTATATTTAACCCCCCAATTGACCTCCTTAAGCCTTAGATTTTTACAATTATTTTTTTTTTTTCGTTATCAGCAGCTTATTTATAGTTGGTTATGGTTTTAATTTTTTAATTTTTTTTTTATTAAAATTTACAAATTTTAATCCTTTAAAACGTAACCCCTTTAAGTGTTAGATTTTTTAACTATTTTTCTCGTTATCAACATATTATTTTAAGTTAATAGTTTTTAGAACTTTGTGCTTTTAGAAATTGAATTTGCCCCACTGTGCAAGGGCGCATCTTTAAAAATTTAAATAGAACTATATGCCAAGTGACCCGTTAATTGAATGTGTTTTTTTTCTTTATTTCTGGTTTTAATATTGATTTGTTTTAAAACATTGGACCAGCCTTTCTCGAGTTTTTCAACATTTATTTCTTTCAAAATGACTTCTTTGATGAACTGCAGCTCGCTTCAGACATGATATTGTAGCCATATCCATATGAACTTTTTGTATTATTTTTTGATATTTTATTACTATGGGAACGTTCAAGTATTACGTAACGCAAATTTTGATCATTTTGGACCCCCCCATGTAACGCTGTTTTCCTATACCATTAACATTAGCGTAACACTCCAAAATGACTCCACCCCCCTAGGAGCGTTACGTAATACTTGAAGGTTCCCTATTTAATATAAATTTCTTTTGTTTTCGTATTAAAAAATACAATCAGAAATTATTTTCGATCGTAAAAATTGTAAAAATTAGAATGGAATTTAATAAAGGGTCCAAAAAGCATTTAAGATTTTTTTATTTTGTTTTTTTAATTATGGGCCCAATTTTTTATAAATTACAATTGTGTAAAATTAATTTTTTGTCTATGTACTCCTGAGGATGGAAACAAATGTTTAAATATTTCCGGAACGTTGACGCCCACCTAATTATTTAGTTTTTATTGTCCAATATCCCAAGATTTTCCTACACCACATATTGATAGCATTTGTAACTCAGCATCAAAACTCTTGGGGTTTTTCTCGAAAACGGTTAATCCTACAGTATTACAACAAGAGTACCTTTTTTATGTATTTTGACCTAAGGAATCATATTTCAAAAATAAAATTGCAAAAAAATTCACAGAAAAAAGTTTGGGACAAAAAACTGATAAGTCCCCCCGTTTCGCACACCCCTGGTTTAAATAAGTACGTGAAAATGACATACAAAGATGGGCCTTATTAGGATTAATTCACGTGCAAAACCTCGTTAATATATCTCAAAGGGTTCCTGAGTTATTAAATAAAAACCGATTTTTTTAGCCAATTTCAAAGGAGCGTAGCTACCTTATGACGCATTTTTAGACATATGTTTATAGGAACTTTTTGTCATATTTTATCATGTAGACTCTTAAAATTTCCTACGCTATTTCAAATACACCCTGTATTATGTGCAATAATTTCAATTTATTAAATAACCAAAATATTGATATCAACTTTAGTAAATTAAAACAAATTCTTATCTTAGAAAATTTAATTGTAGATTAAATAAAGTTGTTAAGTATATGTATAGTATTATAGATTTGTATCTAGTATATTTAATTACTGTAGTATCGTGTATATGTTTATACACTTTGTCCTGTAAACGGTGTATTCTGTTGGACAATTAAGCAAAGTGTAAAGCAAAGTATACTTAGAAGATTTCCCTTTGTTATCATTTTAACCGGGAAAGCACTTCTATCTTTGCACTGTATTTATCTTGTAATGCAGAATCTGCATACCAAATGTTCTGTGAAATAACAAATTGTAAATTAGTTTTCTATAGTCTACCAATGTGATTTTAATACAGATTGCAATGGAACTTTTTATTATTCAATTTAAAATAAACTGAAAAACGAAAATAGAACTATCGTTTGAAAATTCGATTTAAATAACTAAAATCACAACGTTTATACTCCCAAATAGCACAAAGTACAGCATCAAGCTATCGGACTAGTTTAAAGCAGCTCTTCATTCCATTCTACACTGCGCATTTTTTGAAGTGGATATTGTGAATATCTCGAATTTCATTAACTTAAAAAATGTTTTCAATTTTTTTTATGTTCTCCCTTATTATTTTAATACTCCTTTAATTTTAGGCAGTTTGTATTTTATGTTTATTGTCGAGCAGAATAAAAGAAACAAACCTTTAATTTTTTAATTCACGAGGTGGTTTCATCCTGATATTATTGGTATTATTATAATAAAATAAATAAATTGTATATTGTCAATACCAATGTATATTGTTGGAAAAAATTATTTTAATTTATTATATTTTTTGTTTTTATTCATATTCATTTTATAAAATTTAAAAAAATTAAAAATTTAAAATTTATTTTTAATGTAATTTTAGACCATCCTTGTATATCAAAAAAAATTTATTTCAAATACAGTTATCAATGTTTATCTTGACTTGCTTTGATTTGTTACCCAAAGATGACGTCCCCACCTTTTGATTCGATTATAATTTATTTGTCATTGCTTGTGTAAGGTTATGTTTTCGTAAACATCTGCAAGCTATTCGCAGTTTATGTTTTTCTCAAAAAGAAAAATATTAATTTGATTATGTATGTTTTTATATTTTAACACACCATTTTTGTGACATGTCTTAAGGTTAGTGCAATTTAAATCTATTATTAATTTTTAATTTTTACATAACCTATAACCTAATGATATATTTTCGTTCATTATGTAAACTTTTTAGCCTCCGAAGATGAAGTTATTTGTATAGAAAACTTCGAAATGCATCAGGCAACAATCTAAAATAATTTTTTTCCACAATATACATTGGTATTGACAATATACAATTTATTTATTTTACTTTAATTTTTTGTAAACTTTATGTGAAATACCTATCTAAAAATATATTATACGGTTAATTCTTAGTAAGAACAATTTCTTAGTTATGAAAGTACCACTATACAATGCCTCCAAGGAGACTTTCTTCTGACGATTTTGCGGCTATCATAGCGCTTTTGCAACACGGGGGTCATACACAAACACAAGTAGCCCAAATCTACAATGTCTCACAAAGTGTGATTAGTCGGGCTTGGAATAGTTTTCAATACGGCATGGTGGTGGTCGACAACGAGCTACAAGTAGGAGGCAGGACCATTTTGGTAACCACTGCCAGAAGAAATGGCGAACTTTCTGCCTCCAGGCTTCGTGCAGATACTGCGGTCCATGTAAGTCTGTCTACTATTAGAGGAAGGTTGCATGAAGCTGGTCTAAGAGCCAGAAGGCGTGCTCGACACCCCTTTTAAACAGGCGGCACCGTGCTGCCCGCAGAAGATGGGCAAACAATCATAGTAACTGGGCTGAAGCAGAATGGGGTAACTGTTTATTTACAGATGAATCCAGGTACGCATTATATCACTCGGACAGCCGTATTTTAACATAGCGTGAACGTGGCGAGAGATATTATGAAGAACATATGGCTCCTACTGTTGCTTTTGGAGGTGGCTCTATTACAGTTTGGGGTGAAATTTCTTTATAGTCGCGCACGGAGTTGCTTATCCTAAACCGACAGACTATGAATGCACAACGGTATCACGATTTGGTTATTCAACCTATTGTTGTTCCATTTGCCCTTGAAATTGGTCCTGACTTTGTTTTTGTCGACGATAATGCCACGCCCCACCGCGCACGTATTGCGAGTTTAGCGTTGCAACATCATGGCATCTCTCGAATGGAGTGGCCCCCTTATTCACCCGACTGCAATCCAATTGAGCACGTATGGGACCGTCTCCAAATGCAGCTTCATGCTCGAAATCATCAGCCACAGACTCTTGAGGAGCTTGCTAATGCTCTTACAGAAGAATGGCAAGCTTTGGATCAAGAGTTTATTCGTTCATTAATTATAAGTATGCCAAGAAGGGTGCAGGCAGTTCGTACAGCAAGGGGGGAACCTACCAAGTACTAATTGTGAAGATGGAGAGGCCAACCTTTTATTTTTTTTTAGTTTTGTTTCATCTCATTTTTTATGAATTTTATGATTTATTTTCTTATTGGTACAACTTTTTTCTTGTTAAAGCAATTTCCTTAATTTTTTTAAAAATAATTAGAGTACTTATTAAAGCATATTTTAATAATAAATTTTTGTAAAATATTTTTACTGGTACGTTTTTTTTATAAAGAATTTGAATTATCCACTTTAAAAAACGCGCAGTGTATTTCTAGCCGATTCTACAATTTCCCTGAAATTTATACGTCCTACATTCTTTATTATTTATAAAGAAATTGCACTGCTCTACTACAGAATTTTCACAATCAATGAGAAAATCCCTACCAAAATGTCATATAGCTGCTATTTCACGCTTTTTTGCGATCATCATCATTCTTTATTATTTGTAAGCGGTATTCCATCCTAGGCCTTCCTACCTTTTTTTACTCCCAGCTAGCTCTCCAAAAAATCATTTTAAGGATACTTTCTTAAAAGTTAGTTCTTATGTCTTAGTATATGAACCATCATCTTCTGTTAACTGGACATTTTCCCAAAATACCCTTTTTTTCAATTTTCCCCAATATACTCTACATTTATAACGTAACGTGTTGTATCTGACAATACCATCCGAGAACTTTTAATTTATCCTTAATAAAGAATATGTGATCCAAATTTAAAGTCCTTATAGAGGAGAGACCGACATACTAACATATAGATCGACAGACAGATAGATCGACAGACAGATAGATCGACAGAGAGGCCGATCTAAAGACAGCATTATTTTCGGAAATGATCTTTTTTTGTATATATGTTTTTAATTTTTTTTCACCAACGCAAGACTGTCCTTGACTTGACTTTTATATAAGAATTTAATTTTAAACCACATAAGCAAACACTTAGAAGTTAGAAAATAAAAGTTGAAGTACCTTACATACTCTATTTTTTACATTTTGCATACAAATCAAGAAAAATTCCCACAGGCCTGTAATATATGGTGTAAATAAACAATTTATAGGTTAAGTTTTTACGGTTAACCGTATCTAACTCACCTCCGAACTTGTGTTAGGTGCGGTTACTGCCGGTTAGTGACGTCATCGCTTCCCCTCACTTACCGTATGTAACCGATTATCACAAAACGAGTTTCAGTAACCTGGTTAGTTCCGGTGACCCGACAAAAAATTGGCTATAGAGGCGTAAACTATTATTTTTTACAATTTTGGCGAAGGCGGAGTTGGGGTTACTCTTTCATAATCACCAAAAATAAATGCAGACTGAGATAAAAACAATAAAATAATTATAAAAATCTTAAACCATTTTCGCAAGAAAGTGCGGTTGAACCGTACCGTTTTCAGTTCATTTGTTCGGCCATAGTCCATTTTGAAGTTTAAATGAGTACATTATTGAATGAACCATTTTATTTTCATCGGTCGAAAAAATATTGGATTATTGCAATGCAGCATAGCAGTAATTTCATTACCGTAATGGGATTTTACTTTTCGTTTTTTCCACTTTACAAAAATAAAAACATTAAAATATACCTGAAATAAAAGTGATGTTTAAAAAATATAAAAAAAAAATTAAAAATTGTTTTACTGTAATTGAAGTTCCTGTTTAGTTTTTTTATTTTATTTTAACAAAAATAGCTGTTGCAACATGGGATAATAGTATTTATATACTAAGGTAAAGAAAACATTTTTTATAGCCGAGCGTATTAAATCCCGAGCTGCGGGGGATTTAAGAGTGCGAGGCTATAATAGTCTTCTCTACCGTGGTTTATATATTAGTTTTTTCACTACTAGCACTATTTAACTATTTTTATTCAAATAATAATAGTATATGACGCACCTAGTATGCGAACTAAGTCTTTAAGACAGTTCGCATACGTGGTGCATATAATATTTTTTCTACTACCTAAAGCTAGTAATTCCAAATATTAGTTAAAAATATAGTTTAAAAAATATTTTGACATAGGTGTCAGTTTGACATATAACTTGAAAAAAGTTAGTAGTTGTCTTAAATTTTATCATTATTGACCGTCGTCAATAAACAATGCTTAACAACGGTCAATAATAAATGAGTTCAGTGATTTTATTGGTTGCGAAGGTAAACAAGCCTTGACAACGGTAGATAATAAGTAAGCTAGCACTTAATTAGGTAGTAAAAAAAATAAATTATTAACAGAATAGTATATTCTATAAATAGTATGGAATAGACAATGTTCCGCGCGAGCGGTAGGCGAGTATGACGGTCCCGCGAGCGCGGAATGACTATTCTATACGTGTTATAGACTATACTTTTTCTTCGACTGCAAATATGAAACACTGTATGGCTTTAAACTGCGGACAAGGTTAAAAACAATGTTTTTTGTGACTAGACATTGTAAATGCAACAAAACACATACTTTTAAATAAAGCAATGAATGTTATTTAATAATTTTATCAAATCAGTACTTAAAAAGGATTTTTATTTAATTTTAGCACATATTTACAAATTTTAATGCAAAAATTGAGGGTTATGTCAAATTTTTGTGACAGATATCAGGTTTAAATATTTAACAATAGATGAAACGTTTTAATTTTTTAAACTAAATTGATAAAAAAACTGGTCAAATATTAAGAAAAACTAATAAACTTAATTTTAACGCAAAACTTTAAATTGCATTAAATTATTCAACATTTCATGGTAAAATATACATATTTTTGCAAATTTTGCTACAGTTTTCTTTACTTTTATAAACAAGAGATAGCACTACATGTGCTCATTTTCACACTTGATACGGAATATTCATACCGAATAGAATGAATTCATTCTGTCTTTAAAAAGTGTGCGTATTTGCTTACATTCTAAAGCAGTCGTAGAAAAATGATATTTCTTGAAATTTTCATAAAAATAAAATAGCCTTGATCAATGACATTTGCTAAAAAATAAATACTTTGAACTGACGTTTAAAAATTTAGTTTTAAATTTTTTTTTCATATAATTTGATTGTATTAATTGGTAATAATTATAATTAATTATATTTAATAAATAAAAAACTATTTAAAGCTATTTTATTGGGTTTAATTAGTAAAAATTGCACAAAGAATTGAAACATATAAAGTGACAGAAATCAATTGTTTATAAAATTTATTATTGCTACAGGTGAAGAAATTTGATTTTACAGTCTGAAAACATGATAAATAATGGTATTTTCTAAAGCTAGTAGTGAAAAATAGTATATTATGATCCAAAGACGAGAATAGTGTTTTTCGGTCGCATGCGGGTAGATTCGTTATATTTCTCCTCGACCGCGGTCGGCCGTGGATCATACGCTATTTTCTCTTCTCTTATAAGTATATTTATTAAGTTTTATCTAGTTATCTATGACAATCGCAAATGGCAAAGAAAAAATAATTGAACAGTTGCCATAGTAAACTCCATTCAACAAAAGAATGTGACGCTGACGTCACAGCGAGTAAACTAAATAGCAGTGTATGTTAAAACTTATTTCTTAAGATTCAATAAATGATTATTTTTTTCTTTTATGTATTTGCGGTTTTTGATGTTAAAAAGTTTGGACGATTTTATAAGATTTGAATAGGGTATAACAAATATTTATCATTTAATAGATTTAAACACGAATTAAATCAATGAACTTTTTACACCATATTTATGCATTGTGATCTTTTATTGACTATTACTTTAAAACTAAATAATAAATATTAATGATAGGATTGCAAATGATAACCACTTCATATAGGATTGGATTTAAAAAAGTTCCATTTAATTACATTTGGTTGGGGAGTAATAAATTTTTAAGTTTTCCAGCTACATGGAGTGTCAGTTAAATCGTCATATACCGTTCTGCCAATTTTTAAATTACTTTAATTATATATTACCCACTGAAGAAGTGCATTCAATCCTTATATTATTTTTACAATAATATTGAAAAGTTCAATCGATGTACCAACATTAGATCATATATACATAGATATGGCATTAATGTTGATTTGTTTTATGTAGAACATATACAAAGCCAATTGTAAACAAACCACTATAGCGGTGAGGTTGCGAGGAGGTGAAGTATAACATATTTGTCAACAAACAACTATAGCGGTGGGTGGTGGCCAGAAGCGGGAAGGTGAAATCTACCTGGATATAGCAATGAAAACATTTCGGTTTGACGTGAGCTCAAGGCGCATCTATGTATATATGATCTAATGTACCAACACTAAGAACAAATACTTTTATTACGTTAAGAGGGGCCTTAAATTTTAAAAATCGTCATACACCGGTCTGCCAGCGTCACAATATATTATACAGTTCTGCCACATATTTTTATAAAACGCTTTTTATTTTGGAAAAGCATAAATTAGGTTTTTTTACCTGTTTTTTTTTGAGTGCCGATTTCAAATCTGGTTTTTATTTTTAAAAATTCAAAATGATGAATTAAATATGGCGGACATTTTTTTTATTTTAATTTTTCTACAAATAATAGCATTGCGAGGTTTCGGGAGCTTTAAATATAAATGTTTCTGGTAGTAGTATGATAAAATTCAAAATCGCGGATTCAAGATGGCGGATTACAAATTTTAAAAAATAAAACAAGTTTTTACTACAATAAATGAAAGTTTTTCGACTCGATAAAATAATAAATTGGGAATTTGGAGGCAACAAAAAAAAATAAATAACAATTATAATTATATATAATAATTGATAATTATTGATAATTATCAATACATTAACGTTTAAAATGGCGGATTCAAGATAGCGTATTATTAAATAAATACATATTATGTAATTTATTGATTGAATGAAATGAAATGAAATGGAAGTTTTTTGGGAAAAAAATTACTGTGGGTCTTTAAAAATATTTATATAATATTTTTTTAAACCAAAACGGCGTATCCAAGATGGCGAATTATTTCGAAAAATTAATAAGCCACAAAAAATCCCAGCATTAAAAAAAATTAATTACTAGGTCATAAACAAAGTCCAGCAGTCATTTTTGTTTTTTTTGCAAAAAAATGTAATATAATGTAACCTAAAAAAATCCTCTACTTGACATATTTAAAATGTTTTAATTATTTTGTTACAAAAAAATATGTCTATCAGCCGTCATTTTGCTTCTTTGCAAACCAAATTTAATATTCAGTAACCTACAAAAAATTTCCTAATATGATAACCTTCTAAATTTTTTAATTTTTTATCATAAAAAAATATGCCCAGCAGCCGCCATTTTGTTTTTTTTTTCAACATTAATTTCGCCTAGAATACTATCGAAATAAGATGAACCTTGAAGTCAAAATCGTCGATATGGGATAAAGCGTTTGGCTTCAGGAGCTAATATATTAACATACACTGAAAAAAATAGGGGTAAAATTACACAATAATTAGTAAATTTAAATAGCAATAATAATGCAATTATCTTAGTGAAAATAAAAAATATATGTATTTTTACAAAAATGTTGTAATTTTATTAATGTTATTTAGCAAACTGTTGTTAGTTTTATACAGTAATAAGTATTTTTACTTTATCCATTTAGAATTTTACGATAAGCATTGTATAAGTACAAATGAATTCTAAAGAACTATTTATCTTTTAATGTAAATTAACAAAACCTTATTAATTTTACAAACAAAATAGCGTTATTACTACAGTTATTGTGAATTTACCTTAATAAGACTAGCAACAAAGCAGAACAGCCTGATGTGTGCTCCTCCTTGCACCAGTTGATGCCGTAGCACGTTGAGACGCCGGCAAATGTTTTTTTTTTTTTTTTAATTTAACTGTGTTTTGTTTAGTTTTGTTATATTTATAATCGGTAAGTAAGTTATCCTTGTTATTTGGATGTTATTTTGTAGTTTTTGTAGGTTTAGGTTACATTTTGGCTACTATTACCCCTAAAATACCACAAGTCTATAGCCCCCTTCGTAGTCTGGTGTTGAACTCGTAGAGAACATC
This sequence comes from Brachypterus glaber, assembly GCA_958510825.1. Lineage (NCBI taxonomy): Eukaryota > Metazoa > Arthropoda > Insecta > Coleoptera > Kateretidae > Brachypterus > Brachypterus glaber. Next base: position 19,081,435 of record OY294045.1, read on the forward strand.
TTGAGACACTCGGAGCAATACACCCCTAGCTAGCTCTGTCAGGTTGACTCTTTTGTTTAGTAAAATCTAAATAAACTATACTAAGTAAAATAAAGTAAACTTTTAGTAACAATAATCACATTACGTTAGGCCTGAAAAGATGAGAAAAAAATAGGTGATTTAAACAACTTTGGTAAAGTTAACATATTATATGTATTAAACACATGTTTTAAATTACAATGTGGCACAAATTTATAAAAAAATGTTAGTTAAATATTATTGAAAAATTAATGAAATGAATGAAAAGTTAAGAAATGCAAAAATGAATGAAATGTTATTACAGATTAAATATATTTTCTTTCTATAACAATATTAAAATTTATAGTGTTACAACCACATTTCTGTGTTTGTATTTATTTTTAATTTGGGTTTTATTATACATAATTTCATTTAATTTCTTTACTTAGTTATAATTCAAAAATAATATTTTATTTTAAATTAATTGTATTTTTGTAAGTAACGCGCTGAAAACTTCCTAGCTTTTCTGCGCATGAGTTCGGGTAGGTCGCCTTCCGCAAGTAGTATCAATTTGACGCTCTAGAACGATAGATGCGTGTCAATAAAAATATACTCAAATCAGCTGACGAATATACCACGCGGGCATTCGTTAGAATTTATCATATTTACGGCTGCAAACTATAGAAATAAGTTCCATATACACATATGTATTTAAATAATTAGTAGTGTATACCTACACTGGTCAAACAAACTTTAATTCGCGTACATCAGTTTCCAATTATGTGGTGTCTCCTGTGAAGAAATGGCGGTCATGACCTGTCGTGCTGAATGCTGTAACTAAGGTAGGATTACCATATATACTATTGGAACTGTCGTTTTGTCTTTAATATTCTTTTCAATCATTAATACCTATTCGCAGTCCACTTAATTAATATCATAAAGGCGATGTTACGGAGGCAATCCCATATCACCGAATGGGACCTTTCGACGTCAAACAACATGGTCCTTCGAGCCGGATTTAAGCTAGCAGAACCATTATAACATGGTCCGTTTTGAACCGGAATTTTGGCACTAGTATAACTATTTAACATAGCTTCATAGCTTTTAAATTCATTTAACTAGATTTTGCTAATTTTACAGTGTGTATGTGGTAACTTTCTTTTGCAGTTGTAAAATTACATATTTGTTATAAATAACAATATCATATTTGGATTTAGCATTCGAAGATAGCTTATTTATTAACATTAAAATTATTCGTTATAAATAAATATATCATATTTGAGTGTTGCATTCGGAGATAGCTTATTTATTAACAAAAAAAATCTCGCGTAAAATCTTATTTTGAATAAAAATTATTTTCAAATAGGGTAATTCGCTTTAAAAATATATTTTGGATTTTTCGGTTGAAAAATTAAAAACCGATAAAATCGTAAACGTTGTGTTCTATAAAAAAGGCAAAAAATTATCACCTGTATCCAAGCGTTTTTTTTTCCTTTTTTTTTTGGACACAGTCAAAACCGCAATTATTATTTTATTTTGCAAAAATACAGTTAAAAATAAAAATATTATTTAACTTTGCCTTTTGAAAATTATTATTTTAAAACTGGTGATTTATTTGGGCGTAGAAAGATTCTTAAAAATATTTCTGTGCTTTAAAAAAATAAATTAAAATTTATCCATATAATTAATTACATTCGATAGAACTTATTTGCGAGCAAGATATTATTATTAAAATACCTATCTAGTAGTAATAGATTTAAAATTTACCTATTGCTAGTAAAGTTACATATAGGGTGGAAACAAAATTACTTTTATATTTTGATTTTTTTTCCTTCTAATTTGATATATTTTTTGCGCGCAAAAATAAGATACCTTGTCCAAATTCTAGTTTTACTATTATACAGGGAGTTCTTATAAATTAGGAACTTTTGTAAAACTTATTTTTTTATATTGGATATCTAGGTATTTTTTCTTGTACTTTTCGAATGTATGCAAGTGGGAAATCTTGAGCTGTACCTTTAGTGTATACCAGGTTAAAAAATAGTAGAAAACACTTAAAAATATAATTTTAATTTTTATTTTATTTTCTTTTTTATTTTTTGGAAATACTATCGGTACATAAAAAATTGTAATTTTCAAGGAATAAGTTAAAAATAAATTTAGCCCATTTCAAATATTTTCATACAGGAGAATTGAACTTGGATTATAATCTGAATTTTTTTAATATTCTGTCAAATATATGCATACAGGGTAACCTAAAGCTTAATTGTAATTTTGAATTTTGCCTTTTTGAGTATCCAGTCCATATATACAGGGTCTTAAATTGTACTTTTGAGTTTTTGTTTTTTGTTTTTTTTTTTTATATTCTGTCAGAATATATACAGGGTGACTTAAAAATTAAATTGTAATTTTTTGAATTTGGTTTTTTTGGAAAACTCTGTGCAAATATACAGGGTAACTCATAGTTTGGATTATAATTTGGAATTTTGAATTTTTGTTGAAAATATTTACAGGGTGATTCATTACTGAGGTATAAGTTATATTTTAGCCATTATATCTGGAGGTTTTCTTCTACAATAAATTCAATTTAAGAAATAAAATTTGAGAAAAAATTGTGTAATTTTCCTAAAATTATTCAGTTTATATTTTTTTTTATAATTTTTATTTTTTTCTTTTACCTTTCAATAAATAAATTTTATAAGCCATGGATCTGAACGAATATTGTATTATGGACAACCGTAGGCAGTTGCAATATGATAGGCTAAAGCGAGTTCAAAAGGCAGCAGTGGCCGCTCAAAAAGATATCACAAAACAGCAACATTTTAAAATTTGTTATCAACAGCTGGATGTGACTTATAAGCAATGGCATAAGCTGGCTGATGACATACTCGCTTTCGTCATATCAGATCCTGGACGTACGGATGCTATCCGAAAAACGGATATAGCTAAAGAAAAGGAAGCTGCTACGGTGATTGATGAAATGTTTTGGCAGATCCAAGGTATTTATGTACAATTATTTGGAAGTTCTTCAAATGCTACGACTTCAAATGTCAAGCTTCAAAAGTTGAATTTAAAACCTTTTAGCGGAAAATTTCCAGACTGGCAAACTTTTATAGATTTGTATGATTCTGCTATACATACAAATCCCCAACTCTCAGACATTGAAAAATTTTCTCATTTACATTTATTATTAACTCCGGAACCACTTAGCATTAATTAAGTGTGTTCAATTATCGGGAAGTAACTACTCTGTAGCTTATAATCAGCTGCGTCAGAGGTATGACAATAAACGATTATTGGCTAATACGCACTGGCAGGCAATATGTCAACTGCCAAACATCTCTGACACATCATCAGCCTTGATTATTTTCCTGAATACTCTTGTCGAAAATTTAGCGGCACTCGGGGCCTTGGGTCTTCCAACAAACGAGTGGAGCTTTATTCTTGTAGATATGGTGTACAAACGTATTCCAAAAAATCTTTGTGCTAAGTTTGAGGAACAAAATAAAAAGAATGGTTTTCCCACATTTGACGAATTAAAACTGTTTTTGACAGCACATGCTAAGGCTTTAGAAACTGTTGAGGCTTTATCTTCTAAAAAAGCACCAATCAACAATGTTCAAAAGCCAGTGTCAAAACATGTTAAGTTAGATTCATATAATAATTCTTCTTTTGTGACAAATACTGATATTTTATCTTGCCCTGTTTGCAAGTCAAATCATCATGTTTCTCAGTGTAGGTCGTTTTTATCAGAAGCTCCAAAAAAGAGATATGAAATTGCTAAACAGCATAGGTTATGTGTCAATTGTCTTAGCCATTCACACAACTTTAAGTTTTGCAATTCTACTCATTTATGCAAAATATGTAAAAAGCGACATCATTCCACTTTACATTTTGACAAGCCAAATAACAAGGCAGTTAAAGTAAATTTATCACATTCTGGTGAAAATAACGTAACCCCTCCCTTATCGGTCCAAACGGCCGGTACATCGGAACAAAACTGCGTAGGAAATAATGACTCTAGCGTCGAATCTAATGATCCTAACGTTTTTACATCCATAACGACAGTACCAGCGCTAATTTTATTGGCTACTGCTATGGTACACGTAAAGGATGGTCGTGGGCACTATCAATTAATACGTGCTTTAATTGATAATGGCTCTACTTGTTCATTTATAACAGAAAGATGTTTGAATCGGCTAGGATTACACCGTTCGTCTTTTCATAAGACCATAACGGGCATTAATCCTAATTCTCCGGTAACATCCAAGGGCATTACTCAATGCGTAATAAAGCCCACTCAAGCTAAGAATCCTATTCTTAATATTGATGCAGTTGTGCTGCCGAATCTTCCTGAACGGTTGCCGGCATGCGCACTCGATACTACCCAATGGCATCACATACGCCAGCTAAATTTAGCAGATCCCGAATTTAATAAAGTAAAAGCCGTGGAGCTTTTACTGGGGGCGGAGGTGTTTGCTCAGATTTTGCTCAGCAATAAAGTAGCAGGGGATCTGAGTCAACCGGTAGCCATTGAGACAGTTTTCGGATATATACTAATGGGGAAAATATCCTATCCCTCCCCGACAAATTTTGCACTTGTCACATCCATGGAAACCTTTGATCTAAAGTCCTTTTGGGAATTAGAGCAGGTACCTCAACAGGAAAAATTAACTCCTGAGGAAAAATGGTGTGAACAACAATATACTGAATCATGTACACGAACAAACGATGGACGTTACATGGTTGCCCTACCATTCAAAAAAATGGAACCTACGTTTATGGGTGATTCTCGCACAAACGCACTTAAGCGTTTTTTCTCTTTAGAAAAACGATGCTTCCAAGATGAATCCGTAAAAATATCATATTCTAAAATTATTCAGGAATATTTAGATTCTGGGCACATGGAAGAAGCACCTCCATGTGAGGCCACTGCACCGCATTATACGGTTCCGCACTTTGCGGTACTAAGGCCGGATAGTAGTACTACCCAGGTACGCATAGTTTTTGATTGCAGTGCAAAAACATCAGAGGGCTACTCCCTTAATGATTTATTATGTCCAGGACCTAAATTACAAACTGATATAATTTCCCTTTTATTAAGATTTCGCCTTCATACTATTGTTATAATGGCAGACATAAAACAAATGTTTAGGCAAATTCTTATGGATCCGAAGCACCGAAATTATCAACGATTGCTTTGGAGATTTCATCCCCAACAACCAGTAAAAGAATACCGACTTACAACGGTAGCTTTTGGTAATACTTCCTCTCCCTTTCTAGCATTACGCACTATTAAACAGTTAGTAACAGATGAGGGTAAAGATTTTCCTATGGCATCAAAAGCTCTAGAAGAAGATACCTTTGTTGATGACATTATCTCAGGGGCTGACAACCTAGAGCTAGCACAGGTGTTTTGTCTTCAGCTAACTGAACTTTTACAAAAAGGAAAGTTTGAATTGAGGAAGTGGGCGAGCAATTCTCCAAATTTATTGAAAGATATCCCTGTCGATCATCGACAGCATATATCATTTGATTCTGAAGAAGATTCATATCTTAAAATTTTGGGACTTCAATGGACTCCACATACAGATTTTTTCTCTTTTCGGGTGAAGGCTTTAGAGTCTACACCAACTAAGCGTTCTATCCTATCGGATATTGCGCGTATTTGGGATCCACTTGGATATCTCAGTCCAATAACCTTTGTAGCCAAGCATTTAATACAGCATTTATGGTCACTAGGTTGTGATTGGGACCAGCCACTTCCCAATGAAGTGGTAACAAAGTGGTTACAATTTAAATCTGAATTGCACATGTTAGCAGATTTAAAAATTTCCCGTTTTCTTGATATAAAAAACGCCAGTGGTTTTGAATTGCATGGCTTTTGTGACAGTTCTGAGAAGGGCTATTGTGCTATAATTTTCTTTCGAAAACCTCTGCCAGATGGAAAGTTTGAAGTTTCCTTAATCTGTGCAAAGTCAAAAGTTGCTACTTTAAAGAAATTATCAATACCCCGCTTGGAATTGTGCGCTGCTGTCTTATTAAGTAATTTAATAAAGTTTGTTCGCAACACTTATAAAAACAGCATTACTTTTCATAAAACATATGCTTGGTCAGATTCCATGGTAGCCTTATCATGGATTAAGGCTCCGCCCCATCGTTGGAAAACATTCGTCGCAAATCGCGTTAGCCACATCCAAGATTTGGTACCACCAGATTGTTGGTATCATGTTAAGTCTGCGGACAACATGGCTGACCATGGTTCACGTGGGCTTTTTCCCAGCGAGCTTATGCAGTGTACCCAATGGTGGGCGGGACCAGAATTCTTGTCTACCTCCCTGGATCTTGATACGGATAGTTTTACACCCGTTACGTCCCCAGATGAGGCCAAGATTATATCCCTAGTTTTAATAGAGACTGATCAATTTATTGATACCCTATTAAACAAATATTCTAGATTATCACGTCTAATACGTGTTGTCTCATATATTTTTCGTTTTGGTTTCAATTTACGTAATCCTAATCAAAAGGTTACTACTGCTTTAGTTGCAAATGATTTACAAGTGTCCTTAATGACTTTGGTTAAAATTGTTCAACACCAATATTTTAAGGAAGATATTGTACGTATCGAGCAACAAAAGCCGGTTAATAAAACTTTACGTAAATTAAATCCTTTCATAGACCCACAAGGAGTTTTACGAGTAGGCGGTAGGCTAAAAAATGCACATCTGCCGTTTGAAAGTAAACATCCCGCATTATTACCTCGTACTCATCGATTGACTTACCTCATTATCGAGGATATGCATGTTAGGCATATGCATCCTGGGATTCAAACCTTACAGTTTTTATTGAATCAACAGTTTTGGATATTATCCGCCAAGCGGGCCATAAAATCTGTTGTTTCAAAGTGTCACAAGTGCTTTAGGGTTAAGCCAAACACTATCCAACCTAGGATGGGTGACCTACCGAGCTTTAGGATAAGTCAGTTAAAAGCTTTCCAAAGCTGTGGCGTGGACTATTGTGGTCCATTCAATATAAGCATGGGACGAGTACGTGGTGCAAAAACTTACAAAGCTTGGATTTGTGTGTTCGTGTGCTCGACCACAAAAGCTATACACTTAGAGTTGGTGTCCTCACTTTCTTCTGAGTCCTTTTTGGCTGCTCTTCGTCGTTTCATTTCTAGACGTGGACGCTGTAATCACATTTTCTCTGATCCAGGTGCTGATGGTGTGATCCGAGTAGTAAATGTCCGTACAGCTCAAGGTGTCCTAAAGAGGCCCTTAGTAAAATTATGTATATTACCTATGTGTTGTTAAAACACTCTAATTTTGTGTGTTTTGGTGGGCGGTAATGTTACAACCACATTTCTGTGTTTGTATTTATTTTTAATTTGGGTTTTATTATACATAATTTCATTTAATTTCTTTACTTAGTTATAATTCAAAAATAATATTTTATTTTAAATTAATTGTATTTTTGTAAGTAACGCGCTGAAAACTTCCTAGCTTTTCTGCGCATGAGTTCGGGTAGGTCGCCTTCCGCAAGTAGTATCAATTTGACGCTCTAGAACGATAGATGCGTGTCAATAAAAATATACTCAAATCAGCTGACGAATATACCACGCGGGCATTCGTTAGAATTTATCATATTTACGGCTGCAAACTATAGAAATAAGTTCCATATACACATATGTATTTAAATAATTAGTAGTGTATACCTACACTGGTCAAACAAACTTTAATTCGCGTACATCAGTTTCCAATTATGTGGTGTCTCCTGTGAAGAAATGGCGGTCATGACCTGTCGTGCTGAATGCTGTAACTAAGGTAGGATTACCATATATACTATTGGAACTGTCGTTTTGTCTTTAATATTCTTTTCAATCATTAATACCTATTCGCAGTCCACTTAATTAATATCATAAAGGCGATGTTACGGAGGCAATCCCATATCACCGAATGGGACCTTTCGACGTCAAACAACATATAGAAATACCTTTTAAAACAGATGTGAAATTATTTATTGGTCTATGATGCAGCCAAAATCCCAATATTTACTGGATTCCTGAAAATTCTCCAAAAATTACTTCAAAAATAGACTTCCCAAATTTACTCCAAATATGTACAAAAATATGCAAAGTTGTTTCCAAAAATTGCAGAATTGTTTCACTTGACTGTTTGTCCAAGTTTATTATAAATTCAAGAATGGTAGTGTTGTTCCACCTGACTAATTGTCCAGGTAATTATAAATTCAGCACGTGATGGCCATTTTGTTTATACCAAAAATAGGTTAAATTGTTGAAGTTAAAAAGGTTGAATATTTAAGTTAAGTAAATTGAATAAGTTGATTAAATTGAATAAGTTGAATAAGTTGAATTTGTTGGCCTAAAATAATGAATAAAAAATATAAAATAAAAGTATTAAAGAAAAACGTGTTTAAATACCTTTGATGTAGATAGAGATGTTTTCAGCTTGAAATATAGTAATTAAAAGGAAGAAATCATTTCTCAGCCGACACGGCTTGATGCGAGAACACTGCTGCGCAAACGCACAAAAGAAAATTACAACATTGTCATATCAACTTTTTATCCTTACAAAAGCAATAAACATTAAAACATTATTAATCATTTAAGATGATTAATAACAATTATACACATAAAATTCCTTATTATCATTAATAAGAAAGTTTTATGTTAAATTAATTGAAATGTATACGAATAATTAAGATTATTATAAATAATAGTGACAACTACTAATTAAACTTGGCAACACAGCCGTAGACCGTAGTCCTAATGTACTGAGGTGTTAATTATTGTACCTAATATAATAAATAATTAAAAATTATTACTAATTTTGGAAACAACCCTACAATAACCAAATGGTTTCAGTATAATAATGGTTTACTTGAAATTTCATAGAAAAACCATATTATGGAACACATTCTTAAGGTAACAAAGATCAAAACACAACCTATAACCTCAAAATTGAAACAAAATACTTTTTATAGATAGTCTTAGTTATAGTATAGATTGAGATTTACAACGTGCTTTTGAAATTTTTTAATGATCTCTAACCGTTTACGAGATAAAATTCATGGGCGGGACATTTGAAAAACCCTGTACACAAAGACAATGATTTTAGTTTAGTAGGATTATTAGTGGTATAGTTTCTTAAAATATTTATGTAATAAAAACACCTTTCAGTTTATAATGTGTTTTATTTGTAGTTTCAACTTCATACCCACACCATTTGTTTATCATTTTCTTTTCCATAGCAGTAAAATTGTAAAATTCAGTTTTAATTTCACAAAAAAAAATTGAATTTCATTATTAATTTTGCAAAATAATTTTAAGTTTCGATAACATTTCGCAAAAATAATGTGAAATTACAATGCGTTAAAAAAAAAATATGTAACTTTTTGTTTGCGACTTGTGAAATCACTGTAATATGTGAAATATTTGTAATAATAATGTGTAGAATTACAAATAAGTTGTTTATTTAGGCAATAAAACAATATTTTTGTAAATATACTATAAAAGAAATTATAACTGCTATTATAAATGCAACAAATATAAACAACGTTTGGAAATATAGTATGGTTATTTTACTCGTCACTTATGAATTATAGTATTCTTTTGTAATATTATCCATACTATTGTGACAATTTAAACAAATGTTTTTAATTTTAGAAAATAATTTAATACGTATTTTTACATAACTAGTAGTAAAAATATATTACGCTAATAAATTTACTTTGATAGTGTTTGGCAAAAAATAACCAGCGATAGTTATAGTAATTTTACAAAATAATTTTTTCAGTGTATATAGACTGTAAAAAACATAACCTCTATTTCGAAATGGTTACTGTTTTTTTCATTTAAAAAGGGTTCAGACCATTTACTTTTATTTTCAACTAATTTTGGTCATTTAGTGATAAAAAATTTACCGGACAAAAATCCCATTACTGTAGAAATACCCATACATGTATTTATTCTTCAAGACTGAAAAAACAGCAATTCCATGATGACGGACGCTACCATTCGTACAATATTTTATCAAATATTAAAAAAAAAAATCCGGAAATCCAAAAATTGATATTAAAGCTGGTATGAAAAATAAAATGAGTGATGAGCTAAAATAAAATAATAAATACAATAACTATCTGGCATTTAGGGTTCACAAGATTTTATTTTTTAAACTTAGATGACGGACTCTGGAAGCGGAATAAATCTATTTTATGTTTCACCCGAATATTAGCAAATTGATTAAGGATTAAATTCAAACTTTATTATAGTATGGTTGGCATTGGTACTAGATACATATTTTTTAATTTTATTTTATGTTTAGTTTAATATATAATATATGAGAAAATTAAATGTGTGATGACGCTACATGACGCACGCTACAAAGTTTCCACCAAAATTTTAATCTTTTGTTTTCTAATTTATCTCAAAGAAACAAAAACAACAACTACAGTTTGAAAAAAAAAACTATAAATTTAACACTAAAATACAACACCACTTGAACAACACATAAACTATAACTGGAATTTCTTGTTTGGCCGGTTTGCACTTAATTTCGTAAAAAAGTGTTTTGATTGGATAAATTTTGATTCGTATTGTTAGGATGCGTTCATGATGTGTAAAATATAGTTTTATGGGGCTAATAATGAAAAATTGATTCATTTTAAATTAGATAAGTAAAATTTAGAACTTAAAAAATATATTTCATTATTATATTATTAAAAGTATGGCATAAAAACAATTTTAAATTTAGCACCTTGGTTTCAAATTCTATGGAATGGCACAAAACAAGAAATTTTTACATTACATTTCAATTAAAAAAAATAAACATTACAAATTAGTTAAGCCAAAATATCAAAAGGTTTGTTTAGCTAATAAGGGGCTGTCCATATATTACGTAACGCAATTTTTCAAAAAATTGACCCCCTCCCCCCCCTGTGTAACAAACTGTCACATTTAACAACACCCCCCCTCCCCCCTGTGTAACGCGTAACAATATAAAAAATTTGTATTTTTTTTCTAACATATCTTGATACAGAATTCCGCATAATGCAAGACGGTAAAAAGACAATGTAAAAATGATACATATTTATTATAATAATACATATAGGACTTAATGTACTTAAACGAAAAAATCACTCAAACTTTAAAAAAATATTCATAATCAATATCAAACAGGGAAAAAATACTAGGTACCTCTTTTTACATAACACGAATATTGTTTATGCACAGGTACACAAAATAGTACACACATTGGTGTTCTGTGAGTACACATTCCGCGCGAAAATGTATCATCGCCGATGATTCATCGGCAAGATCACGCAAGAACAGGGCCGTAGGATTTTTTTTAATATCAATGTCAACAGTTTTTTTACTGATTACAATATTATTTAAACATGCATAGTTTCGTCAATTTTTGTGTGAAAAGGGGAATTATGGGCCACTAAATAGTAATTTATGTTGAAATAAAAATACATCTGCCAAGCTTAGGAAATAAACATTAAATTTATTAAATTCCGTTACGTAACGTTTACCTAAACCCCCCCCCCCTCCCCCCTGTCACAAACTGTAACAATTTCACTGACCCCCTCCCCCCCAATAGGCGCGTTACGTAATATATGAAAAAGCCCCTAATTAACACTAAACTGACTAAGAATTTCTTAAAAGAAGAAAAAATGCTAAAAAATATAGATATATCCTTTAATAAGAATGCTTTTTTAGAGCTTTTTTTATGAAAAATGTAACTTATTGTATATTTTTAGCAAATATTTAATTTAATTTTGTCTAAATAATAATAATATGGTATTTGCTAAAAACACAATATGTTACATTTTTCTTTTAAATTATAATTAAAGTTAAAAAACCTTTGTGCTCTGTATCTTAAAAACTGTGTCTGTTGAGAAAATTCTGAAAGCAACTTCAGCAAGCAGGTTGAAATAATTAAAAACAGCTATTATCTCCCCTACAACTTTAAAAAAAGTCTGTTTAATTGTCTGTTTTATAAAAGGATTAAATAGAATATTTCTTAGCTATATTGTTGTAATAAGCATTTTATTGATGATGATGCTTTAAAGCTTTACCTTTAAATGAAAAATTTTCATAATCATATAAAGAGAACACAAAAAGAACAATAATCGTATACCAACAGTATACTGTTTTTTTAGAGATCCTTTTCTTAAAAACATAATAATTTAGATTTTAATTTGTTTTTAAACATTTTTTTATATAGAAAGAAAAAGATATAATTGTCGAATTTTGTAGGTATGTTTATATTTAAAGAATATAAATAAATGGATTTTTAAAGTGCTATATTTTTGCCATATTTTTTTTAAAAAACATTCAAAAACGGTGGGCGCCATGATTCCGGCCGTTTGGATCGACTGAAAAGAAAAAAAACGGGCTATTATTAGTATTGAAGTCGGTATAGTCCTATCTGGCCAAAAAATAACAAAATAGCGGACGTATTTCAAAAAAATTTAAATAATATTTAAAAAAACATCTGAGTATTTCCACGTCAACTAGCCCCTCGATCCGGAACTCATTTCTCCGATTTTGCTGAAATTTTGCATGTCCCCATAACTTAGTGTTTATATACCCCCATTAATGGCGTTTTGCAAAAAAATCGTTGGTTGCTGAGATATTAGGGTGGGTCATTTTTTGCCTTTTTCAAAATCGGAAAACAACCATGTAATAAATTCGTAATAACTTAACTTCTATTAAAGATATAGACTTTAATCGTATTGATTTTTAAAGAGAATCAAATTATGGTCTAGAAAATCCATTTTTTTTAACCATTTCCAAGATGGCGGACCGCCATGCCAATTTGGGTTTATATTTTGTATCCCCAAAATAGCTTATCTTCGATTTTTTTTATTTTTTTACTATTTACTTGTATCTAGTGGTAGTATGTCCCTATAAAATATTTTGACTCAAATAACATATTTGTGGGAGATATTTTTTCATTTTATTACAAAAAATGAGCTCTGTGAGGAATTTAATGAAGAAACTAAATCCATTGAACAATATTATTAATTTGATTACTTATTTAATGAAAAGAGTCATCAATAACAATATACAGGGTGTGCCAAAAATATAGGAGCACCCTATACTGGGTGTCCCAGAATGTTTCCAAAATCTCTTAAGGGTAATTAGATCTCGTCAAAATAATGCCACAAGTTCATATAAAATTTTTGGCTACGGCCCCCCTACTCTGAGATATTTGCCCCCTAGATGAAATAGACAAATTACTTTTTTTTGATAACTTTTTTACTTTTTAATATTAATTGACAATTTTTTTTTGAGTTGTTTAAGAAAATTAATTGGCATTGAATGATTTTAACAGAAGTTTTAAAAGTTATCAGAAAAGTCAGGGGCAGACTTCCCTTATGGTTCCTAACTCCTAAATTTTTTTAGGGGTACAAATTTTAGAATTTAATTACTTTTATACATTCTGTCAGTAATTTTAATCAAAAAATTACTCTACAAAAAACTCGATAAAATGAAGTATTTCCGAGAAAAAGGCACTTTTTTAATTCAAAGGCAGGAGGACCGTAAAAAAATATTTTTATAATTTTTCAAAAATGCTATATATTATTTTAAAAATGTTTTTATCTCATTAAAATGAAATAAAAAGTCCATATGAAATTTTTGACTACCCTCCCTCCCTTTGAGATATTCACCCCTTATATATTTAATATTTTTTAACGATTTTTTTTAAGGTGCCTTTTTCTCGGAAACGCTTCATGTTATCGAATTTTGTGTAGAGTACTTTTTTGATCAAAATTACTCACAAATGTAAAAAAAGTAATCAAATGTCTAAAATTTGTAACCCTATAAATCTTAGGGGTTTGCAACCATAACGGAAGTCCGCCCCTGACTTTTCTGATAATTACGGAACTTCTGTAAAAATCATTCGATGCGCATTAATTTTCTTAAAAAACTCAAAAAAAAATTGTCAATTAATATTAGAAAGTAAAAAAGTTATCCAAAAAAAATAATTTTTCTATTTCATCTAGGGGGCAAATATCTCAGAGTAGGGGGGCCGTAGCCAAAAATTTTATATGAACTTGTGGCATTATTTTGACGAGATCTAATTACCCTTAAGAGATTTTGGAAACATTCTGGGACACCCTGTATAGGGTGCTCCTATATTTTTGGCACACCCTGTATATTGTTATTGATGACCCTTTTCATTAAATAAGTAATCAAATTATTAATATTGTGCAGTGGATTTAGTTTCTTCATTAAATTCCTCACAGAGCTCATTTTTTGTAGTTAAAATGAAAAAAAATAGGGTATGGTCGCACATTATGGGTCATACAAATATGTTATTTGAGTCAAAATATTTTATAGGGACATACTACCACTAAATACAAGTAAATAGTAAAAAAATAAAAAAAATCGAAGATAAGCTATTTTGGGGATACAAAATATAAACTTCCCCGAATTGGCATGGCGGTCCGCCATCTTGGAAATGTCAGAATGGTTAAGAAAATGGATTTTTTAGACCATAATTTGATTCTCTTTAAAAATCAATACGATTAAAGTCTATATCTTCAATAGAAGTTAAGTTATTACGTATTTATTACACCACCCTAATATCTCAGCAACCAATGATTTTTTTGCAAAACGCCATTAATGGGGCTATATAAACACTAAGTTATGGGGACATGCAAAATTTCAGCAAAATCGGAGAGATGAGTTCCGGATCGAGGGGCTAGTTGACGTGGAAATACTCATCTGACATTTCGTTATTTTCTAGCCAAAAAAAATTCTTCTAAATAAGGCTATAGCTATTCAATACTGAATAATATCCCGTTTTTATTTTTAGTCGATTCAAACGGCCGTTTTTTGATGTCTTAAAAAAAATATGGCAAAAATTGCACTTTTTTGTATTCTTTAAATATAAATAAACATACCTGCAAAATTTTACAATGATATCTTTTTTCTTTCTATATAAAAAAAAATATTTTTAAAATTTGAAGGTAGAAAGACCCCTTAAAGTTGATTTTGGTACCCTGGATAGTATCCAGTGGATACTAGATGTGGACAGGGTGATTTTTGTTGTTACTTTTTAAATAAAAATACTTGTTTTATATAAAATTATTGTTGCATAGTATTCTGATTAAAATTTTGAAAAGCAATTACATTTAAATTGCCATAAATTTATAATTATATTTATTTATGGAGCTCTAAAAATTTATGGAGAGCCGCAAACAAGCTTTATTTAAAACATAATATACATTTAGTAAATAATATTATGAACTAAAATATAATTCTTTGACAGTTTTTTTTCCTAAATACCTTTTGTTATTATTATTATTATTATTAAATCATCTATAAAGCACAACTGAGGTTAACTAAAAGTTAAAAAAAAAACTGTCCATGCATCCTCGTAGTTTGAGGTTTGGACATCAAAGTCCAAAATAACAATTACAATATTTTATTTTTCAGGCCCTATTTATAATTATAATTATTATTATAATAAATATTAATCTTTTTGACAATATTTCCTGTTTTTAGCCTGTGCTTCTCCTACATAAAATATATGTATATGTATATTTAATATATTGTTTATTTCTCCGGATATTTTTATAGAATTCCGCAAACCAAGTCATTTTAAAATATAACGAAAATTTTATTTTTGTGCTAGTTAAGATTATCTATATTATAGCTGCAACTCATATAAATAGCCCGGATATTACAGCCGTCCGGAAAAACCTTACTAATCGTTTTACTAAAATGGCTCTTGCACTTTCGGTGCCAGAATGGCTTAAATTGAAGCCTTTTAATGAGTTTTTTTTAATGGGTTTAAATTAGCTTCTAGATAAATTAGATACATTTTTTAAAACAATGAGTTATTACATGTACAATATTTTAGTAAAGTTTGTAAGCATTTATTATGTCCCTAAAATAACTAAATAATAGTACCTAGATTACAGGTCGACTCGGAAAATAGTACTTTTCCGAGACCTTTATTAATGGACGAGGCCATTTATAGGTCGAGAAAAAGCACCATTTTCTGGGAGACCTGTATACTATTTTATTCGCAACTGTTTTTTTTTAAATAAAGTACTATTTTTTTTGAAACCTAGATGTTTGAATTCAAATGAAGAAAATAATTCTATAATAATTAGTATTTTAGTTCTTTTCATATTTACCACAAATATTTGTTCCTGCATTTCACAAGAAAAACACCATCATATAAAACTAAAGTTTCACATACTCGTAACCCAAAAAAACAACTACAAAAAACATTTGTTGATAGCTCACAAGGCACTGTTTATAACATTTATTATCCTTTTCAGTCTCAAAAGTAAAAAAAACATTGACTAATACTGTACATTTAAGTTTTTTAAACGAAATGTATTAGATTATATTCTTGTTTATCATGACAACAGCAGTTCAGCCATCTTGCTTTAAGCATTAATAATGACATTTTAATCGATGGCGCCATCTAGCGGAAATTAATTATTTAAATTGCAGACCAGTAATAATTAGGTAACTGGTCTCTATTTTTCATTACAGGTCAGGTCCAGGCGTGGAAAACGGGGGACAAGAAATCACGTACTTCCCAAACTTTATTAATACATGTAATGTATGTATTACATATACAGTTGCGAATAAAATACATTATTCGCGGTGCCCTAAAGCCCTAGAAGCAAGTTGTTTTTCGACTTTCCAATACTACACGTTTTTTCTTTTCTAATTCGTTTATGTGTGTCTCAAGGATCAAAATATAAAAAGATTTTCAATTCAATTCAATACAAAATAATGTGATTTTTTTTACGGAGTAAATTAAAAAATACTTTTTTTTTTAAATTAAGTTTCTTCTGATGAGAATCAAGTAAACCTCTTTAGACCTGAATATTTGTGTTTGAAAAAATTGCCTTTTCCTGAGTTGTAAAATTTTAAAACCTATAAAATAACTCATACAGGGTGTTCCAGAACTCGCGTAGGGAAATTTTAGAGGTGATTCTACATACAAAAATAAGAAAAAAGTTCCTATAAAGGTTGGTCAGAAAACGAGCCCTAAGAAAGCTATAAAATAAAGTTTTTAATATTTCAGGGCGATTCAACATTAAAAACTGTAAAAAAAGTTCATATACACCTAGGTTCGAAATTCAGTTTTAAGAGTACTACCGGGTCTTAAAAAGTAACCCTTCCTAAGTGGGAGTAGCTCCCTTAAAATCCATTTGTGATCATTTATGTATGGAAACTTTTTTGTATAGTTTTTAATGTAGAATCGCTTTGCAATATTCAAATTTTTATTCGAATGTGAAAGAATCTCTTTAACTGCAATTTTCTCGAAAACGGTATTATACTAAAAGTACCTTTTTTGTGTATTTTTAACTAAAAAATCATATTTTGTTGAGAAAATGTCAAAAAATACAGATAAAAATGTATGGGGCAAAAAAGTGACATAGCCCCTCATTTTGCACGTCCCTGATTAAAATTACCAAATAAAAATTACATAAAATGATAGCCTTTATCAATGTTAAGGTATGTGCAAAAATTCGTTAAAAAGCAATAGGGCAATAAAGTCCAAAAAATAATGTAAGTTTAAAGCTTAAACTGACGTCGCCTTACTACAACATCTACTGCATCTCTTTAACTGCAATTTTCTCGAAAACGGTGTTATACTAAAAGTACCTTTTTTGTGTATTTTTAACTAAAAAATCATATTTTGTTGAGAAAATGTCAAAAAATACAGATAAAAATGTTTGGGGTAAAAAAGTGACATAGCTCCCCACTTTGCACGTCCCTGATTAAAATTACCAAATAAAAATTACATAAAATGATAGCCTTTATCAATGTTAAGGTATGTGCAAAAATTCGTTAAAAAGCAATAGGGCAATAAAGTCCAAAAAATAATGTTAGTTTAAAACTTAGAAAACTGACGTCGCGACGCCCCACTACAACCTAGGACTAGCAGAGCGTTCTCTAAATTAATTAATGTGTAAAGCTAGGACCCTAGTTTATAATGAAAACTCTCTATACACGGTGTATTTGAAATAGGGTCGGAAATTTTAACAGATGATTCTACATCATAAAATATGACAAAAAGTTCCTATAAACATATATCTAAAAATGCGTCATAAGGGATCTACGCCCCTTTGAAAGTGGCTAAAAAAATCGGTTTTTATTTAATAACTCCGGAACCCTTTGAGATATATCAACGAGGTTTTGCACGTCAACTAATTCTACCAAGGCCCGTTTTTATGTGTTATTTTCGTGTACTTATTTCAACCAGGGGTGTGCGAAACGGGGGGGCTTATCAGTTTTTTGTCCCAAACTTTTTTCTGTTTGCAATTTTATTTTTGAAATATGATTCCCCAGGTCAAAATACATAAAAAAGGTACTCTTGTTGTAATACTGTAGGATTAACCGTTTTTGAGAAAAATTAATTTGAAGGTGAAATTCCACGGTTCGAGGACGAAAAATTAAATACTAAAATGTTGAAAACCAAAATTTTAATGATGCAGAGCGAATGTACATTAAAAACTAAGAAGAAAACCTCATATACAGATACTTCCAAAAATGAATTCTAATGGAGCTATGGTCTCCTAAATATGCACCATTTTTAAAGGGCTATGGTAGCTTTAAAAGCGTTTTTTCGACCTACATGTATGGAAACCTTCTTTTTTATTTTTTGATGTAGAATAACATTGCATCATTAAAATTTTGGTTTTCGACATTTTAGTATTTAATTTTTTGTCCTTGAACCGTGAAATTTCACCTTCAAATCAACTTTTCTCGAAAACGGTTAATCCTACAGTATTACAACAAGAGTACCTTTTTTATGTATTTTGACCTGAGGAATCATATTTCAAAAATAAAATTGCAAAAAAGTTTCACAGAAAAAAGTTTGGGACAAAAAACTGATAAGGCCCCCGTTTCGCACAACCCTGGTATAAATAAGTACGTGAAAATGACATACAAAGATGGGCCTTATTAGGATTAATTCACGTGCAAAACCTCGTTAATATATCTCAAAGGGTTCCTGAGTTACTAAATAAAAACCGATTTTTTTAGACAATTTCAAAGGGACGTAGCTCCCTTATGACGCATTTTTAGACATATGTTTATAGGAACTTTTTGTCATATTTTATCATGTAGAATCACCTGTTAAAATTTCCTACCCTATTTCAAATACACCCTGTAGATCTATTTAAAAAGTTCATTACATTATATTGTAATTGATGTCTGTTTCAATAGACTAACTAAACTTTTCATTTACAAAGCTTAATGACAAATGACATCACGAATTTATAAGATTGAACCACTTAACTTTATTCTTTAAAAAAGAATCTTTTTAATCTTTATAAATTTACTTTGCTATCAACAAAAGAACGTGAAAGAGTTAGACTACTAAAAACAAAAGAGTTTTCATGAAAAACTTGC
The DNA here is from genome assembly GCA_958510825.1 of Brachypterus glaber. Taxonomy (NCBI): domain Eukaryota; kingdom Metazoa; phylum Arthropoda; class Insecta; order Coleoptera; family Kateretidae; genus Brachypterus; species Brachypterus glaber. The sequence goes on from OY294045.1 coordinate 19,100,858, forward strand.
GTTAAATAACCGTATAGATTACCATATGACAGTTGTTCAGAAAACCTGAACAGGGCATAATTCAAAATGTACCTATTTGTATAGAAAAGAAGATTTAGGTTACAAGGAGCAGCAATAAAATATTATTCACCTATAACAAAAGCCCACAAAAAAAAATTCTTGGAGTCTTGGAATCCAATATGATATTCCTATGTATTTTTCCCGCTGAATCTGAATCCGCAACCCGTTTAACATCTACACGTCAGGATTTCGATATAACCTCAAAAAACACCCAAAAAACTACTGAAAGCGCTAAAATCATCTATGCCATACCACTGTCACCCCCTGTCCCCAAATTGTTAATTCTATAACCCTAGGACCCCATAATCCCCTAACCTCATAATACCATAGCCGCATAACCTCAAAGCCCCGTAACCTCATTAAGTAGAAAAATCTAGTTTGGGAAAACAGAACAAATTCTTCAGTTTGTTTGTGGAACATAGGTAAGTAACTCTATAACCCCAAAATCCCCTAATCTCAAAATCCCTTCATTTCGTAAACCCATATACTATATCCCCTTAATCCCGTTATCCTATTCTGTGGAGAAGTCCGGTTAAAAAAATAATGAAGTAGACCTTGATTCATGACTTCACTCACAAAACTCTTCTGATTTCTAGAAGCGGACTTCTCCACAGAATAGGATGATGGGGTTAAGAGGTTATAATATATGAGGTTACGGAGTGAAGGGGTTAGGAGGTGTGATGGGATTTTAGGGTTATACAGTTACTTAATCATAAGTATGTTCTACAAGAAAATTTCACGTAATTGTTCTGTTTTCCCGAACCAGATTTTTCTACTTAATGAGGTTACGCGGTTTTGAGGTTATGGAGTAATGGTATTTCGGGGTTAGGGGATTATGGGGTTACGAAATTACGAATTTGGAGGAAGGGGGTGAAAGTGGTATGGAGTAGATGATTTTAGCGGTTTCATTAGTTTTTCGAGTGTTTTTTGAGGTTATGTCAAAATCCTGACGTGTAAGGGTTAAACGGGTTACGGATTCGGTTTCAGCGGGAAAAAATACATAGGAATATCATATTGGAATCCAAGACTCACAATTTTTTTTGTGGGCCTGTGTAATTATTCTTTCTTTTAACATCTTTGACTCACTCGAAAGGGCGTTCAGATGAACCTCCAGATTTCCGAAGTGCCGAACACTTTTTAATGCAAAACTGGCATTAGATTTGAGTAAAATGCAAGAAAGCTGTGTGCGTTTTACTGGCCATCGAGCTGTTGTACGTAGCAATCACATGGGCTTATCGCGCATAACTCTAACAGAGACGTGGCTTCAAACGAAGAGTATTTTCTTTTCAAACTGTTCGGCACTTTTATAATCGCACTGTATAGATGTCATCTATTAGATGGGTGCATCATTTCAGGTCGAGAGAGCGTGTAAATTAGTCTGTAGATGTCCAAAGAAGGCGAGCATTCCAAATTAACCATATTTTAAAATTGATCTTGATTTTTTTAACTGTTTAATTTGATTTTTACTAGGGTTAAAAATAACTGTAGGGGTAGTTTTGCACCATTCGTACACGGGGCACATTATTACATCTTATCTTACGTGAAAACCAAAAGGTTTTATTACGCGCATTTGCGTCCGCACATAGCTCTTTTCGTGCCAGATCTGCCAGTGAGTGGCAGATGAGCCTAGGCATTCTTAGCTACCATCTAGAAGTAGTATAGTAAAAAAACTGTTTTAAAGCTCTTAAAATTAATTTAGCGCCTACAATTTTATTTGGCGTGTGTCGGATATAAAGTGCTTTTTGGTTTAGGTATTTTTGTTATGGTAAGTAAACATAGTCAAAATTATGTCTTAATAATAAATTAGAAAATATTTGTACTTGAATCTTAAGTATGTTTATAAAGTATAAATAACTGCATAAGGGGCAGATTGATACGATGTCGAAGGGGTACATTCGTACAGGTCTGTATACAAGTGCCTCCTACAGACCGACGGGCCATCGCTGGGACATCACACGAGTTGATGGCCCAGTGATGGCTCGTCGATAATGTTTTGCGGAAATTAATTTAGCGCCTACAATTTTATTTGGTGTGTGTCGGATATAAAGTGCTTTTTGTTTTAGGTATTTTTGTTCTGGTAAGTAAACATAGTCAAAATTATGTTTTAATAATAAATTAGAAAGTATTTGTACTTGAATCTTGAATATTTTTACAAAATAAAAATAACTGCATAAGGGGCAGACTGATACGATGTCGAAGGGGTACATTCGTACAGGTCTGTATACAAGTGCCTCCTTCAGACCGACGGGCCATCACACGAGTTGATGGCCCAGTGATGGCTCGTCAGTAATGTTTTGCGGGGATATAAATTTGATATGTTATTTTTTTTAGAATCATGGTCAAGAAATATAAGAACAAACTTACAAGAATTGTAGACGAAAACTTGATAAAAGCAGTTTTAAAAGAGAAGGAGAGGAGGAGAGTTTTGACCAGTAATCAACCACTCGAATTTAATTTAAATTTAAAAATGGAATGTTTTTTTGTTAATTGTAAGTTTATTTTCCATTAACTTGATAATAACTCGGATAATAATAAACGTACTAGCAACACAGATTATTTTTTTACTGTACGAAGGTACCCCAAACAGGGGTACATTCCTACAATTTGTATAAGATTTAAAAAAACACATTTTGTCGTTTGCATTTTAGCTAAATTCATGTTAGTTTGATTGATGGAAAAAAAATTAAATTAAAAATATTTGAAAGATTTTACAACTAAATCTGTAAAAACTGTACGAAGGATCCCAAACCCCCCCTGCTGCATTTTTGGGCGAAACGAAACATTTTTGAAAAAAAAATCCTGAAAACATTTAAAAAAAAAATAATAAAAAAAAATATTTTTTTGAAAAACAAAAAAAAATAATCATGTTTTTTTTATTTTTTTTTTAATAAAAAAAAACTGAAAAAATTAATTTTAAATGATAGTTTTTTCATTTTTTAAAATGTTTATGTCCCATAACTTTTTTATTTTTAGGGTGATTGTTTCAAAATAGATAAAATTGATAATAAAACCCTGCTGAAAATGACGGGTCTGGGCGGGTATAAATGGTGCATAAACCGGACTTCAGCGGATGAAATTCACCCGCTCAAGTCTGGTCTATGCAACATTTATACCAGCGCAGACCCGTCATTTTCAATAGGGAAGTAATATTTCCTAAAAAAGTAACGTTAATTGGAATTTTGTTTCAGATTTTTTCGATTTTTTAAATATAAGTTTAAACCCACATAACTTTTTGTTTTTAATAGTTTGCCCTCATAGAACCTTAATTTTTCCTGAAAATTTTAAGTCGATTGGATTGTTCGTCCTTAAGTTATCGTGTCTACAAATATCGGGACGGACGGAAAAATTCAAAAAAAGTTTCTTATTTTATCATAAAACAAAATTATATCCAATTTTTTTTTTGTCTAGGACAATTTATGAAAATTTTGGAAAATTCGAACATACCGTATAATACTATTTAAGCGCAGGCGCTGTGAATAGTATAATAATAAAAACAAAAATGGCCACCAGCTCTCCGTCTATAACCCCGTATATCATATAATATTTATGTAAAGACGTCATAAAGTCGTTCAAATAAAGTTAGATGTAATTCGTAAAAGGTAAAATATATAACAAAAAGACGATTCAAGTAGGGAAGTTCGCTTTAGCTTTCACACACGTTTACATACACGTATATTATATAGATATATCCTCTTACGTAGTAAATACATCAAACGTATCCCTATATCAAATAGCAATTGATGCGTGACGAAGATGTACTGAACAAAATTCAAACAAAATTCAAAAAGGTTTCTCTATAAACCATCTCGAAGGAAATAGATTCTTAAAATTTACTGATATTTGTGGAACTTCCGGGAGAAAAGGGTCAATATTGTCGCTTACAGATTAAGAGATATACTTTAATTAATGTTACAAGCCTGCCACGTGATCACGTGGCATATGACATATTATGTCCTCCCCACTTTGCCGTTCATAATTACATATTGGGACATTAGATCATATATACATAGATGCGCCTTGAGTCCACGTCAAACCGAAATGTTTTCATTGCTATATCCAGGTAGATTTCACCTTCTTGCTTCTGGTCACCACCCACCGCTATAGTGGTTTGTTGACAAATATGTTATACTTCACCTCCTCGCAACCTCACCGCTATAGTGGTTTGTTTACAATTGGCTTTGTATATGTTCTACATAAAACAAATCAACATTAATACCATATCTATGTATATATGATCTAATATTGGGACAGAGCGACTATATATAACCTGTTGTGGATCTGTTTAAAGCAACCCATAAAAAAGCCTAAACATTCATGTTTATTGATTATTACAAGTAAACCATTTTAAGAGCTTTGAAAGTGCCTTAAGGTAGTATACCATGCAAAAAAAATCTTTTGCCAACATAAAATTTAAGTCTGATTTGGCTCTCCCGTGCTTCCTAGGTGACTTGAATACTCGTGGCAACGCTGTAGGCTGGCCCGAGATTCACTTTTTTCGCACAGTGGTACAGTTCTTTACGTTAATTTTTAAATAAAGTAATATAAATGATAATTATAATGATCTTTATCAATGGTTAATTGTTAATAATTAATAGTTATATAAAAATGAATAAATTACGAATTAATAATAAATGGGTTAGTAAAAAGCAATATGAAAACCATTTTAAGAATGTAGAAAATGGTAAAATGCGAAAGCAAAATATTGAAATACCAACCGAGAAATTCTGATAACATCCCTGTATGCCAAATTTTAAGTATCTAGCTTAAAGCGTTCTTAAGTTATCATGCTTACAAGATTTTCTGGACAGAACGACCGATCGATCGACCGACCGACCGACATTTTTTTTGCTTGAAATTGATTTATATTGACATAAAACGTCATAAATCGCAAAAATACACAAAAAATTTTTTTGAAATTTTTGGTAGGGGGTCTCGAAAATGTTACGCCCCGTTACATGGGGGGGAGTGGGGGTCAAAAATGGCCTTATTTTGCGTTACGTAATACTTGTACGCTCCCATACAAGTTTTTAAGCAAACATAAAAAATTAATTTTGGCTGCTGGATTGAGGCAAATATCTCCGATAATTGCCAAATTATTTTTTTTTCGTTGACGGATTTACGCTCAGCGGATAAAAATACGTAGGAAATTATATAAAGAATTTTCGCAAAAAAAAAGTTGAAATTTGTAAACCATGGTCTGTTTCATTAAGCAAGAGAGTAAATTAAAAATCGGACAGTAAATATTTTTACAACAGGTTTGAATAGTATACGTTTGTGTATAGAATATAGTTATGTTTAATAAAATAAACTACGCAGTATATTCGCACATCCAATATTCGTATCTGTTTTGAAAATATTCACTGTGTGATTTTTAATTTACTCTTTTGCTTGCTGAAACAGACCATAGTGTAATAATTTCAAATATTTGTTAAACTATTTTCTCAGATTTTCCCCTAACCAACAAAATATACCTACCATAAAAAATAATTAATTCGATAAGATTTCAAATAAAATCTGCCATTAAGGTTTAGTAAACTAAGTATATTACACGTTGGAAACGATGAAACTTAAACGATTATGACTGTTTTTACGATTCGAAATACAAAACTTTAAAACGAAATGTCCATAAAGCTGTAATATGGCAGCTAAATTGTAAGCGCCTCGACTAGCCGACCTAATACTTCTTGAAAAAAAACTGAAATGCTATTCTATTTTGAAGATTTCAATTTCCGTTAAAAAACAAATATCATCGAAAGAAAAAATATAATAAAAATATTAGGAAAATAAATATCACAGGATAAAAGGATTTAGTTTCATACTCTTGCGTCGCTGATTTTTTTAATAAATTACAAAGGAGAATGGGCATTTCTATAAGGGATTTGGGCCCACCCTCAACTTTACTCAACAGCAACGAATCATATGTCATTGGAAAGGTATTTTTATGTAGATTAATTATTTTAATTCAAAAACATACCTTAGGTACCGGGATTCCGAGTTATAGGCCTTTGAAGTTGGTAATCTACCTAATAACTATATACAAAATTTTCTAGTTTTACTAAATTAGAGAGTGTAAGTTAGTTAGTAGTTTGTTTGGTATAGGTACTTAAAAGAAAGACAGGCTTAGTGCCTATTGCTCATTTGTCGTAATAGGAATTAGTTTGAATGGGGATTTAGTGTGGAAGTAAGCCTAGATCACTGATGCTGAATTTACAATCTCTTCAGATTTCAAAATTTCATGGTAATTATGGTAATTATACTCGCCGACACATCGCCGACACATTCTACAATAATTACGCATTCCATCCATTATTGCGTATTTAAATTCAAAAGGTTTTTTTATAAAATTACTTAACCCTTTACAGTTAATCATTAAAAACGCCAAAGTCAAAATCTTGACACTAACATTTATCTTATCTATGCATTTAAACTCCATTCTTTTATTTTTTTATTTATACCAATCATAGGTAATTAGATTGAAAAAAATAAGGAAAATCAATAAAAAATCAAAATTATTTATTGTGTGGGGGGGGTTTTAGTAGCAGTGTATAAAGAAGGAAAGGGTTAAAAATAAGCATTTTGTTATTTCTACACAGCCTATAATTTGTTTAAGCAGCAAACTATTGCATGAAGTTATTACGTAAAGTACTACTTTCAAAGGCCTATAACTCGGAATCCCGGTACCTAAGGTATGTTTTTGAATTAAAATAATTAATCTACATAAAAATACCATTCCAATGACATATAATTCGTTTCTGTTGAGCAAAGTTGAGGGTGGGCCCAAAATGCCAATTGTCCTTTAATTTTGTAAGGTTTTCTAAAATCAAAAATTTACAACAAAATGTTTTTATAAAAAAAAGTATTGTATGATCTTTATCATACAATTATAATTTTTTTTTTAAATTATAATTCTTCAAAATTTTGGCATTTACAAATGTTTTTATGTGCAAAAAATGCTCATGTGGAGCTCTAGCTCAAAAACAAAAAAGATTAGAGAATTTTTGTTTGGAGTCAATTGAAGATAATAATGTCTATATTAACTGGTAAAAATTTCATTTTGATATCTTTGTTAATAACGCCACAAATCGTCTGATCTGTCTACCGTGAAACACCCAGTATAGGTATCAATTATTTTGTATGGACCAAACCAATAAATACTTCTCATTTCACATAATTTGTACAATTTATTATCAAAAAGTGTTTACTTGTAGGTTTTTATAATAAAAAGTATAAGATAATTTATTGAGTTTAAAAACAATGAAAATAGGTAAAACAATGCTTGGCTGTTTTTAATGCACGACCCCCATATAGTGAAATTTCAAATTGGAAAACAAATTATTTTGAGAGTATACATTATATTGGATATTCCAAAATAATGTTGTATACTCTCAGAATATTTTTTTTTTCATAAACTGGGAAGTTATGTCTCTGGATACCTAAAATCAATTAGTTTTACACAGTATTTTATTTTTATAATTTGTTTTGTTTGCTTTATCCGCTACAGGTCAACGTTTTTACGATTGTGTAAATTGTACCTTGCCAATGGAGATTTCTCCCGTTAGATTAAACAGGGACAAAAGTTCTACCCAAAAAGGATAGAAGACATACATACACTTCCACTTCCACCCAACCAAACAAATTCTGTATTTGTTCTTTGTTGAACAAATACAATATTTACTTGGCCGGGCGAAAAGTGTAAAGAAATTACTGGCGCCATCTAAGTTTTAGTAGAATTATCTTATTCTACAGATTCACATTAGCTATGTTCGTTCATGCCGCTCACTGATACACCTTCCGGCCAGCCAAATACTGTATTTGTTGTGTGAAAAACAAATACAGTATTTATTTGGTTGGCTGGAAAGTGTAGCACAAATGAGATAGAGATAGGGTAGACGTCTTTTGTTTCATAATTCTAGTTGTAGAGAGCTCCATTCGCTTACAACGCTTGCGTATCTTGCGTTGCTATAGTAACTTAAAGATTGTTTACCGGGAAGGTTTAAAAAATATATAACTTTTGGAAATACTATAGCTTTTCGAAATTATAACAGCTTATTAATTGATCTGTGTTAGCTGGGACACGCGGTACCTACTTTAATATATTTTTACACAATTATGATAAATTTACATACATTTACAAAATGCAGAAGTTTAGTTTTATTTAAAAATTCCTCGATATACGAGTATACGAATTTCGTATTACGAATATTGCGGTTTTATAACATGCATTGTTTTTATTCTTTTGTTTTTAGGCTATAAAAATCTCGTATTCATTCTTATAACGTTTGTTACTAGGATGTACTGATCGATATCTCTTGAATCTCTTGATTTGTACCAAATAAACGGAAATAAACATAGGTACGTAAAAATAGCTTTATCATAAAATTTATTTTTTCTTCAAGCGTACTAAAATATTCATATTTTATAACTGAACACATTAGTTAGAAGTGATCTATTTTTTTTACAGTAAAAAATGAGTTCATTGTTGTACGCCGTAAAAAAAAAATTGTTAGCAAAACCACCACTGGCGGCAGCACTCTTTGACTTTGATGACAGCCATACTAAAATATTATTTTATTTATTAATGAAAACCTTTTTGCTTATCAAGCACTCGACCCAGCGAATGCAAAAACCCCTCCCGCTACGCAGTCGGTTTTTTTATGCATTCACTGTGTCTTGTGCGTCCTAAGCGAAAAAGCTTTCGTAAATACAAAAAAAAAACAAACTAAGCCGGAAAAATCTTTCGTCTTGTTATATTACCTAATAAGTGCGGAAAGAGGCTATTTTCCGCACTCGATTGAATTTGGACTTTTTACTTTTAAAATATTACGTTAATCTACATTAACATTTTGACAAAAATCGCTAGATATCAAGGCTTTTAAATTTTATAAAATTTCAAATACTAGTGTCGGTTTTATACGAATTTTATCGATATTTGCATTATTTTAGAGTTTTTAGGGCCCTAAATTTACCACTTAGGGGTGTCTATATAAATTTTTACTCCACGGGCGTTCTAACCACGACAAATAGAAAAGATTAAGTTTATTTTGGACCACCCTAATTGCTCATTTGTCTTCTCATCAGTAGCGGAGCAAAAATTCACAAAAAAAATTGTCTTAATTTAAATTTGTTTGAATGGAGATTAGGGCACCCTGTATAAGCCTTTTACATAATTTAATAATCATTTTTCTATTTTGCGACTCTTATAAGCTCATAATTACACGCATTTTGCGTGTTCTTATAGGCCCATAATAGGTCTGTATTTTTTGTTCTTTTGGGATGGCAATAGATCTAGCCTATCGTTTGACGTTTTCCGTGCAAATGTCAATTTCGCTTTAAAGTTGAATTTTCTACAAAATTTTGTGTTTAGGTTATTTTTACCATGTTAAAATTGTGGCGTGGTCAATTGCAGTAAAAAAGAGAAGAGATGACTATAAAATATATCAAAATATAATTTGTTCTTAGAATTTTAAACATGGTGTAAACTGTAATGCCAATCCAAAACAAAAATCCCTAAATCAGGCATCAATTTAAATGTAAGTTTTTTTAAATTTTACAGCAAAATAGAAAAAATTGTATAAAGCACTCGTTTCATAACACGTTTTTAGCGCATTAGTACTTTAGAAAACTCGCCGCAAGCGGCTCGTTTTCTAAACTTGTACTCGTGCGCTAAAAACGTATGTTATGAAACTAGTACTTTAATATACTATTAAATGCATTCCCTATTTCAATTTAAAATTACATGAATTTTTTGGGTCAGTCACTTCATTTTCTCAGCAGTTTGCAGTTCAAAAAAAATTTGAAAAGTTTTGCTTCTCTTGAGTAACAAAATTAATAATATTAATTGTAAAATAAGCCACATTCTTCGAATTCTGAAGTGGACACATCGTCGCTTTAAATTGAATTCAATTGAATACAAAGAGTCGGTGGACGCGTCGTGACGCGCAAACGTTTCAGTATGGCATTTCCAGCCTTGCACGTTTCGTTTTATTATACTCTTTGAAGCTTTACAGCTAGAAGAGTTTTATAACATGACATTGAAGCTGTAGCTGAGATTTAAAAAAATATATGTTCTTTTTACCCGACTGACGTGTTTAACAGTATATGCATTTGTTTATGTACATGTACAAATCAACTTGGCAGCTGAGGTGTGAAACGATTCGCCTTCATATCGCTATATAAAAGGCTATATAAAAATCCATGTTTCGCCTATTTGGGCTCTCATCATCAGGGATTTATAAAGAAAAACTCATCCGATTTTTATGAATAAGTTATCAAAAGATGCGTCTTGGTCCCCTGAATAATAGTAGTTTTCATAGTTATAGATCTATTTGACCACGTTTTGACTATATTTTTTTTATTCGTTTTTTATTTATAATTGACAGAATTTGACAATTTAGGTATCAAACCATTTTTCTTGATACAAAACTAAAAAAACTAGTTCAATTTTTATGAATAAGGTATCGAGAAATACGTTTTGGTTTAATGAATAATAGTTATTATTATATTATTCACAGCGCCAGATATTGGAAAATTAATCAACTTTTTTTTTCAAATTGTCGTCTGTCCGTCCGTCCCTCCGTCTGTCTGATGTCACGATTTTTGTGGACAAGATAATTCAAGAACGAATAATCCGATCGTATGGAAACGTTCAAGTATTACGTAACACAAATTGTATGAATTTTGGTACTATTTGCGTTACGTAATACTTGAACGTTTCTTATTAAAACTTTCAGAAAAAATCAAGTTCTATGGGAGGACGCAAATTGTATGAATTTTGGTACCATTTGCGTTACGTAATACTTGAACGTTTCCTGTTAAAACTTTCAGAAAAAATCAAGTTATTTGGGAGGAAGATCCCTATTATTTTTGAAAGTACAAGCCCAAAAACAAAAAAGTTATGGGGGGGTTTGAACATTCGAAAAATGCTGAAAGAAAATTCTGATTATTTTTTTTTAGATTTTTTTTTTAATTGTCTCGCCCACCTTAAATATATCTGTAATAGTTATTATTTGTATTATCTGTATTCACTGTGTCTTGTGCGTCCTAAGCGAAAAAGCTTTCGTAAATACAAAAAAAAAACAAACTAAGCCGGAAAAATCTTTCGTCTTGTTATATTACCTAATAAGTGCGGAAAGAGGCTATTTTCCGCACTCGATTGAATTTGGACTTTTTACTTTTAAAATATTACGTTAATCTACATTAACATTTTCACAAAAATCGCTAGATATCAAGGCTTTTAAATTTTATAAAATTTCAAATACTAGTGTCGGTTTTATACGAATTTTATCGATATTTGCATTATTTTAGAGTTTTTAGGGCCCTAAATTTACCACTTAGGGGTGTCTATATAAATTTTTAATCCACGGGCGTTCTAACCACGACAAATAGAAAAGATTAAGTTTATTTTGGACCACCCTAATTGCTCATTTGTCTTCTCATCAGTAGCGGAGCAAAAATTCACAAAAAAATTGTCTTAATTTAAATTTGTTTGAATGGAGATTAGGGCACCCTGTATAAGCCTTTTACATAATTTAATAATCATTTTTCTATTTTGCGACTCTTATAAGCTTATAATTACACGCATTTTGCGTGTTCTTATAGGCCCATAATAGGTCTGTATTTTTTGTTCTTTTGGGATGGCAATAGATCTAGCCTATCGTTTGACGTTTTCCGTGCAAATGTCAATTTCGCTTTAAAGTTGAATTTTCTACAAAATTTTTTGTTTAGGTTATTTTTACCATGTTAAAATTGTGGCTTGGTCAATTGCAGTAAAAAAGAGAAGAGATGACTATAAAATATATCAAAATATAATTTGTTCTTAGAATTTTAAACATGGTGTAAACTGTAATGCCAATCCAAAACAAAAATCCCTAAATCAGTCATCAATTTAAATGTAAGTTTTTTTAAATTTTACAGCAAAATAGAAAAAATTGTATAAAGCACTCGTTTCATAACACGTTTTTAGCGCATTAGTACTTTAGAAAACTCGCCGCAAGCGGCTCGTTTTCTAAACTTGTACTCGTGCGCTAAAAACGTATGTTATGAAACTAGTACTTTAATATACTATTAAATGCATTCCCTATTTCAATTTAAAATTACATGAATTTTTTGGGTCAGTCACTTCATTTTCTCAGCAGTTTGCAGTTCAAAAAAAATTTGAAAAGTTTTGCTTCTCTTGAGTAACAAAATTAATAATATTAATTTAAAAATAAGCCACATTCTTCGAATTCTGAAGTGGACACATCGTCGCTTTAAATTGAATTCAATTGAATACAAAGAGTCGGTGGACGCGTCGTGACGCGCAAACGTTTCAGTATGGCATTTCCAGCCTTGCACGTTTCGTTTTATTATACTCTTTGAAGCTTTACAGCTAGAAGAGTTTTATAACATGACATTGAAGCTGTAGCTGAGATTTAAAAAAATATATGTTCTTTTTACCCGACTGACGTGTTTAACAGTATATGCATTTGTTTATGTACATGTACAAATCAACTTGGCAGCTGAGGTGTGAAACGATTCGCCTTCATATCGCTATATAAAAGGCTATATAAAAATCCATGTTTCGCCTATTTGGGCTCTCATCATCAGGGATTTATAAAGAAAAACTCATCCGATTTTTATGAATAAGTTATCAAAAGATGCGTCTTGGTCCCCTGAATAATAGTAGTTTTCATAGTTATAGATCTATTTGACCACGTTTTGACTATATTTTTTTATTCGTTTTTTATTTATAATTGACAGAATTTGACAATTTAGGTATCAAACCATTTTTCTTGATACTAAACTAAAAAAACTAGTTCAATTTTTATGAATAAGGTATCGAGAAATACGTTTTGGTTTAATGAATAATAGTTATTATTATATTATTCACAGCGCCAGATATTGGAAAATTAATCAACTTTTTTTTTCAAATTGTCGTCTGTCCGTCCGTCCCTCCGTCTGTCTGATGTCACGATTTTTGTGGACAAGATAATTCAAGAACGAATAATCCGATCGTATGGAAACGTTCAAGTATTACGTAACGCAAATTGTATGAATTTTGGTACTATTTGCGTTACGTAATACTTGAACGTTTCTTATTAAAACTTTCAGAAAAAATCAAGTTCTATGGGAGGACGCAAATTGTATGAATTTTGGTACCATTTGCGTTACGTAATACTTGAACGTTTCCTGTTAAAACTTTCAGAAAAAATCAAGTTATTTGGGAGGAAGATCCCTATTATTTTTGAAAGTACAAGCCCAAAAACAAAAAAGTTATGGGGGGTTTGAACATTCGAAAAATGCTGAAAGAAAATTCTGATTATTTTTTTTTAGATTTTTTTTTTAATTGTATCGCCCACCTTAAATATATCTGTAATAGTTATTATTTGTATTATCTGTATTGGTATATGTTTCGACTATATTAGCTGTATTCATCGGCGTAAAATAAAAAAAAAACTATAGAAACCGTTCATTTAATAAAAAAACGTTTTAAAATTTTAAAATAAATAAATAAATTAAAAAAACACCTGACTGATTAATTGAAAAGTATAAAACACGAATAATGTTAACCCTTTGAGACCCAATTTTTATTTTTGTTTATATCAACTTTTTTGAGTTATAACTGGTTATTGGTGTTTTTTGTTTTTTGTTGTTGTAAAGAAAAAAAGTGAAACATAATTGTTATTTTGAAACAACATTTTTATTACGACAAAAAATACAATCCAATTTATAATTTTTGGTCGAAATACGCTCCAAGTAACTAAAATAACCCTTAAATAATTTTACAACGTTATATATATACCCACCGGGTCTCAAAAGGTTTTGGACTTTATATATATATATATATATATATATATATATATATATATATATATATATATATATACCCCACCGGGTCTCAAAGGATTAAATAAAGTTATATAATAAAGTCGCAGTCGGAGGCTAATGCTAGATATCATAATGATACTAATCTTGCAATTCAATTTAAATATACAAATTTTTAATAATATGAAGGCAGAATAGTATATTCTATAACTAGTATGGAATAGACAATATTCCGCACGAGCGGAAAGTTTGTCATACGAGCCGGCAGGCGAGTATGACGGTCCCGCGAGTGCGAAATGACTATACGTGTTGTAGACTATACTTTTTCTTCGACTGCAAATATGAAACACTGTAATGCTATAAACTGCGGACAAGGTTAAAAACAACGTTTTTTGTGACTCGACATTGTAAATGCAACAAAACACATATTTTTAAATAAAGCAATTAATGTTATTTAATAATTTTATCAAATCAGTACTTAAAAAATATTTTTATTTAATTTTAGCACATATTTACAAATTATAATGCAAAAATTGAAGGTAATGTCAGATTGTTGTGACAGATATCAGGTTTAAATATTTAACAATAGATGGAGCAGTTTTAACTCTTTGAACTAAATTGGTACAAAACTGGTCAAATATTAAGAAAAACTAATAAACTTTATGTAATTTTAACGCAAAACTTTAAATTGCATTAAATTATTCAATATTTCATGTTAAAATATATATATTTTTGCTAATTTTGCTACAGTTTTCTTTACTTTTATAAACAAGAGATGGCACTACATGTGCTCATTCTAACACTTGATACGGAATATTCATACCGTATCTAGAGCTAGAATGGATTCATTCTGTATTTGAAAAGTGTGTGTATTTGCTTACATTCTAAAGCAGTCGTAGAAAAACATTATTCTTGTTTTATACTTTTTAGTTAGTCAGTCGGGTGTTTTTTTAATGACATTATTCCCAAAAATGTGTAAAAAATTAAGCTTGTATTTACTCTTAAAACACCTAATATATTTTAATGCAATTCCAAATATACAGTGCGGTCCAAAAGTCACCCCCCCCTTTTAACTTTTGAACGAGTTTAGATATCGACTTCAAATTTAGAACTCTTAAATAAGACAACTTAAACTATCTTTTAGCATATATTTGATATTTTCAGCTCTTAAAATGTGGGTAGGGGGGCATGGGGGCATTTTTAATTTTTTAAGAATGTTTTTTAAGGATTTGATTTTTCATTTTTTTGTGCTAAAACATTCGATGTTTTATGTTTTTTTTATAAACTTTTATTTATGTCAACTAAAATTAGTTTAAAAGTATAAATAACATTTTTTTATGATGAAATTAGGCATTTTTAAAAAGTTATTTGTTTTTTTTAGAGGAATTTTGACATTAATACCCATTTTCAACCCCATTTTAAACCCAATTTTTTTTTTAATTTAAAAATATGAAATTAAATGGAGAATTTTATAAGATTTAAAATGATATATTACACGACCCCCCTTTCTATTTAAAAAAATGTGCCCCATGCCTCCCTGCCCACATTTTAAGAGCTGAAAGTATTAAATATATGCTAAAAGATAGTTTAAGTTGTCTTATTTAAAAGTTCAAAATTTGAAGTCGATATCTCAACTGGTTCAAAAGTTAAGAGGGGGGTTGGCTTTTGGACCGCTCTGTACATGTTTTCTATTAGTCATTTTTTACAGGGAAAAACAATTATTGTTTCTTTTTTATTCCTGAAAATTTAATTTTGACCTAATTATGCCGATTTTTTTCGGATTCAACACACCATTAAGACAAAAATTTTTCGATGGAACGGCTGCAGGCTTCAAGAAACACTGTAATGCGAAGCAATACTTAAATTCACAGTTTTTTTAGATCGACTCTTTTTCTGCAAATCAAGTTAGCATCTGGAGACCTAAAAAAGGTTCACAGCTTTCAGAACTTTTTTTTGAATAAGGACAGATTAACAGGGTGTTAATAAATCTTCACATGTACCTAGTTGTATTAAAAATAAACTAAATTTAAAAAGATTTATTTACTTTTTGAAATTTTAAATGAGAAAATTTTTAATATTCCTCGTAATATTCTATGAAAGTCTATATGTTGACTTTGTATGCAAAGTATACATTTTATAATAAGATAGGAACCTGTAAATTTACACAAATTCTAATTCAGTTTTACTTTGAATTACACACCTAAACACTGTAAAAAAGTATTTCCTGGTAGTTCCCTGATGGCACAAAAGCCTTCTAAGAAGATTCTTAAAATAAATAGCCGGGAGGACAGCATGCTTCTCAGAAGCATGTCTATTTTATTCAGGATATTCTAAGAATGATTAAAGAAATGCAAAGGATACCGTTTTAATCGTGCTGAGAGCTTCTAAGAAGCTTCTTATAAGCTTCTGGATCAAATAAGAATATTTTAAGAAGCATGATAAGGATATTCTTACAAGTAGGTAGTACTTTTATGAATATTCTTAGCATGCTTCTTAAAATATTCTTATTTGATGCATTTGTAATAATATTGAATACTACGCATGCGCAAACAAAGTAGGTAGGCGTTTTAGAATTCTACATTAATGTAGTTTTTCTCTTTCTGTCAAATATATTTTATAATATTCGATCCTTTTTATGGAGTGATATCATAAATTTTTGACATGGCGAAAATTTTGACGTCTTTGTGCTAAACCTAACAATTTAAGTATATAAAAATTTTTAGATATATCAGGTAAAATTCATAAAATATATGCATATATGCGATATGCAGTTGTACTGTGAAAGCAAACTTAATACCAGGCATAAAAATCATGCGCCACACAAAAATCCAATGTTTAGAGAAAAAAAATAGCAAATAATTATCATTTCAAAAAAAAATAATAATTTAATTTTGTTGTCTAAAACTAAATAAAATCACTTAATGTTTAAAAATACATCCTTTCTACTACTTAAGGGTAAAATTTTTATTATTAGTAACAATTTTAAAAGAATTAGTTATTCTAACCTATAAAATTAAAATAATATACACGCCATATCACTATTCTAAAAACATTCCCATTAGAATATTTTAAGAATATGTATTTGAGAATATTCTTAGCAAAGTACTCTAATCATGCTTAGCATGTGCCCTATAGCATTATTCTGAAAATATTCACATTAGAATATTTTAGGAATATGTATTTGGGAATATTCTTAGCAAAATACTCTAATCATGCTAAGAATTTTTAGAGTAGATTTACTTATGCTACTACAGCAGTGCACCTTATAAGAGCATGTTTATAGCATTATGCTAAGAACCTTTTCAAGGGAATAATTAAAAAACCTTCTAGGATCAAGTGTGTTATCAGGGTTATTACTTGCTATCGGTACCAGAATTAAAAAAAAAATTGTAAAGTTTTGCCAAATTTTATACCGTAACTTTAAAATAATACTGCAATTTTAAAACTTGATTTTAGGATATTACGTCGTCATCGTAAATTTTAAGGGTTATAATGATTCAGTTAAATTTCCTATAAAACAGTAAAAAGTTTGGTTTAAATCATATTAATTTCATAATTTATTCTTAATATTATATATTTACTCCCTGATTTTATCCCCATTTTAAACAGTGCAGTGGATATTATAATTCCTCTTTCCTTATAGGATTTAACCCGTTCCGCTCCACTGAACCCACATATTGATACGCATTGCTTTTTAGTGGTATTAAACTTCCCAGCAAACCATCGTACGATAATCGGCATAAACAATTATTGGCCCATTTCTGGCTAGCCGACAATCAGCACATTTAACTGTGGCCGATGATCTACGACGCCAATTTAAAAGAAGAAGATATTTGACACTAAGTGTCTTGTCTTGACTATTTTTTTCAACTATCATAGTATCGGTTTCAACCAATAAAAAACAAGGCATTACCATAACGACGACATATTTTCGAATATATGCCAGAAAATCGAATATATACCGGTTCTCTCAAATTAATTATTATTAATTATTCATTTAAGTTACCTTTGAAGAATTAAATTGTTTAAAAACATAGTCCTGCAAATAGCTAACGTCTACGTCCCACATTCAACTCGGTCTGTTGCCAAATTGTGCAATTTAATATATCTTTGGTTTTTGGTTGTTTTGGCGTTTTTTTTTTGCTTTGGTTTTTGGTTTTTTCGGTGTTTTTTGTAAAAAAAACACCAAAACAACCAAAAACCAAAGATATATTAAAATGCACAATTTGGCAACAGCGCGAAAGACCGAGTTGAATTTGGGACGTAGACTATATACTGCAATTACACCTCCAGATTCGGTATATTGCATGTGACAAGAAGCGTCTAATTTGTAATTAGCTATTCTATTATTATTCTATTATTTGCATCTTATCTGCCTAAAAAAAGTTAGGTTTCAGTGCCATATTTTATATTTATAACAATGACTTTTTAAGATACAAAGTAGGTAATTGCATTTTTTTCATAAAGTTAGTGCATTCATTTAGGG
The DNA here is from genome assembly GCA_958510825.1 of Brachypterus glaber. Taxonomy (NCBI): domain Eukaryota; kingdom Metazoa; phylum Arthropoda; class Insecta; order Coleoptera; family Kateretidae; genus Brachypterus; species Brachypterus glaber. Next base: position 19,119,207 of record OY294045.1, read on the forward strand.
CGTGGTAAGTTCCCGCATATCCCTGCGTGAATATAATGGTTATTAACCTTCGGGAACTCGGGTGAAAAAAGTTACGGGTTAACTCGGGTACGGTGTCAGAAACCGAAAATTTTAAAAAAGATAAAAACCATATTAAAAAAAATGTTTATTTAAATTGTGCTAATACATGTTACTTATAAACTTTTTATACAAAAAGAAGTTAAAAATAACAAAATATAGAATATTTATTCAAAAAAAAAGGAATTATATTTTTTTTTAGAATACGAAAGATTTATAAATATAAAAAAAATAATATTTCAGAATATTCTCAAAATAAAAACATCAAAATGTTATTCCTACTCTTTAGTACACATTGGAAAAAAATTAAATATGGCGATTTTTCAATATCAAAAATATATATAGTTATGTATAATAGTTATTTCCTTAACTAGTGTATTAAGTGGATAAAATCACTTAATACATGAGTTGAGAATTTAATTTAATCCAACACCTTTTATTATTAAATAAAAATCTATAATTTTGCGAAAAATTATGTCAAAAATATTAAGATTAAGTTTTCTTAATACTAAAATAATAGGTAGCCATGGCCTAAGTATGCCTATTAAAAATAAACAATTGCTAGTTTTACATTTCTTACAAACGTCAAAATAGACGCGGCGATGACAGAATTTTTAATAAAAACACTATTTTATTCAAAAACTAAAGAATAATTTCGGGTTTTCTTTAATTTTTATGGTTTAGTTAACGTGCTTCTATTTATAGAATAGTTATAATACTTAATTAATAGGGTATGTAACTAATTTTGGGTGAGATCAAAAGCTGTACGTAAAAGAGTGGGGGAAAAATTTTTTAGTCACTAGTGGAAAAAAACTCACTTTTGACATTTAAAATAGTGCTCAAAACCAGTATTTCTGTGAAGGTGTTGGATAAAAATATTTTTTTATCGTTTTTTAAAACAATTTTCGCACAATGATAGTACATATGTTCTAAAAATATTCTAAGAAGTTTCTAAGAATATTCTTTTCTCCTTAGAATGTTCTAAGAATATTCTTAGAACAAAATGTGCCATAAGGGATGCGAAACAGTGCTCCAATAAGACCACATTTTTAACTTAAAAAAGAATAATGGTATTAAAAAATATTGAAAATATGAATCGGTATTAATAATAATAATAAATAATAATACCTTTATTCCAGTAAAAATGCCATATATAAATTAAATTAAAATAATAATAATAATAATAATAATACATGTTTAAAAGGATACAATCAAGATTATATATTATTATTAAAAAAAAACTTGTTGCACAATAACTCTGGTCGGATTCAGAGACCGAAATACGTAATAAAAAATTAACGCGTAATTGTCTCTCTTTGTGATCACAGTCCAACGATCGAGATCGTAATACATGAAGGTACACAAAATGGCAGGGTGCTCCTACCTGCACCTTCAATTTTATCTCAGCAAAACCAAGTCGTCGGAATGAGAGACCGCACTCGAGTTCCGAAGGGTTAAACTTATTGCGCAAAATTTGATCTTTCTCAAATTAATTTTCCATAACATTTTTATTCTATACTGTATTTATCTATATCTATACCAAGCGGAAGGGGTCAAGAACAACATTATTCCCAAATAAAAGTAGAAGATTAAAAGTCGTATTTATTCTTAAAACACCTAATATATTTTAATGCAATTTCAAAATATATGGCGATTTGACAAGGTAAGTAACAAGCTTAAAACTTTTCGATGGAACTTTCTGCTATAATTTATTTATCAATGTAAAAACGTGAACTTGAAAATGAAATAAAATAAAATCGTAAAAATATACAATACATAAAAGCAAACATTTGTACAAAATGTTGCCAACTTTTCGATCGAAAAATTACCAACTTTTTTTCGAATGCAAAATTTTAAGAAAGAAAGTCATGTTTTGCCTACTTTTTGATTTAAGGGGTCTTTCTACCTTCAAATTTTAAGAATATATTTTTTGTCAACATTTTTTTTTTATATAGAAAGAAAAAATATATCATTGTGAAATTTTGTAGGTATGGTACGCCACTGCAACTGTTTATCAAATTATTAAAGTCTTTCTTATTGCCGCAGTTTTAATGAATATTTTCTTTTTTATTTTTTTTACTTTTTTCCTTCTGGTTTAGGAGATATCAGGATTTTCCTGAAAGTTGTCATTTTTTCAGTCAACTCAAAAAGTACTAAATCAGCAGAGTTTTTTATTTGAAGCTCATGTCTCTTACTTCTTCTTCTACGCTCATGTCTTTTACATCTTCTTCTACAGTTTCTTTATCCCGGGGAAACCTTTTATTGCCGTCTGACGGAGTCTTAACGGTGATTTCGCAGAACTGCCGCAGGACGGAGTGACCCTATTTTTTCTTCTACTCAAGTTTTTCAAACCCAATTTATGTTATGTTATGTTTTTGATAAACTTGATTAGAAGAATAACGTAACTCGGTTAAGCTTAAAATTTAAAGCACAGCATCAATCAAATTCTTGTAGTACTTTTTAAGTTAACTGAAAAAATTACAACTTCCAGGAAAATCCTGATATCTCCTAAACCAGAAGTAAAAATGTAAAAAAATAAAAAAGAAAATATTCATTAAAACTGCGGCAATAATAAATACTTTAATAATTTGATAAACAGTTGCAGTGGCGTACCATGCAAGTCCTAGAAGATGGGGTAAAAAACATAGTTGTACATTATTTGTTACTGTTAATAATGTTTAAGCTTCAAAACAAAAAAAGAATCAGTCAAACCCATTAATTAGTTTTCGAAATTTTGAATTTAAAAAATGTCAATTTTTTAGGTGTCCGGAATTTAATGTGCGGCAGTGTAATAGCGCACTAGTTGTTTAAAGTGGAAGTTTGCCATGCGAGTTTTTTATCCACTATTTGACTCGGAGTAAAAATTGTCTGAACAGGGTGCGACAAAAAATATTTTATTATATTATTTTATCCAAAAATACAATTAAAATGACTGTTTAATATTCTGTTAATTAAAAGCAAAAGCTATTAGAAAATTTTTGTTATCGCACACCTGTAGCTTGTTGGGTCTATTTTAACTGGTATAAATTTTATTTTGATACTTTAATAATCATAAAATAAAAAAAAACTAGTGAATTCACAGATAAAAATCACACAAACACACACAATAAGTTATGTAAAATTTCACATAACTTATTGCTATATTTTAAAAATTTACATAATATATAATGCATCTTCACATAACTTATAACGTAATTTTTAACTTTCACATAATATATTATGTATTTTCACATAATATATTATGTAATTTTTGGCGCGCTTTATTCACAGAACATATCGTAGGTGAGAATATTGCCAACGTTATGTGATTTTTACCGAATATGTTCTGTAAAATTTTATTTCACATAACTTTTTACAGAATATGTTCTGTAAATTTTTTATTTCACATAAATTTTTACAGAATATGTTCGGTAAAATTTTATTTCACATAACTTATTATGAAATTATACAGTAGGGTGGAGCGAAAAATTTTTTTCGCCCAATCATATAGCAATATGTACCAAAATTTGCCTTTATTATAAAACATAACCAGTATTTTTTTTTTTCATTTTTTTCGGAGGTCGTTTTGATTTCCCACGGGGGCCTTGAAATTAATCAAAATTTAAGAAACTCTAAATTTTGTTGAATGAACCAATAATAATCGCAATTTGAAAATTGCATTATAGGGGTTTTTGAGTTTGCTGAAATCGAATCTGATAATAAAAAAATTCTAACTAAACCCCGTGGGGGAATCAAAACGACTGGTTATGTTCTATAATAAAGGCAACTTTTGGTACATAGCGCTATATGATTGGGCAAAAAAACAATTTCGCTCCACCCTATTATACAGAATATGTTCTGGAAAACTCACATAACTTAACGCTATAGCGTTAAGAATATTAATATATTAATATTCTTACATATATACAGTGTTGTGTTAGGTGAATCACTCAGGGTGATTCACCCTGTATTTTTTTAGAGCTTACGCGCTGTGAAGAGTATAATAAGAAGAGCAGAGAGAATATAGAATGAAGTATTAAAAATGCACGACAAAGTTTTCTCTAAAGTAGGTAAGGAAAAACTGTTTTAATTTTGCTCTTGAATTTCAAGAGCCAACTCGTTTTAATTTTAATTTTTCCCTTTGCTTTTGATACTGAATACAATATATTTCAGAATATGAACTTTTAACTTAATTACTCTTTAAACTGAACAGTTTTGTATTTTAAACGCTGTTTTTAAAAAACTTCATCTTTATAATAATCGATACCTTAGTTCTAAACTTTTATATCTCGATACTAGGTCAGTTTAATATAATTTAACCTGAGGTATCAATATTATAAAGCTTTTAAAATTGTAAAAAAGGGATTTTGCTTGCAAGCCTTACCTGAACCTAACATAAATTTATCGCGATGTATACACCTTATTCCCGCGAAGCTTGTGCTTAATGTGGTTTGCGTCGGACGACTGGGACGGCCAATATCGATCGATGTTTTCCTTGACCCACAAGAGTCATTTTTCTCTGTTTTTCACTGAGAAAATGTTTCTTTATTGAATTTCGCCACTCCAAATTGTGAGCCCGAATTTTTTCATGCGAAATATTTAAACCTTTCTGCATCAGTATTTTCGCCTCTTATCGCAGGATTAATTAAGAATTCTGAGAAAACATATTTAAAATTATTTTTCGTGCTTAGCCGACACTTTTGCTGTTGAGCCACGATCTAGTAGGTCGTCAACATTTTTCGTTTCCGAGTATCTTTTCACTCACTTCTTGACGAATGTCCCCGACTTGCCGACATACTTCGCAGTCGCTGTAGGCATAATTTTTGGACCTTTCGGATGCGAATAGAGGAAGACAGCCTCGAACCGTGACGGGTACCCAGTGTTTTAAAACTTCTTAATTCACCAAAAATAAGCTCAGAAAAAGTCTCTATGTACAAAGCATTATGCGTCAGGAAGTAAACTATATCCTCGAAAAAAAAAAGTAGGGCTTTCTCTTACCGACTACACTTTATAGGAGACACGCTCTTACTTGACCGACTGTACATTGCAATAAAATTATACAATGTATAATATACATATCTCATGATCTCCCTTTTATCTCACGGCTATGAACGTGATATATTTTTTGGGGTAGTTAACGAATTACCTACTGAAAATAAATTAGATTTGTAAAAGCGCAAAGCGTAATTTTTATCGTTTTGCTAAAATAAGAAATGTAAACAAAAACCAGACAAGCAATTTAAAATAAGTATGCAATAGCACGCAACAGGATTAATAATTTAAAAATCCTGTTTATTTAAAAAATACTGCTGCCAGCGCCAGACTGGCCCAGGCCGCTGGGCAGCAGAAGCAATAAATCGGGCCCCATCCGAAGTTTACTACGAACCCCTTGCTGGAAAATTAACTTAATTTTTATTTATAATTATTTTTATTAATGCGAGCCCTTATATTAGTTTACTAATATAAGAAGGGCCGCATAAAAAAGGTTGTTGTTTTGTTGACTAATATTAAAAAGCATACACGCTGTTCTAGAAGAACTTTTAAATGATTTTACAACTTCCATTTTTTTTTCTTTTTGGAATTTCTTATATGAGCTCTAATTAAAAAAATAAGACCAACATTTTAAAAATCGTTAGAGCCGTTTTTGAAAAAAATGTGTTTTTTAGAAAATATCTCTGACATTTCAGGCTAACATACTCGGTTTGCCCTCGATATCTCGGATTTTGACCAAACTTGGCATAGTGGTACCACTATGGTACTCTTAAGCACTCCATCCAAATTTTTTTCAAAACGGTCCATCCATTCACGATACCGGGTGTCCCACCAACCAGGTTCTTGACAAGTTATATCTCCGTTATTTGAAAAGGTAATTTTTTTGTAAAAATAGCGTTAAATGGGAGTCAAAAAAGATTTTATTGACTTATTCAACCCTTCCCCTCCATTGCTTACTCACTTCCTTGTGACCACCTCACCCTCTGATTTTCAAATAACACCTTTTACCCCCATTTTTATTTAACAATATGAAATTACATTTCATTTTGAATGAAACCATGTATTATAAATAGTATCTTATTCTTTTAAGGGGCTTCCAATAACAATTATTATTTAGTAATAATAATGTCCCACCAGGTTTTAGACGGGCTATATCTCCGTTATTTAAAAATATAAAAAAATAAAATTAAATTGGAGTCAAAGTAGAACTTACTGACATATGCAACCCACCCTCTTGGAACCACCTCCAACTAGTTTTTTAAATAGCACTTCCCTATTTTACTAAAGAATATAAAAGCACATTTCATTTTAAATTTAACCATAAAAATTTCCAAAAACTTAGATTAAATTGTACCCAAAAGAAAATTGATTAATATATTCAAAACCAACTCATAACAACCCAGTCTTCTAGAACTACCCGCAATTTTGTTTTAAATACCACGCTTCTATTAATAAATAATAATTGTTATTTAAAGCCCCTTAAAATCTAAGATACCACTTATAATAAATGGTTGAATTCAGAATAAAGTGCACTTTCATAGTCTTTAATAATAAGAATTAGGGGGTGTTATTTGAAAAACAGAAGTTGGGGGTAGTTTCAAGGGAGTGGGTAAGCAAGGGGCGGTTTTGAATAAGTCAGTAAAATCTTCTTTGGCTTTGATTTAATGCTATTTTTTGCAAATTTTAATACCTTTTTAAATAAAGGAGATAAGTTATTTCAAGAATTTGGTGGGACACCCAGTATAGTGAACGGATGGACCGTTTTGAAAAAATGTTGGATGAAGTGCTTAGGTACCATAGTGGTACCACTATGCCAAGTTTGGTCAAAATCGGAGACATCGAGGGCAAACCGAGTATGTTAGCCTGAAATATCAGAGATATTTTTAAAAAAACACATTTTTTTCAAAAACGGCTCTAACGATTTTTAAAATTTTGGTCTTATTTTTTTAATTAGAGCTCATATAACAAATTCCAAAAAGAAAAAAAAATGGAAGTTGTCATGTCATTTAAAAGTCCTTCTAGAACACCGACGATATGCATATCGTCGGCTTAAAGTGTTAACACTTTTGGACGAATAATTGTTTTTGATACCATTCAAAAGAGGGCCGCCTAGTTACACTATCTGCGAAAAATAGGTAACTCTAACTTTTTCCCAATTATAACTTTTTCCATGATGCCTTTACCTGCTTACTCCACGCGCTTCAACTGCTAGTTCGAAAAGCTGCTAACTCCACCACTTCCAACCATTTTGTGTAGAGAAACGTCAACAAAAAGTGGTGTTGTCGTGAAAATCAAGTTTTAAGGCTGTTTAATGGTGGTTAATTTACTGCTAAATGATTTTTTCTTAAAAAGTAAGTATAATTTTACTTTTTGTGTTACAAAAATATAAAGGTAAAGGTAAAAAGCCAATGGTTGCGTTCAATGGAAACAGCAAAACTCATCGAAAGCTGTCAAATCACTACTGAACGCTATGATCAGTTTCGATTGACAGAGGCCGCTGAATCATTCCTCATCAACGTTTTGAGATGATTAGTTGTGATTGATTTTATAAAAGCGCGGGAATTAACTTATGTGGGTATTTCTAACCTCAAATGGTAATTGTGACAAGTAACAGATATTAGCCGTTCAGCAGTTTGCTAGCAAAACTTAGATGTCATTTGATGACCTTTGATTAGTTTTGCTGTTTTTATTGAACTCAGCCAAACTTTACCGAAAACCTGCCAACTCCTTGATGGAGATTTTTCTCAAAGGTAGAAAACCTGCCAACTCCTTTTTAATTTAATAAAAATCAATCCAAATTAATATTTTATAGTTGATAATTGTTAAAACGTCCAAAACACGCTAACAAAGAAACGGGATTTTTATATACAATAATTATAGAAATAATTATAAGGTTTTTTTCGTCTCCTGTAAAGTTTGGTCAAAAGGAGTTAGCGGGTTAACACTTTAAGCCGACGATATACTTTTTAGAGAAAAGTAAGATTAGGTATTTGTTTTGCGGGCTTCCTTTAGTCGTTTCACGAGCCCCCCTTTGAACGTTTTGCAGGCCCCCTTTAACAGTTTCGCGAGCCTATTTTGACGATATCGCGGGCCCCTCTTTGACCAGTTTGCGAGCCCGAGACCCAAGTACTTAGTTCGCCACTGACTGCTGCTAACAAAAGAACTTGTATATTACATAACTAGTGTGGAAAGTGACATTTCACGCGAGTGGGAAGGTTTACGAACGAGTCGCCAGGCGAGTAGGGAAACCCCACGAGTGTATGAAATGCACTTTCCAACGAGTTATGTACACTATTTTTCCTACGATCCCGAAAAAATATGAATCTTCTTATTTTAAAATTTTCTAATTTTTATTAATTTTTAAGAACAGCAAAGCACAAAATAATAATAAATAGCATACAAATTTATATATGTGTGTCAAACAGGATATATGATTTTCATTTACCTTTAGTTTTCTTGGTTTTATATTTAATATGATGTAGGTATTATTACAGAGTTGTTTAATGGGTTTCCTATATGCTTGTCCTAAACGAAGGCAAACTTGACAGTTTACTAGTTAAATTAGTTTTCTGTGGTTATGTTGCCATATAAGACAGTAAAATTGTACTTTTTTACATTTCATACGAAAAATAGTGTGTATTTTGATGTTTTTTATAAAATGTAAGGTAACTAAATCAAAATTAAGTAACTTTTACAAAATCCACACAGTAATAATCAAAATAGTAACGTTATAACTACAGTTTCTATTTTTGACATGCAAAAGTCCAAACAGAAATATTTGGTTAAAAAAACATAAAATATATCAAAAAAGGCTGTGGTGAAAAGTGGAAAATGGCTTATAAAACAGGGCGAATAAAATTCGTAGAATCTACGAGGTAAATATCTAAATAAAATTAGGCAACCCTCCATACATTAAATATCACACTAGGTTGATATAAAAATATCAAACTGGTGTTTTATAAAGAAAAAAAGAGTGTGCTAAATATCATTTTCATAGAGGATAGTAGAAAAACTTTATTATTGAACTATGAGGTGACACACATCTCTACTCACACATATCTCTACTCACACACATCTCTATTCACACACAACTCTACTCATTGTCTTTAACCTAGATTGACTTTGACATTTAGTTAATTGCAACTAAAGTACCGTGGCGGAACAAAGTATTAATTAATTTTTTTTCTGTAATTCAGCTTAGATGTTTGTTTATTGCAAATATTAAATAATATTTAGTTAGTGCTTTGTTCCGCTATGGTATCCTAGTAGTATCAAATAAATGGCAAAGTCAATCGATGTTAATGACAATGAGTAGAGTTGTGTATTATTAGAGATATGAGTGAGTAGATATGTGATGAGTAGAGATATGATGAGTAGAGATGTGTGTCATCCGAACTATGCACTGATAGAAAAATCTAAAAATATTAATACATAACTTTGTTGTGTCAACTTTTATGTATAGAAATTCTGTTAGAATACAAATTTTACGATTATTCTAGAACTAGAACTACACTGAAAATTCGTTATCGTAGTAAATGCTAAACGTTTTTGCCTACACGGAAAGAAATTAGTGGGCTCTGCGCTATAAATTATAAGATATTTGGTAACAGTGGCAAATTATAGTGATTTAAGCTATAGATTATAAGGGACACAATAACTACTAATGTTAAAAATAAATTGGAAACGATTATATATATTGGAAACGATTATATATATTACAGACACGATTATATTTATTACAGGCACTATTATAAATTTACAGAAATTTTATTATATAAAAGCTATAAATGCCATACTATTTGTTATATTTTATTATTCACTAAACAATTAAAGTATTTCATATAAATTTTTACACTGACTGCCATAATTGTAAGAGAAAGCCTTGTATTTATATAATAAGCGATTATAATTTGCTTGGTATGTGTGTTATAGCGCTCCTAGCTATAATTTTTTTCCGTGTATATGGAGTCCCAGGCAACATTTGTTATTAATTATAATTAATAACTTGTAATTACAAGTTGTTACAGTAAAATATAACAGAACAACATTATTATTAACAAATGTTGTGTAGGGTTCCAAATAGGAAAAAGGAAAAATGTTTAGTATTTACAAGGATAAAGAATTCTCAGTGTATAAAATAAATTTATTCATATCATATACAAGTCGTATACTACGACCCAAAATTGACTTAAAAAATTTGTCCTATGTTGTACTGTGTAATCTTTAATATACAATAACACAGAACTTGTTATATATCGCTATATCTAAAAAAAAAAACGAGCTGATCAAGAAAAACTGAAAAAGTTTCTGAAATCAGCGCATCAAATAGAGCGAGTTGCAACTAAAATGGTGTCGGCAAATTTTTGAGTATTGTGCAGTTTAATATTAGCAAATATTTAGTTATTAGTACTTACTAAAAGTTTCGTCATTCAATAATGCAAAAAAGTGCAGCATTTTTGCAGTTTGTAGTTTTGAAAACCATCGTATAATATTTTTCTAGCTAGAGCTAGCTATAATACAATTTTATTTTATTTTAAAATGGTATACGTGGAGACTTTTGATAAATCAAAGTTTGCAAAAGTTTATTACAAAAAAATCTATAGACTCATAAAATATTTATTTTTAATGCTTTATATTACCTATTTCAACTGCGACAATAAAAATAAAATTCAAGTTGCTAGACGTGTATATGAGTTCTCCTTTTTTTGAAAACGATATGTATGGAGTGCTCTAGAAGTGGCGCGCCGTGGCAGACCAATCGTTAAAGTAAATAGCTTTTCGTTTCTAGCGAAATAACAAACTTACACAAGCCTTATACAGGGTGTTCGTAGTTTTTTTTGGTAGAAAATAAAGGGGATGACTCTAGTAAGTAAGTAAGTAAGTAAGTAAGTAAGTAAGTAAGTAAGTAAGTAAGTAAGTAAGTAATTTATTTGTGATACACAGTTTTCACACGTCAAGTTTACATCAAATAATAAATAAATGGGCAGACTAACATCTCTACTCTAAATTTATCTACTCCCTAACATCCCTACTCCATAACATCCATACTCCATAACATCCCTACTCCACAACAACTCTACTCCGTAACATCTCTACTCCATAACATCTCTACTCCGTAACAACTCTACTCCACACTATAGACACTCGATTAGCCACTTGTCTTAACTCAAAAGAATATTTGTCATGCTAAGTCACTGTCAAAAATGAATTCAGTTTATTAATTACTTACATATTAGTGCATGTTAAGAGTACGGGGTCATTGTTGCTTTTAGAATAATTCATTTATGATTGTTCTAGATTTACATTAAAAGAAAACGTTTTCTAGGAAAAAATAATATAATCTAGAAGAAGAAGATTCTTTGTTCTTTGAACTGCTCATTTATTATTAAGTGGCTAATAAAGTGCATATAGTGTGGAGTAGAGTTGTTACGGAGTAGAGATGTTATGGAGTAGAGATGTTACGGAGTAGAGTTGTTACGGAGTAGAGTTGTTGTGGAGTAGGGATGTTATGGAGTAGGGATGTTAGGGAGTAGAGAAATTTAGAGTAAAGATGTTAACATAATTAAAATAGATTAATTTAAATCAAAATTCAAAATACAATATTTCACGGCACAATTTAAGTACAGCCAAATACATATTCAAAATTTGTAATTTAAAAAAATCACTCGTACTGTACAGGGCTTTTTTAATCAAAAACTCCTTTAATTTAATTTTAAATTGCCTTGTTGGAAGATTGCGCATATTTAATGGCAAATGATTAAAAAAAGTAGGTCCATAGAAGTTAAAGCCAAGTTTACTGCTCTGAAGTCTAAAATTGGGCAATCTAATATTATGAGAGAATCGAGTGTTTCTCTCATGGATCTAATTGTTGAGCAAAATGAGAAAAAAAAATCATAACAGGCAGTAACATAAATAATCAAAGAAGGTACGGTTAAAATCTTAAGTTCAACAAATTTATGGTTTATATCATCCCTATAACCCATATTGCATAAAACCCTTATTAAACGCCTTTGAATCCCGAAGATTATATCCAACCCTGAAGCACTCCCCCAGGCTACAAGGCCATAACTTACCCTAAACTCAAATAGTGCATGGTATGCTGTTTTTAAAACTTCAGGAGAGACCATCCTAACAAGGG
>OY294045.1:19131572-19281554 GCA_958510825.1 Brachypterus glaber
GGATTCTTCATAGAATATTATTTATTAAATAATAATTATTTGAGATTATAACTTTTTCTAAAAAAAACATATGATGATAATAAATATATTTTTTTACCAGGTTTGGATGAATATGGTATAGTATAGTATGGTTTAAATCGAAGTTGGTGTAATTTCTGGGAAAATCTTTTTAAAAGTGATGTCTTACAAAAAATGGTCATCGGGTAAAACCTTGCTCAAAAAATCATAAGGAAACAAGTTACAGCAGCCCTTAACACGTGGACTGTAAATAAACTAAGAGAAAATTGGTCAACGATAACACACTGCAGGCATGCAAGGGACTTCCTTTCCGGTTCAATCATGTCAAAAACCTTATGGTTGCTAGGACGAAGCCGAGCCACGATTATTTAACTCACTGGAATCCTTACGGGTCAACGCGAACTAAGACTGTGTTTAAAATGAAGATTGGAAACAACCCTATCTGTTCGGGCTGCAAGGAAGGAATGGATGGACTTTTTAGCCTTTATAGCAAATTTCAGCAAAATCGGACTTTTTTTTGGCAAATTTTTAATATAATTTTTTTCAACATTAAATTTAGAAAAACAGGCAGGAAAAAATGCATGAATTTTTTACAGTAATTACTAATATATATATAAGGAAAATAAGCCATAAAAAATGGGCTGAAGTATTCATAATTTTTTCTTTTATGCCATATTTTTGTTAATTTTGACAAAATTTAAAAAATAAATCGATAATATTTTTCCCCCATTTTGAATTTTAGGTTTTCAGGTCCGTATAAATATTACCAAAAGAAGCCTTTCTGCCAAATTTCAGCTAAATTAATTATTCTTCAAAAAATTTCAACCACCCCAATATCGCAATTTTTTTTTGTAATTTTTTTCACTATTTTTTTCGTAATCAGCGGTGCAAAAAATGGCACTATGCAAAAAAAAACAGAATTTTGTCACTTTTTTTTCTGGGACCACTGTGCGGTGCTTATAACTATAATTTTACCATAATAGTATGTTATGGTATATTAATTCTATATAATTTTATATGGTCAAACATAAGGTTTATATAATTTGCAATAAAGTTTTTTTTCATCAGAAATCGTGGTAAGTGATAAAAAATACTTAAAACTAATCTCTAGACTGATAACTAATGATGATGATTTATGTTTCATATTGATAAAATCATAAGGAAAATTAATCGTTTATCCAATATTCCGTTTTTTCGCAGAGGAATAATAATAAAAACACTGCTGCCAACAAAATAATACTTTCCCCTATAGGCCTAGATTCATTAAATTAAAAAAAAAAGAAAAAAAAAACAACAAAAATATAAAAAAATTAAAATGCTTTTTCAAAAAAAATTCTTTCAAAAAGTCTTTTTTCGTGAAACGAAAAATAAATTGGAAAAAAAATGTTTTTGAAAAAAAACAGGTTTTTACCCCATTTTTACCTCTTACCCCAATCCGATTTTTACCAAAAACAATCCCAGCCTAGAAGTTTAGAAAATCAACCTATGGTCCAAATATGAAGCGTTCTTGATTTATCGTGGTCACAAATTTCCCGGACACACAGACAGACCGACAGACCGACTGACAGACAGATTTTTTTTTACGGAAATTGTATTTCTGGATATAAAACGTCCAGAAACGTAAGAAAAGCAATAAAAATTTTTCGAATTTTTTTTACTAAAGTAAACTTTCCTTTGGGAAAGTAAAACAAGATATGTAATGCTTTACATTCTTTGGTATACTGTTTACAGATATACAGGGTGGTCCATTTATCATGACAATCCTTAATATTTTAACCCTTTAAGTGTAGTGAGTGTACGCGATCCACCAAATTTGAAGTTAATTCTTTGCATTAGGTGCCGTAGGGGGTTTACCTAGACCACCATGAATGAATTTTGGCTATGGAGGGATAAAATTAAACTTTAAAATACATTAAAAAATTAAACTTTTAAACTAAAGATAGAAATGCATACAAAAGTAAACGTTTTAATAAGATACGTGTAATTTAAGAAAAAACAGTTTAAAGAGTGCCGATGTATTAAAATTTTCGACAAAAAGTCAAATATCACTGACTACTGATTTGGACTTTACACGTCAACATTAGGTTCGAAATCAGTAAAAACAATATTTGCATCTGTCTGTCTTTCGGTAAACTCGATAACTTAATTTCTAGGCCGTGGTGGGTTAATGAGTTACACCAAAAAAATACCATCTTTTGACACTAAATTACATATTTAGGCAGAAATTAAGACCGTAACGCTGCAAATATGCTTTTCCATGTTATATAGGCCGTGGTGGGTTGATGTAACCCATCAAATGTGGGAGGTATGTCTGAGTGGGCTAGAGCATCAGTATTACAAGCCGGCTAGCGTGCGTTCGATTCTCACTGGCGCCGATTTTCTTTTTTCAGTTAATTAATAATTGATTTTGCGAAGGTGATAGGTGAAGCGGACACTCCCTATAAACTGGTTCGAAAGTCAGTATAAGCCGGTGGTTTCCTCACAAATCTTGGACTTAGGGGATGCTTAATTAAGTAGAATAGTACAAGGTTAAACAAACGTGTAAATAAAAATGCCGTTTTTCGACACTAAATGACATATTAGGTAAAGTTTAAGTTAATTCTTTTAAAACCTAATAGCTTTTAATTATAAAAGTAAAATAATAATATTCGGCCATAAGGACCCTCCTGGTACCTTTTAGATGGTGGCACTCAGAGGCTTAATAACTGCAAGATATATCAAAACAAGTTTTAGAAAATTTTTATAAGAACTTATAAGCATAATGGGAGCGCAAAATGGTGAATATTTGATATATTTAGGGGGCACAATGGAGGTAGGGGTACAAGGAGGAACATTTTTTTAAGTAATCGCTCTCCAATAAAGTTTTTATTTAAAAACTGATTTGGATGATTAAGGCCCAGTTTATCAGTGTACAGTTAAAACCTTATCTAAAAGATAAAGTCTCAGTTAAGAGCAAATTCTGGATTTTGGTTGGAGTTGCTATGGTTATTACGTGTCAGCTAAATTTAGCTGCACTTTGATAAACCCAGCCTAATTAAACCAATGAAAGCTTATTCAAAATACAATATTTTTTCATTTATTGTTTTTTTTGTTTTTTTTTAAAGAGGGCAGTTAAGCCAGGCTAATACAAAACCCAATTTTTTATTTCAAAATAAACACAAAATAAAAAAAAAAATTAAATTAAAAAGGCATATAACTTTTTTATTTATAAATTAATTTAAATGACTCGAAAAACATTTCAAAGCTTTTTTTTTTAAACAGCAACTTTTATTAAAAAAAACAAAAGAAAATCGATTTTATTAAAATTCTCCCCCACGATTATTTTTTTTTGTTAGTTTTACTCAAAATTGATCACTAAATGTAAATTTATATAAATCTTATTTGGAAACGGAAACGAAAATTTTAGTTACTTTTTTTAGACGAACTGTTATTATGCCAATTAAATTAACATTTTTGTCTATAAAAAACGAAGCAACTGATAGATTTTTTTAATTTTTTTGCAGAAATTATCCAAAAGACTTATATAATCAATTAATAAAAGAAAATCGTGGTTGTCAGAAGATGATCCAAAAAAATGACCACAAAAATCCACAGCGGTATATTTTATTTTCTAAAATACTTAAAAAAAAATATTGTCAAAAATAATATAAAAAAAATGTTTACATTTTTTCGTATCGTATAATACTGTTCTAACGCTACGCGCTGTGAATAGTATAATAACGAAAGAGAACCATAGATAACAAGGCAGCAGTAAAATTGAGAAATCTGCAGGTATGTCTACTTCAGAAATATTGCGGTTTAGCGGAAAAATAATTTAATACTCTAACTTTTAAAGTAGGCTGGGGCAAAACGTTTTTACATATAGGCAAACTCAAAATACTCAGTAGTAATATCATAAGTGCATGTTGAATAATCGATATTTTTTTTACTGTATTAAAAAAATATTTTGCTTGGCAATTGTTTGAGTGCATTTTTCGTGTTACAAAATGCCGAGACCGCAGGTCGAGGAATTTTGACGAAAAATGCACGAAATATACAGTAAAAAAATGATGTATAATTCAACATGTACGAATCGTATTTTGAAAGACTATTTCACAAACAAAATAAGGAAGTATGTTTAATGTTGTTTCATATTTAAATTACTTTACAACTATAATTAAAAATTTATATCTCAAATTTGCCGCGCTTTTTAAAACCACGATGTTCACTTGTTCGCGAATGTTGCCAAGTCTAAACTTTGCTCGAGGGATATTTTATGCTTGAGATTATTCCAATAAAATAGTTGTTATCACATATATTAGCATTTAAATAAAGATCATTGCTGTTTTTGTTTAAAATTTTAGTTTTCAAATGAAAAGAAATAAAATAACGGGTGTTTCCACCCGTAAAAAAACAATTTCCTGTCGGTTTCTAATAAACTTTGGCAACGCTGTACTGGTACCAGCGCAGTCATTTGATGTTTTGATTTCCGTAATTCTTTACTGCAAATATATTTTTAACAAATAAGTGTTTAAATTAGTTTTTAGTGGCCTGTTTCTAATACCAAGATTTAATTAAATAAATTAAAATTTATGAATATCAGTGATTTAAAGTCCAAACCAAAAATTTTATTGTCACAATCAAAAACATACATCGGTGCAAAATCAATGTAATTTTATTGATATGACGTTCATTTTTATTGATATCACGTCAATTTTTGGTTCAGTGTAGGGGCTCTAAAAACGAGAAATTGATTTTCATGGGAATATGTCGTCACATTTATTTCATTTGACTTATTTTTTATACAAGGTGTATTTGAAACAGGGTCCAAAATTTTAAGGAGTGATTCTACATCATAAAATATGACAAAAAGTTCCTATATCTAAAAATGCGTCGTAAGGGAACGTTCAAGTATTACGTAACGCTCCTGGGGGGGTGGGGGTCATTTTGGAGTGTTACGCCCATGTTAATGGGGGTCCAAAATTATCAAAATTTGCATTACGTAATACTTGAACGTTCCCTAAGGGAGCTAAGCCCCTTAAAATTGGCCTAAAAGCGGTTTTTATTTAATAACTCAGGAACCCAATGAGATATAGCAACGAGGTTTTGCACCGTGCGACAAGCGTTTTTGTATGTGCTTCACCAAATTTACAAAATTTACAATTTTAGTCGAAATCAGGAAAACTGTAAAGTCATAGTCATAGACTGTTTTGGTAAAAATTAAAAAGAAGAGAATTGCACGTGGAGAAGGAGAAAATACATGAAAAATTATTATAATGGAAGAACATATGAGGAGCAACTTTTCAAATCGCATTTTGTCCAAAAAATAATTTTTTGGGTATTAACGAAAAACGATTTTCTCTTAAATCCCGTCATATATTTTTAGGACAGCGAGTTCTTTTGATAGAAACTAACATCTAGACGTAATAAGTTATCTCATTTTAATCAAGATTTATCAGAAAGACTGGAAAAATCTAAATAATGTTTGGTCTTAATGCGATTTGTTTCGTCACAATGTATAAAATTCGTTTTGTTTCGGTTAAAATTGGACATAATGCTGAATTGCAGGTTATAAAAAAGAAAATTAACACCTCCATATCAGCTGTTTTGTTCGAAATTGTCCCCCCTAGCGGCAAAATAACATAATGCGTTTTAATCTAACGATATTTTCGGACAAAAAGCGTTTTGATGTGAACCTTATACTTTGGGCCTGAATTACACAGGGGCATAATGCTGTTTGAAACGTTTCGTTTATACAGGACTGAAGATCACAAAAAAATATTTTCAAATCCGCCTCAAACTCAATTTTGTCCAAATTGGACAAAATGCGTTTTGAAAAGTTGCTCCTCATATTGCCATTAAAGTTATTCATATACTTCGTGTTTAATAAACTTTAAGCTTATAAGTTTCTATAATGGGAGTATCTAGAATAGGTAATTACTTTTGATAGATCCTGAATAGAATATATTTTAGAACATTGCTCTATAGAGTAGTGCTCTATTAGAGCATGAATAGTGCACATACATGTATCGATTTTTTTATGTATCTAATAATAGTATGGGGTGAAAAGCAGTAGCCGGCGTATTTCCAGTTGTAGTCCAGACTTCAGGTCAATAAAAGAGTCTTTACATGGAAATAATTTAGGGAGTTTTGATTTTCGGATTACTGGGTAGGGTTAATGGCCGCAAAAAAAAAAAAATTTTGCGACGTTGAACTCAATTTGGAACTGTCATTTTTTCAACGTGTTTTCCACAAAAAACGGATTTTTAAAATATCTCTTAAACGTTACACTATACACGGAAAAAAAAATTATAGCTAGGAGCGCTATAACACACATACCAAGCAAATTATAATCGCTTATTATATAAATACAAGGCTTTCTCTTACAATTATGGCAGTCAGTGTAAAAATTTATATGAAATACTTTAATTGTTTAGTGAATAATAAAATATAACAAATAGTATGGCATTTATAGCTTAAATAGATTTAATTATTGTCCGTACTAATAATTTTTATAATATAATAAAATTTCTGTAAATTTATAATAGTGCCTGTAATAAATATAATCGTGTCTGTAATATATATAATCGTTTCCAATTTATTTTTAACATTATTAGTTATTGTGTCCCTTATAATCTATAGCTTAAATCACTATAATTTGCCACTGTTACCAAATATCTTATAATGTATAGCGCAGAGCCCACTAATTTCTTTCCGTGTACGTTTTTAGATTTTTATTGTTTTTTTCGAAAAACCAAAATTGTTCTTTATCGTCGGTTAGCCTTGCTTCTAAGAACATTTTGGTTGAAAATTAAAAAAATCTATCTGCCACTTTCTTTGTAATTTACGTAAAATTATTTTTGTGCCCCATTATTTCGAGTAAACCGATTTTCGATTGAATCACCATTGTATTAAGCATTCAAAAACCTTCCTAACTGAGTCATAAAGAAAATTCTAAAACCTTACAGTGTAACGTTTAAGGCGGTGCCGTGAATTAGCTGAAAAAGTCGTACAAAAAAATATATGACACAAAAAATGTTGGAGATTTGGTCCTCTTTATTTTCATATGAAAAGTTTTTTTGTTCTAGGGTGCGCCGATCTTAAGATACTTCAAAAAGTCTGTTTTTGTGAAAAATCTAAAGTCTCTGAATTATTTCCAGGTAAAGCCTCTTTTATTCATTTAAAGACTGGACTATAACTAGAAATACGCCGGGTACTGGTGATCAGTAACTGCCATGATTCTACCTCAAAAACTATGAAAAAAAGTTTCCATAAAGGTTGGTCCGGAAATAAGCCCTAAGGGAGCTACGGCCCTTCGAAGATGACATATTGAATGGGGAACAAAAAAAGCACCAATAAACGACACTAGTTCAAGGGAATCAAATAGTTGTAAAAACTTCTCTGTTGCATACCCTTTCCAATAGTATACCAAGTTATGACAACATTTTTCAGAATTTCTTTTTGTATTAAGCCCCTTTGAAAGTGGCTAAAAAATTAGGTTTTTATTTAATAACTCAGGAACCCTTTGAGATATAGCAACGGGGGTTTGCAAGTAAACTAATCTTATTAAGGCCTGTCTTCGTATTTTATTTTCATGTACATATTTTAACCAGGGGTGTGCGAAACGGGGGTCATTATCAGTTTTTGTCCCAATTTTTTTTCTGTGTAACTTTTTTGTAGTTTAGCTATTGGAAAATGATTCCTCAGGTCAAAATACATCAAAATATAGGGTGTCATTTTTAGAAATAATGTTTATGTTTGTTTAACCTCGTACTATTCTACTTAATCAAGCATCCCCTAAGTCCAGGACTTGTGTGGGCTAGTAGTAGACGGAACCACCGGCTTATACTGACTTTCGAACCAGTTTCTAGGGAGTGTCCGTTTCACTTAGCGCCTGAAAAAAGCAAGTCGGCGCCAGTGAGAATCGAACTCACGATAGTAGACTTGCTATACATACGCGCTAGCCACTACGCTATGCCTCCCATAAATGTACTCTCTTCCTTTTTGTTAAATTAACATTACAGTTTAAGCAATACATTTTTATATTTTTCAGAATATTTTACTTAATTATGCAACTTATTATGTTAATGTTTACAACTTAATGAACTTTGTTTTCTTTTATAGTATATTAAAGTACTAGTTTTATAACATACTTTTTTAGCGGACGAGTACAAGTTTAGTAAACCAGCCGCTTGCGGCGAGTTTTCTAAAGTACTAGTGCGTTAAAAATGTGTTATGAAACGAGTGCTTTATACAATTTTTTTTATTTTGCTCTAAAATTTTAAAAAACTTACATTTAAATTGATGACTGATTTACTGATTTTTGTTTTGGATTGGCATTACAGTTTACACCATGTTTAAAATTCCAAGAACAAATGATATTTTGATATATTTTATAATAATTTCTTCTCTTTTTCACTGCAATTGACCAGTCCACAATTTTAACACGGTAAAAAATAACCCAAACACAAAATTTTGTAAAAAATGAAACTTTAAATCGACATTGACATTTACACGCAAAACGTCGAAAGATAGGCTTTTGTATGTTGCCAACCCAACAGAAAAATAAGTAGAGACCTCTTATGGGCCTATAAGAACAGGCAAAATGCGTGTAATTATGAGCTTATAAGTCGCAAAATAGAAAAAGTTTATATTGACATTTCAATACGACAGGTAACCAAGGTTACTTAAAGAAGTTGCATTAAAAAATCACTTAGCATGCTTTTGCACCAGTTATACTTAAAATATTGTAAATCTATTGTTATATTTGTCTTTCGTGACCTTCTTTTTGATAAGAATGCTTATTTTAAACGTAAAAAGCAGACAAACAAAAAAGTATGAAAGTATCAAATCTATGCTGTTTGCTTTGCAATGAATATTTAAAAGAAAAATTAAAAAGAGTTCCCATCACTCGTTGGGGTTATTTTTGGTACCCTTAAGTTCGGAATTGAGTGAACTTTCAAAAACTATAACCCAATTTTAAGTAATGAATGTTATAAAAATTACATTAACAATGTTGAAAATCAAATCACAGCTAATGTAAAGCAATTCTGGAAATTTGTTGATAATAATAAAAAATCTTCAGGTATTCCTAGTACAGTACATCTTGAAGACGAGCAAGCCGATACTGGTGAAAATATTGCAAATTTGTTCGCTACTCATTTTAGTTCCGTTTACACTCACTCTGATACTTCTAGTGATAATGAAAATTTTGATTTTAGTAACTGCGGATCTAAAGATAGTGAAGTTGATTTGTCTGTGGTTCAAATCACACATGAAAATCTGTTCTCCGCCTTGTGTAATTTAAACATACACAAAGGTCCCGGTCCTGATGGTATCCCTAACGTACTATTAAAAAATGTTGCCTATTCTATATGTACTCCATTACTTTTTATTTTTAATAAATCTTTAGAATCTGGTATTTTTCCCATAGCTTGGAAGACTTCCTACGTTATACCAATATTTAAAAGCGGAAACAGATCTAGTGTTAAAAACTACAGACAGGTGTGTATTCAATCAGCCGTCGCTAAACTTTTTGAGAAAGTTGTACTTCCATTTATTTCATCTGAGTTTAAAAATATAATTGTACAGGAACAACATGGCTTTTTAGAAGGTAGATCGACGGTGACAAATATGTTTACATATACTAATTTCATTTCATGGTGTTTAGATCATGGCGGAGAAGTTCATGCCATATATACTGATTTTAGTAAGGCGTTTGATCTTGTATGTCATTATTTACTGGCTAAAAAGTTGTGGGAATATGGGGTTAGGCCGCCTTTTCATACATGGATTGTATCGTATCTTACAGGAAGAATACAACAGGTAATTATAAATGGTTTTAAATCTTTCATTATAAAGGTCCTAAGTGGAGTACCACAAAGATCTCACCTAGGACCAATATTGTTCATTATTTTTATTAATGATATAGGTTCAAAATTTTTGTCTCAATATTTGCTTTTTGCTGATGATTTAAAGATTTACAGATGGATAACGTCTATACTAGATGCTTTTATTTTACAAAGGGACCTTGATTTACTTAATGACTGGTGCATTAAAAACAAGCTGTATTTAAATAATAATAAGTGCTCGGTGATGACTTTTTCACGTAAAAAGGACCCGTTAGAGCACAATTATAAAATAGCAGATAATTTACTAAATAATGTCAATGTAATCAAGGATCTGGGTATTTTTTTGGACAGTAAATTATTATTTCAAAATCATTTTGATCATATTGTTTCTAATGCAAATAAAATGCTAGGTTTTGTTCTAAGGACAACTAAGGACTTTTCTAATCAGAGACCTATATTGATGTTGTATTCATCCCTAGTAAGATCAAGACTGGAATACGGATCCACCATTTGGTCCCCATATTTTGGCAACCATATTCATCGAATTGAAATTGTTCAGAATAAGTTTTTACGTATTGTTCGATACAGACTTGCTCAGAATAACATTTTGTTGGATACGAATCAAACAAGGCAATATTTGGGTTTAGCTACCCTTCAGAATAGAAGAATCTTCAGTGATGTGTGTTTTTTCTTTAAGGTTCTTGCTGGATCAATTCAATCTAGTGTTATATTGGGTCAGTTTAATATTAAAATTCCATCAAGATCCTTGAGAAGTTATCCACTCCTGGAGGTTTCCTCCTGTAATACTGTTAATGCAGAAAATTCTCCAATGAACCGTATTGTAACATTGGTTAATTTAGCATGCAATACTGTTGATTTTTACAATTCTTCATATAATATGTTTAAAAATCAATTACGTCAACATTTAGGCAAGTAATTTTGTTTTATATGAGTATATTACTCTTATTTTTTTTTAATTATTTTTATTATTTTATACCTATTATGCTATAAGAATATTATATAAATAACTTTGTAACTGCTATATGCGTAAATAAACGATTATTATTATTAATTGCCTCCCCTCCTCAATGCCAAAAACCTCGATTTAACCCATCGTCCTTTAACACCAATTTATTTTTTTTGTTCTTCCTGTTACCTAGAACTTTTTTCTCGGAAACCCAACCATAGTTTTTAAAGCGGTTCCACCTTACTATTTATACATTATATTGAAAGTATGTAGGTATATATCGAGGCGGCTTTTATGATAGGAATAAGGAATGTATAAGAAATAAACATTTCAATTTAAAGTTATTGTTTTGGGTAGAAGAAAATGGTTCAACCATTTTGTAAAATTTACGATATATTTAAACGAGGATTTATGTGAGAAACTCTCATCAAAAATTCAGTTTTATAAAATAAAATTTTATCAGTTACACTGTAAAAAGTAAACTGAATATTCAGTTACAAATTAATAGAAAATCGTAAGTTGTTAGCCTATATAATTTTGTTTAATTTTTTTTAAAAACAGGTAACATTCCATATCCGTCCTTAAATATTAAAGTACGTGACTTAGTGTTTTTAACAAAAGTTAAAGTTTACCGGGTGGTCCATTTAAAGTATTACAAGTCGATAATTTAGAAACCGTAAGAGACAGGTTTTTCAAGTTTGGAACTAAGCTTTAATATCGAGGGGGACACCTTTTTACCAAATCAAGATTTTTTTCACCCACACTCTTGGGCAGGGGAGGGGTTAAAATTTTAAATGGAATGAGGGTGTTCTTCTTTCAGATTAGAATTCAGTATAAAGATTTATATAATTGACCAAAAAAGTTTTTTTTTTCAACTGTCAAATTAGGCTGTTAAAAAACTAGAATAAAAAATGACACTTTTAAAGTGTTACAAGTCGATATCTCAGAAACCGTAACAAATATGTTTTTGAAATTTGGTAATAAGCTTCAATATTAAAGGTGGCCCTTTTTCATTAAAGCACTTTTTTTACTCACCCCCTTAGGTGGGGTGATGTAAGTGTTTTGTTTTCAAATTTGAATTCAGCATAAAAAGTTACCCAGTAAACACTGACTGACAGGCCATTACCAGGCCATCACACGGTGATGGCCCGTCAGTCAGTGTTTACTGGGTAACTTTTTATGCTGAATTCGAATCTGAAAAAAATATTCGTTTTTTTTACAGCTTACGATTTATTTTAATTAAATGGAAAACCAAATAAAAGGAACAAACAAATAAACAAATATTGCTAAAGATATACTTAATTAAATTTAATTACAGGTTTTCAAGATAAATTAAAAGTAAACTTTAAACGACTGTTGTAAGCATATTTTAAAATTTTTGTTTTAAATCAACGATGCTCAAAAATGAATATGCTAAATTAAACTTTAAGCTATTTCATTGAGGGCATTTTCATATTCTCTAGGATATCCTTTTAACCCATCTGAAATTTGGCACATTAATTTACGCAAAGAGACAGAAGGGTAATTTTCCTGAAATTAATGAAGGACCGAAATCCTTGCATTTGAAATATATAGCGGCAGGGTTATCCAAACTTAAAATAAACTGCGCAGATATAAAGTCAAGAAACGAAACTTCTTTGACTAGTTCTCGATGATTTACTTTTTGTCTCGTCTAGCGAGGATTTTCAAGACTCTCGACATTCTGTAGTAGTGAAACAACTCTACATTTGGCCAGACAAGTTTTTATTACTGACAATGTTTCTTTATTTTCGGAACTTAAATTAGTAACCACTTTGCATTATATTGGCAATAGAATAAAACTTTCAAATGCCATTTGAAAAAAAAAATGCAATTTTCAATCAAGATTATCAAGAGGTCTTGATTTTCGATCAACAGTCTCGACGCTCGACGAAATAACTATTCACGGAAAAAAAAAATTATAGCTAGGAGCGCTATAACACACATACCAAGCAAATTATAATCGCTTATTATATAAATACAAGGCTTTCTCTTACAATTATGGCAGTCAGTGTAAAAATTTATATGAAATACTTTAATTGTTTAGTGAATAATAAAATATAACAAATAGTATGGCATTTATAGCTTAAATAGATTTAATTATTGTCCGTGCTAATAATTTTTATAATATAATAAAATTTCTGTAAATTTATAATAGTGCCTGTAATAAATATAATCGTGTCTGTAATATATATAATCGTTTCCAATTTATTTTTAACATTATTAGTTATTGTGTTCCTTATAATCTATAGCTTAAATCACTATAATTTGCCACTGTTACCAAATATCTTATAATTTATAGCGCAGAGCCCACTAATTTCTTTCCGTGTTGTCTTTACTTATTTGCAATTGAACATATTTATTTATTTACTTTAACAAATATTACATATCTAAAATGTATTATAAACTAAACTACACGCTAGTAGGCTTAGCCTGTATCGTATGAGACAATTTTTTAAATTTTAGGTTTCTACCACAAACACTCTGCTTTCTACCGTTGTCCATAAAAAATAATTAAAAAAAAATATTTGATTGTTTCGTTATTAAGAATTATTATTAAGAATTGAACAACGGTTGCGTTCAGGGACTAGTTCTGTACGAACGAGATCTGACCTTCAGTAACACGTTTTTTTTTTGAGTAGATGTCAAAAAAGCGTTCCCAATAGACAGTTATTTTTTACTTATGAAATTAATTTATATGAAAAATATATACATTTTCTGCAAGATGAACCTATGTAGGTACTGTAAGGAGGATAACATTTTAACGTTTCATTCATTCATATTATTTGATTGAAGATAACACACATATTTTAGTTATTTTTACATACCTTTTTTCATGTTTAGCATAATAATAACACAAAAATATAACGAACACATTTCTTTGTTTTCTTTGACTTTGAGGTTATGACTGTCAAGATATGTTTGACAGCCTATACCTGTGGGCCACTCTTGCACGAATAAAAGCGATCATTTTAATAATGCAATAGTGCTTTAAATGCTTGTATCGTGCCAAAAAGAAAACCTTTTGTTATGAGGCTGGTATGTAATGAAAGATATATATGTCCTTATTACATTTATAAAAAAAGCAAATTTAAAAAAAACACACTCTTGCACTATACGCCTCATATATATTTACAGTTTATACAGTAATTTGAGCCATTTCGCCTCAATGTAATATACTATTTCACTACAATAGAGCTCTCTACAACTAGAATTATGAAACAAAAGACGTCTACCCTATCTCTATCTCATTTGTGCTACACTTTCCAGCCAACCAAATAAATACTGTATTTGTTTTTCATACAACAAATAAAGTATTTATTTGGTTGGCGGGAAAGTGTAGCACTGAGCGGCACAAACGAACATAGCTAATTTGAATCTGTAGAATAAGATAATTCTAATAAAATTTAGATGGCGCCAGTAATTTCTTTAATAAAAATATTATAGTTACACTTTTCGCCCGGCCAAGTAAATATTGTATTTGTTCAACAAAGAACAAATACAGAATTTGTTTGGTTGGGTGGAAGTGGGAGTGTATGTATGTCTTCTATCCTTTTTGGGTAGAACTTTTGTCCTTGTCTAATCTAACGGGAGAAATCTCCATTGTTAGGTCAGCAAGCGCTTCCCATGCCCGTACACCCAGCTGTAGTTTTCTTAAAACAAGGCCCCGTCACGAAAAGTAATAAATGGAATCTTTACCGCACAGTTTAAAAAAGTAATGGAATTTTTATTTTTTAAATTTGGACAACCCTATTGTGTCAGTCTAGACAGACATCTTTAGAGAAATGATTATTGTGAAAACGTTTTTCCAATGGGAATTAACACAGTTTCCTTTTGACCATACAAATGAAGTTTGGGATTTTGGAGAATAAAATAAATGGAAATGCTTCAGCAGCAACATTTATGTATTTCAATTTTTGTCACAATTCTATAGAACTGCCACAAGCTAAACATTATGACTTTTGTTAAATGTGGGTTTTATGTTGTTTCTGTCTATTATAGAAGACCTTATTCTGGATATTTTCATAAAAGGTTTAAAATTTTATACAAGTAAACCATCGACTTTGTATACACTTGGATATAGAATTCGTATACTTTTATACCCCTGTATACCTTTTATTTAAATAAACAAGCCGTGAATGCTACGCATTCCCATATATACTATTCACAGTAAATGGTATATTGTATTTATCTAAAATACTTAAAAAACATCTTAAAAAAAAACTTATCAAAAAAAAAAGTCCAAATTTTTCAATTTTGTTTTTAAATAAAAAAAAATAAAAAAAAAAACAAAAAAAAACTTTTAATTCTCTTTTGATCGGATTATTCATTCTTGATTTATCGTGGTCACAAAAATCAGACAGACGGACGGACATTTGGAAAAAGAGTTGTTTATTTTTTCATGAAACAAATTTACCAAAAATTTTTTGATTTTTTTTTTTTTGAAAATTCGAAACTACCGTATATTATTCTAGCGCACGCGCCTTGAATAATATAATAATAAAAAAAACTTAAAATGCTTTCTCTTTAACAAATTACAATATGAGTGAGTGACAGTGAAGAGGTCAGACGTCGCCCAGCAGATTTCCATTGAGTAAGATTATTTTGGTATATAATTATTCTAACTAACATATGCTCACTTGTAAGCTTGCTTGCTAAGTGTTGCAGCCCTTTTCACACTGTGGACTTAAGCCAATTCCCACGAACCGCTGAGGCTGGCGGTTTGGTGTGTTAAAGGTTCCCTGAGACCCCAACCACTAACAATTAGTGCTTAACACTACACCCCCCCCCCCCGCCCGGGGCCACCCAGGCCCCCGAGAACACTACTTCTATTTTTTCCCTTCGAAATTCAAAAACCACTATGGCTGAAAATATCGACGCCACCATGGCAAACTTCCCGAACCAACAAATGTCAGACTACTTCCAAGATCAAATCAAGGCCCAGACAGAGCACTATAAAATCCAGGCTGAATCACATAAAAATCAGCTCGTATTCCTTCAGACACAACTAGCCACCGCAAACGAGACCATCAATGGACTCCGCGAGGAAATTTCCCGCCTCTCCTCTCAAATAGGGACACTCTTATCCCAAAAAACCCAAACTCCCACCCAAGAGCTCTCCGATGCCCCCGATCATTTCGAAACGGACATGTCCGTAGTAGAGACTGATTCGGACTCAGTCCGGTCCCCCCTTGCCTCCCCGCGCAAGCGCTTAAACCGGCGCAGAAGGAAACACAAATTAAATTCAGACCTAGAAGAAAAACCCGCTAAGACCCAAAAAACCCCCGGCAAAGCGACTGCCTCCGAAGAAGTCGCTAACCCCTCCGGCTCAGGGCCCCAACCCCCCGTTACGGCCCCTGTAAACCCAAAAACCCAAGCTACTGGCCCAGGAACCCCCCCCGACCAGGAAGCCCACAAAACCCCCAAAATCCCCCCCATCATCATTCGAGCCCCTGAAAAATGGCTAGCCTTGTCCCGCCACTTCAACTCCCAAAAAGTAAACATCCTCCACGCGAAAAATACCTCCGAAGGAGTGCAAATTCGCACCCAGACCAGTGACGACTTCCGCAAAGTCACTAGGCACTTAGACACCGAAAAAATTCCCTATCATAGTTTTACCCTCCCGGAGGACAAGGCAATCCACGCCGTAATCCGGGGAATCCCCACCCAGATAGACGTCGCAGACGTCCAAGCCGCTCTTATCGAGCGTGGCTACCTCCCCACGTCAGTCGCGAGAATGACGCGCACTAAAGACAAGACCCCCATGCCCCTGATCCTAGTCATCCTTCCCAAGGTGACAGGACAACAGCACCCCATATTTAAAGAGACTAGGCTTCTACACCTAGTCATAAAGGTCGAAAGCCAGACCTATAAACCCAAATTCAGGCAATGTCACAAATGCCAACTCTTCGGCCACTCCCAGGCCAATTGCAACGCCCCGGCCAAATGCGTAAAATGCGCACAAGACCACCACACAACAAAGTGTGAAAAACCCCGTCACACGGACGCAAAATGCGCCAACTGCCTGGGCCCCCACACGGCAAACTATCATAAATGCCCCAAACACCCATCAAACATCGCTCCAACCCGTACAAGGGTCATACCCCCAACCCAAAAATTCAC
The DNA here is from genome assembly GCA_958510825.1 of Brachypterus glaber. Lineage (NCBI taxonomy): Eukaryota > Metazoa > Arthropoda > Insecta > Coleoptera > Kateretidae > Brachypterus > Brachypterus glaber. The sequence goes on from OY294045.1 coordinate 19,148,529, forward strand.
CCCGGGCATCTCCTACGCCCAAAAGGCAACCAACGCCGCCACCCCACAACAACCCAAGGCAGCCCCAGGTCCCAGTGCAAATCCCCCCAATATTTTTGATCAATCCCAAATTTCAAAAATCCACACCTTCATGCAAGAATTCGCCAGCTTCATGCAGGCTTTTGGCTCCCTTCAATTACCCAATCTAGGCCCCCAAAATGTCTAGACAAACAAAACCCAGAGCCCTTAAAATAGTCACCTGGAACGCTGATAGCCTCAATTCAAAAAAACCGGAACTCATAGAATTTCTACACGAAAATCAAATAGATATAGCCCTCATCCAAGAGACTGGTCTTAAACCACATCATAGGGGTACCATACCCAACTATTCCTGCTACCGTAACGATAGACTCCAGGACCGCAAAGGAGGCACAGCAATCTATATCAAAAAACACATATCTCACGATCTTCTTCATGCGCCCCCCACACAAAGCGACCAAGTCGAAACTACCTCCATATTCGTCAACATGCACGACAATTCCAAATTCAGGATCGTGTCCCTCTACAAACCCCCAAATAAGGAGGTCAGACCCGCCGACTTCGAAGGCTACTTTAACGACAATCATCCAACAATCCTAGCCGGAGACTTGAATTGCAAACACGCCCTTTGGCACTCTAGAACAACTACGGCCAACGGCCGTAGGCTTTACGAAATATTACAACGTAACCATATAATGGTTACCGCACCCGATTCCCCAACCCACTATGGCCACGGCCTTCCTGATATCCTTGACATCGTTTTGTATAAAAACACGACACTAAACATTAACATCGAACTAAGACACGAACTAAGCTCCGACCACCTTCCAATCATTATCACGGCAGGAGGCATACCAACCGCAAACCACACCAAAAAAACCGTTTACAACTTCTCCTATATATCCGAACTCCTAGAAAGCAACACCAAAATCAATTCAATAAATTCCGTCCAAGAACTAGATATTGCAGTAACCACCCTCACCAATACCATAAAATCCGCAATGGACAGCGCCAAATTAATCAAAAAAGTAGATATCCAAAACCCACAGGACCTCCCCCGAGATCTCAAAGACTTAATCAGAGAGAAAAACCGACTTCTTCGTCGTGCACGCACCCTCCAAGACCCCCATATCAAACGCGAAGCAAACAGACTTACCCAGGAAGTCAAAGACCGACTAAACGTACTAGCAAATTCCCGCTGGGAGGGAAAAATAAAGTCACTCAACCCCCAGGATAGATCACTTTGGAGAATGGCCAAAACCCTATCCCTCGACCACCAACGAGGCATGCCCCCAATTCACGGCGAAAGAGGAGTCGTCTACTCCACCCCCGAAAAAGCCGAAGCATTTGCTGACGCAATGCGGAAACAATTTCAACCAAACCCTCCAATCCCCCCCGACTCCGACTCCGAATCAGAGACCGACTCCGAGCCCGACTCGGACGACGAGAACTACGAGCAACTCATGCATGAAAGAGACATAAACCACATCTATAATAGAGTCACTAACCAAGTTGAAAACGACATTATCACCCCCACATCCCCCGAGGAAATCAAACGCATCATCAAAAATCTCCCAAAAAGGAAAGCCCCCGGTCCCGACCAAATACCGAATAAAATTCTTAAAATACTCCCCCGGAAAACCATTATGGAAATCGTTAACATTGTTAACGCAATGCTCAGACTGCGCCACTTTCCAAAGCCCTGGAAAAACGCAGACGTAATAGTAATCAAAAAACCCGGACAAAATCCAACTTTTGCTGAAAGCTACCGCCCCATAAGCCTCCTTTCCTCCCTAGGCAAAATAGCCGAGAAAGTCATACTAACCAGACTTCAAACTCTAGTTGAAGAACTAAATCTCCTTCCAAATGAGCAATTCGGCTTCCGAAGCAGACACTCCACAGTCCACCAGGTAGCTCGCCTGGTAGACTCTGTAACGGACGGACTAAATAGGCGCGAAGCCGCGGGACTGATCCTCCTGGACATCGCAAAAGCCTTCGATAAGGTTTGGCACAAAGGTCTTGTAGCCAAACTCCACTTTCTCGGCCTCCCCCCAGGCATCACCAAACTCATAGCCTCCTTCCTCAAAGGCAGAGATTTTCAGATAAAAATAGGCGACTGTAAGTCCAACACCCGCCGCATCAGAGCTGGAGTTCCACAAGGTTCCCCACTATCCCCCCTTCTGTACAACCTCTTTACGGCAGATATTCCAAAAACTCAGGGCACTGAACTAGCCCTGTTCGCCGATGACACCGGCATCCTAGCAAAAGCCAGAAACCCCCAGCGCATCCATATCGCCCTCCAGCGCCAAATGGATGCCCTAATCAAATGGTTCTCCAAATGGAAAATCAAAGTAAACGCCAATAAAACCAAAGGCATCCTAATCTCTAGGATTAGAAGAGGCCCACCCCAACCCATTCAGATAAATGGCCACCCCATTAACTGGGAAAACCATGCCAAATACCTCGGCATTACAATCTCCAAAAACTTGACGTGGGATCAGCACGTCAAAAACACCCTCCAAATAGCAAATTGCCGCCTCTCCAAACTCTATCCCTTAATAGGCAGAAAGAGTCCCCTATCCATTAAAAACAAACTTCTTCTCTACAACCAAACCCTAAAGCCGGTACTTCTTTACGGAGCCCCAGCCTGGAATAAAATCACCCTTAACAAAACGCTCTCAGCAAAACTTCAGGCCTTCCAAAACAAGGCACTCAGAATATGCCTCGATGCCCCCTGGTTCATGAGGAACAACCAGATACACAGAGATCTCGAAATGCCCCTCCTAAAAACGGAAATCATCCGCTACAGCACGTCTTTTATACAAGACAATTTAGATCACCCAAACCCCCTCATTTCAAACTTTCTAGATTACGATCATGAAATACACAACACTCACAAAAAGATCAAGAACGTCCTCAACCAGTAATGGTACCCACTAATACAGGACAGATGCATTCCCAGCATCAGTGAGATAGTCTCACTCCTCCCGCACATCCCTCCTCTCCCTATCACATCCCTCCCCATCCCCCTCCCACCCACTCCACAGCGCCAAATTATGACAGATGCAACTCGCATCAGTGAGCAGAGACTCACTCCCCCCAAATTATGACAGATGCAACTCGCATCAGTGAGCATAGACTCACTGCCCCAACTTTCAATTCAGATTAAATATTTTTTTAGATAAATGAGCCATAGGCTGCGCCTGTCTCTTAAAGACCCAAACAAACTATTGATGATGCTTTCTCTTTAAAAAAACCGCCGAGCACAAATTCCAAATACTTAAAAATCTGAAAAAAAAAATGAGGGTTGGTTTTTGGCCTAAATGAACATTTTTACATTAATTTTACCCCTAAAAAGTCCATTTTTTAATTTTGCCTGGGCAAGAAAATTTCCCAACTTATAGACACATTTTCATGAGAATTTAAATGTGGTGGACGTTACTATTTTCACTTTATTTATTTTTACTGCGTGTATTCTAGGCTAGAAGCATCCGTTATTAAGGGGTACCTTAGAAGTTATAAAAATAATCTTTTTTTTATATTTTTTTTTATATAGAAAGAAAAAAGATATTGTGAAATTATGTAGGTAGGTTTATTTAGATTCTTAGAATATAACTACTACTAAATTTCTTTAGATTTTTGAAGTGCCGTTTTCTGGCAATAATTTTTTTTTTTGAAAAAAAAACATCAAAAAACGGTGGTGATTTCGGCCGTTTGGATCCACTGAAAAAAAAAACAGTAATGGGATATTATTCAGTATTGAAGTCGCTATAGCCCGTACTAGAAGAAACATTCTTGGCCAAAAAGTAACAAATTGGCGGACGGTTTTCAAAAATTTTCAAACATTTTCAAACAAAAACGTCCGCCATTTTGTTATTTTTTGGCCAAATTGTTTTCTTTTAGTACGCGCTATAGCGACCTCAATACTGAATAATAACATGTTTTGCTTTTGTTTTTCAGTCGATCCAGACGGTCGGAATCATGGCGAGCACCGTGTTTTGATTAAAAAAAAAATTCTGGTAATAAAAAGGCACTTTAAATATCTAAAATCATTTTTTTTTGTATTCTTTGGATATAAATAAACATACCTACAAAATTTCACAATTATATATTTTTTCTTTCTATATAAAAAGAATGTTTAAAAAAGATTATTTTTATAATTTCTAAGGTAGAAAGACCCCTTAAGGCAATAAATCTATTTGCGGTAAAAACTGGAGAAAGATGAAAAGCTTATCATGTTTTTACCGTAGACAGTACGCTGAAATGAACGTATGAGGATTACAACACAATAATAAATTAACCAATATATGAAGAATACAAGTTTCATAAGAGGTTGTAAAATAGGGTGGACTAAAACACTTTTTTTTATCCCGAAGGATATATTTGAATATTTTTTTTTTCTGTGCTTGGTTATTTTCGAGGATATTTTTATAGGATTATTAATAAGAAAGTAATGAAAAATATAATTTTTAAATTTGGTCCGCCATTTTGAATTTAATAATTTTAACAACAAATTCAGTTTCAGCATTTAGGCCAAAAACACCCAATGTTTATTTTATAAAAGTCCAAACAAATTTTTTAAAAAAGCTTAAATTTTTAAAAATACATCCGCTATATCGGATTCGCCATTTTGAATTTTAAAAATTTGGCACAGGATTCGGCGACCATAAAAACCTCAAAGTGCATATTTTCATAAAAAAATCGAACTTTTTTTCATTCCATTCATGATAATCAAATGCCTAATTTGTAACCTTATTATTACTTTTTTCTTAAATTGTGCATATAGTAGTAGTAGTAAATTTTTTGGGTTGGCCAAAGCCGGACAACTAGGCCATTTCTGGCCCTTTTTGTCACCCCAGGCAATCCCAGCCATTTACTAATTTGAGTCCTCCTTGAACCTGCCCGTCCTTTCAATAAAGGTCAGGATATTGGCCCAGGGGAGATCTCTTGATTCCTCTTGGTTGAGTCTTTGAGTTTCAAAGACTTGCAACCTGATCCTGTCGTATCTGACACACTCGGCTAAGTAATGAGAGGATGTTTCATCCTCGCACTCTGGGCATAGCGGACTCTCTAGAATCCGCATTGTTGCCAGGTGCTTCCTTAGCTTGCAGTGGCCCGCGAGGACCCCTACAAGTTGTCTGAGTGCAGTTCTTCCTTTTTCCAGCATCCAGTATGTCTTTGATTTGCTTGGGCCAGCCAGGAAGTCCCTAGCTTGCCGGCAACCGTCGACCGCCCTCCATTGCTCCTTTAGCTTGGTATAAGCCCACTCGTCGAGAGCGGTCTTTACCTGCTTCCTTGTAACACCTAATATAGGTTACGGCCCCGTGCAGGCCATCCCTGATCCGAGTCTTGCAAGTTCATCTGCCTTCTCGTTTCCGGGAATTCCACTATGACCCGGTACCCATACCAGTTGAACGTTTTTGGTCCTTGCTAACTCTTCCAAGGCTTCTGCACACTCCCTGACTAGGAGTGACCTAGTGCTGGGATTGCACAATTGTGCATATAAGTTTGATAATAAAGTACTATAAAATTTTAAATTCTATTTGTTAAAATTTTGGATCTGCATTGTTTTATTATAATTAAGGTCCTTAAACAGACGAGCAATTTTGGAGTAGTACTTACGCCCGCCGCTCTATCCCGATCGGAACAATACAGCTGTGCATAGGTTGAATGCAAGGTAGCATCGCGTTGCACTGGACGCTTATCAATCAAAGAGGCCAGGCCATGTTTTTGCATGTTTACTATTCTGATACACGATATTTTATAGTAACCAAACTCTATATTATAATAACAATATTTTATAAATTTTATTATTATATTATTCACAGCGCATGCTCTAGATCTGCGCTAGATCTAGTTTCGAATTTTCAAAAAGTCTCAAAAATCGTCCTAGAAAAAAAATTCTTGGATATAAATTTGTTTCATGAAAAAATAAGCAACTTTTTTTTAAATGTCCGTCCGTCCATCTGTCTGTCCGATGTCACGATTTTTGGGAACACGATAACTCAAGAATGAATAATCTGATCGACTTGAAAATTTCAGGAAAAAACAAGTTCTACGAGCGGAAGATCCCTATTGTTTTTGAATAATCCCTCAAAAAACAAAAAAGTTATGGGGGTTAAACTTTTAAAAAAATCAAAAAAGCTGAAAGAAAATTCCGATTAACATAACTTTTTCAGGAAAATTACTTTTGTAATATGGATCAATTCTACCAATTGGGAAAGTAATCCCCCCAAAAACAAAAAAGTTATGGGGTGTTAAACTTAAAAAAAAAAATATAATTTTCAATTTTTTTATTTTTTTTTGTTTTTCGCAAAAAGAAAATAAAAAAATGAAATATTTTGAAAAGTTATGGGGTGTTAAACTTATAAAAAAAACTATAATTTTCAATTTTTTTATTTATTTTTTGTTTTTCTCAAAAAGAAAATAAAAAAATGAAATATTTTGAAAAATTTTTTGTTTTTATTTTGAATTTTTTTTGAAAAAAAAAATAATAATTTTTTTTTCGTTTGGTTTGGACTTTTTTTTCGCAAAAAAAAATTAAAAAAATTGTTTTTTTTTCATTTTTTTATGCTATTTAAAAAAATATATATATATATTTTTTTGAAAATTATTTTTTTTAAGTACATATTTGGGAAAATGCAATATACCATTTAGTGTGAATAATATATTATGGAATGCGTAGCATTACATATCTTCACGGCTTGTTTATTATTATTCCCCTAAAAAATTGTGTCTATCCCCTTATAAAACTTATACTCTTTATATAATCTTTTGTTCGCTGACTTTAATTCAATTTTAATTGACAGTGTAGTTTTCTATTTTGATTTCTAATTGGATTGTAGCTGTTCTCGAGTTATTTTTCTAATTAAGCTGGAAAACTCACTTTGTTAACGAGTAAAAATACTGCAGTAAACAAAACAATATTTTCCTCTTTGTAAAAAATAATAAAAACTATAGTTTATTATCTTAAAAAATAATAAAAAAATTAATCTTATACAATATTTTACTATTCCTTAAAACTACTTTTGTTTGATTAATGCAATCGTCTCTCCGAAGTGATCGATTTCGTGCTTTTTAGAACTCTTCAGAGCCACATATCGGTAAGTAAGGACAACTACGAAAATTAAATCCTTTGCATATATCTCTATATGGAATTTAAAAATTGTTGTAAGGAATAGTAAAAATAGCTAGCGACATTTACTGCTAAAAGCGGAGACTGGATTTTAATCTTAATCTAACAACACTAGTTTACAAGGGTTTTATAGGCAAATTTACTTTAATGTTTTCTTACATATTTTTCGCCTAAAGAGTTTAGTTTTTGAGATAATCGATCTGATTTTTATAAGAAAGTTAAAGAAATCATATTTTTTTGGTCAAAAATTGGAGTGTTACGCCCATGTTAATGGTATAGGAAAATAGCGTTACAGGGTAGGGGGGGGGTCCAAAATGATCAAAATTTGCGTTACGTAATACTTGAATGTTCCCCAAGGGGGTGAAACGGGGGTTGAAAGATTTTTAAAGAGAGAACTAATTTAAGTTTTAACTAACCCGTTAGAAGAACGGGCTTCCCGGCTATCTCTCTCTATATATATAGACTTACATCAAGCCGCGATGGGCGACGGGTGACGGGACATCCTTAATGTTTTGAACTATACCGCAACAGTGAACTTGATGCTTTTTAGTGTCTCGATTCCTACGCGGAAGAAGTCGCTGGTATAAATATATGTGGTTTAAATATCAAATTCGTTTTTAGCGAGTCTCAAAACCCCTAGATACCATTTTTTTTTTTTAAATATGGAACGAAAATATATGATTTCACTATTTTTTTCATAAAAATAATAACTTTTGGGTTAATTATAATAGTATCTCGAAGAAAGAAAAGATTTTTTTCTTGACGGATTCGAATTCATCGTCAAAACTTAAAAAATATAAACTTGCATATAAAAAAAAAACTTGCATATAAAAAAAAAGTTGGAAGTAAATTTGTGTGATATGTAGGAAACACGTTTAGTTAACAAAGAAGACAGGTCACAGTTTGATTAAAAAAAAGCTTGACCTGAAAATCTATATTTAGATTTATTGGGAGTTTCTTTTTAATACCCATAAAAACGTTCTTTGTAGTTGTAGTATATTGTCTTATTTTCTGAAAATGTATAGTAATATTAATTATTTAAAGTTTAGAGTTTGTAACATGAGTAGTTAACAATTCTATGAGGATTTAGGTAAAAGCTAATGTCTGGAATAATAGAACTAGAAAATTAAACTTAAAATGTTATACGAAAATGGTATAAAATGCTAGTATGTTGTAATAGCTCTAAAACGGATAAAATAACGACCTTTGGACTACAGGTTTTACAACATTTCTGCCATTAAAAGGAACAAAGAAAGCCGATATGTTTATTCATAAAAAAACTAGTATTAGCCATCACTGTGTTTTGTGTATTGTGTTGTCGTTACAAATTTTAACAACTAGAACAGATGAATTATTGAAGTTTTATGCAAATAAAATTGAAGTATAGTCACAAAAACCATTAAAAAGTTAAAACTTTAGTGTTACGGGTTAATAAGTATGGATTTACTTACACAGGGCCGTAGCTATGGGGATAGTCTCCCCCACCTGTCCTGAAATCTAAAAAGTTGCATATTTCATGAATTCAAAATATGTAAGTTGCATATTTCACGAGAAAAAAGTTGCATACTTTATGAATTCAGTTGCATAATTCACGAAAGGGTGGGACCTTTTTTTTAGTCATTAATTTTTTTCTGGGAGAAAAAAAGTGTATTTTTATTTTTATCGCTACGGCCCTGGCTTTACAAGAGCTAAAATTATTTACTGAACCCTATTACACAGGCCCACAAAGTCCAATTACACTTAAGCAGACTATATCGTCGGCTTACAAGTAAAAGGCACTAAGTCACTTTTTTGCAAAAATGGGATTTTAATTGCACTGCAGTTAATTTTTGATGATCTATGTATAGGTAAACCGAACTAACTTCTAGGTGGACTGCCAAGGGAGTTACCCACTATACAAAACCCACCAATTTGATTTTGATTAAAATTTTATCTGGCAATAGGCACTGAGTCACTTAGTGCACTTAGTGCGTTTTACTTGTAGATTATTTCAAATGTTTCTGCACTTAGCGACTTTCTAAAAAAGTCAATTTATAAAAATATGATTGCTTGAATCATTTATATGATACAATATCGCGTTATTTATTGTACTGACAAACGCATTTAACGTTAAAGGTGATGGAATAGAGACAGAACAGAGAAACAGAACTTTACCTGTAAAATGACAATGCAATTTTACGTGTACTTTCGATGTGTAGGTAATAATTTAATTTTTATTTGCATCGGTTTTTTTATTATCAGATAATATTTCAAAACTAAATTTAAAGCCTTCACACTAAGTTCAAAGTCTCGGTGCATTTCTGAGGGGTGTTGTACCGTGAAGTGTTTTATTATTAATAATGATTCATTATAATTATTGACTTTAGGAGATCCTTCTTTTCCGGCACAGCCGATGGCCTCTGAAAACTGTCTGTTCTGGCATAGTAATCAGTTTCATATAATTAATACTAATTAATTATTATTATTAATTTTGGAAACGTTCTTTAACCATTAAAAAAGTTCAAACCTTTCTTTAAAAAATCTAGTTTTTGAAAATTTATGTAAACATCATGTTTTCTACTTTATAGTTATACATTACGTTTAATTAATAGAAGGGTTTTAGTTTTAAATAGTTGTTTTTTATATTATTTTATTGACTTAGTGCACTAAGTCCATGTCTTTTTTCAAATTTAGTTGAATTAAACAACTTCAATTTTTCTTTATTTAACTGCAAATGAGACATTATTATGTCCAAACATGTCATTGCAATTTGCGGTAGTTTTTTTCCAAAAACAATTATTACAAAAATTAAAAAACAACAATAAAAGTTAAATTTGTCAATATATCTTAGTGCTCTTTACTTGTAAGCCGACGATATTTTCTTACGCTTTTTTTGTGAGCTGAAAAATAATTTGACAACGAAAAAACTAGCTTAGCCGGCTAGCCCCAAACTTTTTACTGCAAAAAAGAAATAGAGAAATCTGCGAATATAATACACTGATGTTTACATAAATGGATCCATAAGGCCATATCAATCGATTTGTCTCACCCGAGTGACCCCAGGGAGTGTTACGCCCATGTTAATGGTATAGGTAAATAGCGTTACAGGGGGGGGGGGATAGGGGTCCAAAATGATAAAAATTTGCGTTACGTAACGTTCCCTAACTTGATTAAGGTGTTACTCAAATATTACGGCAGGCTAAAAATCTTTTAAATGCCGCTAAACTTCTGTGGACCTGTAATATTAAAATACCAAGAGAAAATTATAAAATTTGTGATTATACCATAAGGCGTTATTTGATTATTACTTAACGCTTAAAGTTTAACAAAGATTTTCTTTGGTATTTCGTTTAAAATAAGGTTGGTTGGACTCTTGGGCGCTGAAATAAAAATACTACTAAATTTATTTTTTAGACATTTATCTTTGAGATGATGGCATCACCATGAACTAATAGTTGTGACGTCAAAAGCCTGCCGATATTGGAGGACAACTATTATTTAGCTTGGATAACGTTACAAATCTACGAGTTCTGTATCTCTAAAAAGTAAAAAATAAAACCTTTTCGCGAAAAAATGAACCGACTTCTGTCTCTAAAAAGTAAAAAATAAAAAACAAGTCGGTGCCAATTTCACAGCAATCAATTTAACAACAAAAATAATTGTTAGTATTTAATTTAGGGAGTGGAAAATTATTTTTTATTTTTTACTTTTTAGAGACAGAGACAGAAGTCGGTTCAATAATAATAATAAAAGTACTTTATTGTCCAATTGACAAATGGCCATTGACCGAAGTCCTTCAGCCTTAAGTCGGTTCATTTTTTTTGCGAAAAGGTTTTTTATATTTAATATGATTTAATCAGTTTTTACTGAAATTAGCCCACTGTGCTCTGAAAACTATTTTTTTATAATGCATGCAGTAAGACAAATCGATTGACACCAGATTTTTCTATAATTTTTGCAGTTTTTTGAAAAAGTTTGGGGTCAGCGAGATTTTTCATTGCCCATTTCGTTTTCATAAGAAAGATTTAGCCTCTTTTATAGTAATAGAGCTTTATTTATTGTGGGCCTGTGTTATTTATGCAATTGTAATAATACCTACATATTTTTTCTCTTTTTTTTTTCTTTTTTTTTAATATAAAAGTTAAATATTAAATTTTCTTAACAAGAACAAAACAGCTGAAACATTGGACATATTACATTTTAATTTTTTTTTCACTACTAGAACATACCATTATTTATCATGTTTTCAGACTGTGAAATCAATTTTCTTCACCTATAGCAATAATAATTTTTTCTCTCCTAGTAGGAGTAAATTTTATAAACAATTGATATCTACCACTTGATTTTCCTTGAACTACAAAGACATGTCATTGCTTATAATTTTTAATGGACAAAATGCCACAATATTTTGCTATTGGATAAAAAATGAGCATGGAAAATATTATAAATGAATGAATTATAACAGAATATAACATATTATTCAGCAAATAAACAACTTACCGATGTTTTCACACATTTTAGAAATTTCAAAATGCCACCCACTAGTGCAATAGAACTGGCAACTTTCAGTGTATAAATCAATTTATTCATTTGTTTTCAGAAATGGCGATTTCAAAGGCTACTTGTTTTTGCGCGGTTAATTAAGATCCAGCAAACATTTTATATTATTATTGATATAAAAATGTTAAATAATAAGAATAAATGCGCTAGTAGTGAAAAAAATTATATATAAACCACGGTAGAGGGAACGTTCAAGTATTACGTAACGCTCCTAGGGGGGGGGGTCATTTTGGAGTGTTACGCCCATGTTAATGGTATAGGAAAATAGTGTTACAGGGGGGAGTCCAAAATCAAAATTTGCGTTACGTAATACTTGAACGTTCCCAGAGAAAACTATTATAGCCTCGCACTCTTAAATCCCTCGCTGCTACGCAGATCTGGATTTAATACACTCAGCTATAAAAAATGTCTTCTCTACCTTGGTATATAATTACTATTCATTTTATTGTTTTTATTAATAAACATTAAGATATTATTATTAATACATTAATATTAATACAGTATTAAAAAGATTTTACATTCAATTCTAGTTCATAGACATACTTTATGTTTTTAAACGAGCTTGGTTTCAGGACTTTTTTTAAACTTTTAATGACAAAAAGCTTTTTTCCTTATATCGAACTTTTTTTAATTTAGAAATAGACCTTTGAAACACAAAGCTGTATTAAAATAATTATAATGAGGGATCTACTTAACGTTAATTACACTAGGCAACAAATCGCAACTTTAATTTTTTTTGTCCTGATCTGAAAAAAAATTTTTCTTACTAATTCGAGGGCGTAGAATCCGAATCTGACCTTAGAAAAATTCCAGAACCTCAAATTTTTGAGATATAAGTCCAGGGAATAATGACGTTTTTATTTCAAAATCTAAAAAAAAACCATCAGATTTTGAAAATTTTAGGGTATATTGAAAAAAATACGAGGAATTCAAAAATTCATATGCGAAGGACCTACTGTCACAGTTAGTATGAGAAAAAAAATGAAAAGCTAAAAATTAAAGTGCAGAGTTTACTTAGTTGCTCATTTCTGGCAAAACGATCAAATTTATATAAAAATTTTATTGCACTTAATTTGTTAAATTTGTAGATTATAAAATTCTCTACAAAAATATACATAACATTATTTTTTAATTTTGCTTAGTTTGTTCGTATAAAGTAAATAAATAAAAATAAAATTAAAGCACACAGTGTAAACTTTTTTCCCGAGTTCATATATTTTTCTTATAAATAAATTTAAAGGTGCAGAATCCGAATTTGACCTTAAAAAAATCCAGCACGTCTTATTATTTTAATTTTAGTACAGGCAATTATGCCAATTTAAAAATAATTTATAAAAAAAATATTGCGTATTTTTTGTTATTTTTTTTTCTACATTAGAAAAATGTTACTTCATTACATAATAATAATAATAATAATAATTATAATAATGAGGCCAGATTCGGTCTCAGCGACCCAAAATTAGTTAAAAAAGATATGACTCCAATCAGGACAAGAAACCGTGTTGCCTAGTGTTATCTGAGCAGGCATTTTAAGTCCCTTTAAATCTTAAAAAATAAAACTAGTATAAAATACACTGCCCAGTAAAACAGCTTTCCCATTTATCACCTCCGCGGGTAAAATAGATTTTTTATTATCAGACTCACTTTTAGCAACCTCCAAAACCTCAATACACAAATTTTTACAAAAACTACCCCCGCCCCTTTGAGGGTAGAGTTAATATTTTTTTATATTCAGATTCACTTTCAGCAACCTCAAAAACCCCAATATACCAGTTTTCACGAAAACTACCCCACACTCCTCAGGGGGTGGATTTAGAATTGTTATTATCAGATTCACTTTCAGCAACCTCAAAAACCCCAATATACCAGTTTTTACGAAAACTACCCCACACTCCTCAGGGGGTGGATTTAGAATTGTTATTATCAGATTCACTTTCAGCAACCTCAAAAACCCCAATATACCAGTTTTCACGAAAACTAGCCCACACTCCTCAGGGGGTGGATTTAGAATTGTTATTATCAGATTCACTTTAAGCAACCTCAAAAACCCCAATATACCAGTTTTCACAAAAACTACCCCACACTCTTCAGGGGGTGGATTTAGAATTGTTATTATCAGATTCACTTTCAGCAACCTCAAAAACCACAATATACCAGGGTTCACGAAAACTACCCCCACCCCTTAAGGGGTGAAATTATAAAAAAAATTATCATATTCATATTCGTCGACCCCAAAAACCCCTATATACCAATTTTGACGAAAATATTTAAAAATACCACCTCACCCCTGCGGGGGTGGAGAAAATTTTTATTATTAGATTCCACTTCAGCAACCTTAAAAACTACTATATAGCAATTTTCAAATTAAAAAAAATATATATTTTTCCCCATTTGCCCCCCTTGCCGCACCCCAATGTTCACCAAAAACAATCCCGAACGAGAACTTTTGGTAAAATACATGTATGCCAAATTTCAAGTCTCTAGCTTAAAGCGTTCATAAGTTATCGCGCTTACAAGATTTTCCGGACAGCACGATCGATGGACCGACAATTTTTTTTTGCTGGAAATTGATTTATATTAACATAAAATGTCATAAAACGCAAAAATACGCAAAAAAAACTTTAGAAAATTTTTGCACAAATACAATGCTTTCCGAAATTTTGAAAAATTTCAAAATGGGAAAGCAAAATAAATAAAATTGGTTAAAATTAAATCCATATATTTTTTTTTTCGTGAAAGAAAAAAAATGGTGGCATAGGTTAAGTAAAAAGTTATAGTCGAGTTTATAGTCTTTTTATTACTGCCTACTTTAGTTTTACTTCAGAGTTGAAATAAAATTAAGTAAAGAAGTTTTATGATGTATGTATGTGTACATACATTAAAAATATATATGTATATCAGTTAAACTTAATACGTAGTAAAGGCATAAGTAGTTTTTGTACTATTTTAAAACTCATAAATTACACAGGACCACAAATTTATGCTGTCGATTGACCTGGATCAGAAATGGTTTTCTAGGTGTATTTTTGGTCGCTGAACACGAGTCCGTCGCGACGGACGGACGGACGGACGACGCGTCGTCCGTTTTGGCCCACCACGTCAGGGTTATTTACATCGGCACTTAGTGCTACTAAGAGTGCCAATGTATTGAAATCTTCGCCGAAAAGTCAAAATCTTTGACCATGTTTTTTACACATTTCTCGAAATTAATACAAAAAAATTTTCGTCCGTCTGTCTGCCTGTCTGTAAACTCGATAAATCCATTTCTAAATAAGATATCGACAAGCGGTTTTTTGCATATTGTTTCGTATCGTATATCGAAGAGCTGTTTAGATTTTGGGGGTAAACTACTGGCGGTAAGGGGATAAAAATGGGATAAAACTCCTATTTTTAGCGTTTGTTGGTTATAATTAAGGCAATTATTATTGTATTTTATTAATCTAGCACTTATATGAAAGAGAATTTTTAACTGGTCAAAAAATTTTACAAACTATTTTTTCCTAAAATGCATTGTTTTCGAGATATTGACGTTTAAAGCAGTCAAACGTTTTTTAGCATATCTCACTTATTTATAACCCGATTTCAAAAAAATATATTTTAAATGAAAGCTGTTTTTAAGCCCTATAAAAAATGCTATATACAGTTTTTTGCTAGAATATAATGTTTTGAAGATACAGACTTTCAAACTTTAATAAATTATGCAGGTGTATTAATTGTTGCCTATTCACATGATCACACAAGGTGCTTGCAACTGTTCAGCTGGTTTTTAAATACGAAAAAACAATTTTTTTTTGAAAATTTTATTTCGCTCAAATTTTCCAAAATATTAATCTAAAGCCTATATTTTTGGAATCAGCGCATCGAGATCTATCGGTTTTTTCTTAAATCTGAGATATGGTTAAAATCGTCAAATTTCGGTCATCGTTTGGATTTTTTTTAATTCATAGATCTCGACGTACTGATTCCAAAATTATAGGCATATAATACCTTCAGATTAATATTTTGGAAAATATGAGCGAAATAAAATTTTCGAAAGGAAAAAAATAATAGGTTTGGATCTTGGGCCAAAACGGACGACGGATTCGTGTTCAGCGACCAAAAATACACTTAGAAAACCATTTCTGATCCAGATCAATGGACAGGATAAATTTGTGGTCCTGTGTTATGAAAGCCTGCAAATTGTATGGGATAATTTGTCAACCAGGCACAAGGTAAACAAAATTAGGAATTCTTACACAAGCGGCAGCATTTATTTATTATTAAATTCTCATTCTGTATATTGGAATTTCAAAGTAATATTTTCCAGTTCTTCTTCTACTTTTTATTATTATATATCACTTGCGTAAGCTGAAAACAAAACAACTTTATTTACAGAGTGCTGTTTACAAAGAATCTCTAATTATTCCTTCGAAAATTATAAATTATATAAAAAGTCCAAACAAAAAAAAAACATATATTGGAATTTCAAAGTAATATTTTCCAGTTCTTCTACTTCTTATTATTATATATCACTTGCGTAAGCTGAAAACAAAACAACTTTATTTACAGAGTGCTGTTTACAAAGAATCTCTAATTCTTCCTTCGAAAATTATAAATTTGGGTTTATACTGATTGGAAATAAGAAAAGTGTACCTAGTACTTATAACCGAACCGCTGGGTGTTTGACAATACACCACGGTGGGATTTAAGCTTACGGAGATGAAAAAATCGAATACCCCATAACTGACAACGGGATATTATTTCTAATGCTTTCATTATCATATATCGTCGGTTTACAAGTAAAAAGCACTAAGTCACTTTTTTGCAAAAATGGGATTTTAATGGTCCTGTAATTAATTTTTGATGATCTATGTATAGGTAAACCGACTATACAAAACGCACCAATTTGATTTTGATTAAAAAAAAATTATCTGTCAATAGGCACTTAGTGCACTTAGTGCGTTTTACTTGTAGATTATTTCACATGTTTCTGCACTAAGCGACTTTCTAAAAAGAGTTAATTTATAAAAATATGATTGCTTGAATTATTTATATGATACAATATCGCGTTATTTAATGTACTGACAAACGCATTCAAATTTTGCTATGTTAAAGTTGATGGAATAGAGACAGAACAGAGAAACAGAACTTTACCTGTAAAAAGACAATGCTTTTTACGTGTAGTTTCGATGTGTATGTAATAATTTAATTTTCATTTGCATTGGTTTTTTATTATCAGATAATATTTCAAAACTAAATTTGAAGCCTTCACACTAAGTTCAAAGTCTCGGTGCATTTCTGAGGGGTGTTACACCGTGAAGTGTTTTATCATTAATAATGATTCATTATAATTATTGACTTTAGGAGATGCTTCTTTGCCGGCACAGCCGATGGCCTCTGAAAACTGTCTTAGTTCTGGCATAGTAAGCAGTTTCATATAATTAATACTAATTTATTATTATTATTAATTTTGGAAACGTTCTTCAAACATTGTGCGTGTAGCCCAATCCCAGACAGCACATGATATCTTAAAGACGTCTTTTTTAGATCTTAATTATGTCTGGACGCCTAAAGACATAAAAAGGATATCTTATGGACTTCTTTTTAGGGATGTTTAAAAGATATCTGATTATGATGTCTATAAGATGTTTTTTAAGTATCGGTACAAGACGTCTTAACTTCGATACTAAAAATATACTAAAAATATATTATAACACAATCAACTATTAAAAAAACTACCATTTTTTTAAAGATATTTTTTTAAAAAACAAAAAAAATAAAAAAAAAAATCTTTTACGTTTTTTTTATTTTTTTTTAACGAAAAACGAAAAAATTAAAAAAAAATAAAAAAGAAATTTTCAAAAAAAAACTCAAAAAAAATTTAAAAAAATCACATTTTTTTAAGATCTTTTTTTTGACAAACAAATTACCTCTGATTCTAATACTTACGCTTTTTATATCAATACCCAGCAACGTAAATGGGAGGGGGTGTTATGTTGTAAAGTCGCCTGTGCAAGGCGTCAGTAAGGAGTCTTAAAAAAGATGTCTTAAAGACGTTACCTTTTGTAACAAACGACGTCGTTAAGACGTCTTTAAGATGCATATACGACGAAAACCGACGTTTTTAAGACATCTTGAATGACGAGCTACGACATCTTTAAGATCTCTTTAAGTCATCTTTGTGCTGTCTGGGATATGTCCTCACATAAAAACAACTATATTTTTTTATTGGATATACAGCATGGTGGGCTTTAAATGTTATGTTTGTTTTGTTTGTTTTTAACCTCGTACTATTCTACTTAATTAAGCATCCCCTAAGTCCAGGACTTGTGTGGGCTAGTAGTAGAGGGAACCACCGGCTTTAATTGACTTTCGAACCAATATATCTAGGGAGTACGCCTTCGCCAAATTTCAATTATTAATTAACTGAAAAAGGCAATCGGCGCCAGTGAGGTTTGAACTCACGATCATTAGATCAGTGTCAGGCTATATCGATGACATTGACCGCTGAGCTAAATCTCCCATAAGCTTACGGAGATGAAAAAATCGAACACCCCATAACTAACAAGGCGATTTTTTTTAGGTTAGCAATTTACTATCCCTTTATACCGTTTCGTGTAAAAAAGATTTAAATAAAAAATCCTTGGGCCTTAAAAAAAATAAAAAAAGCTAAGCAAACATATTTTTTTAAAAATGGCTGTGAGCGACCTCTAGATTTTTCAAAAAATTTGAAAAAAATTAGGGATGAAAATCTTTCCCCAATACACAAATTTAAGGGGTGAAACCTCCAAACTTTTGAATTTGAAAATTTTTTGGGTCACATATATACTAATTTTTGATGGAATAAAAAACGGCTACACCTACGATTTTGTTCTCAACGAACGTAATTCTGAAAGCATTAGAAACAATATTCCGTTGTCAGTTATGGGGTGTTCGATTTTTTTATCTCCGTAAGCTTAAAGCCCACCGTGACACGGAAAGAAATTAGTTGGCTCTGCGCTATACATTATAAGCAGTACCCCGCATATTTCCAGTTATAGTCCAGTCTTCAAGTTAATAAAAGAGGTTTTACCTGGAAATAATTCAGGGAGTTTAGATTTTTGTTTTATTATGCTTTTACCGGCTGCAAATAAATAATTTTGCGACATTGAACTCGATTTGGAACTGTCATTTGTTTAACTTATTTTTCACAAAAAATAGACTTTTTAAAATATCTCAAGATCGGTGCATCCTAGAACAAAAAACGTTTGATAAGAAAATAAAGAGGACCAAATCTCCAACATTTTTTGTGTCATGTATTTTTTTTGTACGACTTATAGCTAATTCACGGCACCGCCTTAAACGTTACACTGTAGGGTTTTAGATTTTTCTTTATGACTCGGTTAGGAAGGTTTTTTTTTATGCTTAATACAATGGTGATTCAATCGAAAATCGGTTTACTCGAAATAATGGGGCACAAATGTGTGAATTATTAAAAAAAAAAAAAATACGTAAATTAAAAAGAAAGTGCCAGATAGATTTGTTTAATTTTCACCCAAAATGTTCTCAGGGGCTTGCCTAACCGACGACAAAGAACAATTTTGGGTTTTCGAAAAAAAACATTAAAAATCTAAAAACGTATACTGTAACGTTTAAGAGATATTTTAAAATCCGTTTTTTGTGAAAAACAAGTTAAAAAATAACAGTTCCAAATCGAGTTCAACGTCGCAAAGTTGTTTTTTTTTATTTGCGGTCTTAAACCCTACCCAATAAACCGAAAATCAAAACTCCCTAAATTATTTTCAGGTAAAGCCTCTTTTATTGGCCTGAAGACTGGACTACAACTGGAAATACTCCGGCAACTGATTATAAGATATTTGATAACAGTGGCAAATTATAGTAATTTAAACTATATACTATAAGGGACACGATAACTAATAATGTCAAAAATAAATTGGAAACAATACAGGCACTATTATAAATTTACAGAAATTTTATTATATTGTAAAAATTATTATCATGTACAATAATTAAATCTATTTAAGCTATACGATACTATTTATTAAATTTTTTTATTCATTAAACAATTAAAGTATTTCATATAATTTTTTACACTGAATTCTAACACTAATTGTAACAGAAAGCCTTATATTTATATAATAAGCGATTATAATTTGCTTGGTATATGCCTTATAGCTCTTAGCTCTTAGCTCTTAGCTATAATATTTTTTTCCGAGTATTTGTGTCTTTTCTAGATTAATTTTAAGTTCGTCTTTTGTGGCTGCTGTATAATATACCGTATATGGTGTATATTGCCCATTTAAGATCTGTACATTTTATTTAAAACTTTCTCTACTTCTCTTTTACTCTTTCCCAATAGCGCAATACCATCCGCAAAATAAAGCATGCAAATTTTTTGTCCTTAAATATTATTCACATAATCCATGTTTTCTTTTAGTTCATTCATTGCTTCGCCTAGGGGCCTATAGTATAGTATACATCCCTGCCCTACTTCTCTCATTATATTTGCCTCTCTACTCTCATCTTCAACCCATATTACTGCTGTTTGTTATTCATATAAATTATAAATAACTCCTCTCCCTTTTATGTGTAAACATAAAATTAATTAATTTAGGGTAAATTAAACTCTGATAAACCAATAAAAAAAGGATTCAAACAGTTAAAATTTACTAACAACTTCATGTATTTCAATTAAAATGTTAAATATAATATGAATATTATCAAATATTATTTCAATTACGTAGGCATTTTATTTAAATACCGAAATATCT
This sequence comes from Brachypterus glaber, assembly GCA_958510825.1. NCBI lineage: Eukaryota > Metazoa > Arthropoda > Insecta > Coleoptera > Kateretidae > Brachypterus > Brachypterus glaber. Next base: position 19,168,971 of record OY294045.1, read on the forward strand.
CGAAATACAAAAATATATAACATACATAGTCCAGTCAAATAACGAGAAATTCCTGTGTTAATGGTAATAAATGTACAGGGGCTGATATTTTAAAGGGTAGTAGTGGATAGTAACAGAACACTCCTGTTAGTTTTTCACCGGGTGATTTGCGTAAGGGGTGTCCGCTATCTTGAATTTTAGGAGTGAGTGCGGTTATCTCGCTAAATATGTATCTTAAGATAAAAATGCATATAATTAATTTTGTTAAGGAGAAAATTTCCAACAATTTATGTTTGGATCATTTTTTTTAATATATTAATAATAATCGAGTTATGGCCATGTTGAAATTTGTTTTTTTGATTTTTTAGCCAAATTATTCATTGGTTATAAGCGAACTTGTAGCTCTTGAAATTCTCCTTAAGTTTCATACATTATGCATTTTCATAAGTATTTTGTTACGGTTACAATGGGCGCTGAAAGTCGAGTTGCGTCCTCAGTAACCGTACCAAAGTACCTATGAAAATTTATTATCTATAAAGAGCTACAGGTTTGCTCATAATCACTTTTATCGTCCGATGAATAATTTGGCTAAAAAATGGAAAAAACCAATTTCACCTCCAACATGGCTATTTTTAAATTAACTCGATTGTTATTAATATATTTAAAAAATGATCCAAACAAAAATTGATGGAAAATTTCTCCTTAACCAGATTGGTTATATGCATTTTTATCGTAAGATGCAACTCACCCCTAAAATTCAAGATACGCAAATCACCCGGTGAATAACCAAGAGGAGTGTTGTGTTACCATCCACTACTACCCTTTAAAATACCAGCCCGTGTACATTTATTGCAATTTAGATTTATTATTTGACTGGACTAATATGTGGGTTTTTGTATATAACAGGGGAAGATCCACGAAATTAGTCTAAGGGGGAAATTTCAAAAAAAGATACTCATTCACCGCAAATTCATGTTAAAAGCAAAGTTTTATTTTATTATTGTTTGTTATTTATTTATTTATTTATTTTATTTTATAGTGTTACAGGGACCTTCATTTGAAGGTAGTTTATACCTAACACTGCTTTATGTTACAAAAATTTTAAATGAAATAATTATAAATCCATTTGACATTTTCCCAGGACTTTTCTATATACCTTATAGTTATACAAAAAAAACACAATTTTTATTCGTAAGGGAGCTACGACCCTCCTAAGGGTACATCTGAGAATTAGTTTTTATTTAATATCACTGGAACCCCATGACCTACAGTATCGATTTTTAGCGCATGCCTTAACATTGATAAAGGTTGTCTTTTATATAATTTTTAACCAGGGACGTGCAAAATGGGGGGGGGGGGGGGGTGATGGGACTTTTTTGCCCCCAACTTTTTTATCTGTTCCTTTTTTGGCATTTTCTCAATAAAATATAATTCTCTAGTTAAAAATACATAAAAAAGGTAATCTTAGTGTAATTTTACAAAATAATTTTTTCAGTGTAGGCATATTTATTATATTTAAACTATTTACGAAAAATTGCTAAATTTTATTAAACTTTAATGAAATATGTTTTTGCCTGTACCTTGTATTTCTTATAATCCTCCAAGCACAGGATATTTCTGACATAAGTCCTCTAACTGATTGCAGTTTATCAATTAATCATTGGCATTATTTCACTGTATACCCAACTTTATACACTGAAGTAAAGTGATTGATGATAGTTATGCCGAATTCGAAACTAAGACAAAATTTTGTTGGTGACGATTATTAAACTGGTAATTAATTAAATGAATAGTTTTTTGGTCTTTATGTTCACCCTTAAGGAACGTCCCGACCAAGTTCCAATATTTTTTATACTTTTGATTCCCTACAGAATAGAGTCTTAATATGATAAAGAAAACCTTACAATAGACTTTCATTTCCACAAAGTATGGAACAACAAGCCGTGAAGATATGTAATGCTACGCATTCCATTATATCGTCGGCTTACAAGTAAAGTCCAAAAACATGGTTTTGAGATATTGACAAATTTAGCTTTCACTGTTGTTTTTTAATTTTTGTAATAATTGTTTTTGGAAAAAAACTACAGAAAATCGCAATGACATGTTTGGACATAATAATGTTCCATTTGCAGTTAAATTAAAATAAATGAAACAGTTTAATTCAACTAAATTTGAAAAAAGACATCGACTTAGTGCCTTTTACTAGTAGGCCCACGACGTCGGTTTACAAGTAAAGAGCACTAAGTCAATAAAATAATATAAGAAACAAGTATTTAAAGTTAAAACCCTTCTATAATTAAACGTAATGTATAACTATAAAGTAGAAAACAAGATATTTACATAATTTTTCAAAAAATAGATTTTGAAAAGGGTTTGGAATTTTTGATTCGTTTAAAGAACGTTTCCAAAATTAATAATAATAATTAATTAATATTAATTATATGAAACTGCTTACTATGTCAGAACTAAGACAGTTTTCAGAAGTCATCGGCTGTGTCGGCAAAGAAGCATCTCCTAAAGTCCATAATTATAATGATAAAACACTTCACGGTGCAATCCTGGGCTGTTTTCCGAACTTGCGGCGAACTTTAGTTTTTTATATTCTTGTTATTTATGTAGTAACCAAGGATTTAAGAGCAAAATTAAAAAAATCTATCGGTTAGCTTTTTTTATTTAGATTTTTTTATAAAAATCTGCACCTATTAATCTTAAATTTTGCTCTTAAATCGTTGGTTACTACATAAATAACAAGAATATACGGAAAAACTAAAGTTCGGGGAAGTTCGGGATGCACCCCTCAGAAATGCTCCGTGACTTTGAACTTAGTGTGAACTAAATTTGTTTTGAAATATTATCTGAGAATAAAGAAACTCATTCAAATGAAAATTAAATTATTACCTACACATCGAAAGTACAACTAAAAAGCACTTATTGTAGGCGATTTATTGCCAGAAATTGCTATAGTACTTAGTTCTAAATATATCTTATATGTTATTACTAACTTAGTACTACCTATTATATGTTATTACTAACTTAGTACAACCTATTATATGTTATTACTAACTTAGTACTTAGTACCTAGTATGCAATATGCTTAGTACTTTTTAGTACTTTGTACTATATATATCTTATATGTTATTACTAATTTAGTACTACCTATTATATAGCCTAAGCCAAATATTGATTGATTTGTTTGTTTTCCACAGAACTTTTACTGCTCTGTAGTAACAGAGTCAGTACACAATTTAGTTTATGGCGTATTAGTTCTATGAAAGTTGTTTAGTATGCAATATGCTAATTATTTTCTTATATGTTAATACTAACTTAGTACTACCTATTATATGTTATTACTAACTTAGTAGTACTTAGTACTTGATATGCAATATGCTTAGTACTTTTTAGTACTTAGTACTTAGTATGCAATATGATAATTATTATCTTATATGTTATTACTAACTTAGTACTACCTATTATATGTTATTACTAACTTAGTTCTACCTATGATACAGCCTAAGCCAAATATTGATTGATTTGTTTGTTTTCCAAAGAACTTTTACAGCTCTGTAGTAAAAGTCAGTACACAATTTAGTTTATCGTGTACTAGTTCATGAAGGTTGTTTAGTATGCAATATGCTAATTATTTTCTTATATGTTATAACTAACTTAGTACTACCTATTATATAACCTAAGCCAAATATTGATTGATTTGTTTGTTTTCCACAGGACTTTTACAGTTCTGTAGTAAACAATTTAGTTTATCGTGTATTAGTTCTATGAAGGTTGTTTAGTATGCAATATGCTAATTAATTTCTTATATGTTATTACTAACTTAGTACTACCTATTATATAACCTAAGCCAAATATTGATTGATTTGTTTGTTTTCCACAGAACTTTTACAGCTCTGTAGTAACAGAGTCAGTACACAATTTAGTTTATCGTTTATTAGTTCTATGAACGTTGTTTAGTATGCAATATGCTAATTGTAAATTGTGCCAGCTTTGCAAATTTGAAACTTACCAAGGCCATTAGTAGTATACAAATATCGTAGCGCATTTGCAATTCCTTACGAAAATTGCTTCTACTATTTACTTTTGCTTACTTGTGAAGTATTTGTTCTAGTACTACCTATGATATAGCCTAAGCCAAATATTGATTGATTTGTTTGTTTTCCAAAGAACTTTTACAGCTCTGTAGTAACAGTCAGTACACAATTTAGTTTATCGTGTATTAGTTCTATGAAGGTTGTTTAGTATGCAATATGCTAATTATTTTCTTATATGTTATAACTAACTTAGTACTACCTATTATATAACCTAAGCCAAATATTGATTGATTTGTTTGTTTTCCACAGGACTTTTACAGTTCTGTAGTAAACAATTTAGTTTATCGTGTATTAGTTCTATGAAGGTTGTTTAGTATGCAATATGCTAATTAATTTCTTATATGTTATTACTAACTTAGTACTACCTATTATATAACCTAAGCCAAATATTGATTGATTTGTTTGTTTTCATCAGAACTTTTATAGCTCTGTAGTAACAGAGTCAGTACACAATTTAGTTTATCGTGTATTAGTTCTATGAACGTTGTTTAGTATGCAATATGCTAATTGTAAATTGTGCCAGCTTTGCAAATTTGAAACTTACCAAGGCCATTAGTAGTATACAAATATCGTAGCGCATTTGCAATTCCTTACGAAAATTGCTTCTACTATTTACTTTTGCTTACTTGTGAAGTATTTGTTCTTATTCGTTTTATTTCCTTGTCAAGATTAGTGTTGAATGAAAATAGTTAAGATAGTTGAATATATAGGGTGATATGAAATAGAATACACAATTCTAATGGCACCCTATATATTTTTTAATTGAGCTATTTTACTTTCCCCAAGGAAAGTCTCCCAGGTAGCAAAATAACATGACATTCACGTGAAAGCCACGTTAATATGTGACATGTGATGTTAAGATTGTAGTAACATTTAACAAGAATGTAGCATGGTGGGGATGTCCTAAGTCCGCCCCTAATAACATCACACAATGACATCCCGAAAATAACGTGTTTGTGACATCATAAATCCACATTCATGTTATATCTAATATCTTATGGATGCCGTTACTGGTACTTTAATATTTAAATAATATCCTAGCTTTTTCTAAATAAAACCATTAAAAACGCCATAACCCTATAAAAAAATCGGATTTAAAATCAATCAGTAATTGAAACAATCACAGATTGTAACAGATAGATTCTAAATACGAAATTGCAGATTAAGCGGAGAATATATTCCTTTAATCCGTGTCCGTGGTCTTGAGAAGCCCGGCAGAGACCCTATCCATTGAAAATCGTATATTTCCTTATAATAATTTACTCTATCAACATCATCTTATATCGATTTTTTTGCTTCGAACGTCGGTGAGAAGGAAAATAACATGACATTCACGTGAAAGCCACGTTAACATGTGACATGCGATATATTCACAGCGTTGCTAAATATTTGTTATTAAATAAAATGGTTTTCACGTCTCAAGTGTTACGTTGCAAATGTGATGTTAAATACATGTTATTTTTCAATATTTTATGATGTTATGATTTAGTTTAAAAATATACCCAAAAGTGATGTTAATTTCTTGTAATATAACATCCCTTGCTACCTGGGCTTGCGTTAGTGAAAAACAATTTATTGCTTTTTAACGCTTCTGGACGTTTTATATCCAAAACATATGATTTCTGTCAAAAAAAAAATTGTGCCTGTCGGTCTGTGTCCGGGAAATTTTTGACCACGATAAGTTAAGAACGCTTCGGGCTAAAGACTTCAAATTTGGACCACAGGTTGATTATCCAAAGTTCTAGGCTGGGATTGTTTTTGGTAAAAGTCGTATTGGGGTAGGGGGGTAGAATGGGGTAAACACAATTTTTTTTAAAAATATATTTTTTTACTTTATTTTTTGTTGTACGAAAAAAAAAATTTTTTTGAAAAACTAAATTTTTTTATTTTTTTATTATTTTTCAATTTATTTTTCGTTTTACAAAAAAAGAAACTTAAAAAAAAATTGAAAAACTTGAAAAAATTTTTTATTTTATTTTTTTTTTGAATTTTTTTTTTGATTTTTTTTTTTATTTTTTTCGTTTTTGATTTTAATGAACGTAGGCCTATATGGGAAAGTATTATTTTGTTGGAAGCTGTATTTTTTTCTCTATAAACCCGAAACTCAAAAAAACACTGTAATATATCAATATAAATCAAATTTAATGCAGATTGTAAACCTTATACAGGGTTATTCACGGAAGTGGTCTATTAAAAGTTTATGGAGAACCAATAATTATAAAAATCTGATATTTTGCATTTTGGGGTTTTTGAATATGGTTTTTGAATACGGCCAATCGATTAAAAATCGCAAATCTTGATGTAACAAACGATGTAAAAAAAGTAATTCGTGTCGGCAAGAAAATTGGTTCAAAAATAAGACCTTTAAAAGTAATATTTTCCAATAAAGAGGCAGCGAAGACAGTTTTAAAAAGCAGTAAAAGTATACCTGATCAATATAAAGCTAGCTCAGATCAAACGAAACTGCAGCAAGAACATTTTAAATCTTTAAAACATGAACTAAACAATAGAATAGCTAATGGGGAACAAAACTTAACCTTAAAATTTGTGAATAATATACCGAAAATTATAAAAATTGACAACTCTGGTAATTCCCAAAGAAAAAACTAAAACAAGCCCCATTGCAATGCTATTACCATAATGTAGGCGGTCTTAAAACTAAGATACATGACTTTAGCCAAGCTGTACTAACTTCCCACTACGATATAATAATCATAACTGAAAGTGGTCTAAGCGATGATGTCTTCAGCAATGAGTTTCAGCTATTTTCATACGATGTATTCAGGTCTGATAGATCAGCAGCTACAAGTGATAAGAGTCGCGGCGGTGGAGTTTTAATACTAGTGAAAAAAAATTGGTCGGCCCAACCCATACCCATAAACGTTACTAAGGTGGAACAATGTTATGTAAAATTGCAATGTAATAAACAGGATTTCATAATCGGAGGTGTTTACATTCCACCCCAGTCCACAGTGGATAAATATGAAGATTACTGTTCTACACTTGAATATATTTCTCTTTTGAATCCAAATGCATCACTTTCCATTTTTGGTGACTATAATCTTCCTACGGCAGCCACGGTGAACTGCGAGGATACATTAATGGACACATCAAATTTTTTAAACTTAAAACAAGTAAACAATATTCCGAATGATCGTAATGTCTTTTTGGACTTACTGTTTACAAATGAACCTACTGTTGGTACTACTCAAGCATATGACCTTTTATTGCCAAATTCATTCCATCATATAGCATATAATTTTAATCTACCCATCAGATGCGAACAAGTTAATAATCATGTAAATTTTTCTGAGCTCTTTTACGACTTTAAAAATGCCGATTATATTGGTTTAAATAATTTTATTTTATCTGTTGACTGGGAAAAATTATTCCTTAAAGTTGACTGTAATGTGGCTACTAGGGAACTTTATGAAATTTTAAACGTTGGCTTATCTCTGTTTGTCCCAAAGAAAAAATTTATTAAAAATAATTTTCCCAAATGGTTCAGTGCTGAACTTCAAAGCCTAATTCTCCAGAAAAAGGAAGCTCATAAAAAATATAAAGAATCTCTTTTAAATAATGATTATCTGGCTTTTTCGCATCTCAGGAATAAATGTAAACAAGTTGCTAAAAATTGTTATTCGAGTTATTTGAGTAAAATGGACAATCAGTTAAAATCTAATCCGAAGAACTTTTGGTCATTTATCAATGAAAAAAAGCAGAATAATGGATTGCCGAATGTGATGAATTTGGATGATAGAACGGCTAGTAATGTTCAAGATATTGCCAACCTTTTTGCTGAATATTTCTCGTCTGTCTACCAACAGCATAATGCAGTAAATATGGACAATGCTGACTGTTCTTCATCCAATATTTCCATAAGGCCAATAACCGTTATTGATATATTTAATAAAATTGAAAGCATTCCCAATAAATACACATCTGGCCCTGACCGTATACCCAATGCTCTTCTTAAGGAATGTATATGCACAATATCATTACCCCTGAGTATTCTTTTTAATAAGTCATATGACTCCAGTATTTTTCCAGATCTATGGTTAAATAGTTTTATTGTACCTATTTTTAAAAGCGGCGGACGTAATGATATTAAGAACTATAGGGGGGTATCTATACAATCCTCTATACCTAAGCTATTTGATAGTTTGGTTTGTGACCAGTTGGCATGGCAATGTAAATCAAAGTTGTCTAACCAGCAACACGGTTTTTTGTCAGGTCGATCGACCACAACCAACCTAGCTATTTATAGGGAAAAAATTCTCTACGCTTTAGAGAAGGGCTGGCAGCTAGATTCCATCTACACAGACTTCTCTAAAGCATTTGACACGGTGGATATTAGTTTATTGTTGGTAAAACTTGCCATATTTGGTTTTGACTTTAAACTGCTTAAATGGTTCGAAAGCTTTTTGTCTAATCGAAAACAGTGTGTTCATATGTTGGGTGTGTTTTCTTTTTTTATAGATGTCTGTTCAGGTGTACCACAAGGGTCACATTGCGCTCCTCTGTTATTCCTCATATTTATTAACGATATGATCAATGAGCTTGTCTCTAGTGAGGGACTCATATTCGCTGATGATTTTAAATTTTTTAAAATCATCAAATCTGATGAGGATAGAGCCGATTTACAACTTGACCTAAATAAAATATACAATTGGTGTACTAGAAACAATCTTAGGCTTAATATTAATAAGTGCTGTTATATTAGTTTTTTTAGGGGTCAGAAAAAATTTGAATCTGATTACCAAATTAATGATGTACCTTTAAAATATAGTTCATCCATAAAAGATCTGGGTGTAATATTTAATGAAAACTTAAATTTTAGTGACCATATTAATAGAACAGCCAAAAAAGCAAATAAACTTCTTGGATTTGTAATGCGTAATTGTCTGGAACTTTCTGCACACACTATAACTGTGCTTTATAAATCCTTGATAAGATCTAATTTAGAATATTGCCCCCTAATTTGGTCTCCATATACTGCTCAGGATAAATATATTTTAGAAAAAGTTCAACATAAATTTTTGCGTGTTCTAGCTTTTAAAATGAATTTCAGAATTATAGACCACAATTACTTTTGGATTGAAAGAACTACAGGTATTGAAACACTAGAAAATAGAAGAGTTTTGGCTAATAGTTGCTTTGTGTATAACTTAATCAATGGTCAGGTTGATTGTCCCGATCTACTTGGTAAAATAAATTTTTATGTTTCGCCTAGAAATACTAGGGGTACTCAAAATACTTTCTTCATTTCACGGCATGCTACTAACTATGCAACTCTAACTCCAATTAATTCGGCCTTATCATTTCTAAATGACTCAAATATTGATCCATTCTCAATTAATATACGAAAATTCAAATTTGCTATTCGTTCATTCCAAAATCAATAAACTAACTTTTTGCATTTATTCCTATAGTGTCTTTACTTTATTTTCTATTAATTTTTCTTCAATTATTTTTTTTATGTTTTTTACATATTTTGTTTATTCTTAAGTTTTATATTTTTATATTTTATATTTTATAAGTTAATTTAGATTTAAGATCCTACGTATTTGTTAAATACTATTATTATAATCTGTGTAAAATTACTGTAATGGGGCTATCCCGTAGATAAATAAAATAAAAAATAGTTTCATGCTTGTGCCACTTCTGGTTGTACCGGAAGTGGCACTTAACTTTGATCTTTTAAATAGAACACCCTATATATTTTTTTATTTTAAATTCGCATTAAATTTGCTTTATTTTGATGTGTAACACTTTATGTCTATCTCTGGTAGTTTTTGACTTGTTCAAGTTTTTAGCGAAAAATTATCCCATTCAAGGCTTACCGAAATTTTAAAAATTTTCAAAATGAGAATGCAAAAGTAGCTTATTTTTTCATGAAACAAATTTATATGCACGATTTTTTTGTCTAGGACGATTTTTGAAATTTTTTGAAAAATCGAAACTACCGTATAATACTATTCTAGCGCAGGTGCTGTGATTAGTATAAAAAATAAAAAAAATAGTATTAAAAAAAATAATAATTTGAAAATAGAATTAGAATTAATATTTTTTTTGTAAAATAAAACTATTAGAGTATTTTTTAATTAGTACAGTTAAAAAAATTAATAAGGAAATAATAGTAATAATTATTATATACTAAGGTAGAGCAGACATTTTTTAATGCCGAGCGTATTAAATCCCGAGCTGCGTAGCACCGAGGAATTTAAGAGTGCGAGGCTATAATAGTCTTCTCTACCGTAGTTTATATATTAGTTTTTTCACTACTAGGACTATTTAACTATTTGTATTCAAATAATAAAATAAATTTTTAACAGAAATTATATTACTTGAAACTTTCGTTTGGACTTTTTGTTTTAAAATACAAATTTAGATACAATCGGCTTTAAGCAAAAAAGTGATAAAAAACTGACGCTCCGAAAATGATATATTTCTAAACATTTTCTTCTTATTCAGTGAGTTTGAACAAACACTACTAGCTTATGTTAAATGCATAAAGCAGGTTAGTCGTCGCGTAATTTAAGATGTCATCTAGGTATTATTATTCAATATTTTAAGCGATTATGTTAACGTTGATTTTAAGCACCCTCCCTGACTTATATTAAGTCTGAGGTTTATTTTTTTGGGTCACAAAAGTGTGTTATAGGTAGCAGTTTTCTGAATAGATGTATGAACGGGAAACCCGATTTATCTTTACAGTGTTTTATTTATTTATTTTAGGTTTCTCTTTTGCAATATTCATCTTTCATTGCATAAATAATGATCCTACACTTGCTATTTGACCTAGAAAATATGTATTCAACATATGCTGGAGATAAAACTGTTCCTGTGCATTATTTATAGTTTTACATCTCAATCCCATTTACACAAAATTCCTTTGTATATCTGGTATCTAAATAAAACCGAAAAATCAAATTAAATAAATAAATACCTACATAAAAAGGTAACTATCGGTAAAGAACCACATTATTATACTGTTCACAGCGCAAGCGCTAGAATAGTATTATACAGTAGTTTCGAATTTACCAAAATCGCCAAAAAATGTCATAGACAAAAAATTCTTGGATATAAATGTGTTTCATAAAAAAAAATTGAAAATATCCGTCTGTCCGTCCGTGTGATGTCACCATTTTTTCTTAACACGATAACTCAAAAACGAATTATCCGATCGACTCGATTTTTTTTTACCACTAAGTTTTTGCTTATTACATCCCATTCATAGAAACTATAGGTTAATCAATTCTAAAATCATAGCTAGGCACTTAAAAATAATCTGTTCCAAACTTCTATATATCTATAACATGTGCTAAATGTCGATATATCTATAACATGTGCTAAATGTCTTAAAAAATATATTTGGAGTTTTTTTTACCTTTAATAATTAATATAAATTATAAACTGCTTATTTTAAAATAGTAGCTGAGTACCTAACTAAAAACTGTGCCAACTTTAACTACAGGTGATATAAAGGTGATATAAGCTAAATTTTAAAAAGTGCGTTACGTAATACTTGAACGGCTATATTTTTTATTAATAAGGAAACAAAAAGCAATAATGCTTTCCCGTTAAAATAAAATGTTAAGCTACGGTTTCCTCCAAAATTCGCAGTCGTTGACGACTGCGACCGGGTAGCCGCGACCAGGTCGTCACGACCCTACCTGTTTTCCTCGATCTCGCCAGTCGCCAGTCGCATTCTGTTAGCTGGCCATTTTATAAAGAGTTGTTTTTTTGCGAGTTTATATCTTTCAATCAGTATAAATATCTCTAAAAAGTCGGTTCGTTTAATGTTTCTAAATTATCAAGCGGAAGAAGAGAATCTCCTCCTCTTAACATTACATCAGTAAGAAAATAGTTCTGCAACAAACCAATACTTTCCCCTATAGCCCTAGGTTCATTAAAATCAAAAACAAAACAAAATAAAAAAAAAATAATGAAAAAATAAATAAATAAATAAATAAATAAAAATTAAAAAAAAAATTAAAAAAAAAATTTTTCTTTAAAAAAGTTTCATTTTTCGTAAAAAGAAAAATAAATTGAAAAAAAAATGTTTTTGAACAAAATTGTTTTTACCGCATTTTACACCCTTACCCCAATCCGATTTTTACCCATCCCAGCCTAGAACTTTGAATAATCAGCCTAAGGTCCATTTGAAGTCTTTAACCCGAAGCGTTATTTTGTTATCGTGGTCACAAATTACCCGGACACACAGACCGACAGACTAACAGACAGATTTTTTTTTGACGGAAATAATATTTTTTGGATATAAAACGTCCGGAAATGTAAAAAAAGCAATAAACATTTTTCGAAAAAATTTTACTAACGCAAGGGGAAAGTAAAAGGGTAAAAGTTGATGAGAGGTGGAGGGATTTCAAGCAATTCTAATTGAGTGAAACAGTGAAAGACACTTGTCACAGTGCAAAACCACCTGTTTCACCTTTAAAGTCGTGACGAATTAGTCGTGCGTCTGCTCCCGGAGCGGTCAAGCGACCGGCGACCAAACGAACGGCAATCGGTAGTTAGTAGAAACGACTCGGCGGCACCTAGGAAAACAGCGACATTTAAAATGCATTGGAAATGTCTTAACGACTCGGTCGCGGCTACCCGGTCGCAGTCGTCAGCCATTGCGAATTTTGGAGGAAACCATAACTTTAAAATCGGAAACTATGTAAATATACATAAATATATTTATGAAAAAAAATTATTTTTGTCCACCATATTAAATCCGCCATTTTATTTATTGAAAATATATTACTATTTTTAAAATGGCCGACCTCTTAAAGGCTTGTTTACCAATTTCGCAAAAAAAGATTATTTTCGGTTTTTACCAGCTTTATGATAAAATTTTGCCACTGTACGTGTGGTTTTGAAACAAATAGCTAAAAAAAAACTTGAGAAAAACAGCCTGGTTAAGGGTATCAGACAATTTTATTATATTTCTTTTAACATGTAAAACGTTAAACCCCCCAAAAAAGTCCACCACTGGAGATAAAAAAAAACTGTATTTTTTGTAAAGAATATGTATGTAGTAGTATTCCACATATAAATATTTGGCTGTATCTGTATTATATAATTTTTTTAATGAATAAAATTGAAAAAAGGCGAAAAAAGTGCCATATTTGGAATTTGAGGCCATGCAAAAAATTAACTAGAGTAGATATTTAAAATCTGCAAGTAATGGCATAATAGTTATTTATGGTACAAGTGGGTAAAGTAAGATATTGCCAATGAGAAAATTAACCTGCGAGACGTCAGCCAAGCAGGTTAATTTTCGAGAGGGCAATATCGGTTTAGCCATACAAGGTTTTATTCAATAAATTGCTAGAAATTCATATTTTTATTAAAAATTTACATTTACAAGAAAATAATTTTACAAGTGACAGTTGAGCGGGTAAAATAAATAATTATCCACTCAATAAAGTAAAAGCCACGCGGGGGTTATTATTGAGTATCTATTTAAAATAAAGCTGGCAATTGTATCATTATCTGTATGTATTGGATAAATGATTTTTATTTATCAATATTTCCATAAATTGAATGAATTCTTGCGGATTTATTTTTTTGCCTCGAATGCATAAAAAAACCCATTGTGCGCTATATCTCAAGATTTTGAGGGCCAAGATTTTTTTTCGTTGCCATATTCGTTTCAGCGCCCAAAAATACGTAGAAAAAATATAGTCTGGCTTCTGAAAAACTGACTTTATTTTTTTTTTGTGGTCCTGTGTTATTATTAATAATAATTAAAAAAATAAAATTATCTGAAACCTTTAGTCTGTATAATAATATAATAGAGAAGGGTTTTTGTTATATTTAAATCATATTTTAATATAATAAAATATGATTTAATTACACCAAAAACCCCTCTGTATTTATTATTATACAGACTGTATAGAGCTCTAAAGCTAGGGTTTACTCCAAAATTCGCAGTCGCTGACGACTGCAACCGGGTAGCCGCGACCAGGTCGTCAGAACCCTACATGTTTTCCTCGGTCTCGCCAGTCGCCATTCTGTTAGCTGGCCATTTTATAAACAGCTGTTGTTTTGTTTGCGAGTTTATGCCTTGCAATCATTATGAATATCTCTAATTATACTTTTAAACTAATTTTCATTAATATAAATAAAAAGTTACAAAAAAAAAATCTGAAAAAATCGCATTTGTTAGCACACAAAAATTAAAAAGTCCAAACCTTAAAAAAATTAAAAAATATATAGTCGAATAGAGAATTTTATTTTCTTTAAAATGATGTATAACACGACCTTCCTTTCCATTAAAAAAAAACTACCCCCATGCCCCCCTGCCCACACTTTAAGAGGTGAAAGTAATAAATATAAGCTAAAAGATAGCTTAAGTTGTCTTATTTAACAGTTCTAAATTTGAAGTCGATATCTCAACTCGTTTAAAAGTTAAGAAGGGGGGAGTGAGTTTTGAACCGCACTGTATACAAATTTACAACCAATGGATAACCAAATCCTGCTACAATGGATAACCAGGCACAGGTCCTGACAGCCAGGATATTAACTATCAGAACAAAATCATAAAATATTCACAAAACGTAGAACGCAATAAATTAACGATCAGATCTAAACCTAACTTATTTGCGACTTTTATCTGAGTCAAACCAAATAAAATAAAATAATATAAATATACGAATTGTACTAATTTGACAACTAAAAGACAGGTTATTAATTAAAAACATTTTTTGTTGAGCATTGGGTACGAAAAATAATAAAAAAAACGAATAAAAAAGAAAAAAAAAACCGTTTTAAAACAATTTTTTCAAACAACGTATTAAAAAAAAAAACAGTTTTTAACATCCCTACAAGTACGAATTATTACATACCTGCCATAACTATTTCTACTCTGCTGTGGAATAAAAAAAATAAACACTTGTCACAGAACACACCTGTTCACACACTGTCAAATTCGTGACGAATTGGTCGTGCCTCTGCTCCCGGAAGGGTCAAGCGACCGGCGACCAAACGAACGGCGACCGGTAGTTAGTAGTAACGACTCGGTCGCGGCTACCCGGTCGCAGTCGTCAGCGACTGAGAATTTTGGAGGAAACCGTAGCTTAAAGGTTTCAGATAATTATGTTTTGCTACACTGCAATGTAACATTTGTGTTTATGAGCATACGATAGATAAAACATATATGGAATAACTCATACATATATTCATTGGTGTGTTTAATGCATTATATATTCACAAAAGTACAAAGCGTTAGTATTTAAAGTAAATACAAATACAAACGTTTGGCTTTAGTTTAATAAATTTTACAGAGATAAGCAGAAAATCAGCATTAAAAGGGATATAAAATGTTATTAATCTGTTTAAATTGCAAAAAATCATGTAGGCTGATAACAAATTAGTTAGCAATGTAAAATTTACAGTAAAAAGAAGCCCAGGAATCATGTACAAAAAAAATAATTAATTTTTTATATAGTATGGATACTAGGGTGGTTCAAAACAAAAAAGTTGGATTTTTTGCTGCTCATGGAGAATAAAGCTCATTTTGATGAGTTAATATTCCACAAAAAAAATAAAAAATATTGGAGTATATTTACCACTCCCTTACGAGGGTGCAAGTTTTGGCTACTTATCCAGGGTGGGCTCGAAGTGATTTTAACTAAAATGCTCCCTACCTTAAAAATTCCAAATTAGGGGTCGAATTTTAGTAAAAAATCCAAAAATAAAAATAATCGCTTTCCCCACTTTTTTTTATGGGAAAAAAACGGGAAAATCTGGAAATTATGTAGCAAAAAATTAGGCGTTTTCTCAAATGACCTGAAATTTTCATAATATAGTCTTTCTATACTAGCTTAAGTTTTAACATAAAAATCAAAAAAATTGCGCTTTGCTAACACACCAAAAGAGGGCGTTTATCCCAAAAAACCGTGTTTTTTCAAATACTTTTGATAATTTTGGCTTAACGGTTAATATTTTCCAAAAATTTCTTACTACAAAAATTAAAGAAAATTAAATGATCTTTATTTTAATTTTTTTAATTTTAAAATCGGTTAAGTAACAGAAAAGTTATGATAAAAAGAAAATTAATAAAATTAACAACATTAAGTTCCTGATATATTTTTCTTATGGTATAAGTAGTTTACAGTAAAATCTGGTTTAAAAAAGTTTAAGAGGATCAAACAAGCTCTAATTCAGCCTTAGAAAAGAGTGTAGATTTCTTTGTGTCTGGATAGAGTTTCCTCCACAACTTGAAAGAGAAATTGTTTAAATTTTCTACTGTAGAAAATTCTAGTAAGAAAACACAAACCTGTCATTTCACGATGCAGGGATATCTTGTTTTTTTTTAAGAAATTGCAAAAATTGATTAATTAATTAAAAAACTTGGTACATTTTAAAAATGTAGAAACATATATTACAAAAATTGATTAGTTGATTTTGAATACATTTTTTAATTTCAGCCTAAAAATTACGTTAGTCATATTTAAAACAATTTTCACACGTATGCGCGCATATACATGTATTTGGTTAATTTGGATAATACCTATATTTAAAGTCAACATTTAACTTTTAGTTAAAACCATAAAATTGATTTTTTCAAATTAATTTATTTAAAATGATGGTTGTTTATTGTTCCAATACTTTTCTAAACCAGATTATACTGTAAACTATTTATACCATAAGAAAAATATATTAAAAAACTTAATGTTGTTAATTTTATTAATTTTCTTTTTATCATCACTTTTCTGTTACTTAACCGATCTTAAAATTAAAAAAATCAAAATAAAGATCATTTAATTTAATTTAATTTTTGTAGTAAGCAATTTTTGAAAAATATTAACCGTTAAGCCAAAATTATCAAAAGTATTTGAAAAAACACGGTTTTTTGGGATAAACGCCCTCTTTTGGTGTGTTAGCAAAGCGCAATTTTTTTGATTTTTATGTTAAAACTTAAGCTAGTATATAAAGACTATATTATGAAAATTTCAGGTAATTTGAGAAAACGCCTAATTTTTTGCTACATAATTTCCAGATGTTCCCGTTTTTTCCCCATAAAAAAAAGTGGGGAAAGCGATTATTTTTATTTTTGGATCTTTTACATTCGAAGAATTTTTAAGGTAGCGAGCATTTTAGTTAAAATCACTTCGAGCCCAACCTGGATAAGTAGCCAAAACTTGCACCCTCGTGAGGGAGTGGTAAATATACTCCAATATTTTTTATTTTTTTTTGTGGGATATTAACTCATCAAAATGAGCTTTATTCTCCATGAGCAGCAAAAAATTTCAACTTTTTTGTTTTGAACCACCCTAATGGATACCTACATACATTATTATACTATTCACAGCGATCGAATAGTATTATAAGGTAGTTTCGAATTAAAAAAAAATCAAAAATCGTCCTAGACAAAAAATTCTTCGATATAAATTTTTTTCATGAAAAAATAATAAATGTTTGATTTTTTTGTCTGATGTCATGATAGACACGATAGCTCAAGAACGAATATTCCGACCGACTTTAAATTTTCAGGAAAAATCAAGTTCTATTAGGGGAAGATTCCTATTTTTTTTTAAAGTAATCCCCCCAAAAACAGAAAAGTAATGGGGGGTTAAACTTTAAAAAAAATCGAAAAAAGTTGAAAGAAAATTCCGAATAAAGTAACTTTTTTAAGAAAAATTATTTATCCTTGTAATAAAATCTACCAATTTTAAAAGTAATCCTCCTCATTTTTTTTTTAATTTATATTATATTAAATAAGTTTATGTGCAGAAGTAGATATCATGCTAGTCTTATGTATTTGGGGCTGCTGAGATCGAATCCGACGTCAAAAAACACCACAACCGGTTTACTTTTCTTCTAGACTCAAAAAATGAGTGAAAACACACACAAATATCACATATATATATATATATAAAAAGTTAGTGTCCTAGGGTTGAGACCCATCTATTCTTATGTATCTTGAGGCGCTGATTTCAAATATAATGTTAAATTAAAAATCTACGGGCTGGTTTTTTAACTGGGCTCAAAAAATGAGCGAGTATACTCAAAAATCTCATATTTGAAGCAATTTCTCGAACTTGTTTCCGACTGTTTTTATGAATTTTGAGTCGCTGAATAAGAATCCAATATCCATATAGCACCGTAATAAACTCATTTTTTTCTGGGTTCGAAAATAAGAGAAATTGCTCAACATTTTTTTTAAGAAATTTATATTGTTTCAAGTTCATGTGCAGAAATAGATATCAAGCTTTTCTTATGTATTTTGAGCTGCTGAGATCGAATCCGACGTCAAACAACACCATAACCAGTTCACTTTTCTTCTAAACACACAAAAATCTAATGTATTATAGAAAAAACTTTTAAGTAATGTCAATGTTGATTTAACCAGTTATTAACAATAAAAATTAAGGTTAAAATTAAATAAAGTTAAATTCTAAAATCTATTCTTGAACTTAATTTTCTAGATTTTTGTAGGAAATAATTTCTAATATCCTGTAAAAATCGAAAAAGTAAGGGTAAAGTGTAAAAAATGTGAAATTATAAATTCAAGAGATTTAAGTAAGTAAGAAAGACTTAAAATCTCAACCAATAGTAATAACATCATTAATAACTTTAAGGTATAAATGCGATAAAATTATTATTTAAAATACAATGATTGTAATAATTATTATAAAGTATAACTAACCCCACAAAGTTGGTTCTTTGTTTCAATTTTTACAATTTCACCGCTTCTCCCTTCTTATAAGTAATAACTGAATGCCTTTTAAATGTCTAAAGCATGACAATAATTCTGAATACCATATTTTAAACGGCTTCATTGTCTTGTCTCTGCATTTCTCGGTTTTAATTAAACCTGAACTTAATATTAATTATCTACCGGTAACCATTAGGGTATTTCAAAAGACACTATTTTTTAAAAGTTTTAAGTCATTTTATGTCACAAAGAAAAAACAGAATATTCATACCGTATCTAGAACTAGAATGGATTCATTCTGTGTTTGAAAAGTGTGTGTATTTGCTTACATTCTAAAGCAGTCGTAAAAGAATAAGATTCCGTGTCAGATTTCAGCTAAAAATACTGCTGCCAACAAAATAATATTTTCCCCTATAGGCCTAGGTTCATTAAAATCAAAAACGAAAAATAAAAAAAAATTATTTTTTTTTTCAAAAAAAGTTTATTTTTTCGTAAAACGAAAAATAAATTGAAAAAAAAAATGTTTTTGAAAAAATATTTTTTACCCCATTTTATCCCAATCCGATTTTTACCCAAAACAATCCCAGCCCAGAACTTTGGATAATCAACCTATGGTCCAAATTTGAAGTCTTTAGCCCGAAGCGTTCTTGAGTTATCGTGGTCACAAATTTCCCAGACACACAGACAGACCGACCGACAGACAGATTTTTTTTAAGTAAATCATATTTTTTGGATATAAAACGTCCAGAAACGTAAAAAAAGCAATAAAAATTTTTCGATTTTTTATTACTAACGCAAGACTTTCCTCGGGGAAAGTAATACAGTATCGATTATAGTATAGAGTTTCATATTTTTTTAATTTATTTATTTTATTTTTAAATGTAATATGTGAATGCCAAATTTTGTTTTTTAAGTTGAAATTTGGTTCAGATTTAGATTTTGCATGGTATATCAGGCATATTTGATTAAAAAAGTGCCTCATAATTTTTTTTTTCAATTCAAAGTCCATTTTCTTGAACTGAAATATAGCATACAATTTAATTGTTGTATTGAAAGGGAGGGGACTTTATTAAAAAAAAATTGTTTTTTGAAATACCCTAGTAACCTATATTGCTCGATTCGTTGCGATGAAGAATGTTTATTGATTTTTCACAATATCTGCTTAATAGGGTGGTACATAAGGGGCCGTCCATAAAAGACTTCGGCGAAAATTCCGGAATTTCAGTCACCCCCGGTCCGATTTTATCCGATTTCCAGACGCCCCCTATAAAGGACGTCCAAAACGCAGCCCCCCTTTTTTTCAGATTTTTATCATTATTGAATTTGGAAAAGTGGACGTCCGAAAATGGCTTGACCCCCCCTCCTTGTCTGCTTCTGTCCGCCCCGGCACCCAAACTGCAGACGTCTTTTATGGACGGCCCCTAAGAATCATATTTAGATTTTAGGAACGCCCCTTAATTTGTTCCAAATTGTCTAAAATTGATGTGTACCAAATTCAGGTCGATAACTCAACGTTAACACCTAAATGTTCCTATTTTAGGGCTTGATGTGGCATCTTTAGAAAATTGGAACAAATTTAAGGGGCGTCCCTATAAATCTGTTTTTTTTTTTAAGGTCAATCTTACTGTCCAATTTATATATCTTTTATGGCGTAGAATTCATTTTATGGATTAATATAATTGAGCATTTATTTTGGACGTCATGACGGGCATTTACTTTTGACGTCATGAGTGATATGAGGTCTTTTGTAGAAAGCGAAATATACGATAAACTTGAACAAAAAAGCCGCAAAACATAATCATAAGATATGATATAATCAAGATTAATAAAGGTCTGTATTAGGACGCTTCTTATTGAGATAATTAATAATATGTTTTCTACACCCACAGTGTTTCTAAATGAAAATTTAGAAAATTTTACGAAGTATACGAATTAATTTACAGAAATGCTTTATAATATCCCATTTAAAAATTATCCGCATTGTAAAAACTCTGTTTACTTATTTGTGGTTTGGTAACTAAATTTTTGTTTAGGTACACCGTGCACAATTAATTAGGTACCCCCAAATCCTGAAAAACTAAATATGTATATAATTGTATATCATATGAAAGAGGTAACCTTTTTGAGATGCGTGGCAATATATTAAAATCGGAATCTCGGAAGCTGCGAAAAAAATTATTAAAAGTGTTTTTGTATGAATGATTTTTAACTGTATTAGAATGTTTATTATAATTATTTATTATTATATTTTCTCCTCCTTTGCCCGCCTTAAAGTATTTGAACTGTGTTATGCAATAACCCACATGACAAGATGACAATGAGTAGTTGAACCTCGAGTTGAACGTTTTCCTTAATATCTTATAAACGTTGTGACTAAAATACTTAAAATTAAGCATTTGCTTTACTTGTTAGTGTATCACAACATGTACAAACTATTGTAAAACACTGTCCATTTGACGGTCGCAAACTACAAAGGTCCTAAATCGTTTGTTGAGAGAATTGTTTAAATCGGAAATTTCGTTCAAAAGTTCAAAAGTTATAAGGTTAGTAGTAGTAGTAGTAGTAGCAGCCATTTCTGGCCCTTTTTGTCACCCCAGGCAATCCCAGCCATTTACTAATTTGAGTCCTCCTTGAACCTGCCCGTCCTTTCAATAAAGGTCAGGATATTGGCCCAGGGGAGATCTCTTAGTTCCTCTTGGTTGAGTCTTTGAGTTTCAAAGACTTGCAACCTGATCCTGTCGTATCTGACACACTCGGCTAAGTAATGAGAGGATGTTTCATTCTCTTCGCACTCTGGGCATAGCGGACTCTCTAGAATCCGCATTGTTGCCAGGTGCTTAGCCTGCAGTGGCCCGTGAGGACCCCTACAAGTTGTCTGAGTGCAGTTCTTCCTTTTTTCAGCAACCAGTCGGTCTTTGATTTGCTTGGGCCAGCCAGGAAGTCCCTAGCTTGCCGGCAACCGTCGACCGCTCTCCAATGCTCCTTTAGCTTGGTATAAGCCCACTCATCGAGAGCGGTCTTTACTTGCTTCCTTGTAACACCCAATATAGGTACCGGCCCCGTGCAGGCCATCCCTGATCCGAGTCTTGCAAGTTCATCTGCCTTCTCGTTTCCGGGAATTCCACTATGACCCGGTACCCATACCAGTTGAACGTTTTTGGTCCTTGCTAGCTCTTCCAAGGCTTCTGCACACTCCCTGACTAGGAGTGACCTAGTGCTGGGATTGCACAATGCCTTTAGAGCGGCTTGACTGTCCGAGCAGATGTATATATCGTGCCCCCCGTGCTGCCTTATTTCCCTGCAATTTGCCGCTTCCTGTATGGCATAGACCTCAGCTTGGAAGACAGTGGAAAAGCGTCCAAGTGGAAAACTCTTTTGCAAGTCCAGGTCCTCCACGAAGAGTCCTGCCCCAGAGCTTTGGATGCCTTCCATACGCGAGCCGTCTGTATAGCACACCAAAGCGTTTGGCACAAATTGTATTTCTTTCTTTTCCCATTCTTCCTTTGTCGGAATCCTGAGAGAGAAACTTCTATCGAACTTTAATCGGTCCTCTGCTTCAATCACTCTGATACTATTAATTGGGATGTCCCTTTCGGAAATATCAGCGATTTTGCCATGACCGTAGTTCGCCTTCCCGCCCATCCAACTACCAGAGTCCCTAAGTCTGAGAAAGCTAGCCATTGCCTCCTTCTGGATCCAGATGGAGAGTGACGGCAGTCCCAGTAGGACCTCTAGAGCTGCTTGGGTTGTTGTCCTTATTACTCCGGTGATTCCAAGACTAGCTAGTCTTTGGATTTTCTCCAGGTTCTGAGAAATTGTGGTCTTCCTAACACAAGGCCACCAGACCACTGAGCCATACTGGACTCTTGGCCTTATAACCGCTGTGTAGATCCATCTAAGGACCTTGGGTGTAATACCCCAGGTTTTTTTCCACTACTCGACGTATTTGCCAAAAGGTCAATGCAGATTTGTCAAGGACTTTATCTACATGAGCCTTCCAGCTAAGCTTGGTATCCAAGGTTACTCCCAAGTACTTTACCTCCTGAGATAATTCAAGTGTTTTTCCGTACATTCTGGGAGCCCTAAAATCCACTATTTTCCTTCTTTTGGTGAAGAGTATTAGCTCGGTTTTTGCAGGGTTTACCGATAGGCCATTGTCTCTACACCAATCCTCAATGATTCGACATGCCGTTTGCATTAGTCCGCATATGGTGTCGAGAAACTTTCCCATGATCAAAACCGTTCCGTCATCTGCGAAAGCCTGCGCATAAATACCTGCAGCTGTTAGCCTCTCTAGTAGGCCGTCCATCACTAAGCACCATAAATGGGGGGAGAGGCAACTGCCCTGAGGGCAGCCCCCCTTCACCCCGATGCAGAGCTGACAGCCTTCCTGTGAGGCAGTGACATTCCTCTCCTCAAGCGCCGACCTAACCCAGCTGATCAGCGCCGTTGGAGTGCCCCTGGATTGTAGCGCAGCACAGATAGTTGACGTTCTAGCTTTGTCAAAAGCCCCTTCAACATCAAAGAATAGAGCTAGTGCCCATTCTCTATGATGTAGCGCCTTTTCAGCCTTTCCAGTTATAAGGTTACTTACAATAATACCAACAGATTAATTAATTTTTCGATCGATTTCAATACCGGTCGTAGCCATCCGCAAATAAAAACCAAATTGTGAAGATATGTAATATTACGCATTCCATCTGAACCGGTAAGAGCAAGAAGGGAAAGATTTCACTCGATCCAAATTTCGGAAATTAACAAAAAAATTATTCGCAACTGAATATCCAATACATACATTACATGTATTAATAAAGTTTGGAAAGTACGTGATTTTTTGTCCACTGTTTTCACGCCTGGACCTGACCTGTAATGAAAAATAGAGACCAGTAAACTAATTATTACTGATCTACATTATAAATCATTAATTTCCACTAGATGGCGCCACCGATTAAAATGTCAAAATGGCTGAACTGCTGTAGTCATGATAAACAACAAAGTACTTTGATAAAAACGAATATAATCTAATACATTTGGTTTAAAAAACCTAAATGTACAGTTTTAGTCAATGTTTTTTACTTTTGAGACTGAAAAGGATAATAAATGTTATAAACGGTGCCTTGTCAGGTATCAATAAATGCATTTTGTGGTTGTTTTTTCGGTTACGCGTATGTGAAACTTCAGTTTTATATGATTGGGCTTCTCTTGTAAAATGCAGAAAAAATTATTTGTGTTAAATATGAAAAGAACTAAAAAACTAAGTATTATATTATTATTTACTTCATTTAAATTCAAACATCTAGGTTTCAAAAAAATTTGTACTTTCTCTTTAAATAAAAACAGTTGCGAATAAAATAGTACACAGGTCTCCCGGAAAATGGTACTTTTTCTCAACACTTCGTGCTCGCCCATTAATAAGGCCTCGGAAAAGAACTATTTTCCGAGTCTACCTGTAATATACTATTACACCAACCAAAACATAAGCCCAATAAAGAAACACAACATTACAAACTTGTTCATTGTAACCATAGTAACAATGTTTAATAGGTGGTTTCTTTTTAAAACCTTTACTTTAGCTCTGGGAAGCGATTCTCATTTAGGTGATATGAAAATATCATATCACTTCAGCTAAATTCACCGAAAATCAGTGATAGCGGTATTCTGATACTTCCACATCACCGAGGACCAGACGATGTTCATATCACTTCACTGCGACAGAAGCTGTCAGACTTTTATTAAGAATGTCTACCAGAGTATCAAATTCGTAACAAACCCATTTAAATAAGAAAATATATAAAATATTTAAAAAATATCAGTTTTCGACATTATATTGTGAACTAATATGTTACAGGATTTTAAGGCACAACCAACTCCATCAATTATAATTTTTATGAAACATGCGTAAACTAAGTAAACAGTGCAAAAGTAAAAAAAAACCTAAAACTTAAATCTTGGTTTATTTTACGTCCTAAAATGAACAAAAATAAGGTAAAAGCTATATATTTTATATTATTTCCTTTTTTTGTATTATACTATAGTATAAATAGTATAACATTATACTGTTTAAAAAGAAATTATACAATAAATTACATTATTAGGTATGCCCTATTATTACAAATATGATACATATAATTTTTTTGTATAAAATAAAAATTTAAATAAAATTAACTTCCTATTTTTAGCTTATTTTTACGAAAAAATATTTTTTGTTATCAGAATTTAATAATTCAGTTCACAAGGAGTTAAATAAAGTACTGGTCTTAGGAGATCTCCAAGACGCTGAAAACCGAAACGACGAGCCTCCACGTAATTTTTTACAACGTACAAATTCATTTAATAGCCTTACTTACTGAGGCAAAATTCATAAAAAAATTTATAAACGTTCCTCGTTTTCGTTCCATTTAAATTTAAATGCATTTATAACAACTGTCAGGTTTGTGATTAGCGAAAACTCTTAGCAACGAACTAAATTCGTAAATTCGTGAATACCGAAATATTAAAATGTGTAAAAAAAAGCAGGATATGATAATATAATTTCGCCGGAAATTTATCACATCACATCTAGTTCAGAATTGATCTCCTGATATGTAGTAAAAATTGGTCAATCTTTCATCCCTTCTTGATCTCAACTGACTATATTAGGTTTAGGATAATTAAAAAAAACTGTTAATTACTGTTAATTACAAGACTTTTAGTCTTCTATTTAAACAAATAGCAGATTATATAAGTCATATATACATGCTTAAATTTAAATAAAAAAAAAAGAGTAACTGAATGGAAATTAGCGTGGAGTAAATTGCAATTAATGAACTAGGAAAATGCATCTTTGCGTTTGGCCGTAGAAAAAATGTATTTTTATAATTACACAGCATGTGCTATAACAAAATTTTAAATAGGTTTCTAATCACGTTAAACATGATATATTACCCCTTCGATAATAAATTATGTTCATATAATATATTATACGTTTAGTTTGACGCTTTCCAAATTAATTTAATGATAACATAAGCCCAATTACTACTAAATACATAATTTATATTAGTTATTCAAAAGCTAGATATATGCATTGATTAATCACTTCAAAAGTAGTTAATATTATAACATTATGTGTAGTGACTTGGAAGCTTACGGTTAATAATTAGACAAGCTGTGAAGATATGTAATGCTCAGTCATCGGCGAATTTCCAGTGCTCGCATAGGCGCCGCGTCGATTCTATCGTTGACGCGAGGTTTTAAATATTTACATTTTTATTTTCTTCGAAAAACACCGATATATTTACATATTTATAGTTAATATGTATATTCAATATTAATTTGGCGGTTCTTGGGTGTTGGAAACGTACAAAAAACAATATGGTTTGCCGACTAGTTTCGTTTATTTTATATAAACATCCTCAAGGCTGTGGAACAAAAAAAAATGTCTTAGGTACAAAACATAACTTTTTTTTTATAAGTAATTTTTGGGGTATTTTTACATTACATTAAATTTAAAACAAACTAGTGGTGTTCACAATCTGTTTTAAATTTAATGTAATGTAAAAATACCCCAAAAATTACTTATAAAAAAAAAGTTATGTTTTGTACCTAAGACATTTTTTTTTGATCCACAGCCTTGAGGATGTTTATATAAAATAAACGAAACTAGTCGGCAAACCATATTGTTTTTTGTACGTTTCCAACACCCAAGAACCGCCAAATTAATAAAAAATAGGAACGAGATAACTCAAATATATTCAATATTGTTGTGTGTAATTTGTCAAATTTTTCGATATAGTGACCTTTATAAAAATTTCCCTCATAATTCGGCAAAATTATTCCGTAAGCCTATGTTTCTGTGTTTATTTTCAACGTTGATGAGTCATAACTGAATTTATTCCGATTAATGGTAATGCTACGCATTCCGTTATACAGTGTCCCCGGATTGGTTTGTAAAAGGTAAAAAATTCTCAGTTTAAATTTTCATTTTCTGGGGTTCAACCCTGCTTAACTAAAGGTTAATTTCTTATAATAATAATGATAATAATAATAATAATAAAGGTCTTTTTTATTCTTTGTTCATTACAAAATAATTTAGAAATAATATATTTTCAGTTTTGAAAAAATCAAGCATACCTTGGAAATTTCTAGAAAACCTATTTTTTGTAGAGTAATGTGCCTTTTATGTGGCAAATATGTGGCAAAATATTTAAAAAAATTAAAAATCATAGTTGGCCGAGGATCTTGAAATTTGGTATAGGGGCCTAGATGTTGATTCTAAATAACTTTTCTCAATAACTTTTTATTGTTAGGTGTTTGATACATAAAAGGCACTTTACTCCATAGAAAAATAGGTTTTTTGAACATTTCCAAGGCATACTTGAATTGCATTTTCCCAAATTCCTAAATATTTCGTTTTTTAAACAACACGTTTTATTTTTTTTTTAAATTACATCTTTTTTCAAAAACGGTCAAATTTTGGAAAAAATATTAGGTATTCAAAAAAAATTTTTTTCAAAAAAATAAAAAAAAAACATTTAAATGATAGCTTTTTAATTTATTAAAAAAGTTTAACACCCCATTATTTTTTAAGGGGATTACTTTCAAAGTTGGTAGAATTTATCCTTATACTTCTATAACATACAGGGTGATCCTTAACTGGCATGCCAAAATTTAAGAGGTGATTCTAGATCCAAAAATATAAAAAAAGTTCCTATAAAGGTTGGTCCGGAAATGAGCCCTAAGGGATCTAGGGCCCTTTAAAATTGTAATAAAAATAAGGTTTTTAATTAATAACTCGGGTACTGTTTAAGCTAGAGCGGCGAGCTTTTGCATGTATACTAGTATTAATAAGGGCAATAAGTTTATGTTAATTTATTTTTTTAATTTATCCAGAGGCGTGCCCCGACGGACAAAATATATGAGGCTTAAAACATTTTTGCCCCAAACTTTTCTATGTGTATGTTTTTTGGATTTGTTGTAAAAAATATAGATTTCTAGAGTAAAAATACATATAAAATATCATATAGTGTAACACTGTAGGAGCAACCGTTATCAAAAAAAATGCAATTAAGAGGAAGTAACATTTTGTGCCACCAAAAACGTTACTTTTTAAAAGGCTATTACTCCTTTAATATTAAATTTAGGTGTTTTGGTGTATAATACTTTTTTGCTCAGTTTTAAATGAAGAATCACCCTGCAGCATTAAAATTTTATTGGTGCTTTTTTTTTGTTCCCCATTCAATACGTCATCTTCGAAGGGCCGTAGCTCCCTTAGGGCTCATTTCCGGACCAACCTTTATAGAAACTTTTTTTCATATTTTTGGATGTAGAATCACCTCTTAAATTTCGGTACGCGAGTTCTGGAACAGGCTGTATATAGGCTCCTAAGGGGCTGTCCATATATTACGTAAGTTTGTGACAGGGGTGAGGGGGAGTCTAGGTAAACGTTACGTAACGGAATTTAATAAATTTAATCTTTATTTCCTCAGCTTGGCAGATGTATTTTTATTTCAACATAAATTACTATTTAGTGGCCCATAATTCCCCTTTTCACACAAAAGTTGACGAAACTATGCATATTTAAATAATATTGTAATCAGTAAAAAAACTGTTGACATTGATATTAAAAAAAAAATACGGCCCTGTTCTTGCGTGATCTTGCCGATGAATCATCGGCGATGATATTTTCGCGCGGAATGTGTACTCACAGAACACCAATGTGTGTATTATTTTGTGTACCTGTGCATAAACAATATACGTGTTATATGTAACACTCGGTGTAAAATGAGGTACCTAGTATTTTTTCCCTGTGTGATATTGATTATGAATATTTTTTTTAAGTTTGAGTGATTTTTTCGTTTAAGTACATTAAGTGCTATATGTATTATAATAAATATGTATCATTTTTACACTTTTTACCGTCTTGCATTATGCGGAATTCTGTATCAAGATATGTTAGAAAAAAAAATACAAATTTTGTTATTACGCGTTACACAGGGGGGAGGGGGGGGGTTCTTGGTAAATGTGACAGTTTTTTACACAGGGGGGGAGGGGGTCAATTTTTTTGAAAAATTGCGTTACGTAATATATGGACAGCCCCTAATCACGTTAAACGTTAAATTATGCTCATATATTATACGTAAATGATACACTGAAAAAAAAAGGATTCTTTGCGGTAATGGCATATGAAATTAGGTCAAATGCTTCGCACTCTTGAATACGTCCAAAATCGCCTTCTCTTAACATGAACATATAATTCACTTGCCAAGATCTTTCTGATTCTTTAACCTAAAATTCTTTGGTCTTGTGTGAAATGCAAGTGGTCTTGTCTCAAAAGAAAAATTCTTGGGAAAAAGTATTTAAAATTATTTAATTTTTAACAATCTTAAAACAAGATAATTGGTTTTTGCCTCAAATGCGCCAGGTCCAAGAGAATTTTAAAAATATTTCAAAAGCGACACTTTTTTTGCGACAAGATAATTTTGTTTAAAGATACACATTTTTTAAGCTAAAAGAATAACTGCCAAGACTGTTGACTACTTTCAGTCAAGAACGTCATTTTTTTCAGTGTAGTTTTTTAATTTTTTAAATAAGTTTAACCCCTCATAACTTTTTTGTTTCTGAGGGGATTACTTTCAAAATTGGTAGAATTGATCGTTATCGTGAGGTCCAAAAGTCACCCCACCCCCTATTAACTTTTGAGCAAGTTGAGATATCGACTTCAATCAAAAATTTGGAATACTTAAATAAGACAACCCAAACTATTTTTTCGCTTTTTTTTGTCCATGTATAATGTTGATAATGCCCCTCCGTCCGTCATACGTCACGTTTCTTGTAAACACGATAACTGAAGAACAAATTATTCAATATACTCAAAAATATTTATTTATTTTTTAACTTGAACCTTAGAAGTATTCTTTTGTTGGCAGCAATATTTAATTTTGCGTTTTAAACTATTCAAAATCATATGGTGAAGCTGGAGCTAATGTGGTCTAACTAACATTTTCAGCGAAACTGAGTTACGGCCATATTTCAATACTAGACATTATATATTTATAGTTTAAACGCATTTTAGGTCTATAAACCTGCCCAAACCCCTTAATTTAAACGATAACATATAATTTATTTTTTAAATTTGTTAAAAACGGTTTAACTCATTGTATTTTAAATATGTATTTTCCTATTTCTAAATAATATTTGCAATATATATATATATATATATATATATATAAGCGAGCTTTATTTAATATAATACACAGTACGAATAATTTTAGCTAAAAACGCACAAGAAACGTAGTATAGAACATAAAAAGACACACCAAAAAAGATTATAATTAATTTAATGTCATTTTAAAGCTATTTCACACATAAATTTTAGAAATTGCTATTTTTGCCTAAAGTGAAAAAGCTAAAGTGGTCTAACTAACATTGTTTCCAACACTCGTTATTTCCCAAACAAAACCAACTATTGCAACAGTTATACATAACATAGTGTAGTACTACCTTTAAACTATACTATAAAATTATTTTTGGGTGTGTCCAAGTATTACGTAACACTTTTTAGGGTATACTAAATGAGCCTGTTTTTCAAAAAAAAAATTTTTTTTGTAAAATATAGGCTTATTAGGTATACCCCAAAAAGTGTTACATTATACATGGACACACCCAAAAATAATTTTATAGTATAGTTTAAAGGTAGTACTACACTATTTCATGTATAATTGTTGCAATAGTTGGTTTTGTTTGGAAAATAACGAGTGTTAAAAACAATGTAAGTTAGACCACTTTAGCTTTTTCACTTTTGGCGAAAATAGCAATTTCTAAAATTTATGTGTAAACTAGCTTAAAAGTGGCATAAAACTAATTTAAATTTTATTTGTGGGACTTTTTATGTTCTATACAACATTTTTTGTTCTTTTTTAGCTAAAATTATTCATATTGACCTTTTTTTTGTAAAAACAGGCTCATTTATTATACCCTAAAAAGTGTTACGTAATACTTGGACACACCCAAAAATAATTTTATAGTATAGTTTAAAGGTAGTACTATACTATTTCATGTATAACTGTTGGTTGGTTTTGTTTGGGAAATAACGAGCGTTGAAAACAATGTTAGTTAGACTACTTTAGCTTTTTTACTTTTGGCGAAAATAGAAATTTCTAAAATTTATGTATGAAATAGCTTTAAAATGGCATTAAAATAAATAAAATTAAATTATGTGGTAGGTTTAAGTATTATTTTACACCTACTGTGCCAACTTACCCAAAAAAAATTAAACTTTTGTGTGAAAAGAGACTATGAGTTTTTTCCTAAAAAGTGTCGCGTAATAATTGAAGGCACCCAAAACTAAAGTTATTTTAATGAGATAAGTTTTTTTTTTATTTTATGCTAACATATGCCCAAAAAGTTTTGTTTTAAAGGTAAAAGTGATTAAATTATAAGTCAAAACGCGTTTTCTTCATTTCTCCATATTTACATTTTGTTAAATAGACCACTTTAGCTCCAGCTTCACCATATAATTTCTTTTTAAACTGTAACAAATATGATATTAATATAGCTGTCCAACAATTTTATAACAAAATGTATGAGGCATTATCATTATATGTCCCTATGGCCAGATTCAAAAGCACTGAATTTCCTTCCTGGTATACACTTCCTTTAAAGCAATTAATTTTTAAAAAGAAAGCTGCCTACAAAAAATATAAACAAACTAATTCAGATAACGATTATTTAATCTTTCACAGATTGCGCTCAGAGTGCATAGAACTAACCAATCAAACTTTTAAGAATTACCTACATAATATTGAGGAGAAAATCAACTCTAATGCCAACGAGTTTTGGAAATATGCTAGCACAAAAAACCAGGGATTTGAATGTCCAAACACAATGTATTTTAATGATAAGATTAGTTCAAACGGAAAAGATACAGTAAACTTGTTGGCTGAGTTCTTTTCCTCAGTTTATACAGATAACCCTTCTGACCCACCTCAGGAATACAAATTTGATAATACCGTTCAAATAAGCCAAATGTCTTTCAGTTCTTGTGATGTTTTAGGAGCTATAAATAAACTAAAACCCACTAATTCATGCGGACCTGACGGAATACCTAATTCAATACTGATAGGGTGTAAAGATGTAATTGTGGAGATCTTAACCAAGTTGTTTAATTTATCTTTGAGCACGGGAGTTTTCCCAAAAATGTGGAAATCATGCTACATTACGCCAATTTTCAAATCAGGTAATAAAGAAAATATCTCAAATTATCTGCTGTGCCAAAGATATTGGATAGCTTGGTTACAGCAGAATTAACGTGGGCGACTAAAAATATTATCAACACTGCTCAACACGGATTTTGCGAGGGAAAATCCACAGTGACTAATTTGCTACTCTATCAGGATTATATACTTAATGCTTTTGAACTAGGATACCAAGTAGATTCCATTTATGCAGATGTACAAAAGGCTTTTGACACTGTTCCTCACAAATTTCTGTTTAAAAAGCTGGAAGCATTAGGTATTTATGGTATGCTACTGAAGTGGATTGTCAGTTTTTTATCCGACCGAACACAACAAGTGAAAATAAAAAACTTTGTTTCCTTTTGTATACTTGTAACCTCTGGAGTATCTCAGGGCTCACATATTGGACCTCTCCTTTTTCTTTTATTTATAAACGATATTGTTTTGGTAATAAAATATTGTGAAATACTACTGTTTGCAGATGACCTAAAGTTATATAAGATGGTGCGGTCAATCTGTGATCAGTATCTTGTTCAGTGTGACATGGATAATTTAATTATTTGGTTTAAAAAACATGGTATGACCTTAAACATAAGTAAATGCTACTCAATTACGTTTCATAGAATCTTAAGACCTTTAGAAAGCTATTATGAAATGAATGGTACCCAACTACAAATAGTTGAAGAAATTAAAGATTTAGGAGTTGTCTTCGACAAACAGTTAAACTTCAACAGTCACATACGGGGTTGTGTCATGAAAACCCTACAAATTCTAGGCTATGTTACAAGAATGAGTGGTGAATTCACAGTTGAGACCTATAAACACCTTTACTGCACTATAGTAAGACCTAACCTTGAATACGCAGCAGTAATATGGTCACCATGCTACCAAATCAATATCGATTTAATAGAATCTGTCCAACGTCGCTTTATGAGGATTGCAGGATATAGACTTGGTATAACAAGAGAAAACTTTGTTTATAACTATGCAGCTATTAACGATCGGATAAAGGTTGACACTCTACTTCAGCGTCGTTATAAATCTGATCTTTGCATTCTTAACTCAGTACTGTCTGGAAAACTAGAATGTCCCACTATTTTGGCTAAAATCAATTTTAACACAAATTACAGGACGCGAACAAATTTTTTATTTTATATAGGTTTTCATAACTCCAATTATACATACCATAGCCCATTGAACAGAATGATGCGACTATTAAATTTAAATCCGATGGTTAATATAACTGGAATATCATTGGGTCAGTTGAAATATAGGTTAAAACGTACTGAGCTAGTCATTCAATAGTTTCAGTCACTCCCCGTTAGAAGATATGTATTTTATTTTATTTTCCTACATTCTATTATGTAATCTGATTTTTATGTATTTAATAATTATTTCATATATTTCTAACTTAATTATTATTAATTATTAATTTATTTTAACATATTTAATGTGAAAACATTTTTGTAATATTTAAAAAAGGGGGTATCCCGTAAATAAATAAATAAAATAAAATAAAATAAAAATAACTATCTCAGAGGCATTTTATTTTCTAAATGCATAAAGAAATACATTTTATATCTAAAGTTACCTAATTAGTTGTTATTGCTATTTCTTAAGCTTTTAAAGTGAAATGCTTTAAAGCAAGATTGTTTCAATTGTCTCTTGTCTATCGTAATCAATTCTCTTCTCGACAAAACTTTTCGTTTAATTAAGATCTTGCTAAAATTTTAACAAATTATTCATTACGAATATTTAAAACTTTTAAAATTACCCATGGGTAGTTTAAATACAGAGTGGTTCAAAACTTTTTTTATATAGTACGATTTACTCTTTTAAAATAAAGGTATTTTTTCCTAAGAAAATTACGTTCATATGACGTTTCTTTAATTTTTTGAAAAGTGAAAAGTCCCCATAACTTTTTTGTTTGTTTTTGTTTTTTAATTTTTGATCTTTTTAATAAAAATTTCTGTACTTTTGCGAATAGGGATAGAAAATAGAATTGGAAATTGTGTGTTATTATAGAAGAATGTTAAAGATAAATGGCCGTAGGGTCACTTCATCTTAGTCTTACTTTGTTCTTTCGTTCTTTGTCGTTAGTTTTCGGTTTTTGGACTAAGGAAGAAAAAACGAAAACCAGAGCAAAAACAGACCAAGTAGACCGAAGAACCAAGTAAACCCAGATGAAGTGAACCTACCACAGCGAGTTGAAGAAAGTATCTTGTAGAAAGAGCTAGTTAGGAGCAGGTGTCAAATGTGTGTCCTTACTAAGACATATGAAGGTAAGCAGGCCTATAATAACAAACAAGATATGTAATGCTACGCATTTCATTATACCGGGTGTCCCAACTCTATTTACCCAGTTCAACGATTTTCTCGAAAACTAAAAGAGATAATCAAGTTTTGCGAAAATCATCCTTAATTAGACAACTTAAACTATCTTTTAGCATATATTTGACAAGTTCAGCTCTTAAAATGTGGGCAGGGGGACATGGGGGTAGTTTTTTTAAATGGAAAGGGGGTCGTGTGATACATCATTTTAAAGCAAATAAAATTCTCTATTGCGCTGTATATTTTTTAATTCTTTAAACAATTTTTGGTTTTGATTCTTTATTTTTTTGTGCTAAAAAATGCGATTTTTAAAGTTTTCTTTTATGTAAATTTTTATTTATGTCAATTAAAATTAGTTTAAAAGTATAATTTACGTTTTTTCATCATGAAAGTAGTAAGTTTTTAAAAATTGTTTGATTTTTATAGAGTAATTTTGACAAAAATACCCATTTTCAACCGTTTTTTAAACCAAAAAAAAAATGTTTAAAACAAAATTAAAAATATATAGTTAAATGGAGAATTTAATAAGCTTTAAAATGATGTATCACACGACCCCCCTTACAATTTAAAAAAATGTGCCCCATGCCCCCTGCCCACATTTTGAGAGCTGAAAATATCAAATATTTACTAAAAGACCGTGCAGGCGCTGTGAACAATAAAATAAAAGGACGTAGGGTGTAGAAGCCTTTAGGAAATAAAATAATTGACTAGAGGGTGAAAAGCTGCTTCAAACCAGTGTTGGGACTGATAAATTTATGATAATGGGTAAATTATAATGTATAAAAATCCTCGTAAAAATCGTTAAAGAATTCCTAAGGTTTGGTATTACTCTAACCTAGATAAAATATTAGAATTAATGCTATTTTTAAAGATTTACGGTAGAGGTAGTTGTAATACCTCGGCGTCTTTTAATTTAGTTTTTATTAGCTTTTTGTCAGAAGCAAGTTTCTCTTTTTCTCGTAAATCAAGATTAAGAGGAAATGGGTTTCTGCCAATCTTACATATCTTAAAATTCCAACTTACGAGGTTGCAAAAGTATCAGTTTTATTATTCCGTTGGGTTTAATTTTACAACTTCATGCATACGCTAAAATATCTCTTTAAAATTATACTTACTATACTCCCCGCAGCTTCAAAGCAGATAAGTATTATCTATAAAGAAATTGCAATGCTCTATTGGTGGCGCCATCCAATGCTAGTACAACAGTACTACATTAGATGTTGGCATACCTGTAATCTGATAAGAATGATCTATATCTAGATACACAGGCGGACAATTTTTTTTTCTCAAAGCCAGCACCTAGTACCGACACGGCAAATCAAATTCTAAATTAAAAATAAAGTTTAGTGCCTTACAGACGGCAAACTATTTAAATCTATAAAGAAATTGCACTGCTCTACTACAGAATTTTTACAGTCAATAAGAAAATCCCTACCAAAATGTTATGTAGCTGCTATTTCACGCTTTTTTGAGATCACCAGTGAGCATATATTGGTATGATGGCTTTCGCACAGATTGTTGAAAATTAAAAATACTTATTAAAAATAAGTATATCTGTATCGAGAGCGTACAAATTGGTGGCGCCATCCAATGCTTGCACAAAAGTACTACATTAGATGTTGGCAGACCTGTAATCTAATAATAATGATCTATATCTAGATACACAGGAGGACAATTTTTTTTTCTCGAAGCCAGCACCTAGTACCGACACAGCAAATCAAATTATAAATGAAAAATAAAGTTTAGTGCCTTATAGACGGCAAACTATTTAAATCTATAAAGGAATTGCACTGCTCTACTACAGAATTTCCACAATCAATGAGAAAATCCATACAAAAATGTCATATAGCTGCTACTTCACGCTTTTTTGAGATCACCAGTGAGGTAAGGTCACACGTCTCTTCTTTTACATAAATTATTTAATATTAAGCAGCCAGTATATCTATTTAATAAATTTAATCTTCATTTGCATTCATACAATACCAGACATAAAGATAAATGCAGAGTTCCTGTACATAAAACTGCTTCATATCAGAAATCGTTTACTTTTTTTGCTGTTAACCTGTGGAATAACACTGATTCAAATATTAAAAAATTTTCACTGCGTAAATTTAAAATAAATATTTTTAATATGCTATTAGAGTCCCAGTAGCCGCTCACTATTTTGTTTTATTGCCTCATACTATTTTTTGAGGGGGGTTTCATTCCGTATGCCACTAACGGTTTTTTGGTATCATTTATTTTCTGTTTTTTTTTTTTTGACTGATCTGGATGGAGGGCATCTGCTTATGAGAGGGTTTATTTTAAAACAAAATCTACAAATTATTTTTTATTATATTTATCGTTTTTTATATTTTTTATTATATTTTTTATATTTTTATATATTTTGTTTGGGTACATGGAAGAACGACCTAGTCGAATGTACACCTTTTGCTGTAATTAAAAATTATATATTTTAAAATTGTATATATATTTTTGCAATAAACTTTTTCTATTCTATTCTATTCTATAAGGTGGCTTTCGCACAGATTGTTGAAAATTAAAAATACAAATTACCAATTTGTACGCTCTCAATACAGATATGCTTATTTTTAATAAGTATTTTTAATTTTCAACAATCCGTGCGAAAGCCACCATACCAATATATGCTCACTGGTGATCTAAAAAAAACGTGATATAGCAGCTATATGACATTTTGGTAGGGATTTTCTTATTGATTGTGAAAATTCTGTAGTAGAGCAGTGCAATTTCTTTATAGATTCAAATAGTTTGCCGTCGTCTATAAGGCACTAAAGTTTATTTTTCATTTATAATTTGATTTGCCGTGTCGGTACTAGGTGCTACTTCGAGACAAATTTTTTGTCCGCCTGTGTATCTAGCTATAGAAAATTCTTATCAGATTACAGGTCTGCCAACATCTAATGTAGTACTTTTGGTGCAACATTAGATGGCGCCACCAATTTGTACGCTCTCCATACAGATATGCTTATTTTTAATGAGTATTTTTAATTTTCAACAATCCGTGCGAAAGCCACCATACCAATATATGCTCACTGATGATCACAAAAAGGCGTGAAATAGCAGCTATATGACATTTTGGTAAAAAGTAAAAAGTATGAAATTTTACGACTTTTATGACAGTAATTTTATTTTATGACGATTTTAGGACTGACCCAATCAATTTATGACATTTTATGATTTTATGACAAGTGGGAGCCCTGGAATAAACTGTAAGAAGTAGCATAGTATACACTGTATAATAAACCATAAAACTTTGGTGTTAATTTAGATGTTATCTAGCTAAAATAATGATATTAGAAACTCTAAGAAAACCCTTATTTTAAATAAAGTTTGTGCCTTTAGTTACTATTAATATATTGCTAAAGTTTAATTTAGATAAAATAACATTTTTTCTTTTAAAATACTTTCTTATTTTAAAATTTTATCTAAAGTTAAATATGCTGACGCCAAAGCAAAATAATGCTACTGCTGAATTTTTTATCACGGATCTGCACTTTAAAGTTTTATAGAATATCTACTGTTTGGTTTGAGGCGACTCTCCATTCTACCCCATTGCTAGTTAATCCTTTTATTTTCCTAAGATTTCCACACTTCACACCCTTTGTTATTTGTGAGCAGTATTCCATTTTAAGTCTGCATACCTTTCTTCCTCTTATAACAGACTAAGAACGACTTCGCGTCGTCCGTAAATTCTACAGACTAGCTTCACTTTTCCTCTTAGTTAAACATTATACTATTTCTTAAAAAAAACATTCTTAGCTTTATCAGGATACAAGGAAAATCAATAAGTACTTAAAAAAGCATAAACTATAACAATATTATTCTAAAGTGTTTGCAAGAAAGCCTTTTGATGTACCCTATATTCGGGATAATATTATTTTGTATGTAGACAGCACACTGCTCAGCTTTAAAGTAAGTTCGTAGCAAAGCACAAATTAAACTACATGTGCCAGATTTCATATCTTTGAAAAGTTTGTTACATCGGCACTTAGTACTACTAAGAGTGCCGATGTATTGAAATCTTCGCCGAAAAGTCAAAATCTATGACCAAGTTTTTTTTTCACATTTCTAGACATTTTATACCTTTCTAAGTCGAAATCAGTGAAAAAATTTGTTGCGTCCGTCTGTCGTTCTGTCTGGGTGTAAACTCGATAACTCCATTTCTATAAAAGATATCAACAAGCCGGTTTTTGCATATTGTTTCTTATCATATTTCGAAGATCTGATTAGATTTTGAGGGTTAAGGGGGTAAGAATGGGGTAAAACTCCTATTTTTAGCGTTTTTTGGTTATAATTAAGTTAATTATTATTGTATTTTATTAATTCAGCAAAAAGTCCAAAATTTTTTTAAATTGCTCAAAAAATGTTATTAACAACTTTTTCCTAAAATACATTGTTTTCGTTTAAATCAGTAAAATGTTTTTTTTGGCATAACTCACCTCCCAGGTAGCAAGGGATGTTATATTACAAGAAATTAACATCACTTTTGGGTGTATTTTTAAACTAAATCATAACATCACATAATATTGAAAAATAACATGTATTTAACATCACATTTACAACGTAATACGTGTGACGTGACAACCATGTTATTTAATAACAAATATTTAGCAACGCTGTGAATATATCGCATGTCACATATTAACGTGGCTTTCACGTGAATGTCATGTTATTTTGCTTCTCACCGACGTTCGAAGCAAAAAAATCGATATAAGATGATGTTGATAGAGTAAATATTATAAGGAAATTGTATACACATTATACGATTTCCAATGGACAGGAAGCTCTGCCAGGCTTCTCAAGACCACGGACACGGATTAAAGGAATATATTCTCCGCTTAATCTGCAATTTCGTATTAAGAATCTATCTGTTTCAATCTGTGATTGTTTTAATTACTGATTGATTTTAAATCCGATTTTTTTATAGGGTTATAGCGTTTTTAATGGTTTTAATTTAGAAAAAGCTAGAATATTATTTAAATATTAAAGTACCAGTAACGGCATCCATAAGATATTAGATATAACAGGAATGTGGATTTATGATGTCACAAACACGTTATTTTCGGGATGTCATTGTGTGATGTTATTAGGGGCGGACTTAGGACATCCCCATCATGCTACATTCTTGTTAAATGAGACTACAATCTTAACATCACATGTCACATATTAACGTGACTTTCACGTGAATGTCATGTTATTTTGCTACCTGGGCTATTTATTAACCGATTTCAAAAAATTATATTTCAAATGAAAGCTCTTTTTAAGCCCTACAAAAAATGGCAAATACAGTTTTTGCTAGAATATAACGTTTTGGGGATACAGACTTTCCAACTTTAATAAATTATGCAACACGCAGGTGTATTAATTGTTGCCTATTCCCACAACTTTCCTTTTCATAACGTTTTAAATTAGTGCCTAGTGCCGATGTTTTGACAAGATGCTTGCAACTGTTCAGCTAGTTTTGGTTACATCTTCTCTTGGAGAAAAATATAAATTTTAATTGGGACAACGAACCCTAGGATAAGTCGGCTCCAATTAATCTACTTCATTTTATCAAAATGAAACAGATTTCATTTCTTCTTCACTAGAATGTGTACTGGTCTGGAATAGAAAATAGAGTTTTTACCCGACTGACCAAGAAAGGCGGGTAAAGTGTTTAAAAATGACCAAAATTTGCGTTACGTAATACTTGAACGTTCCCTAATCAGTTGGGTCGTTTTTTTATTAAATTATTTATTTGCTTTTTTTGTTACAGCATCAAGATAATGGATTTTCATTGTATTGAATTGAAAATTATAGTAAATTTTCAATACATGTATTGGAAGTTATTAACTCATACATATCGGTAATTTTTTAATAGTGCTATCGGAAAAAATTATTACTTTAATAATATTTGCATGTCAATAAAGGTATAAAAGTCTAGTTTTCGAGTAAGATATAAAAGTTTCAAAAATAAAACTTTCACACGACGGACGGACGCACGAACGGACAGACGGACGGACGGACGGACAGACGGAAGGACTTTTTCAAAGTTTCTTATTTTTTGATGAAACACACTGATAAAACAGTTTGTGTGTACAAAATATTTGGTTGGATATGGTCAATTATATTATTTGGTTGTGACAAATAAATTTTATTTCTGTCAAATAAACTATTTTGTTCCCATTAGTAAATGATTTTAAAATTAAACCATTTATTTACATGAACTAAATATTTATTTGACTCAAATAAAATTTATTACTCACAACCAAATAATTTAATTGGCCATATCCAAATAAATCAAAATTATCTTTTTTATCAGTGTGTATACATGAATTTTATATCTACACTGATAAAACAGTTTATTTGTGTCAACTAAATATTTGGTTGAATATGGCCGATTAAATTATTTGGTTGTGACAAATAAATTTTATTTCTGTCAAATAAACTATTTTATTCCATTAATAAATCATTTTGAAATTAAAATATTTGTTTACATGAACTAAATATTTATTTGACTCAAATAAAATTTGTTACAACCAAATAATTTAATTGGCCATATCCAAATAAATCCTTTTTATCAGTGTAAGACGTGTTTTGGCGATTTTGGAAATTCGAAACTAACGTTTAATACTATTCTAGCGCAGGCGCTGTGAATAGTATAATAAATACAATACGAATGCTAAATTATGTCGGTTATAGAAATTTTCAGGAAAATTAAAGAATTGGCTAGGAACAGTATTAGTGATCTTCCTCAAACTAATCCCACAACTTGAAAGAGTCACTTTTTGATATAATCGAATAAAACTGCATTTGCAACCCGACCTAGTATTTATTCACTTGTTGTCCCGTCTCCATCCATTAATCTAACCTACATATGTCAAACTTCATTGTTGTGACTCACAAGACGAGCTATTTTTAAAATTGCTTTCAACAGATAAGTTTGGAAGCCTTGTAGACAAAAAATACCTTTAGTGCGAGTTTGTATATTTAGTTCTCTATAATAAATGTCTAGATTGCGTTAGACATCTACTCTACAATTGTATTATCCTTAAGGATAATATTTTATGAATTATTTTAGATATAACGTCGTATGAAAACAGCAAGGTTTCAACTGTATAAATTACAGATTTGGGTTATGATCTATCGAAACTTTAAAATCATGAAACTTACCTTAAATTTCATAATTGAGTGGTGTATTACGCTGGGATGGGCTTATATTAGAATAAATTAGTACCTATAATAAACACCGTTTTGCATTAAATTCACATGTTTGTTGGCTGTTTGTTTTAATAATTTGTATATAAATGCAATATTTTGCATAAATTATTATTAATCATTATTAAAATTGATAATTAATAGTTGTTTCGCACAAGTATTCCTCATTAACCTCCATAATTTTGATAAAAATGACAGGCCAAACTATTTATGCATTAGTGACATCGATGTGACTTAAGTTAATTTTTATTCACGGAGTACTTGATTTTTAAGTAAGAAATTCAAATTAAACTTTATTATCAGTTAGAACTTCGTTGCACTAAACAAATCTTAAAAAATGCAGATAGAACATGGTTGGTTGTATTGTAAATAAAATGGGCTATGTACAAAATATTTTTATTTTTTAAGTACAGGCAAAAAGGTAATAAAAAGCTCTATTCAAAAATGCAAAAATTTAAAACCTGAAAAAATGTTAGTTGAAACCTTGTTGTTCTGATACGACGATAAGTGAACTGCAGCAGGGGGTTGTCGCAAAGACTTTACCGATAGAATATTCACACTGTAAAAATCAAAACTGAATATTCAGTTACAAATGGGTAGGAAATCGGAAGTTATTATCCTATACAATTGTTTTAATTTTTGATAAAAACAAGCAACATTTCATGTCCCACTGAATAATAAAGTATGTGACTTTAATATTGTGTTTTTAACAAAAATTATTGTACATATGGGATCTTTACTTTTTTACATTTGTAACTGAATATTTAGTTACAAATGAATAGGAAGTTAGTATCCATACAATACATACTTTAAGTTTTGATAAAAATACGCTATATTTCATGTCCGTCACTGAATATTAAAGTACATTACTTTAAAACTATAGTTCTTAAGTCACGTACTTAATATTCAGTGACGGACATGAAATATAGCGTATTTTTAACAAAACTTAAACTATGTATTGAATGGATAATAACTTCCTATTCATTTGTAATTAAATATTCAGTTACAAATGGATCAAAAATAATGATCCTTTACAAATGTACAATAATTTTTGTTAAAAACACAATATTAAAGTCACGTACTTTATTATTCAGTGGGACTTGAAATGTTGCGTGTTTTTAAGAAAAATTAAAGTACAATTGTATAGGATAATAACTTTACTGAATATTAAAGTACGTGACGTAAGAACTATAGTTTTAAAGTCACGTACTTAATATTCAGTGACGGACATGAAATATAGCGTATTTTTAACAAAACTTAAACTATGTATTGAATGGATAATAACTTCCTATTCATTTGTAATTAAATATTCAGTTACAAATGGATCAAAAATAATGATCCTATACAAATGTACAATAATTTTTGTTAAAAACACAATATTAAAGTCACGTACTTTATTATTCAGTGGGACTTGAAATGTTGCGTGTTTTTAAGAAAAATTAAAGTACAATTGTATAGGATAATAACTTTACTGAATATTAAAGTACGTGACGTAATAACTATAGTTTTAAAGTCACGTACTTTAATATTCAGTGACGGACATGAAATATAGAGTGTTTTTAACAAAACTTAAACTATGTATTGTATGGATAATAACTTCCTATTCATTTGTAATTAAATATTCAGTTACAAATGGATCAAAAATAATGATCCTATACAAATGTACAATAATTTTTGTTAAAAACACAATATTAAAGTCACGTACTTTCTTATTCAGTGGGACATGAAATGTTGCGTGTTTTTAACAAAAATTAAAGTACAATTGGATAGGATAATAACTTCCGATTCCTATCTATTTTTAACTGAATATTCAGTTTTGCTTTTTACAGTGCAGGGACATAATATCCGGCGACAAAAATATCGGGGTCTAAAATATCCTAACAAAAATTAACTGCGACAAAATAGCATGGCGACAAATTTCAGAGCTCAAAAATCTTGACAAACAATAAGTGACAAAATATATTAGTGACGAAAAATTCCATTTCAAAACTTCCCAAAGAATAACACATGCCCACAAAAAATAAAAAAATCAATTAATCTTAACCAGAATATATTTCTCTTACGATTTTTTTAGCGCTGAAAACAAATTTTTCCTACGACCTAGTTAGTAATTACTTAGTGCTTATTTTCCACCCGTTGCCATGACAGCAGTAGGAAAGTGACAGTCAGTTACATATCTCCTATCAAACAAGTGAAATTCAAACACAAAACGTCCAATTAAAAAAAATAATTTTAAGAAAAATTTTGCGTTTTTTGGATGTCGACGCAAACCATTTTCAGTGCATTTCGAGTTCTTTTGAATTAAGCACTCTCGTGCACTAAAAAATAGGTTCGCGTACTTGTTGCGTAATATAATAGTATACAGTGAACAATCCTGCTGATTTGATTAATATTGATAAATAAAATTTAGAAATTGTTTTTTTTTATTTTGCACATTTTTTAAACAAATATATATTTTTGTCATTTTTCTCAAAATTTCCCTTGTATTTTTTGCGCAGATTTTACACGGTGACGTGTGGAAATAATTTAACTGTCTTTTACTCAGTTATGTAAATATGTGTATTTTTTTACATAGAAATTCATTATCAAAAGGA
The DNA here is from genome assembly GCA_958510825.1 of Brachypterus glaber. NCBI lineage: Eukaryota > Metazoa > Arthropoda > Insecta > Coleoptera > Kateretidae > Brachypterus > Brachypterus glaber. Next base: position 19,213,078 of record OY294045.1, read on the forward strand.
TGTAAATTCCGCAAATAACCACAAATTTAAGTGCAAATTTTGCAGAAAAAAAAACAAATCAACTTATGGGTTATTTTCCTTTAAAATTTCTGGGACACCCCGTGTTTATCAAATCCGCTTGATGATCAAACATGAAGTTAATTGGCCCTCAAATAAAATTAAAATTTGACTTTGGTTCATTTGATGTGAAATTAACATTTTAATCAAAAAAGCCTAAAAGCTTATTAACTTTATATAAATATACAATTTAAAAGCATAACATATTTCTAAACAAATACAAATGGCCTATTCCACGTGGATTCAGGCAACGGCGACTGAACTGTGGTTACGGATTTGGGTGAATTAGGTTTCATGGGTACCTTATGACATCAGAAATAGATCCCCAATTGGATTTTTTTCCTAAAATCAAAGATTATTATAAAAATTGACTTTGCCGTATAACTTTAAAACTATTAGAGATATTCAAAAACGGGTTTCAACATTAGAAACAACGTCAATTTTTTGACAAAATTAATTTTTTTTTATATCGATAGTGTTTTGTTGTTTTAGACATTAGCCAAAAACTTTAAACTTAGATATCTCAAAAAATCCACACTTAATATTTTTTTGCATAACATAATCCTATGTTATATAAAGAAAAACATTAGAAACAAATAGCAGCTGTTTTTCTTTAAAATATCAAGCCTAAAACTAGTTTTAAAAGCCTGCAACCTGTAAGGAAACTTAATTTTATTTAATACCAAAATAATTTTAACGTCACTCTCCCGGGGGGTAAGGGTTAGTAATTTTTTTAACAAAAACTATATATAATTTTTTTATTACCAAAGAAAAAAGAAATAATGACTTTTATCCGGCCTACTTTGATTATAACTTCAAGAAATTGGGAAAAAGACAAGAATTTTGGACAATCTAATAAAAATAAAATAAAAAAATAACAAAAATGTGCATTTCAGTAATTTAGTTGATTGAAAATAGACATAGTCAAAAATATATCCTAAAATTTAAAAAATATTAAGGGTGGATTTTTTGAGATATTTAAATTTAAAGTTTTTAGCTAATATCTTAAAAAAAACAAAACACTATCGATATAAAAAAAATTAATTTTGTCAAAAAATTGACGTTATTTCTAATGTTGAAAACGGTTTTTGGATACCTTTAATAGTTTTAAAGTTATTATACGGCAAAGTCAATTTTTATAATAATCTTTGATTTTAGGAAAAAACTAGAAAAATCCATGTCTTAAAAAAATCCAATTGGGGATCTATTTCTGATGTCATAAAGTACCCATAAAACTTAATTCACCCAAATCCGTGACCATAGTTCAGTCACCGTTGCCTGAATCTACTTGGAATAGGCCAAATGGGATTATTTTTTCTCTGAGGATTCATTACCGTAGTAAATAGTTAAGGTTATCCTCCTTACACCACCGGATTTTTCTCTTAATTTAAAATAAAAGAAACTTAAACAAGTTTACTTACATTTGGCCATTCTGTATATTAAGTACCTAAAAAAAGAAAAGAAAAATAGATATTACTTTTATTTAAAAATAATAACACTGCTCTACAAAAAAAGATTTTTTTTTATTTGGCGGAGACCTTTTAGTTGCGTCTGGCTATATTTGATGCGCTGATTTCGGAACCTTTTTTCGTTTTTCTCGATCAGCTCGTTTTTTGAGATATAGCGCAGTGTTTTTTTGCCTATAGGCAAACTATATACAGTGCGGTCCAAAAGTCACCCCCGCCCCTTTTAACTTTTAAACGAGTTGAGATATCGACTTCAAATTTAGAACTCTTAAATAAGACAACTTAAACTTTTTTTAGCATATATTTGATATTTTCATCTCTTTTCAATTTTTTGTGCTAAAACATTCGATTTATATTTTTTATAAATTTTTATTTATGTCAACTAAAATTAGTTTAAAAGTATAATTAACATTTTTTATGATGAAATTATAATTAATAAATGCCTATAGGCATTTTTAAAAAATTATTTGTTTGTTTTTTAGAGGAGTTTGACATTAATACCCATTTTCAACCCCATTTTAAACACAATTTTTTTTTTTAATTTAAAAATATGGAGTTAAATGGAGAATTTTATAAGCTTTAAAATGATGTATTACACGACCTACCTTTCCATTTAAAAAAATGTGCCCCTATGCCCCCCTGCCCACATTTTAAGAGCTGAAAGTATTAAATATATGCTAAAAGATAGTTTAAGTTGTTTAATTTAAAAGTTCCAAAATTGAAGTCGATATCTCAACTGGTTCAAAAGTTAAGAGGGGGGAGGGTTGTAGTAAAAACAAGTTCTAAATTATTTTTATTTTGCCGAGGATTGGTTCTCTATCAATGGGGCTTTAAAATATCTTTATTATTGTTTTTTATAGGCTTCTAAATTCAAAAAATAAGATTTTTTCGCATTTCGCGGATTTAAAATATCTTTATTATTGTTTTTTATAGGTTTCTAAATTCAAAAAATAAGATTTTTTCGCATTTTTTCGATATATTTTAATAAAAAATTTATATAAACACTAAAGATACAGCTCTAATTTTTATATGCAATACTAACACATATGTGCGGTTTATAAAAATAAAAAAAGTTTGGACATTTGGATAGATTTAGTCAAGTGACGGATATTTTAATGGGGGTTATTGAAAAAAAAACAATAAAACTAAAGCATTTTATTTTTTTTTGGAAGAGCAACACAATAAATAAAATCTGTTATGAAAAAAAACATAAAATAATTCAAAATATTGTTTGGACTTGAACTCCCCGTAAAATCTCCGTTACTGCATTTAATCTAAAACTTTTTTATTTTTACAAACCTCATGTGTGCTCGTGTTGCCTATAAAAACCAGAGCTGTATCTTTAGTATTTATATAAAATTTTCAAAAAAATATATCGAAAAAATGCGAAAAAATCTCATTTTTTAAATTTAGAAGCCTACAAACAAATAAAGAAATAAAGATATTTTAAATCTGCTTTTTTTTAGATTAGAGCCCTATTAATAGAAACAAATCCACAGCAAAAACATAATTAATTAAAGCTTAACTATTTTTTTTTTTACTGCAAAACAAACCCACTGAAAAAAAACGAGCTGATCGAAAAAAAAACGAAGCATGGTTCCGAAAACAGTTGATGCGCTGTTAGGTCTAGAATTAATTAAAATTGTGTAGAGCAATGTACATCAAACCAAAAATCAACGTGATATCAATAAAAATGAACATCATATCAATAAAATTACATTGATTTTGCACCGATGTACGTTTTTAATTGAGAGAATTAATTAATTAATTTAATGTAAAATTTATTTAATAAAAAAAATTCGTTGTTATAATGAATTTATGCATAAAGGCAAGGAATTTTAAGCATTGATATAATAAAGTGTTCATAGGTGCAAAATAATTTTCAGTGTAATAACTCACGGTGCGGAGGTGGGACAATTTAAATCAACTTCAAATTACCCCATTTCTGTTTCTATACGTTGATTTTATGAGACGTAAGGATTATTTTGACCAAAAATAAAAAAATCTATCGAGCACTTTTTCTTATTAGGCAACAACCCCGTATTAGGATACTTCTCAAAATGCGAAAATTCAAAATGTTAACGGGCTACCACCTCTATTATTCCCCATAAAAAAATGGTTCGAGCCCAATTTTGTCAAATTCGAACCATTCCTACCTATTTTTTGTAAAATTATATTTTTTATTACATACAAATGTATAAATTTTGGCTTAAAATAGTATAGGCTAGTTGCTTAATAAAAGTCATAGTCATAGGTGGCATATGGGGTAATGTGGCCCACTCCCTAGGTAACGAAATATTAACTTATTATAATTTCACATTTTACATAAGTGAAATTATGATAAAAGAAAAATATAACTTAAGAATTATAATTCTTAAGTTGGTCCCCTTCAAATAGCTGAAATATTATAAAAAAATATATTGACACAACGTTTTAATATTTAAATTCGTCCAAAATGTGTTAAAAATATAAAAAATTGATAATTCGATGACTACGGGGTGGGTCACTTGACCCCCATGCCGCTTATGACCATGACTTTTATTAAGCAATTAACCTAGATTATTTTAAGCCAAAATTTATCCATATATAACAAAAAAAAAATAATAATTTTAGAAAAAATATATGGATTTTAGAAAAAAAAATGTTTTTTTTGCTGGTAGCGACCTCTAGGAATGGTTAGATTTTGGCAAAATTTTGCCCGAAACATTCTTTTATAGGGAGTAATAAAATAAGTTTCGAATTTTCGCATTTTAAGGAGCACCCTAATAGGTACGGGGTTTTTGGTTAATAAGAAAAAGTGCTCGATAGATTTTTTTTAATTTTTGGTCAAAATCATACTTACATCTCGTAGAATTGACGTATAGAAAAAGAAATGGGTTAATTTGAAGTTGATTTAAATTTTCGTACTGAAAATAATTTTGCACCGATGAACACTAAGTGTTAAAGTCTTTATTGTATCAATGCTTAAAATTCCTTGCCTTTATGCATAAATTCATTATAACAACGATTTTTTTTATTAAATAAATTTTACATTACGACAACCAATTTTGAGCATTGATATAATAAAAAATTTATTGGGTTGAAGTTGATTTAAATCGACCTACCACCGCAACGTGAACTACCAATGCTATGGCGCCTTCGCCAAAATTTCAAATCATCGTTACAGGTAAACCGCTGTAAAAAAAAACTTATTATCGCATACGTGCGACTACAGTCAATAAAATACTGGATGCGTGACAAGCGTACGCTTCTGGTTATTTCGTTGAATGGAATCACGCGCATACAATAGTAGTTTTCGTAACGAGTAAGCGACTTTAGTCCTTAGTGCACGAGAATGAAGTTTTTTTGAAAAGTCAAAAAATCATTCGAGTGGACTAAGGACTTGTCGCTAACGCAAACGAGTTGCGAACAACATTTTTCGTTCGATCTACAGTCTAGACTCTTTAAAAATGTATATTTTAAAGAATTACCTGTGTTTAATTTTGACATTTCAAAATTTTGTAAACGTCAAATGACTTTTTTGTCAAAATGAAAGCTATGTGTAATCGTTTTGATAAATGAGTGTGCATAGTTGTCATTTCATTCAAATATGCACTATGTACTCGTGCTATGGAAAAATATCGTAACGAGAATATATAGTGAACATGCATTTTTCTTTATTTCCTGTACACTAGGTCGTAGGAAATAGTATATTAAAGTACTAGTTTCATAACATACGTTTTTAGGGCACGAGTTTAGAAAACAAGCCGCTTGCGGCGAGTTTTCTAAAGTACTAGTGCTCTAAAAACGTATGTTATTTATTTTGCTCTAAAATTTAAAAAACTTACATTTAAATTGATGACTGATTTAGGGATTTTTGTTTTGGGTTGGCATTACAGTTTACACAATGTTTAAAATTCTAAGAACAAATGATATTTTGATATATTTTACAGTCATCTCTTCTTTTTTGACTGCAATTAACCAGTCCACAATTTTAACACGGTAAAAAATAACCCAAACACAAAACTTTAAATCGACATTGACATTTGCACGCAAAACGTCAAGAGATAGGCTTTTGTATGTTGCCAACCCAAAAGAAAAAAAAGTATAGACCTCTTATGGGCCTATAAGAACACGCAAAATGCGTGTGATTATAGGCTTATAAGAGTCGCAAAATAGAAAAAAACTGTTTTTTCCAGTTTTTTATCTGTAGTGAAGTGTAAATAGTTATTTATGGTACTAGTGGGTAAAGTAAGATATTGCCCATGAGAAAATTAACCTGCGAGGGGTCAGCCAAGCAGGTTAATTTTCGAGAGGGCAATATCGGTTTACCCATGAGTGCCTTACAAGGTTTGATCCAATAAATAGCTTACGAATTCATATTTTTATTAAAAATTTTAATGACATTTACAAGAAAATAATTTGACAAGTGACAGTTGAGTGGGTAAAATAAATAATTATCCACTCAATAAAGTAAAAGCCACGCGGGGGTAATTATTGAGTTTATCTATTTAAAATAAAGCTGGCTTGTCTTATTATCTGTATGTATTGGATAAAATATATTTATTCGATTGATTCCAAAAGCGACACTTTTTGTTTATGTTTTGCGGGCGAAAAGTTGGACTTTGCGGCCCTAGGGTCCTAGGCCCGCTAACTAAAACTTGTTATTAACCTTTTTTTAAATAAGATACTTTACCTTTACTGTAATATTTTTAAAGAATATGATCTTTTGTTCGCTTATGGTTTTAAAATATATGATACAGGTATGATTTTTATAGAGTTTTATTTCGAACATAAATTTTAGATTTTTTTTTCTGAAAATGGGAAAAGTTGTCAACTTTTTTATATCGTTTAATACTAATATAAGTAAAGACAAAAATGCATAAGATATTGAGTCTGGCAAATGAGGGCAATTTTTGAAATTTAAGATTTTAAAATTTTAGGTTTCAATGACCCTTTTGCGTAGTTAAAACAAACTTATCTTTAATTTATTTTAATTTAAGAAATCACTAGGGCAATAAAATTCAATTCACGGAATTCTAATGACCTTGAAATAAATATCTTAACTAAAATGGATATAAAACTGTTTTTCTAACTTTTATATAAGCTTTGTCATATTAAGTGTTTTAAGTTTAGTCCTTTCCATAAAATCGATGACCTTGGACTACTTTATAGCCTTAATTTAGCCTACTTATGACAACATTCTGAAAACCGATACGCCATATTGGCTCTGCCATTTTGATTTTTGCTTTTTTAACCATTGGTCTACGTTAATATCCCTAAAAATAGCCTGTATACCAAATTTGAACAAAATCGAAAAAAAAAATTTTAAATGAACCACACTAGTGGCGCGGAAAATTTTTTTCCATCCTTTTCTCTATCATATTCGAAATCAGCGGTATCAAATATACTCGTATGCAAAAATTTATATTTTTGTCCATCTCAGCCCACAGTGAATCAGCTCGCGATGTTTTTCTTCACAATAAATCTTTATTTTTTGTCACTGTTTTTATAGTTTTTTGTCGTAGTTTAGTAACTTTATTAGTATAACGTTATACTAATTGCATTAGTTTTATTGTTACATTGTGTAATTTTGTTCTCTTCCTCTCCGTCTCCCTTTGGGGCAAAAAATGTGCCAGCGGTTACATACAAAGATTTAAATATTACATGTGAATTTCAAAATCATCGCCTATTTTGCAAAAACGCTGAAACACGTAATTCTTTATTTATAACCAAAAGCCTAAATATGAATTTTTATACCCCTAACTTGAGACAAGATTCCCCATATAAACTTTCATCCCCTATTTAACCCCTACAGTTTTTTTGAGCATATGTCCTTCCTCAGGTTGCAATCTATCTATCTCCTTGCCAAATTTTATCAAAATCTGTTCAGCGGTTTAGGCGTGAAAAGGTAATAGAGTTACTTTCATAATTATAATGTAGTATGGATATTGAAAAACGGTTAGCCCTCTACGACACATGCGCAGCTCGGCGCGGAGCTCTCTGTTTAGCCGCCCCTTATTTTCTGAATTGCTGACCTTGTAGACGTACCTTTCTGTTTAGAAAAATCACCAATAAGCGAGTTTAAATTTAAAAGTAAACATTGAAGTACCTACCTTAATGCACGGTGAAAAATTATTATAGCTGATATTTATTTAAACTTCACAAATAAAAATATAAGTCAAATAACAACACTTAATTTTTAACTTTTGTTCTAACAAACACCCTCACTATATCACAAAGTTCTTGTTAAAACCAAATTACATACAAAGCAGTCCAAAGGTCACCCCCTCCCTTATAAATTATTATTAAAAGTTATAAAAACACATTTAAAAAAATGTTAAAAAAAAATAAGAAACATATAGTAAAATGGAGAATTTTATTTTCTTTAAAGTAATGTATCACACGACCCCCTTTTTATTTAAAAAATCTCCCCTATGCCCCCCCTGACCAAATTTTAAAAGTTAAAAATTACAAATATATGCCAAAAAATAGTCTATATTGTCTTATTTAAGTGTTTATAATTAAAAGTATAAAAGGGAGGTGACTTTTAGACCCTAGTGTATAATATCAACATATTTATTTTTTTAATTACTTCGTCTACAAAACGTTCGTTAAGCTATATTACAGCACATATTATTCCATACCTACTGAATTAAATTAGTTTTATCAACTAATTATTTTCGGATTTTTGTAATAATTAAAATTATCGTACTTCGTAAAAAATAATAAAAAAATCTTTATATTATAATATTAGGGGTGACCGGGGCTAGTTGTAGCAGGGGTAAGTTGTCGAAGTGCTTATATCTTAAAAAGTAAAATATTTTTCTGCGCCAAACCAAGATTAACCGCTGCGTTACAATAGTGCCATTTATCATTTGTAAACTTAAATGCAATAAATTAAAAGAACATCCAGATAAACCAAAAAATGTAAAAATTAAAGAGCCCAGTAATTTTTTTGTGGTAAATATTTTTTCTCATTGTTACTGATTTAAAGCATTAAGATAAGAGAATTTTATGTATAATAATAGTTTAAGGTGTATATTATTTGTTGATATTGTCATTTAGGAGTGTTTATTCGTTAATTAGAAAGTACTTGATACATAACGTAAAATTGGCCACTGGGGCTAGTTGTCACATTTGGTTTGGGGCTAGTTGTCGCATGATCTGGAGATATGTTCATGGTATAACATTTCCTTTTTGGCATTTTTTTATTCAAAACTGTCTAAAAAAGTGAAAATTTGTCGAATAGCAAATAAATTCGTTTATTAAATTATATTAAATTAAAAAAAAAAATCAAAAAAATATTATTTAATTATAAAGTTGGAAATTTTGGCACAAAAGTAAAAAGTTAGATAACAATCAGCATCACATTTCTTATTAGTTATTTATAATTTTTATAAATGCCTTTATATTTCTTCAAAAAAATATACTCGAAGTGCCTCGACAACGTTGTCGCAATTTTCAAGACTTCACAAAAAAAAACATAACTCTAATACCCTATAAATTTTTCCATGTTTTTTCTTTAAATAATGTTACTGAAACATGCAGCTAAAATTACCATTCGGTCAATTAAAAAAAAAATACAAAAATAAAGGAAAAAACTGATTTCGAATGAAAAGTGAGAGACAATTAGCCCTGGTCACCCCTACTCAACGAGAAAAAACAAAAGTATTTTAACAATAAGTGTTTTAATTTTTAATGCAATACAATATATTTGGTAATGGGAAATCTGAAATAGTAATAATATTTACTTTATTTTACTCCAAATGTGGATTATAAATTAAAAACTCTTTTCCTTATAAGTTATAACTTGCTGTGATGAAAACAGAAAGGCATATTACATCGGCACTTAGTGCTACTAAGTGTGCCGATGTATTGAAATCTTCGCCGAAAAGTCAAAATCTTTGACCACGTTTTTTTCACATTTCTCGACGTTTTAGACCATTCTGAGTCGAAATCAGTAAAAAAAAAATTTGCGTCCGTCTGTCTGTCTGGGTGTAACCTCTCTAACTCCATTTCTACATGAGATATCGACTTGCCGGTTTTTGCATATTGTTTCTTATCGTATTCCGAAGAGCTGATTAGATTTTGGGGGTAAACGATTGGGGGTAAGGGGGTAAAAATAGGGTAAAACTCCTATTTTTAGCGTTTTTTGTTTATAATTAAGGCCATTATTATTGTATTTGGTTAATTTAGCACTTATATAAAAGATAATTTTAAATTGGTCAAAAAATATTATAAACGTTTTCCTAAAACGCATTGTTTTCGAGATATTGGCGTTTAAAGCAGTAAAAGGTTTTTTTTAGCATATCTCACATATTTATAACCCGATTTCAAAAAAATATATATTTTAAATAAAAGCTCTTTTTAAGCCCTATAAAAAATGTTATATGCAGTTTTTTGCTAGAATATAATGTTTTAAAGATACAGAATTTAAAATCAAACAAAACACCTAGTTTAAAATTTGCAAACTAGATAGCTCTAGTGTACAAATTTTAAGCTTCCATTCATTTGTTTTTAAAATCAATCAAAAATTGTAATTAATAAGTTTAACTTGCATCCAAGTAGAAACATATTTTTATTATTAATTTTAATTATATATTAAGTGTACAAGAAAAGCTAAAGTTTAATATAAATATTATTTAAGTTAGTTTGTGCAGTGAGGAGTAGTAGTAAAATTGTAATTATGTTATACTACCCTGTTCTAATAGCATGTTATTAGTTTTCCCAATAGTGCCGATGTTTTGACAGGGTGCTTGCAACGTTTCATCTAGTTTCGATATGAATTCATTATAGGATCATATTTTGCTGTCTGTCGCAGTTATCTCAGAAAATAAGTTATTTTTCTGTAATACAAACCAGGCCAATTACGTCCATTATATAGAGACAAATGTTTGGGGAACATAAATAAAATGCTAAGTAAATTAGAAGTTGTGACATAATTTATATTCATAACCTTTTAATTTTCATTTTATATTGCTTTAACAAAAAAAGTTATAATTAATAACATTATCGTAAAATAATTATAATTATTTTAATTATAATTATAGTTATCAACGGGCTTTAAAAATAGAAGCTTCTTTTCTGTTTCTGTGGAAAGAAGAACCTATCGCGAGTTTATATGAACTTACTTACTTATCCCGTAACCTCTTATATCATAGGTGTCGAGGTGTTGATTTTCTATCCTTTGCTAACTTCTTAAGATAACATAAGATAAGATAAGATAGATATTTATTGTCACTTAAATTCATAAACATTACAGGCAGACGTCAATTCATTAATAATAAATAATTTAAACAATTCACATAATTCACATAAACAAAAAATATGGATTGTGACCTATTTGAATCTGAAGTTTATGTACTACTTTATTTTCCAAAAAAATTATTTGATTTTTGTTTTAAACCTACTTACATTTAGCATTTTATATGAATCTGGAAGTTTATTAAAAGTTTTAATCGCTAGATATCTGGTACCTTTTTCATAACCAGCAGATTTATGTCTTGGCGTACACAATAATTCCTTCTTCCTCGTAACGATTTCATTTAATTTACCATTTGTGGTAAAATTTGTTTTATTATTAAAGACAAAAATCAAAAGATTATAAAGAAGGAGTGAGTACACAGTCATAATCTTGTTTTGAACAAACAAAGGCTTACAATGCTCAATGTTAACATTACACAAAGTGCGAATAATTTTTTTCTGCAGTTTGAAGATCCTTTCTAGGTGGGTTGACCCGCCATATAATATTAAGCCATATTCAATGTGAGACTTCACACTGGCATTATAAAAGGTTATAAGTAGCTTTTTTGAGACATTGTTCCTTAAATTGAGAAGGGCATATCGACTGCTATTTAATTTTTTGGCTACATGGTTTATATGAGTCTCCCAAGAGTTATCTTCATCCAGGTGCAAGCCTAGTAGTTTAAAGCTATTTACCTGCGGCATAGATTTATGGTTGCAATATGTTAAAACACTCTGATTTTCATGTTCATCCATGTTATATGTCCAAACCATCTAAGTTGTTTAAATAAACCATAGAAAAAATGTTATCTCTCCAAAATATATATTTATTAATATATTTATTGTCTATTAAACAAACATTACAGCGACAATTGTTTCGACTTTTTTAACATAAAGTCATTTTCAAGCTACAAATAATGAAAAATTAGGTTGAAAATGGTACATTTCCTTTTAGAAAACTTACTTTTTAAATTTATAAACAAATTAACTTGAGTACACATTATTAGAAATGTCATACTGACCTTAACTATATTATTTTTATAAAATCTTAAAAATTTAAACAAAAAGAAAACTACAATAAGTTAAAATAAAATAAAATAAATTAATGAAATCTAAAATTTAAAATTGAATAAAAAATCTGGGACATCTATCACAAAATAATCCAAACTATATTTCAAACAGACTAAAGGAATTATCTTTAAACTGCAAAAAAGTAGTTAAACATAAAAAAGGAAAAAGATTAATTTATATTTAACTTGGTAATTGGAATAAAATTGGAGAGGTGGCAGCAAATTCACATCAAAAACTCAAAAAACCATCCAAAAAGGGAACAAAATTTTTGGAAAAGTTTATATTTTGGAGAGGTAACATTTTTTCTATGGTTTATTTAAATCAACTCCAATATGAGTAAGGATCAAGAATTTCTTCAGTTGTTTAGTTTCAATTTTTTCTATGATACGTTTTATCTCTAGTCTTCTCCGTATGTCCTCACTTCTAATTTTGTCTAGTCCCACTACACCATCTATTTTTCTTAAAACCTTCATTTCTCATGTTTGGAGTTTATTTTTTATTTCTTCTGTGAGGACCCATGTTTTACACCCGTCGATAGATAAAAGCTATCACACTTTCGTAAATTTTTACTTTTGTCTTTACTTACTTCTCTTTTGCTAAAACATGTACTCAGTAGCATTCTGTATACTTTATTGGCATTCGATTGTTTATCCCCGCTGTTAAATTTCCGTTTTCTTCTAATATGGTCCTAGATATTTTACCTTTTCCTTACCATTAATTTTTGTTTTTCTATGTTCTATAAACTCGGCGCATTATCTATCTGAGTAACAAAAAGGATCAAGGCAGCTATGATTACACGGAAAGAAATTAGTGGGCTCTGCGCTATACATTATAAGATATTTGGTAACAGTGGCAAATTATAGTGATTTAAGCTATAGATTATAAGGGACACAATAACTAATAATGTTAAAAATAAATTGGAAACGATTATTTATATTACCGACACGATTATATTTATTACAGGCACTATTATAAATTTACAGAAATTTTATTATATTATAAAAATTATTAGCACGGACAATAATTAAATCTATTTAAGCTATAAATGCCATACTATTTGTTATATTTTATTATTCACTAAACAATTAAAGTATTTCATATAAATTTTTACACTGACTGCCATAATTGTAAGAGAAAGCCTTGTATTTATATAATAAGCGATTATAATTTGCTTGATATGTGTGTTATAGCGCTCCTAGCTATAATTTTTTTTTTCCGTGTAGTGGTTTAAAAATGACTGTTAGTGATATTTTTATTGTCCATTGTGCTTTTGACAAATTTTGACATTTAGATTAAATTAACTGTCATGTTAGGTCTTATAAATAATTATGATGAGAAAATATCTTTAAAATGAGAATGTGCTATTAAAATTAAAATTTACATTTTAGGATTTTTTTACATAAAACTATATTATAAATCCAAACCAACTGATCTATCTACAAACTTAAAATGGGATAGCTTTCAAATTTTAAATTTTACTAAAAACTGAAAATTTGTTTAAAATAATAGTCCAAGTAAGTGATTTTATTCATATTATGCATAATATATTATAATAAAGTAAAATCTTACATTCTAGAAAACTTTTTAATACTCTAAGGTTACCGGCAGTAAATTAATGCCCCCACCCAATAATCCCGAAGACCTGAGCTTGTGATACCTAGAATAATACTTTTTAAATAAAATTATGGATCAGTATTATACGAACTTGCCGAAAAAATCTCTGCTACGTCGTTTACTAGAAACTTTTATTGAGCACTGCATTATATTGCTTTATTTTACTAAAACATTCGTAAATTGATCATTTAGTTTCCTTTTTCAGGACCTTTCTCGTTCTTTTTACCATTATCTTTCTAATTTTCCAAAAATTATTGTTTTCTATTTTAATGTCAAAATAATGTTTTAAATGTCAAAGTAATGTTTTCATTGACAAAGAATTTAAAATACAAGTTAACAACCTTACATAGGGGATCAAATTTATTCTACCAACAATACAAAAAAAAACAAATGAGCATCAACTCAGATAGATAATGCTCGGAGTATATATATTCTTTCCTTTTGTCACCCAATTGTCATGATCTCTGTTTTCTTAGCATTTATTTTTAGCTGAAATTCTTCTAATACCCTTGTCCATATTTCCAATTTCTTCTTCTGGTCTTTTTTACATCTGCGTATTATATCGTCGGCTTACAAGTAAATTTTTGTAATAATTATTTTTGGAAAAAAAACTACCGCAAATCGCAATTACATGTTTTGCCATAAAAATGTCCCATTTGCAATTAAATAAAAAAAAGTAGTTTACTTCAACTAAATTTGAAAAAAGACATAGACTATTTTTGCTTTTACTTGTAGAGCTGTTATAAGAAACTTTAATTAAAAACTTCTTTTTTTCTTTTCTAATCAACCCCACCGGAATGAAGTTAAAAAATTCTTATTGTCATATTTAGTTTCGTCGACCTCAAAAACCCCTATAGGTATACTAATAATTATAAATAGTAATATATTCATATTTAATTATTAATTAGTTTTAGGTATGAAATCTTGTTGTACTTAAAAGAGAAATACTGAAAAACTAAATACTACAGCGATTCTCACTAGAAAATTCCCGATATAACTGTAATATGATTGGACAGAAATAAACACGTGGTCAAAAATATTGTTAAATGATTGGTTGATAAAAACGTTAAAAAATACTCATATCAATTAAAGGAAAGATCAACTGATAAAGAAAGAAGTTATAGGGGCGCCATTTTTCGATACAGTGCAAAAAAGAAAGTGTGTTCGAGCTCAAGAAAATTATATTTTGGGAAGCGTATCGAGAGAAACGCAATATTCTACCCACTGTGAAGAGTGTGCTATAGAATACGAAGCATTAACTGAAAATTGTCATGGCTTCTTTAACTAATTATGTTAATATTTATTCTGTTAAAAAAACTAATTCTAGATAAATAGTCAAGGTTTTAACGTTATTATGGTAAAAAAATATTTTGGACCTTAATTTATTTCTATGAAAAATAATAAATAATCATACATAAAAATTTAAGAGGCTATTCTACATCCAAAAATATCAAAAAATGTTCCTATAAAGGTTGGTCCCTAAGGAAGCTATTATATTTTCAGAATCAGTTGCAACTACCTCGAAAACCCCTATATATGAATGTTCCCGAAAATATTGTAAATATTTGTATTTTTTCTTCATTTTCCCCCCTCGTCCGCCTCAGTGTTAACCAAAAACTATCATAACTGAAAACTTTTGGTAACAAACCTGTGTGAAATTTTTTAAGTCTCTAGCTCAAAGCGTTCTTAAGTTATTGAGCTTACACTTGTAAGTTATAAGGCTTCCCGAGCACTCTGAACAGCCAACCAACCGGCAAAAAAAAGTAGACGGACTTTCTTAGCCGGAATTTTTTTTTTCGACACAAAACGCCATAAAATTTTTGCTTTCCCAATTTTTTAAAATTTTAAAATGGAAAAGCAAAAAGGATTTTTTGTCATTTTTTAGTTATTATATTCAAAATCCGAAACAGGAAAAAAAAAGGATGTTTTATTCGAATTTAAGTGCGTAAGTTAGTAAGTTATCACCCGTAAGTAAAATGTTGTGTGAGGTCCGAGTAGTAAAAGGCTTTTAGTATCGATTAATTAAAATGAGCCTTGTTAATTAAAAACCTACAAGCAGTGTTTAATTTAGAAAAATATCTGCATATACTTAGTCCGATAAAAAAATATACCAAGACTTAAAGACAACAGATAATTTTATGATTCAAACTGTATACATGTAGTTTGTAGCACATACCTGTAAATATTGAATCCATTTAATATATTTTTAATTAAATGCAAACCATTAAAATTACTGCCTTGCAAATTTGCACTTAAATTTTCTTGTTTTCTTATTATTACATCAGAGTCCAAACCAAGAATTTCCTTCTATCTTTATCCTTCTTGTAACAAGAAAAAAATAAAGACAGAAATTTTTAATTTTAAACAAAATTATAAAAATATAAATTTATTATTCTATCAATCTATTTTCTAATCAACTCTGTATCACTCAGTACGATGATTAGAAAATAGATTGATGGAATAATAAAGAAACAAAACAAAAGCCAAACAGACTTAAGACTTGAGTTTTCGTGCTGATTAAACTTTACCTTTTATATTTTTAAATCAAAAAATAAAATCGGTACCTCAGATGTAAACTATTGTTTCTCGAAATTAGGTCAATTCAAAAACGCATCCAGTGTCCGGAGCGCTGAGAATCGAAGCGGAAAGGGTGAGGAAGCTTTAGCCGCTTTTTGAATTGACCTAGTTTAAAGATACGTTTACAGCATGACCACATTTTGTACACTTTAAATCATACGGGCCCAGGGGTCAAAAACCTCCGCGCGTAAAATGGATTTTTTATTGTCAGATTTAGTTTTAGCAACCTTAAAAATATACCAATTTTCACGAAAACTACCCCCCGTCTCTTAGGGGTGGAGTTAGATTTTGTTATTATCAGATTCTCTTTTAGCAACCTTAAAAAACCCAATATACCAATTTTCACAAAAACTACCCCCCACCCCTTGAAATTATAAAAAATTTATTATAAGATTCAGTTTTAGAGATCTTAAAAACCCCAATATATAAATTTTCAAGAAAACTATCCCCGGCCCCTCAGGGGGTTTAGTAAGAATTTTTTTAGTATACGATTCACATTCAGCAACCTGAAAAACCCCAATATACCAATATTCACGAAAAAAAATTATAAAAATTTTATTATGAGATTCAGTTTTAGCGACCTTAAAAACCCCAATATATATATATATATATATATATATATATATTTTCAAGAAAACTATCCCCGGCCCCTCAGGCGGTGGAGTACGAATTTTTTTAGTATACGATTGACATTCAGCAACCTCAAAAACCCCGATATACCAATTTTCACAAAAACTACCCCCACAACTCAGGGGGTAATAATCAGATTCATATACGTCGACCTCAAAAACCCCTATATACCAATTTTGAAGAAAATATTGAAAATATTTAAAAATATTTACCGCCTCACCTCCTCGGGGGTGGAGTAAGAAAAAATTTATTATTAGATTCAATTTCAGCAACCTCAAAAATCCCTATATAGCAACTTTTCCCCATTTGCCCCCTTGCTGCACCCCCATGTTCGCCAAAAACCATTCCGAGCGAGAACTTTTGGTAACATACCTGTATGCCAAATTTCAAGTCTCTAGGTTAAATCGTTCTTAAGTTATCGTGCACACAAAATTTCCCGGACAGACCGATCGACCGTTCTACCGATCGACTGACAATTTTTTTTGCTCGAAATTGATTTATATCGATTCAAAACGTCTATTATAAAATAAAACGGTATTCAAATTTAGCATCAAAAACACAAAAAAAAATTAAAAAATCAAAATACACCAAAGAATTAGGTAACATAATGCCTTGTAAATTCCGAAACATAGTACTTATCTGAAAAATGACCACAGGTATAATAAATTATCATTTTTTAAACAATTAACAAGGTATTTATTTAGAACTTTATTAATTACATATAAACAAGAATAGGTTCTTATTCATATAAATTAGTCAAGTATTAAATTACTACCCTACTAATTCCATAAAAAAGAATAATTTCTAGTCTCTGGCAAGTTCCCATTTTTCAGATACGATGTTTCGGAATTTACAAGGCGATAAGTCCTGACTAATCAATTGATTTTTAATAAATTATTATTTACGAAAAGTTTGAAAAAAGCTTCTAACTTTTTTTTAAAACTTTTATAATAAACGGTAATGCTTGGATAAAAGCACCAATACCGGTATACCGTCGCAACGCATTGCTTAGTATTTAAGTCGGGTAAATATGTTAAAACTTTTAAATTTAGAGATGCAAAAAGTTTTAATTCAGTATCTTTTTTTATTAAATCTCTCTCAGCGCGTAAGCGCTAGACGTGTACAATACGGTAGTTTCAAGTTTTCCAAAATCACCAGAAAACGTCCTAGACAAAAATTTGTTGAAAACAAATACAGGGTGATCCATAACTGGCATGCCAAAATTTAAGAGGTGATTCTTGATCCAAAAATATAAAAAAAGTTCCTATAAAGGTTGGTCCGGAAATGAGCCCTAAGGGATCTAGGGCCCTTTAAAATTGTAATAAAAATAAGGTTTTTAATTAATAACTCGGGTACCGTTTAAGCTAGAGCGGCGAGCTTTTGCATGTATACTAGTATTAATAAGGGCAATAAGTTTATGTTAATTTATTTTTTTAATTTATCCAGAGGCGTGCCCAGACGGACAACATATATGAGGCTTAAAACATTTTTGCCCCAAACTTTTCTATGTGTATGTTTTTTGGATTTGTTGTAAAAAATATAGATTTCTAGAGTAAAAATACATATAAAATATCATATAGTGTAACACTGTAGGAGCAACCGTTATCAAAAAAAAAATGCAATTAAGAGGAAGTAACATTTTGTGCCACCAAAAACGTTACTTTTTAAAAGGCTATTACTCCTTTAATATTAAATTTAGGTGTTTTGGTGTATAATACTTTTTTGCTCAGTTTTAAATGAAGAATCACCCTGCAGCATTAAAATTTTATTGGTGCTTTTTTTTGTTCCCCATTCAATACGTCATCTTCGAAGGGCCGTAGCTCCCTTAGGGCTCATTTCCGGACCAACCTTTATAGAAACTTTTTTTCATATTTTTGGATATAGAATCACCTCTTAAATTTCGGTACGCGAGTTCTGGAACAGGCTGTATGTTTCATGAAAAAAAAAGTTACTCTAAAAATGTCTGTCTGTCCGTCTGATGTCACGTTTTTTATATACACGATTACTTAAGAACGAATTATTCGATCGACTCGAAATTTTTAGAGAAAATTAGGTTCTATAAGAGATTTTTTAATTGTTTAAAATAATCCCCCAAAAACAAAAAATCATAAGGGCTAAACTTCTAAGAAAATCAAAAATGAGCTAAAGGAAAAATAGGATAAGCGTATTTTTTTAGGAAAATATACTATTATTAAAAGGATAATTCTACCAATTTTGAAAAAACAGCCAATCATTTTCGAAAAATTAAAAAACTTTGTTTAGGTCGTTAACGAATTGTACAGTATAAAAAAATAAATTATTCGCAATTAGATTTTGGAAAATATATCGACAGAATATACCTTGAACACTGTACTATACATATATTTACGGTTTTTATTATTATTATTATTATTATTATTAAGAAGAGAAGGGCAAAGGAAACCTATTATACCCAAAAAAGAATAATAAAAACAGTGAACATATGAATAAAAGTAGCTTGTAAAATAAAAAAATATATATAAAGTTATTTTTTCCAACAGAAAAATTAATGAGTCTTAAAGGTATGTAATAGGGCGGAGCAAAAAACGAGAATTTCAAAACGCCTGATAGCATAAAAGTTACTACTTTGGGCCCCGAAATATTTCATTTTCCTTTGCCAGTTTTTGCTTGAAGTTAAAAATGCATGTCTGCAAATCACTACCTTTTTAAAATTAATATATATTTTTCCTATAGTACTTATACTATGTGGCCCATTTTTTTTTTGCTTTAAATCATTTTGTCACATTCTTTTTAAAAAGCCCCTAAAGTACGACCCTTGTGGAATTAGGGACCTTTAAAAATAAAAAAGTAAAGAAAACGCATATAAAACGTGTGTCAGTAAATAAACTTTTGTTCTTTAGCAAGATTTAAAAAATTTTGTACTAACGCGACTATAGCAACGCAAAACTTTTCATTTACTCTTGTTGTTTTTTACCAGACTACAGCAATTCCGAAGCATGTTCCCCTCTATAACCTAAACTACTGGGACGATTTTAACGATCTAGGCGTCAAAATATTGGCAAGTGTCACAGGCCATATAAAATTCCATGTTTCGATAACACAAGTCAACAATTTTTTTTCTTTTTGTGCCTGGGTTTAATTTATGATTTTTTTTATTTGTCATGCTTCAAAATAATGGAAAAATACCCACATCCTCTTTTAAGTTTGCTTTTGTAGTATTGGTAGTAATAATAGAGTAATTCCATTTCAAATCGATCAGTGGTTGCGACTTTTTTTTTAGATTTTTTTGAATTTTGGATATGTTGTAGCACTATACCCCCAATAATGCAGTATAAAATAATTTATTTTTTTTAGAAAAAAAAACTTAATTTTATTTTGTTTAAAAAAATTGAGGACTATCCCTAAAATATGTATTTATGACTTCAGCAGTCAAATCGATGAAGACTTTTAGAGAAAAAAATAAATATTATTAATGAAAATATGATGGGGTTTAGTCAGAGAAAGTACTTATGAACATAATAGGATTTAATTTCTAAAGTTTTTTTATAATTAAATTAAATAAATTAAATATAATAATTAAAATTATTAAATAAATATAAAAATATATTTGTTTCGGTTTTTTAATAAATGAATGATTAAAGTCATAGATTTTCTGAAATTTTGAAATAATCTCTTAAATAATATTTTCCTGGCTACAAAAGAAAACTTTTTCATGAAATATTACTTTTTTTCAGATCACTAAACCTATAGTAATTACGTACACTAATCACAGGCACAATAACATGTTGACTGGTGTAATAGTGATAGTTATCGTCAGAAATTTAACAAAAAAACAAAGAAATCCATACATTTTTATTATGATTTCAATATCATATGATCAATATTAAATTAAAATAATTATTTATTATTGTGTTTCTCATAGATTGGCTTAAACAAATCTCTTTTATATTGTAGAGTCCTGAAGAAGTCTTAATAAAAGACGAAATGTCGAAACTGGTGTTTTTGTTTTTTTTCACCAAGATCCAGTCCCACTTATTCCCAATTTACAAATTCAATTCAAACATTACATTTTATTCGCCCACGTTTCGGCTATTAATTATGAAATTTCAAATTTCGAAACTATTGATCGTTATCATCAGGAATTTTAAAAAATCACTGCCCAAATATAGATAGACATAACCCTCCTTCCCCGTTTCTCTAGTCGGGTAAAAGCAATAAAAGCAAATGGACATTTTCGTATTGCATTGAAAAAGTACAAAAGTTTTTAAATGTTGCTAAAGAACAAAAGTTTTATATGCGTTTTTTTAACTTTTTTATTTTTAAGGTCCCCTAATGCCCCTTAGGTGGCGTTTAACAACGGTCGTACTTTAGGGGCTTTTTAAAGAGAATATGACAAAATGATTTAAGGCACAAAAAATTGGGCCACTCTAGGAAAAATATGTATTAATTTTAAAAAGGTAGTGATTTGCAGACATGCATTTTTAACTTCAAGCAAAAACTGGAAAAGGAAATATTTCGGGGACCATATTTCGGTGGGACACTTGTTAATACAAGTAGTAACCTTTATGCTATCAGGCGTTTTGAAATTCTCAAATTCGTTTTTCGCTCCACCCTAGTATGTAATAATAATAACCTTTTTATTTATTTTTTTTAGAATTAATTTTTTCCAAAAACTTGCTTATCTTTTTAAAAGATATAATTATTTTTCTAATCAACAAAGAAAGCCACATAAATAAAATTATTTTAATTTTAACATATTAAGCAATCCGTGGCCATGTCATTATAATTTAAAAAGCTTTTGATAAACAAAAATTAAATTATTAAAAACATGCATGTCCTCGTAAAAGTTTGGTTGGTTTCCTTTGAAACCAGTATGCATAAAAGTTATCAAATGTCGGTTGTATACATAAATTTTTATTTATACACGGTGTTTTTGAAATATCTTCAATAATAAGTAATTCTACATTAAAAAAATATTAAAAAAATCTATAAACATATGTCTAAAAATGGGTCCTGTGGGAGGTAAAAAAATCGTAGCACAAAAGTAATAAGGCAAGCTTCTTGTTAAAATAGCCAAGCTTCTTGCTAAAATAACCTTCATAACTCTCATAAAAATCCAGGACACTCAAAAATATTATACTTTAAACCTACTTTGTTCCTAAGTCGATCCGAATGTATTTATATTTATTATATTATTACATTAATATAATTTCTTCTGTACTTTCCTGAATTTTTATGATTAGTATTACCCTGCTGAAAATGACGGGTCTGCGCGGGTATAAATGGTACATAAACCGGACTTGAGCGGATGAAATTCACCCGTCCGGTTTGTGCACCATTTAAACCCGCGCAGACCCATCATTTTCAATAGGGTAGTAATGAAAATAATTTAGGATAATAAGCCTTATTAAGTGCAGATCACATGTAAAACCTCGCTCAATTGGTTCCTTAGTTATTAAATAAAAACCGAACTTACAATGTTTTTTTGGGGGTATACTACCTACCTAGAATCACCCTTTTAAATTATTAAGGCTTTTTCAAAAGCACCGTGTATGGAATAAAATACGTTTATGATGTTGGTTAGAAATTGCAAAGCTCTGTGTTTACGAGTACATTGTTTGTAATGAAATTAATTTTGCCTGGTAATTAATAATTGAAAATACGTACAAACAAAAATTTTTGCTTTGTACTCAAATAGCTATGTAAAATGATATTTTAATTAACGACTAAAAAAGAATTTGTAATTTTACAGTGTTCATTGTATAACAGATTTCCAAAAAAAAATTGTCTTTGTACACACGATCTTTATAATACACCAACTTTTGATGCACCGAACCCTCGATATAGGTTAACCGATTCATTTTGAAATCTGTACTAAAACTAAAAGCAAATAGTAAGGACAGAAATTTTTAATTTTAAACAAAATTATAAAAATATTAATTTATTATTCCATCAATCTATCAACTCTGTACGATGATTAGAAAATAGATTGATGGAATAATAAATTAAAAGCAAATAATTGCCCGTTTCAACTTTAAATTTAATCAATAAATGATAAAGTATGGACAAAAGCACTACAATATACAATAATCGCAAAGAAACATAAAGAAAATTAAAAATCTTTCTAGGTAGTGTCCTTTCGAGGTAAGTCTATGCGATATATTGTCCGTGAGAGGTAATTTTTTTCGGGGTAACGTCTATTCGAGGTAATGTCCTTTCGAGGTAACTTTATCGAGGTATTTTTTTCGAGGTAATTGCTTGAGTAGTAAATTATTTCGAGGTAAAGACCGGGTTAAGTTTAAATTTTACTAAATCGTTGGCGCAAACCGTGATAATTTTGACTATAAGTCGGAATTTTGAAAGATATATTGTCCGTGCGAGGTAAATTTTTTCGAGGTAACGTCTATCCGAGGTAATGTCCTTTCGAGGTAACTTTACCGAGGTATTTTTTTCGAGGTAATTGCTTGAGTGGTAAATTCTTTCGAGGTAAAGACCGGGTTAAGTTGAAATTTTACTAAATCGTTGGCGCAAATCGTGATAATTGACGTAAAGTTTTGACTATAAGTCGGAATTTAGAAATAAAATATTATAGTGGCCTTTTCACGCTTCCGTACTAATTTTCGCTTTACGTTGCAAGAGTATCAGTAATATTTCTTCTATTTTAGAGATAAACTGTATTCTCGTCAAAGTATATCCAAGATAATCCTTCACCGAAAGCGTTTCTCTGAATGAAATCATTAAGTTTTTAGGACATTCTAAGGGTCCTTTACACCAAGAAAAATATATAAAAAGCGTTACTTATTATTTAACCAGTTCACATACAGCATACATAGTGTATGATACACTGAAAAAATATAAAAATTATTTACTTTTAATCAAACATAATAATTACCCTGCATTTAAATCAATGAAGATTCAAATAGTTCACCTGTATTATATCGAGCAATTTTATTTAGTTTCAACTGTAAAAATTTAAAAAATTGTTACTAAATACACCGCATTCAACACCTGCATAATTGCTTCTGTTTACTTGTAGGGAGGAAAACGCGATGATGAGGTAAGAGCTTATGCAATTAAGAGTAATTTTAAATTCAAAGTCCCATTCCTCCTGCGTCCCATTCCTCCACACTCTCCCTTAATCATTTTTTGAATATGATGCCTATTTTATCAACTTTAACGCTCTGTAACTTTTTTTCTGATTGTTTAAATAAAAAAAGTTATTTATATAAATTGTAGAGAATTCAATAACGAACAAAATTCATGTTAATTTTTTGTTGAGCGACGAATAGAAGCCGAGATATGAACCAAAAGCAAAAAAATGCGTTTTTGCACATAACTATGCAAAAATAATGGCACAGGGGTGCAAATTTCGATTTAAACTTTCCAAACGAACACATTTAGATTACAAAAAAAAGACAGAGTGTGAATTTCATTGAAAGGTTAAACTACCGCTCGACTGGACTATTACTCTTCACATTGAATAGTATATTGCCTTTCCTCGATCATTGTTAAAAACGTTCTACTGTACAAGTAAAGTAAAACCGTGATAAGCCTCCAGTTACGAGACACGGTTTTCTTACATATTTCTTAAATTCGTAAGCGTCACATAAATTTAAGGTTCTCGACTGGGATCGTCACATAATTTTGGGACACTTTTGCGTCACATAACAACAATGATCCCAGCCGAGAAGTCAATGATCCCAGCCGAGACCTTTGTTGATATCGTAAGCGTCACATATTAATGTTATCACGATTTTGCTTTACTTGTACAGTAGAACGTATTTAAGAATAATCCCAGCCGAGAACGCAATGATCCCAGCTGAGAACTCAATGATCCCAGTCGAGAACTCAATTATCCCAGCCCAGAACTTTTTTTTAGCCCTCTATCCCCCCCCGTCTTAAACATATTAATGTTAAAAAATGATTTAATGGTACTACGGTACCAGTACCTTCCCATTTAAAAAAATTGAGTTTTATTGAAAAAATGATTTACCTAGTTATAAAGAGCTCCAAATTGGTCAATAATTAAATAAAACGTTGTTTTATATTTTTTCTAAAAAAAGTACTAAGCAAAAAATATTTTTTTCTACGAGCATGCGGAAAGATCACTCTTTCCGCACGCATATGCGTGTAGGAAGAAAGCCTTTTCCGCAATCATAAATATTGTTTAATTTCTTAATTGTTATAAAAATGTTTAAATTTTTTACCTGTTAATTGATTTTCTTATTGAAAAATTATAAAAATAAGATTTATTTTGATTTATTTGACAATATAAAAGTACATTTTATATTAACCCTGCTCGTAGGAAAAGTATTGTTCCTAACGCATGCCTAAAGAGGCTTTTCCGCACTCGATTGCTTACCTAAACTCTGCTACGCGTCGTTCAGGTAAATGCAACCGAGTGTTAGGAAAATAGCTATTGCATGTTTCAAAGCTAACTAATTTTCAAATTAAAATTGAATTAAAAAATTACATGTTTGTCAAAAACTGACAAATTATACATGGTTGTACTTAGAATTAAATTCTGAATTGAAATAAGTTAAAAATCAAAAGTTGAGGTCATTTCCCGCGAAACCGAAAGTGACAGATGCCAAAAAACGCAGTTCTGTCGATTATTTACATCCTTTAAATTTCATTTTGATAATTTAATAAACGAAAAAGGTTATAGGGGTGTACCAGAATTTTGTCCCACCCGATATATAATATTTATTATACATTTATTATACACCCGATATATAATATTTATATATACATTTGTATATTTTTTGATCCAGAGTAATTTTTTACGATTTTTGAAATTTGAAAACCTTCGTATAATACTCTTCAAGCACTACGTGGTGTGAAGAGTATAGCATTTTTATTTTTTGTATATTAAAAAAATTATAAATATTTTTAATGTTTTCCTATAAAAAGCATTACTTTTTCAGCTGAGTCCCATGATATAGTAAATATTAAAAAGTAAGGAATAATATATAGCTTTTTTTAGGTATAAAAAAATCCCGGAAAAGGGCGTTGTTCAGAATTAAATGGATCCTAAAATGTTCCATCAATGAATTGGAAAAATCTTTTGTCCTGTTAAGCGTAAAATACCAAACAGAGAAAAAATAATAAATCAGAATGATTTAGAAAAGACCCCATCATTTGGTAAAGGAAAGAAAGATATACAGAAATTCTGCTTCTAGTGGATAAAATACATGACTTTTTTGATTTTTTAATTTAAATATTATTCTTTACTTTAAAGCTTTATTAAGTTTGTTTATATTTCTAATGATTACATAATAAACATTGTTTTTTACATATTTTTATTATATTTTAAGTATAAGTAAGTAGAACCTTGCCTCCCGACCTAACTCAAGGATGGTGCTGAATATAGCCTACATTATGTAGGGAAGTTTCTCCTCAATGCTATATGAGTTGGGATAATGATAGTTTTTTTCATAGAAATCAAAGTGAAAAACGATTTACATATACATATATGTACAGGATTACACGAGTTGTGAAACGATTAAATCAAGGACCTTCATTCAAGGTGCAAAAATGCCGACGTTTTTTAGAAGCCACGTTTCTCGCGTAGGGTCTTTTAATTCACTTAAATGTTTGTCCCCTCAATAATTTTCCTTTCCACATTCTCGACAGAAAAACATACATTTATAAATAATGTCATCTCTAATTAATTAATTAATTAAAGATAAAATCGATTCCTCATTTCTAAACTGTTATATATCGGACCATGGATATTTTTTTTTTAATTTTCGGTATTTCATGACTTTGTGTTCAGTATGCCATGTATATCCCATATGGGTAATTCCGTCTTAACTCGCAATTTTGTGGTCACCGCAACTTTGTGATAAAATAAGTTTAATTATACAGTTTTTAATTTGACTAATTAATGCCTACAAGTTTGTTTTATAAATGGGATCACTAAAAAATCTAAAATTTTAAATAAAATTACGTTTTATGACCCAATTGTCACGTAATTTACCTGTCACCAACAGTTTTATTATACTTTAAAATAAAATTTTACAGAAAATATTTAAAAAAAAATATTTTTGAACTAAAAGTACAAATTAGGAATGTCGTATTTTCATTTTAAAAGATATTTTGACCGCAACATGATTTACTTTATGTATGTTTTTTGGGCTTTAGTTTGGTCACCGGGTTTTTGGTCAATTTCTACTTTGCGGTAAAATTTTTAGGACTTGGCAACATCTTAGCTGAACCGGCTTAGGTGAACGGTCTTGTATCTTTTAGGGCCACTTGCACCAATGATGGTTTAACTTGGATTAAATTGACGGCCGACCAATCAGAACGCAGCATTTTTAACTTAAACTCGGTTTGGCTGAGATAATCCCGTACCAAAAGTTGGTGCAAGTGGCCCTTAAGCTGTTTATTGGTTATTTTCTTGTAAAAATTAACATTAAATACTTAATGTGAGATCTGTGGTTATTGTTAAAACCAGGTGAGTATGTTTATTCAGTGGTCACATAAGTTACCACGTAAATTATGCAATTTTAATAATTTTTACAAATTGTTTGTATTATAACCTTAAAATAGGCTTGTTATTTAAATGCATTCAATCCGTTGTATCTTACGTTGCCGGCTTGCGTACAAAATTTAAAAAACCGAGAAAAGTCACATAAGTTACTGTCATATAAGTTACCTCTCTAACATATGTATTTCGTACTGTAAAGGCAACATACAGTTCAATATTTCACCTTTTTCAAAACAGTGTGCTGTAAAGTTACATGTAGTTTATATATACCTACCTATAGGTATAGTTTTTT
Organism: Brachypterus glaber; assembly: GCA_958510825.1. Taxonomy (NCBI): domain Eukaryota; kingdom Metazoa; phylum Arthropoda; class Insecta; order Coleoptera; family Kateretidae; genus Brachypterus; species Brachypterus glaber. The sequence continues at coordinate 19,240,481 of OY294045.1, forward strand.
CATATAAGTTACCCAGCGTGTCCCATATGTTACAGAATACAATTCTTTTGATGTAATTTTTATACAGGGTGTATTTGAAATAGCAGATGATTCTACATCATAAAATATGACAAAAAGTTCCTATAAACATATGTCTAAAAATGCGTCATAAGGGAGCTACGCCCCTTTGAAAGTGGCTAAAAAAAATCGATTTTTATATAACTCAGGAACCCTTTGAGATATATCAACGAGGTTTTGCATGTCAACTAATCCTACCAAGACCCGTTTTTGTGTGTTTTTTTCATGTACTTATTTAAACCAGGGGTGTGCGAAACGTGGGGGCCTTATCAGTTTTTTGTACAAAACTTTTTTCTGTGTAACTCTTTTTCAATTTTATTTTTGAAATATGATTCCTCAGGTCAAAATACATAAAAAAGGTACTCTTGTTCTAATACTGTAGGATTAACCGTTTTCGAGAAAAAATCATTTGAAGGGGAAATTCCACGGTTCGAGGACGAAAAATTAAATACTAAAATGTCGCAAACCAAAATTTTAATGATGCAATGTTATTCTACATCAAAAGCTAAGAAAAAAAGTTTCCATACAGGTAGGTCGAAAAAACGATTTTAAAGCTACCATGGCATGGTGCATATTTAGGAGACCATAGCTCCATAAGGATTGATTTTTGGAAGTACTTGTATATGAGGTTTTTTTCTTAGTTTTTAATGTACATTCGCCTTGCATCATTAAAATTTTGGTTTTCAACATTTTAGTATTTAATTTTTTGTCCTCGAACCATGAAATTTCACCTTCAAATGAATTTTTCTCGAAAACCAAAATCCTAAAGTATTACAACAAGAGTACCTTTTTTATGTATTTTGACCTGAGGAATCATATTTCAAAAATAAAATTGCAAAAAAGTTACACAGAAAAAAGTTTGGGACAAAAAACCGATTAGCCCCCCCCCCGTTTCGCACACCCCTGGTTGAAATAAGTACATGAAAATAACACACAAAAACGGGCCTTGGTAGGATTAGTTGACGTGCAAAACCTCGTTGATATATCTCATAGGGTTCCTGAGTTATTAAATAAAAACCGATTTTTTTAGCCACTTTTAGAGGGGCGTAGCTCCCTTATGACGCATTTTTAGACATATGTTTATAGGAACTTTTTGTCATATTTTATGATGTAGAATCATCTGTTAAAATTTCCGATGCTATTTCAAATACACCGTGTATTTCTTATTTAAACATAAACAAAAATAGCTGTAAAATTAGCTGTTAACTAAATTTAAGGTGTAAAACTAACATTTTTTATAGTCTATTTTTGCATCTTTAGTAACATACCTACGTGTCAATCACATAAGTTACTATTTTTCTTCTCCCCAAAAAACACAAAAAAATAAGAAAAGTGTACGGCTCGAATTAGTATTAATGTAAGTAGGGTTTAATACTTATAACAATACTACAAATTACGACGGTTTATCAAAAAAAAAAAAAAAAATTGAAAATGTTTCCCTCTCAAAATTAAGAGTTAAGACGAAATTACCCATATCCAAAAAAGTTGAAATGAAAAAAATAAAAAAAAACTTTGTAGCTTTAAAAAAACTAAAGGAGCTACAAAGTTTTTCACCCTAAGTAAAATAAAGCTTTAGGTAAGCTGGGAATGTTACACCACAAAGATTTTTTAATATTAAAATATGCTTTCCTTGCACATACTAAATTAAAGGCGGAGTTACTTAATTCGTTTAGATAAATAGTAATTTTTTAAAGACCCTTTGGAGTGAAAACCAACAAAAATTGCAAAAAACTTAATTTATTATAAAAAAAGTTTATTTTGCAACGTAAAATTAACAAAACAATACAATAAGCACTAAATTCAATTTTAAGGAGGTTAGAAGGCAATATGATTTTACTAAATAACTTTTTTTATTAACATTAATTAGCTATTGGATAAATACATGTTCAGATTGCGAGCTAAATTCACTAAATCAATTTAGTTAAATCAAACTAGTTCATTTTTTTTTAAACAAGAATGTCCAAACATGCAGTAGTTCTTTTTTCTAAAAATAATTATTACAACAATTAAAAAAATAAGAATGAAAGTCAATATTTCAAAACCATGTTTTATGACTTAGTGCTCTTTGCTTGTACCATTTCTTGCAAAATAAAAAAAAATCGTTTATGTTCATCAAAAAGAAATTAAAAATTTAAAAGTGATTAACTCCACAAAATTTTACTCCGATTTTATACAAATGTTGTCCCTTCAAATCACGTACTATTTCTCAGTAAAAAGAAATAAAAGTAACAAAAGAAAATAACTAATGGTTTTCTCGTGGTTACGGTCTACCGGATAAATAGAAACATTGATTGACACTGTCAACTTGACAGCCAGTAGTAAAGCTCGTGTCCTATCTTACCTGTGTATAGCGCAATTTCGTCCTTATTTGGACTCTTCCGTAAGGTTTACTCACAGGCATATAAAATCCATACTAATCCGGGGATGTGTATCAAATTATCTGGCTAACTAGCAAGTCGCCATTAGCCAGTATTCCACGGAAGACTATAATTTTTAAACTCTTTTTAGTGGAAGGTTACAACATGTGGTGCCACCTATGGCATAACGTCGGCTGGCAATCAATGCTTCTCACACTGCAATTGGCCGAATTATTATAATTAATAATAATAATAATAATTATGGATTTTCTAAGCCTGTGGAAATTTACTGTGCTGAAATATACAAATAAGAAAAAACAGCGCTGTCCATAGTATTACCATGGTGGCAAGCTTTTCTGCTGGCTGTCAACCCAATTTGTCCGCTATACCAACGGTCAAAAACGATGTTAAAAGAAAATAGCGTAAAACCAGATTAAAAGCAAAATGGGACTTCCTGAACTGGGTTTCATTTATTCCCCTAATCCTGGAGACTTTAAATGGTAGCAAGTATGTCTCAAGCATAGTACCCACTAAAACGTGTGGTTAGACGTAAATTTTAAGGAACATAAATTTTTAATTTTAACAAAATTATAAAAATTTTATTTAAATATTCCATCAATCTATTTTCTAATCACCGTACAGAGTGATATCGGTAGACTGCCCTCTTCAGTACCAAGATTGAACTCTGCACGCTGATTAAGAAAATATTCTTTGTTAAAATTAAAAGTATCTGTTTCTTAAAAATAAAAACATTGATTGACACTGTCAACTTGACAGCCAGCAGTAAAGCTTGTGCCCTATCTTACCTGTGTATAGCGCTATTTCGTCCTTATTTGGACTCTTCCGTAAGGTTTACTCCCACAGGCATATAAAATCCATACCAATTCGGCGATGTGTATCAAATTATCTGGCTAACTAGCAAGTCGCCATTAGCCAGTATTCCACGGAAGACTTTATAGTTTTTAAAGTTCTTTTTAGTGGCAGGTTACAATATGTGGTGCCACCTATGGCATAACGTCGACTGGCAATCAATGCTTCTCACACTACCATGGCCAGATTATTATGGATTTTCTAAGCTTGTGGAAATTTACTGTGTGTGTCTATCCAAATAAGAAAAAATAGCGCTGTCGATAGTGTTGCCATGATGGTAGGATATAAGCTTTTCTGCTGGCTGTCAACCCAATGGTTTTATTTGTCCGCTATACCAACGATTAAAAAAATTATTAAAAGAAAATAGCGTAAAACCAGATTAAAAGCAAAACGGGACTTCCTGAAATGGACTACATTTATTCTCCTAATCCTGGAGACTTTAAATGGTAGCAAGTTGAAAACAACTTGTATGTCTCAAGCACAGTACCCACTAAAACCTGTGGTTAGACGTAAATTTTAAGGAACAGAAATTTTTAATTTTAACAAAATTATAAAAATTTTATTTAAATATTCCATAAATCTATGTGTATCAAATTAGCTGACTAACTAGCGAGTCGCTAGTAGCGACTGTTCAGTATTTCACGGAAGACTTTATAGTTTTTAAAAGTCTTTTTAGTGGCAGGATACAATATGTGGCGCTACCTATGGTATAGCTTCGGTTGACAATCAATGCTTCTCACACTGCAGTGCACTGCCATGGCCAAAATTATTATGGATTTTCTAGCCCTGCAGAAATTTACTGTGCTGAAGTATCCAAATAGGGACAAAACAGCGCTGTCCACAGTTTTTTCATCAACAGTGTTACCATGGTGGTAGGGTACAAGCTTTTTTCTACGACTGCTTTAGAATGTAAGCAAATACAGACACTTTTCAAACACAGAATGAATCCATTCTAGCTCTAGATACGGTATGAATATTCCGTATCAAGTGTTAGAATGAGCACATGTAGTGCCATCTCTTGTTTATAAAAGTAAAGAAAACTGTAGCAAAATTAGAAAAAATATATTTATTTTACCATAAAATATTGAATAATTTAATGCAATTTAAAGTTTTGAGTTAAAATTATATAAAGTTTATTAGCTTTTCTTAATATTTGACCAGTTTTTTATCAATTTAGTTCAAAAAATTAAAGTTGCTCCATCTATTGTTAAATACTTAAACCTGATATATGTCACAACAATCTGACATAACCTTCAATTTTTGCATTATAATTTGTAAATATGTGCTAAAATTAAATAAAAATATTTTTTAAGTACTGATTTGATAAAATTATTACATAACATTAATTGCTTTATTTAAAAATATGTGTTTTGTTGCATTTACAATGTCGAGTCACAAAAAACATTATTTTAACCTTGTCCGCAGTTTAAAGCCATACAGTGTTTCATATGTGCAGTCGAAGAAAAAGTATAGTCTACAACACGTATGGAATAGTCATTCCGCGCTCGCGGTACCGTCATACTCACCTGCCGGCTCGTATGACAAACTTTGCGCTCGCGCGGAATATTGTCTATTCCATACTAGTTAGATTATATACTATTCTGCTGGCTATCAACCCAATGGTTTTATTTGTCCGCTATACTAATGGACAAAAAACATTCTTTGATGTTAAAAGAAAATAGCGTAAAACTAGATAAAAAGCAAAATGAGAGTTCCAGAACTGGACGCTGCGAGTGTTAAACTATTACCTAAATAAATATTTTACCTTTCTTTACCCCTCCTTTCTTTGGTGAATCAAATAAAACGACCCTTTATTAAAAAGGAAGTTTTTCACTAACAGAACACTTCCTATAAATTGCTTTTTAATCTTAAACACACACCACTTTAACCTCTATCCATTTTTATTGAACTTCACATTCCATAGAAATTTTATACGCTTTTGTAAAAAATACTAAAATATAAAAGAATTATGTAAGTTTGTTGATAATAATTAAATAATTATTATGATATTTTATAAGACCAACTTTTGAGGAATTCAATTGATTCATTCAAAAAATTCATAAAATTTTAAATCCAAATATTTTTAAAACTATTAAATCGGTTTGGTAATTAATTAAACTGTTATTAACAGCATCACGTGTTTGTAAAACTTTGAATAGTTTACAGTGTGTTGCAAAGTGTACCGAAATACCGGGTGTTCCAACTCTATTTACCCAAAGATTTTTTCAAAAACTTAGAGATAATCAAATTCTGCGAAAACCATCCTTAATAAGACAACTTAAACTATCTTTTAGCATATATTTGATATATAATTTATTATTCCATCAATCTATTTTCTAATCATCGTACAGAGTGATATTGGTAGACTGACAGTTTCGGGCTGCTGGCCCTCTTCAGTACCAATGGTCAACTCTGCACGCTGATTAAGAAAATGTTTTTAGACTTTACTCGCAAAAGTAATATAGCCATTAGATTGATGTAGACTTGTGCGCCATCTATTTATAGATGTAGACAACTACTCATACCTCTCCTATTCTGGAGACTTTGAATGGTAGCAAGTTGAAGACTAATAATAAATTAATATTTTTCTAATTTTGTTTAAAATTAAAAATTTCTGTCCTTATATATTTGATACTTTCAGCTCTTAAAATGTGGGCAGGGGGCATAGGAAGACATTTTTTTTTAAAAGAACGGGGGGTCGTGTGACACAATTTCATGATGAAAAAAACCTAAATTAAACTTTTAAACTAATTTTAATTGACATAAATAAAAATTTACGGTCCAATACAGAATTAAACCCCCCCCAACATTTTAAGAGCTGAAAGTGTTAAATATATGCTAAAAGATAGTTTAAGTTGTCTAGTGTAAGATGGTTTTCGCAGAACTTGATTATCTCTTTTAGTTTTCGAGCAAATCGCTGGGTAAATAGAGTTGGGACCTCCTTCAATTTGTTGGCAGGAACTTTTTTCTGTTTCTATTAATTACGCCATTATGATAATGGAAAAATTATGCATTATTATTTTTTAGTTATTGTCAGTACTCGGCGAATTTACAGTACTCGCATAGGCCCCGCGTCGACTTTAGCGTTAACGCGAGGTTTTAAATTTTAATTTCTTTTTATCTTGATTTTTTTTTTAATGATTCCATTTAAACGAGTAAGGTGGAAAAAAGTTATGGATAAATAAAAATTTCGTATTCTTAAAAGATAAAAATCGAATATCGGTATACATATCTATAGTTAATATGTATAGTCAATATTGTTGTGTGCAACAAATTAGTCGTCAAATGTTTCAATTTAGTGACCTTTATAAAAATTTCCCTCATAATTCGGCAAAATTATTCCGTAAGCCTATGTTTCTGTGTTTATTTTCAACGTTGATAAGTCTGAGTTTTCGCCGACTACTGGTTATTATACGTATTATATTATTCACAGCGCCTGCGCTAGAATAATATACGGTAGTTTCGAATTATCAATAAAATTCAAAAATCGTCCTAAACAAAACATTCTTGGATAAAAATTTGCTTCATAAAAAATAAGCATTTTTTTTAAACGTTCATCTGTCAATCCGATGTCACGATTTTTGTGAACAGAATAACTCAAGAACGAATAATCCGATTGATTTGAAATATTCCGAAAAAAATAAGTTCTATGAGGGGAAGACTTGTATTGTTTTTAAAAGTAATAACCCCAAAAACAAAAAAGTTATGGGGGGTTAAACTTTTTAAAAAATCGAAAAAAGCTGAAAGAAATTCCGATTAACGTAACTTTTTCAGGAAAAATTACTTTTATTATAAGGATCAATTTTAAAAGTAATCCCACCAAAAACAAAAAAGTTATGGGGGTTTAACTTTGAAAAAAAGTATAATTTTCATTTTTTTTTATTTTTGTTTTTTCGCAAAAAGAAATTTTTTTTTTAACTTTTTTATATTTTTTTTATTAAAAAAATATTTTTTTTTTAATTTTTTGTTTTTTAAAAAAAGATCTTATTTTTTTAATTTAAAAATTATGTTTTTTTAATATATATTTTTTTTTGAAAAAAAAAAAACTTTATTTTACTTTATATATTATTTTTAAATATTTACTTAGGAACACTTTTGTTTTAGTAGATAAAAAGCTAATCTTACTTATAGGTTAATTTTGTGTTTCCATGTCACGTGTTATTATTAAAATTGTCATTGCTGCCCTATTATTATGTAAAACACGCATTTAACAGCTATTTAAACTACTGTGATACAATTATCAAGCAAATCTCAACGTTAAATGTGAATATATTAAATAACTGCCAAGGGACTATTTAACAATAATGTTACTCATTTCTATTACTAGTCATTAAGGGGGGTTTTGCGATTCATAGCTAAGCTAGTGATGTGGACGCATGCTTTGCTTTCGTTTTTCCCATAGCAAAGGCAAAGACATCGTGCGGAGACTGGACTCGATGAATAATAATTCCACGTGTTTATTAATAAACAGTACTCGGCGAATTTCCAGTACTCACATAGGCAATTAAAGCCGGTGGTTACCTCTACTACTAGCCCACACAGGTCCTGGACTTAGGGGATGCTTAATTAGGTAGAATAGTACGAGGTTAAACAAAAATGTAGGTAATGTAATAAACAAACTCGCCATCAGACATTTAAAATTAACTTTTAAACTTAAACTTTAAATAAATCCCTTGAAATGAATGCTCCATTACAAAACTTTCATTCCTGTTTGTTTGCATGAATCCGATTTGAAATTATCACACATCAAATTTTGGAATATATTCATTTACCGGGGACACGCAAGAATTTTATACAATTTCGTATTTCACCAAACCAGACATCATGTGTACGGTTTCACAAAAATCGGGAAATGGAACTTTTCGTCTCGTTTGTGAATAGCCTCGATTTTCAAGATAAGGAATAATGTCTCGACCCCAGCTTTTTTTGTGGGCCTGTGTTATTTTTTAAGAACAAATTTTTAAAAATTGTTAATTTTGCGACTCCTAGTAAATAAATACCAAAATCCGATCTGTAGTAATTATAATAAAAACAACAGTATAACGGAAAATTCCTATGTTAAATTGTAATAAATGTACACGGGCTGATATTTTAAAGGGTAGTGGTGGATAGAACACTCCTTAGTTTTTCAACAGGTGATTTGCCTAAGGGGTGTCCGCTATCTTGAATTTTAGGGGTGAGTGCGGTTATCTCGCTAAAGATGCATCTTAGGATAGGAAATTTCCAACAATTTTTTTTGAATAATTTTTTTAATATTGTGTTTTATCGAAGGACCTTTGTGACGTGAGGCAAAATAGAGACTTACTTGTATTGTTCCAGATGTCTTCTTGTACTAGGGCCCAAGATGATGTTTCCTCGGAGAAATGGCGTCCTATTTGCACTCGTTCTACGCGAAATGTTATTTATTGGATGTATTTAACGTATTGTTCGGACAGTGCTGTTTTACTAACTCTTTTAAACTACTAAAATATCGCTTTAAGACAGCTAGTACGTCCTGCGCACGAAACCTTTTATTTGTCCGCATGAGGGACTTATCAAAATCTTCTATATACAGGATGAAAACTAAAAAAATATATTAATAACAATCAAGTAATCAATATTCAAAATTTATAATGTTGGGGGTGAAATTGTTTTTTTTTCGATTTTTAAGCTAAATTGTTCATCGGAGGATAAAGCAAATTTGTATCTCTTGAAATTCTCTATGTTTTATATACTTCATTTATTATTTTCATTTATTTTACGCTGAAAGTCGAGTTGCGCCCTCTGTAATCGTACCAAGTTACCTATTGTCCGATGAATAATTTGGTGAAAAATGGGAAAAAACAATTTCACCTCCAACATGGCTATTTTTGAATTAACACGATTGTTATTACTATATTAAAAAATGATCCAAACAGAAATTGTTGGAAATTTCCTCCTTAACAAAATTGGTTATATACATTTTTATCGTAAGATGGATACTAAGCAACCCACCCCCAAAATTCAAGATAGCGGATACCTCTTACGCAAATCACCCGGTAAAAAACTAACAGTAGTGTCCTGTCACTATCCACTACTACCCTTTAAAATATCAGCCCGTGTACATTTATTGCAATTTACATTTATTATTTGACTGGACTACAGGAATTCCGAAGTCGAAATAGTTTTAAGAGTAGTTGGATTACATGTATCTCAGTTGAACAACAATTTCAATTCGAATCCTGGGTAGAAGTGGATGTGCAGTATTTCGTTCCGTTTAATTATCAATTTGAATTCTGAATGCGAGTTTTGAAGTCTGCTCTAAGAGTGTTTCACCTCTCTTTCATTTGCCTGCACACCCTTCTATGACATTGGAATAGTTTTATTAAATTCAGCGGCGGACTGGTTTAGGGTCACTGCATTAGGCAGAGTAACAGTTAAACTTTACAGTTACAGTTGCGGATCCAGAAAATGGTTCTGTGGGGGTTTAAAAACTAAAATTTTATATTCTTAAATTAAGAAATAACGTAAGAAAGCCTTAGCACCGCAAGCGAAGATTTTCTATTTTAATTTTAAACCATTCAATTAAATTTAAAATTTCATATTTGAACATTTTTTAATTTCATTCTTAAGTTCTACAAAAATGTAAAAAAACCCTAGTGCCACAGGCGATTTTCTTTAATTTTTAAACAGTATTATTACTGAAAATTTCAGAAGAATGCAAGAAGGCTCTAGCGCCGCGGGTGTTACGCTTAAGTTATACATGCTTAAATTAAAAAAAAACCGTAAGAAAGCCCCAGTGCCACAGGCGAAAATTTTTACAAACTGATGGTCAATTTTAATATTTACACAGTTTTATTATTCCAAATTTTACAAAAATTCAAGAAAGCTCAAGCGCCGCAGCCGTAATTTTTTTACGAATTTCACGCTCAAGTTCTACAATCAAAAAAAAAACGTAAAAAAGCCCTAGTGCAACAGGTGAAAATTTTTACAAACTTGATCTATTTTAATTTTTAAACATTTTTATTATCTAAAATTTCACAAAAATGCGAGAAGCCCTAGTGCCGCAGGTATTTACTCCAAATTTCACAAAAAGTAAGAAACCTCTAGCGCCGCAGGCCAAAATTCTTACGAATTTTACTCGTTTTGGCGCCCCTTACTGCTTTTTCTGGGTAGGAGGCTTCAATCTCCCCGATTATGTCCTAAAAGCCCTAGCACCGCAAGCGAAGTTTTTTAATTAATTAAATTTAAAATTTCACAAAAATACAAGAAACTAGCGCCGCAGGTGAACTTTTTTACGAATTTAATTCTTAAGTTCTACAAAAACGTAATTAAACCCTAGTGCCACAGGCGATTTTCTTTAATTGTTAAACAGTATAATTACTGAAAATTTCAGATGAATGCAAGAAGGCTTTAGCGCCGCGGGTTAAAATTTTTACGCTTAAGTTATACAGGCTTAAATAAAAATAAAACGTAAGAAAGCCCCAGTGCCACAGGCGAAAATTTTTACAAACTGATGGTCTATTTTAATATTTAAACAGTTTTAGTATTCTAAATTTTACAAAAATTCAAGAAAGCTCAAGCGCCGCAGAAGTAATCTTTTACGAATTTCACGCTCAATTTCTACAATATTAAACAATAAAAAAAAACGTAAAAAAGCCCTAGCGTAACAGGCGAAAATTTTTACAAACTTGATCTATTTTAATTTTTAAACATTTTTATTATCTCAAAATTTCACAAAAATGCGAGAAAGCCCAGTGCCGCAGGTATTTAACTACAAATTTCACAAAAAAAGTAAGGAACCTCTGGCCCCGCAGGTCAAAATTCTTACGAAATTTACTCGTTTTGGCGCCCCTTACTGCTTTTTCTGGGTAGAAGGCTTCAATCTCCCTGATTATATCATGAAAAGGCGTATTTAGAAAAACACATTTTTTCACATATTTTACAATTATTTTACCCTGCGGGGGTAATTCAGTCTATAGACTGGGTACGTCAGCAGGTCAGTCTACTAATAGTAACCCTCCTTCCAGTGGTAGACCGAGCCCGCTCTAAATTGCAGGGCTCCTGCTATACATTATGTGGTTGTCTCCGAATTTCCTTATACTCTGCTATGCTGGTACGAGTCCCTATACCTGGTAAAACCCTATTTTTAAACTTTAAATTTTTGAGCTTAATAAAAATATTATTAGTAATAATAATAAGAATAACAATCGTAGTAATCGCACTGATAGGATTATATTCACATGCCTAAAACATTTTGCATGCTATAGGTACTGGATTGATAGCCAAAGGCTAATGTCCGGGCTGTTTGGAGTTAGACAACCGTAGTTAGGAAGTTAAGTTTAAAGTCATCTTGGTAGTTAGAATATGTATCAGGTAACAGGAATGTTTAGGTTTATTATAAAAAGGGGGTAGTATAAAAACAAAATTAAGTGAGGACCAATTTTTAAAAGTTACTTTTTTGGTTGTATGGATCAAAAAGGTAATTTTTCCACGGCCGAGCTTTTGAGCCAGTCCGCCACTCATTAAATTCGATAAAAAAAAGGAGTTCTCAGTTTGAATTTAAAGTAGGCTGATATCTAAACATATTTGATTTTGAAATTCTAAATTACTATACTTGATATCATATGGTATATCACTTTTTCAGTTATAAGGTAGGCAAATAAATCCCCTTATCATAGTTTTTAGCTCTACAGAGAATATAGCTGCAATAGTTATATGGCATAGTTTATTTATAGATATAGTTTATTCCTTGAAAAATATTACATAAGCATGGAGAACCCCAAATATGCTTGTGGCTTGTGCTAGGGGCTCTCCATTAATTTTGAAAAAAAAATACATTTAAATTTTGACGTTTATGGTTTTTACATAAAAATTTTCAATTCTTTTTTCACACTCCACCCCCATTTCCACATATTCTCTTCTTATTTATATCCCTTCACAACTATAATTTCAAAATTAATTTTGCTTCTTACAATTATTAAAAAAAAATAAATAAAAAATTGACATGTCATTGCCATATCAAGAATATTGTATCTAATATGGTTAGTAATTATCCAAAATTGCCAGAACTACCTTACACCTTCCCCTCAACAAATAGGTGCGTTCAATAAAGCTCAGCGAAAGCCAGAGAAAAGCAGCAAAACTCAGCTAAAACTATTAGGGCGGTCAACTGTCGATTTTAGAGGGTTTTCTGAGTTTCGCTGGCAGCCAAAGTAAGCGATCGAATCCACCCCTAGATAAGCTTTAATATCCATTTTTTTCCAGAATAATTATTTAAATACGGTTATTTCGTATAGCTGTATTTATTTTTCATAAGTTGAAGATTTATTTCTTATTATAAGTCTTTTTATATTAAAAACGGAATTGGAAAAATAAGCTTTAGAAAATAAGTTGTTTGAAGTAATTTAAAAGTCGCTGTTGAAATGACATTTAAAACAAAAAATGTTATAATCTTAATCTACTTAGTCAAAGTCTTCTTAAAGAATAATTATTTTAAAGAAGGCTTTGAACAACAACTGTCAAAGCGTTTGGCCAGAACTTTTAAACGAAACGAGGATTGTTTATTTCCTTTAAAACAATTTATAAAGTTAATTATTTAATACTTAAAATGTTTCTTTTTTTAGATATTATACCTACAATCACAGGGTGAATAAGTTTATATAACAAAATATCTGTTTTGGAGGAGCGAGATGACTTTCTCCTAAACGAAAATAAACTAAATAAAGTCCAAACAAATTAAAAATGGTTTCCATTGATTTTTTTAATTTTTTTTTATAAAAGAAAAATTTAAAAAAGTTTTTTTCGCTTTTAGGAAAAAAAAAGGATGATTTTGAGAAGTTTTTTTTTATTAATTTTTATTTTATCTTCTTTTAAAAAAATCTACCAGACTCAAAAACCCCAGATAGTTATGTATTATAATATTTATCAAAAAAAAATCGTAAAAAACACGAATTTAAATGTTTTTAAAGGCATGTCTTTAAAAAGTTTAAATAATAAGCGCCCAAAACCCTCTTTAGAGACCCCTTATAATATTCAAATACAATCCTCGCCGATAAATTCAAGCCCTGGCAAAAATGTGTACCCTCTAAGTTGAAAGACCGAGAAACCGAAAGAGCGATAGACCGAAAGACCGACAAACCGACAGACGGTCAAACTGACAGACTGACCGACAGACGTGAAATAATAAGAGTTAATCCAGCAAATCGTGACATGACTGGCTTTAAATAAAATACAGATTACACTGCGGAACACTCAAAAATTTGCAGGCTCCATTTTAGTTGCGTTGCTATATTTGATGCGCTGATTTCGGAACGTTTTTCCGTTTTATCGATCAGCTCGTTTTTTGAGATATAGCGCATAGTGGTTTTTTGCCTATAATAGTTGTAGTAAAAAAAATAATTTAGGTCTAATTAATTTATTTTTTGAGGTGGACTGGTTCTCTATTAATAGGACTAACCCAAAAAAAGCGGATTTCAAATATCTTTATTCGTTTTTTTTTTAATTTTTCGTTTTGTTTTTTTTTCATAATAAATTTAATTTATCCAATACATACAGATAATAAGACAATTCCCAGCCTTATTTTAAATAGATAAACTCAATAATAACCCCCGCGTGGCTTTTACTTTATTGAGTGGATAATTATTTATTTTACCCACTCAACTGTCACTTTTCAAATTATTTTCTTGTAAATGTCATTAAAATTTTTAATAAAAATATGAATTACTAAGCTATTTATTGGATATATGGCAATATCTTACTTTACCCACTAGTACCATAAATAACTATTTGTCATGGTGGCCCAGCGGCCTTGGCAGTCGAACTACACTCTTGGATTTGCAATACATTATCAACATACCTTTAACGTAACGTAAGCAACGAATTCCCTTGTAACATAAGCAACGGATATTTTATCTTTTAATTCATAATTCAACAATTTATATAGATTTAAAATATTATAGCCTGACTTCTAAAACATTCTCAAATGCACCTTTACTTTCAAAAAAATATATATTGGAATAAAACAGAAATTTAAAGATACATGTACTTAAGTCAAAATCTATGTCACGAAATGTAACGTAAGCAACATTACATAAAATTATAAATTTATCACAAATTAAACTTATTATACTAATTATAAATATATGTTTTATTAATTTGTTATTTACTAAAAATAAATATTGTACTTAAATATTAGGTCTTTTAATATAATTATTAAATTTATATATTTAGAAGTTAAAATAGGCGTGAGATGTAACGTAAGCAACGCTAGATTAACCCAGAAGACTATTTAAGCAACAAAAAAAAATTAAATTTCAGGTCGATCATAATACTTTCTATTTAGAAGAAAATAAAAAGACGTATTTTGTTTCTTTTTTACCAAAAACCTTTTATTTAAGTAAGTAGGTTAATCCGTTGCCTGTTTAATTAAAAGAGTTAAACTTTAAAACGACTCTCGCAAAGTTATAAAACAAAATATACCCTCTCCAAATTGTGTACCGAAAATGGACGAGCTTAAATACAATTAATGCCAAGAGGATTTCAAAAAAAAAAATAAATTTGTCAAAACTGTGTTTTAATACATAGTTTATATATTTTTAAGAAAGGCACATAAATACACAATTTGCGTTTATGTAATTTAATGCAAATATTTTTTAGACAAGCGCGTATCTAGGAGGCTAGTGAGGATAATTACCCCTCAGAGACTTTTTAGAAAAAAATAGAAATCTCCAGAAAAAAAAATCAGTATTCAGTTTTTTTTAATAATTATACCGACCTTTATATATCTAAATAAAAATACATGTGGAGCTGTGGATTATGAATAAAGAATTCACAATCACAAGCGAGCTCCTACGCCAGCCAATCTTTGATACATTAAATTATAATAGGTTTGTTTTAGTTGTAAAAAAACGCAGTCCTCAACTGGTTCAGAACTGCGATTTTCGAGAACCAAAACAAACTTTTATAAAATATGTAATCAAATTCCGCGTTTTTGAACTTTAAGTTAAATTAAAAGTTCAAAAAATTACACTAAACTAAAATAAAAAAGCAGTAACTTTTGTTTAAAAAAATAAATTTAGTTTTAACAGTGTACCTTTAAATTCTTTATTAACCCTTTCAGGACGGTTGACATATATATCTGACAGTGGGAAAATTGCCACACAAACGGCTGACCGATATATAGGTCAGGCTTTTTTCAGGCTTTAAAGGCGGCTGTATGATAAATCAGCCAGAATTGAAAAATTGAATTGGCTGTGGGCCGACTGACTGATATATCATGACTGGAAAATTTGGCGTATGGACTAGCGCCATATATATCGGCCACTGTCCGATATATGTGACGCTCGTCTGTATGGCACACACTCAACAAGAGAGGCGCGCGCGCGTCAAATCATATGGAAAGCCTGTCGCTACGTGTTTTTAAGTGTTTTAGTTGCATTCAAAATGTCGTGCGAACAAGAAGCTGGGGCTTCGCGAAAAAAAATAAAAATAAATAATAACGCTACAAGCTATATTTAGGAATATTTTGGATAAGTTTGATTATATCTTTTAATATTTTTCAAATGTTTATTAGTTAAAAAAATATATTTTGAATTAAAATAAAGTTTTTTGATTAAAAAAAGTAATTTTTTGCGTTTTTATAAAGGGTCCCACAAGTACATTTCTGTGACCGATATATAAGACATTCGTCCACAGGGCACGTGAAAAACAGCCGTCTGTGTGACACTCTGCGGCAAAATGGTGCCGTCCTGAAAGGGTTAATAGCGGTAATATTTTTCTATTTTCTTATACTTTATAACAAAGTATAACAAAGTAATAAAACACATTTAGTACATTTTGCAAACTATAAAATAAAGATGCAATTTTGCTTTTTATAGTTTGTTTTTTTTATTGTAGAAAGTACAGCCATAAGCTTTAAAATATGTCTTTATCAACTACCGATGCACGTTTTTGACAACTTTTTTAACGACAAATCGTAAATTTTATTAACATAGATATAATTAATACCCATTTAAAATCTATTAAATACGGAAAAATATATGTTTAGGTTGTTTTAAATACCTACTATTTCAACTGTGTTTTAATTTATACAGGGTATTTATTTTTAAAATGGTACACCTTTTGTAAAATCACTATATTTAACGACAGTAATATTACAAGAGGTAGTGAAATTTTCGATAATTTTATTATGGCCCCATAAAATAATTTTGCTCAGTAATTTTTTGAGTATATTTTTTGTTATTAAAAGCTCGAGACCGAGGGTCGAGAGCTTTTAGCGAAAAATAAACGAAAAAAATTACTAGAGCAAAATTATTTTATGAGGCCATAATAAATTTTTCTGAAAATTGCACCACCTCGATATTTAGCTTGACTATTTTACAAACTAACTAGCAAAAAACAGTATTTTTTATTAAAATGTTTATAATTTGGTTTAACTAGAGCGTACCTCAAATAATTTAGTTTTCCGTACCAAGACATGGATTGCAACCTTTAAATTTTAAATTTTCGATCAGCCTGTCGCGGTCCTAAATCCCTGGGATTTTTATTAAAAGAGATAAATAATTTAAAAGTTCAGAATTTCTCGAAAAATTTAGGTTAAAAGCTCGGCCAATCAGAAAACACCCGGCGAAATGTGCGAAATGTCAGCCTATTTCCTCAGATTTCATCTAACGATACCCTGACTTTCAAATAGGTAGAACTGCCCCAAAATTTCGAGTTTCGGGTTCTTTTTGTACAAAATTTTTTCCTTGACTATCGAATTAATTTGCGTTCTAAAATTTCCCGGAACAAATACTTTTTATCCAACACCTTCACAACACTTGTTTTGAGCACTATTTTAAATGTCAAAGTTTTTTTCCACTAGTGACTAAAAAATTTTTCACCCATTCTTTTACGTACAGCTTTTGATCTCACCCAAAATTAGTTACATACCCTATTAATTAAGTATTATAACTATTCTATAAATAGAAGGGCGTTAACTAAACCATAAAAATTAAAGAAAACCCCAAATTATTCTTTAGTTTTTGAATAAAATACTGTTTTTATTAAAAATTCTGTCATCACCGCGTCCATTTTGACGTTTGTAAGAAATGTAAAACTAGCAAGTGTTTATTTTTAATAGGCATACTTAGGTCATGGCTACCTATTATTTTAGTATTAAGAAAACTTAATCTTAATATTTTTGACATAATTTTTCGCAAAATTATAGATTTTTATTTAAAAATAAAAGGTGTTGGATAAAATTAAATTCTCAACTCGTGTATTAAGTGATTTTATCCACTTAATATCACTAGAAGAAAATAACTATTAATCCCGGCAAGTATGAAAAACCAACGAGAATACACCTTAGAAGCCATATACTGATACAGGGCCGTAACCAGAAAAAAGTTTAGGGGGGGGCTCAGCCTCCAGGGTAAAAAAAGAAAAAATACGTTCATGAGAATTGGCGCTCCAAAAAATACCAGAGGGGGCTCAGCGAAAACGCCAGGGCGCCCCTGCAAAAAAAATTGGCGCCCCAAAAACTACCTTTACTAAAAAAGCTTTGTCCCTGACGGTTTCTACCAAACTTTGCGCAGCTGCAAAAGAAAGAAAATTGACGCCCCAAAAAATACCAGGGGGGGCTCAGCGAAAACGCCAGGGGGGCTCAAACAAAGGCCAGGGGGTCTTAGCCCCCCCCCCCTAGTTAACGCCCTGTACTGATATCTGGGGTTGGAGACAAATTCTACTCTGAAATTAGGCTCTAGGCGGGATTTAGGACCAAAAATTGAATCTACGCAACCTTACCAAAAGATTGATGTATCACAAGTCCGGTTTCGATAAACAATAAGAGCCTAAGCGACATATGTCTCAGCTCTTCTTAAACAGCTATGAAAGGGTACAGAATTTGATGTTTTCGTTAATAAACCTTTACCAATTAATTTTTGATACTCCAACAATTCCATTTTATACCCGATATCCCAGTTCTGAACTAAAATTAAGATGCTGGGGGTGTCAAAAGCCTGGGCTTCTAAGCGTCTCCGCTTACGGGCGTAGATGAAATATTGTACAATACACGTGAGTTAACCCCATTAATATCCTTGTGTGGTTACACATCTCGTGCTACGCACTCGTTGTGCAACTTCCACACGCGTATCTTAATGATGCTGTTAACTCACTTGTTTCGTAAATATCTATTAGAAGTTATTCATCAAAAGAAATAATATATTTTCTGAGGTACCACTTTAGGATAGTCTATTCTATTGAGAGAGAATCATGTATATATTTTTTCGAAACGCTTTCGTGGGATTAGAAACCGAAAATTTTAAGAGTAAGTAAAAGTTTTTTAAAGCAGCTAGGCAAGTACCTTCAAAATAGTATTTTCTTTTGTTGTAAAATAGTAATTTTAGATCGTAACCTAAGCATCCCGATTTCCAAGTTTTTCAAAGTGCTCTAGCACCAACGAACTAAGAACTCTTCTCTCTAGAATACGCATACCGTTAATATAAAGTATCGTCAACCTCTCGGTTTGTTTGTATTCAGGTCTGAACAATAACAATTACCAGTAACTGTTATTGTTGTCTCTGTTAGAACAAAGCTGTGCGAGTAAGACAGACAAATGTATATTCAGGCCTGAACAATAACAATTACCAGTAACTGTTATTGGTGTCTCTGTTAGAACAAAGCTGTGCGAGTAAGACAGACAAATGTATATGTTGGCTACGTTTTTGTCAATTTTTACAAATGAAGAGTTATTTGTTCGTTGTCTATCATCTAAAGTGAGCTTTTTCATTTAATACCTCTGGTCAATTGTAATTGAACTTGTTTTCTTTGCATGGGCTGGTCTTATCTACAAAATTCTCACAAAATTGATGCCTACTTATTTTTTTTTAATAAGTAATTTTTAAGTTTATGTAAAGTAATATTTCCAAGCTCTTAAAGTTATGAGACTATTTCTCTGCGAGAATTTAAATAACATATTAAGTCGAAAGCGCATTTTTTAGAAAAATAAAGGGCATATAAACCATGCCATAAATCTAAACTACAACAATAAATGGAAAACATCATCAAAAACGTGTTCACGTAAAACATATTACTTTATCACGTGTTTTACTTCTTTTTTTAATGAAAGTAGAGCATAATATCTTTAATACCATCTCGTTCTTATTTTTATTACGTGTGCTACAATAAGTACGTAAAAGGTGCGACTCACTGACAGGGTTCAACAACTTTTGTTGTATCTATACTACTACAAAAAATTAAGGGAACAAAAAAAATTATTTATTTTTTAGTGTTTTTTGACTAGCTGTATCTTTGTGAAAAATGATCGTATCGAGATGGAAAAAAAAGCATTTTAAAGCTTTAAGTGCCTAGTTTTGAGATCTATTGGCAGAAAATTTTTATGAGCTATTGTTAACGCACAATCATAATAAATAGCGCGAGACAAATTTTATTTTTTAGGGTCCACGGGCTCGGGATTTTTTTTCTTTTTTCAGTTAAACCAATGTATAAGTCAGTTAGCTTATTTATTCAGTTTCAATTTGTTTTCTTTTTGGTCTCTCTACGTCAAGTTTTTGCTGAGATATCCGATTTTCAATGAAAAAGTATCCTTTTGTCTTTGTTCATCGATATCTCAGCAATCAACGATCTCACAATAAAGGACCACGCACAAACCTTTTAGGTCTGGCCCCCGGTTAAATTTGATAACATTTTAGTATGTTACAGAACTTAACCTTCTGATAAAAAGTCTCCAAGGGCTCAAAGCTCTAAATCTTATAGATTATCCGCTCCAGGCCTGGGAATATGGTAATAATAATTAATAATTATAATTAGATCAATTTTTTGATATAACTCGGTAACGAAAAAATATTTTTTAATGGGACTTGCACCAAAATATTTAAAATAACTTAGTCTTTATTTTAAAAGTCAGTGACGTCCAACAAAGGGAATTATTATTTTTTTAATATAATTTTATACTATTTTCTTGGACGTCAATGACTCTTTTAAAAGTTTTTAGTTTTAACCAATATTGCGGACCGTTGCTTTACATAATTTGACCCGTCGCGTCCTAAGTTTATGTTTTATTTAAAAAGTTGCCTTTTTTACGTGCGTTACTGTTTGGACAGTAATGATAGATTTAGGGTTTTTTCAAACATTCAGGACACAATATTTTGGTAACACCCTAAAACTGATCAATAAATATTTTTTTATAATACTCAACAAAGTTTTGTAATTAAATAGGCAAAAAATTGAAAAATCAATTTATTTTTTTTAGGATTTTTGCATAAAACAGTTGAATTTAATATATTTTTACAAAAAATATGGTTGTAGAATAGTAGTAGTAGTAGCAGATTTTTGGGTTGTCACCCAGGCAATCCAAGCCATATGGTTGTAGAATAAGTATGTTTAAAAAGTCATCAGATCAGCTTATTTATGCTTTTGAATTTAGACTTAGATTATTCATTAGCGTCCCCAAAGGTGCATTAAATGTTTTATTATTTATTTGCCCCAAAATTTTTAAATGATTATAAAATCGAATTTTTGGTTTGGTTGCTTTATTTAGTCGTATTTTTAGGTAAAATTCAAAAAAGATACAGGTTATAACATTCAAAAAAGATACAGGTTATAAATTGTTGTCGGCATCGGTGGCGCGGGTTTGATGTTTTAAAAGGGATAATCCTCTTAGTAGATTAGTTTTATGTAGTCACATATGAGAAGTATAAAAGTTCAAACAGTTGCTGCTTGAGTACCTACACTTGAGACCAAAAAAATCGATCCACCTAAAATATTGCTATTTTTTAAATCTCGAAAACTACTTATGGATTTGACATTCTTTTTTTTTGTTTTAAAGCTTAAACATTCTCTACTTTTTTATTTATTTTGAATGATTAAAAAAAGTATTTTTGTATTAACAGCAACAAAAAATGTACAACTATGTTTTTTGCCTCATCTTCTAGGACTTGCATGGTACGCCACTGCAACTGTTTTAAAAATTGTTCAAGTCTCTTATTTCTGCAGTTTTAGTGAATATTTTATTTTTATTTTTTTTTATCTTACATCTGGTTTTGGACGATATCAGGATTTTTCTGATAGTTGTATTTTTTTCAGTTAACTCAAAAAGTGCTAAATCAGTACAGTTGTTGTTTTTATTTGAAACTCAAGTCTTTTACTCTTTCTGCATCCTGGGGCAACTTTCTATTGCCGTCTGACGGTGGCTCTATAGTTATTTTAAAAAGTTCAAACCGCCACCGGATGGAGTGACTAGAGGGGCTGACCGCGAGGAAATCTTTTGTACAAGCCAAAGGAACTCAGGAGGAACTCTGAAGAACTCTGGAGGAACTCCGAGGATCTCTGGACGAACTCCGGAGGAACTCCGAAGGAACTCAGAGGAACTCTTTGCAAAAAGGAACTTTTTTGTACAAATTTCAGACGCGCTGTCAGAAACAATTATTATTTATTACGCATGCGGATTAACGTCTTTAATTTTCAAACTAGATGAGCCGTTACAAACACCCTACCAAAACATCCAACACTTGGGCGCCAATTTTTTTTTTGAAGGGGTGTCAAGTTTGGTAGAAACCGTCAGGGACAAAGCTTTTTTTCTGGAAGGTATTTTTTGGGCGCCAACTTCTTTTTTTTTGTATGGGCGCCAAGTTTGGTAGTAACCTTCAGAGACAAAGCCTTTTTTCATGAAGGTATTTTTTGGGCGCCAACTTCTTTTTTTGTAGGGGCGCCAAGTTTTGGTTAAAACTGTCGGGGACAAAGCTTTTTTTCATGAAGGTATTTTTTTGGGCGCCAATTTCTTTTTGCAGGGAAGTCAAGTTTGATAGAAACCGTCAGGGACAAAACTTTTTTTTTGAGGGTGTCTTAATGGCAGTAGTGCTTGCATAGCGGTAATTTCTACGGATTATTTGCCAAAAATTACCCCTCCAGAGAGGAACTCTTAAGGAACACAGAAGGAACTCTCAAGGAACTTCGGAGGAATTCCGAGGACTCTTTGCAAAAAGGAACTCTTTTGTACAAATTTCAGACGCGGTCAGCCCCTCGGAATGTCCTTTTTTTTCTTTTTCTCAATTTTATCAAACCCATTTTATGTTTTTGATATACTTGTTTATTTGCTGACTTTTTAACAAATAACGATAATCACTTCAAAGAAATAGCAGTACTTTATTATATTAGCTAACTATTCGCAAAAAAACGCATTTTATAAACCATTTAGAAGTTATGTAGTTGTTGTTGACATAACTAGTACATTTTGTTTAAAAACGCTTTGTATAAAGGGACGCAAAATATAATAAACAAACCTCCAAACGGTTGAAGTTTTATATTAATTTTGTTAACAATAAAAGTGATTTGCATCATCAGATTGAAACTTTTTTAATTTATTTCAGATAATACAGTTTCTATTAAAACTTGCAGCGTTGTATAAAATAGAACATAATTCATATTGGACTAAAAAAAAATATTCAATTTTCATTCTTAATGTTACGCTGTTTAGAAATGAAAATCCCGAAGCAAATTTTTTTATGAATAGTGAGTGTTTATTTAAAACGAATCACCTGGATTTCTCATATTTTATTTCCTTAAAGTTATTATGGTCTGTTTCTTCAAGCAAGATAGTAAATTAAAAATCGCTCAGTGAATATTTTCAAAACAGATTCGAATATTGGATGTGCGAATATACTGCGAAGTTTATTTTATAAAACATAATTATATTCTATACAAAAACATATACTATTCAAACCTGTTGTAAAAGTAAAAATATTTACTGTACGATTTTTAATTTACTATCTTTGTTGAAAAAACACCCTAAAATACAACATTTGCGTCTAACGTCTGTAGTAATTTATGATTTTGGAAATTTTGAAACTATCGTAGACACTGGCTACTAGCCAGGGCTAGATTTTTTATTAGGCAACACTAGGTAATTGCCTAGGGCGGCAAATTTTAAGGGAGAGACGAATTTTTAGTTGACAATTTTTTTTGTTATTAAGTAGATTTTTCTGCAGCTTGCAGATAGGATGACATTTTTAATTTTTGCAAGTCATGCGTTATTTTTTTTTAATTGTTATTGCTTTTTTACTTTCTATATGCAACAAAGATGATTTCTGCAAAAAAATCTGTCTGTCTGCCGGTCTGCACGAAAAAATTTGTTATAAAGATAAATCGAGAACGCTAAAGACTTTAAATTTGGAACATAGGTTCGTTATCATAAGTTGTAAGTAAAAATCAAGGTGCCAAAAGGGAAAAAACAATTGACGACAAAAGTTTTAAACCACTAGCATTACTATTTTAGACCAAGCTCATAGCAGAATATAAATGAAAATAAACAAAAAGAATATTTGATTTTACAATTAATCCTGTATCCTTGTGATATTCCTCCAAAGCACCCACACAAAATTTTATGTTTAAACCTCTTGTCTACCAGTGTATCAAATTTGTAACAAACCCAATTAAATAAGAAAATATATAAAATATTTAAAAAGTATCAGTTTTCGTCATTATATTATGTATTATTTTTGATAAATAATATGCTACAGGATTTTAAGTCACAACCAACCGGTTGGGGAACGTTCTAGTATTACGTAACGCAAATTTTGATCATTTTGGACCCCCTCGACCCCCCCCCCCCTGTAACGCTATTTTCCTATACCAAAATAAATAAAAATAAGGTAAAAGCTATACGGGATGTCCAGTAAAGGATGGCATTAATTTAAGGGGTGATTCTACATAGAAAAATATGAAAAAAAGTTCCTATAAACAGTATTTAATTTTTCGTCTTCGAACAGTGAAATTTCACCTTCAAATTAATTTTTCTCGAAACGGTTAATCCTACAGTATTAGAACAAGAGTACTTTTTATGTATTTTGACCTGAGGAATCATATTCCAAAAATAAAATTACAAAAAAGTTACACAGAAAAAAGCTTGGGACAAAAAACTAATAAGGCCCCCAGTTTCGCACACCCCTGTTTAAAATAAGTACATGAAGATATCATACGAAGATGGGCCTTATTAAGGTTAGTTTACATTCAAAACCTCGTTGCTGTACCTCAAAGCGTTACTGAGTTATTAAAAAAAACCGACCTTTTTAACCACTTTCAAAGGGGCTTAGCTTCCTTACGACGCATTTTTAGACATATGTTTATAGGAACTTTTTTTCATATTTTCGTATGTAGAATCATCCCCTTAAAATTAATGACATCATTTTCTGGACATGTATATTTTATATTATTTTTAATTAATTTATTATTTTTTTTTTTGTATTATACTACTGTTTAAAAAGAAATCATACAATAAATTGCATTATTCTGTTCTATTATTACAAATATATTTATATGATAAATATGATATAAAATAAAACTTTCATTAGTATTGGCTTAACTTCCTATTTTTAGCTTATTTTTACGAAAAAATATTTCTTATTATCCGCATTTAATAATTCAGCTTCCAAACCATTAATAAGTATAAAATGAAAAGTGGAACGATGTATTATAATAGGTATATAAAGATAAATATCTTCGCACTAAATTTTTGTATATTTTTAACTGTAAAGTACTTACTTTTTAAGAACGGATATTACATGAACAAAACTCTCATACTTTTGATTACACATAAAGTTTTATTAAATAATTTAACTTTAATTCAGGTTTTATGCTGATGGATGAGATTGTTACTTTTACATGATATAGTACTACAAGTTTTATGAACAAAATAATGACAGAAAAAAATATAACAAAAAAAAGAGTGATAGATCTCCTTTTGCACACGAAATGTTTTATATTGAGGAAATGTAAATTAAAACTGTAAATCAGTTTCCTATGAGCACAGTGCAACCCTGTTAAGAGTAGGTTTTTTGGAATGACCACACAAATTTTCTTTTAGTTATTGATAGTAGACTACCGGGTAGTCACTACCCCCTCATTACATATCACTAGTCACCTAAATCGCAGATGTTCCTTCTTAGGAGATTTTTAGCTTTTTCTGTTTTTTTTTTAATTTTTTTTTTTTTTGAAGTCTGGTAACAATAAACAAAAAAAATTGGGCGGTCATTCCAAAAAGCCTAAAAAACTCTCACTGTGCCATCATGTGTGTCATCATTTATTGAAAATTTTGAAAAAAATAGTGAATAGTCTACCGGTAGTACTTTATATAACAGTGTAAAAATTATTTGGTAGATCAATTTTTTTATATTTATTTTTAAACCATCAAAAAAGAGAAATACCGTCATCGAGCATTTGTTGGTTAAAAAATACCCCTTAGCACGTTCCGAAAATAAAAAAAAATATAGAGAATGGTCATCCGGTAGTACTTTACATAACAGCGTGAAAATTATTTGGTAGATCAGTTTTTTTATATTTATTTTTAAACAAACAAAACAGAGTAATACCGTCATCGAGCATTTGTTGGTTAAAAAGTACCCCTCAGCACAATCCCAAATTTTTGAAAAAACTAAGGAATGGTCTACCGGTAATACCCAATATAACAGCGTAAGAATTATTTGCTAGATCAATTTGTTGGTTAAAAGCTAAACCTCAGCACGATCCAAAAATTCGGAAAATAATAGGGAATGGTCTCCAGGAGACTAGTGGTATGTAATGATGGGGATAGTCTACTATCAAAAACTAAAGGAAAATTTGTGTGGTCATCCCAAAAAACCTAAACATAACAGGGTCGTACTGTGTGAGTACTTCAAACTTAAAGTCTAAATGTTTTTTTGAAATTATATTCATTTCCAATGATGTGTCAGAAAAAAAAATATAATTGGGGGGTGCAAGGGGGTGAAAATTTTGATAACTGTTTTTACACTAAAATTTGCAAAATTAAAGATAAAAATCAACCTGTCTGAGCGTTTTTTTTTAACTTGTAACTGAAAAGTTAATCAGGTTATTCCAGACTTAATTTACGCACTGTATAAAATTCAAAATTCAAATTTATTTGTTGCGATATTTATGTACCGCTTACCGTTTACACATTAATATATGTATGTATGTATAAATATTACAAGATAAAAATAAATACAAAATAAATAAAACGACGATACATTTAAAAAATAATTCTAAAACAGTTGTAGTTGTAGTTTAAAAATTCGTCCACCCTGTAAAAGGCCTTTTCTATAAGAAAAGTTTTTAACTTAACCCTCACCCTCCCGAGACTAAACTAATGATGATTTTTCGATTTAATTGTGTTTTTTTATATTTACCATGCCTAAAAAGAAGAAAAAGTAAAAAAAAACAAACTAATTTTTTTTATTTTTTGTTTCTTTAGAGTTTCAGGAGAGCTGTATTATACTGAATTAAATTTTCATATTTGTTTGCATACATAGAAAGTCTATAAAAGTATTTTGGATTAATATTGCCTTAAAGAAAAAATAAAAAAGAAAAGTTACAATTGTGACACCCTGGAGGGTAAGGGTTAATCAATATTCGACTCAAAACTGTCTAATGTTTGAAGATATATTTTTGAATTTAAATATCTCGGTTTGCTGGGCATGAAATTAAAAATATGAGAAATTGTTTTAAAGAAAAAATTCTCGAATTTTTACTATGTATTGACCTCACAAAACCTCCCCATAGTAAAACTGTAAATTTGTAATTAACCGAAAATTTGTTAGGGTCGACCATTCGAATGTATCATTCTAAATTATATCCGAAATTCTACAGATAGGTTGTCAATGTACAATTAAATGTTGCAATTAAGGAACCCCAGAGGAATAATTCATTAATTGACCAGATGTATATAGACAGTACTGGTTTAGAATCAATTTACTCCTGCTGGAATTATTACTAATTACACAGGAAAACAAAAAAAAATAAAGTTAGTTTTTTATAAACCAGACTATATTTTTTCTACGTATTTTTGGGAGCTGAAAACGAATATGGTAATGAAATAAAATTCTTGGCTCTCAAAATCTTGAGATATAGCGCACAATGTTTTTTTTTGTATGTATTCGAGGCCGAAAAAAAAATCGAAAGATTTAAAAAAAAAAAAATTCTCTGGAAGTATTGCTAAGGTGAAACGATTCACGGTTCACCTGGGCGATTTTAAATAAAAATTTCGTGGACCCCTACATTTTTTGGACTAAAACATAACTGATGACATAAGAAATCAATTCCCATTTGAAAGAAAATCGTAAAAGATACACTTTTTTAGACAGATAAAAAAACGTTTTTTTTTTTGAGTAATAAGGTGTGTCAAAAAATCGCGATTTTCAAAATCAAAAACGCTCTCTGGCTTAAAAGTTGCTCCTTAGTAAAAAACAGTGGCCACTCAAAAATGAGCCAAATCGATAAATGTTTAGAGGTAGCTCAAAGCACTCAAACTTAAAAAAAAAATCGGTACCTGTTTTTCGGATAAAATCTGATACCGATAAAAATTGAGAAAATTTTGGAGGGTTTCTTTGGTAATATTTAGAAACAATACTAAATGTAAGAACTAAAACATTATAACCCCCCTCCCCTTAAGTTAGAACATGAAAAAATCGCCAATTATTTGAAGATTTCGCGAAAACTTTATTTTTGCAAGTTTTTAAAAGTGCTTAAAAAATAGTTTTAAATAAAAAATCTGAAAAATTATATATTAGTATATAAGCATATATACATGTTAACCTACATGACTATACAGAAAACAATTTTTTTCCTCAAGTTGAGTAAAAAAATATAATTTCGATTGGAAACCGGGTGGATTTTGCCTAAAACTTTTTTCGGTGTACTTTTTTTTTTGATATTTTGGTTGGAATACTTTTTCATGTAAAAATACACCAAAACGTTTCTGTGGTTTAACATCGCAGGTTTAACCGTTTTAAAGATAAATGCATTTAAAAGTAAATTTTTACGCATGAAGAACCAAAAATAAAAAAATTAAAAAATATAAGCAAAAAACAAATATTTTAGTAATAAGTGGTTATTTAACATTAAAAACATAGAAAAAGTTTATATGCACCTTGGTCAAAAAATCATTCCTAAGGAAGTTATTTCCTTTTAAATATGCCTATTTTTAATAAATTTTCGCGAAATCTTCAAATAATTGGCGTTTTTTTTATGTTCTAACTTAAGGGGAGGAGGAATATAATTTTTTTAGTTTTATCACAATTAGTATTGTTTCTATTACCAAAGAAACCCTCCAAAATTTCCTTAATTTTATATACAATCACTTTTTATCCGAAAAACAGATACCGATATTTTTCAAAGTTTGAGTGTTTTGAGCTACCTCTAAACATTAATCGATTTGGCTCATTTTTAAGTGGCCACAGTTTTTTACTAATGAGCAACTTTTGAGCCAGAGAGCGTTTTCGATTTCGCAAATCGGAATTTTTTGACACACCCTATTACTCAAAAAAACGTTTTTTTATCTTTCTAAAAAAGTGTATCTTTTACGATTTTCTTTCAAATGGAAATTGATTTCTTATGTCATCAGGTATGTTTTAGTCCAAAAAATGTAGGGGTCCACGAAATTTTTATTTAAAATCACCGAGGTGAACCGTGGATTCATGCATATACCGGCAGATTTTAAATATCTACACTAGTTAATTTTTTATAGGGTCACAAAATCCAAATATGACACTGTTTTCGTGTTTTTTTTTGATATATTTTATTAAGAATTTTATATAAATATAGATACAGCTAAAAATTTATATATGTAATACTACTATATACATATGCTTGATGGACAGTCTGGGGGGCGTTTAACCCTCCAATACGTGCACGCATCTGCCAGATTCAGGCGTTACAATTTTTAAAGTTGAGGGCTAACGTTAACAAATAATCTTTGGCCGTTTCTTGAATGCCTTGTTGCAGGTGTTAACTATATGATGCCAAGAAATTAAGTCAATTAAGCTGTTATGTTAGTCCTTTGTTTTTTTTTCATTTCGATATACCTTTTCAGCGCCCAAAAAAACGCAGAAAAAATATAGACTAGTTTATGAAAAACCAACTTCATGTTTTTTGTGGTCCTGTGTTACCCATGGTCAAGGGGAGTTAATATTTCTACATGTTTAAATAGGTTTAAAAATAAATTAATAAAACATTTAATAAAAAAAATATTACGAAGGCTCACGTTCTAACGTTATATAAATATATTTTTTTATAATTAACACATGCAACTCTATTAAACAGTTGTAAGTGTTTATTAGAGAGTTGTCTATTAGATATTAGATATTTGTAACTGAATATTAAATAGTTGCAACTATCTTTAAGACAGAACTTTGCAACACAGAACTGCTCATTTTTTTTTGTAAATTGTATCTGGCCAATTTGCTTACGACGCACCGGTTTCCATAGTAACTTAAAGATTGTTTAGTAACAATGTTTACAAGCGGGAAGGTTTAAAAACTATATACCCTTCCTGGAAATACTATAGCCAGCTGGCTCTTTGTAAATAGACCAACTAGGGTGTATATTAATTGATAATTCAATATCAATATCATGATATGCATATCCTATTATAGATACGTATTATTGGTAAAATATGATGTTGCATAATAGTGTTAATATAATCATGCCTGACATCCTTTGTATCACAAAACCAAGTATAATCAATATTTAGGGATATTAACACAAATATATTTGTACTCAGGGGCTTCTTCACATTAATTAATATGAATATTATTGATGTATCATGTAGAGTAATGTAGATATGTTTTTTTCTGTGGTCTATATAAAATAACATCCTTTTTTTGATATGGAGATCCAAATACCATTTATGTGAATCATATATCTAAAATTGAATTGTTTCTACATTTAGAGGACCTCGAAACATTTATTTTCCCTGAGAAGCAAAAAAAATGTAAATCTGCCATAACTATTACTCATTACTGAGTAATGCTCTTTTGGAGCTAAACATTTTGGACGACTCCATGAAATAGATTTATTCAGAGCGTCTGCAGATTTCTATAGAAGTTCCATTCTATGTTATAATCCTGCTGTCCCTCCTTTTAAGTCGTCCAGCTCCATGTTAAACTTTGTTTACAAGGTCTTGTATGCTACGACTGTAATATAATTATCCCTTGACGATCACAATGGAACACTGCGTAGCCTCAAACTGTATGCTGCATTTAATTGTACAAATCAAATAGCTGTTTAACCAAATTAATGTCTCTAATATTTGTCTTATTACAAGGCCCTTATAAAATTATAGGTTATAGTATTCTATCACAAATACTTTTATAGTAACATTTATACAAGGTTAATTAATTGAAAAACTTAGTACATTTTTAAAATGTAGAAAAATATATTTGTATTAATATACTATTTTACTATTCATAACTTCGTTAGGTTTTATTCAATCTCTGCTTTTGGCAGCAGATGTCGCTAACTGTTATTGCTGTTCCTTACAATTATTTTCTACTCCATATAGCATATGAAAAAGATTTGATTTTCACAGTTGTCCTTATACTGATATGTGGCTCTGAAGAGTGCTAACAAGCACGAAATCGATCGGTCACTTCGGTTTGGACGACTGTGTTAATCAAAACAAAAGTAGTTGTAAGGAATAGTAAAATAGTATATTATTACAAATTTATATAAGGTGTTTCAAAAAAAAAAAAAATGCGCCATCACTTGCGGAGAGATTCCTCACGTAAAAATAGGACTTTTTTTTCATGCCAACGTAGGTCCGATTCTGCTTTGTTTCATAGCTACAGGGTGTACAAATAAATACATATTTACAAGTCGGTTGGATCAAAATATAACAGATTTACAGTAATTTTGAACTCGAGTCACTTCAAAATTTTAGAGAGGTGACTGGGAATAAACTGCGTATCATATAAAAAGTCCAAAAGTAAGTTTTTATATATTTTTTTAAAAAATTCTTAGAGATTATTCTGTAGGATGATCGGGCACGGTTTTTGATGAAACCAGTTGTAACGCAGCACAAGCACTGCGTATTTCTCATCAACATACCAAATAAAATATTGTGTGCAAAAAATTATCAAAAATCGTATTTTTAATATTAAATTAAAAATTTGAGACATTTCGCCTCAATGATTATAATAAAAATAATTATTTATATCGATAAAAAATCTAAAACAGAAAATAAAATTAAAATGTTCTTATCAGGCGCACCTATTTCTAGATGCGCCTGATAAGAACATTTTAATTTTATTTTCTGTCCCCTTATGCACCCTTTTCCTTACCCTCCACCCCTACTTAGTTTTGTCACATCCATTTTTTTTAATATTTTTTTTTTCATAATATCCCTATATATTCTACCTATGAATTTAAAGTTTCCATGTTTTAAGTTGGGTATTTTTAACTAATATTGAGTCGCCGAATCTAAATTTGTCCTCGGAATATTTTTATCTCCCATGATTTTAGAACAAAAGAGGTAGAAAATAATGATTTTTTAACATTTTTATCTAATTTTTCTCAGAAAACTTATGTAATAGAAATATTCTGATGCCAGATTCGGTTTCAGCGACCCAAAATTAATTAAAAAACATATGACTCCAATCAGGGCAAGAAACCGCGTTGCCTAGAGTAATAGATTCTATTAAATTAAAAGTTTTCACAAAGAGAAACATTATGTAATCTGATGGAGATTTGTGAATTTTTTTAATTGGCCGGCAAATGCTGCATCTCTCTCTTGTAATAGGTGCTTTTACTCTAGACTTACAGAACATAAATACCAATTGGTTATAATATAGTCCAGTCAAATAACAAGAAAGTCATATGTTAAATTTCAATAAATAAACACGGGCTGATATTTTAGAAGGTTGTATTGGATAGTGACAGAACACTCCTCTTAGTTTTGCGTAAGCGCTGTCCGCTATCATGAATTTTAGGGGTGAGTGCGGTTATCTCGCTAAATTTGCATCTTACCATAAAAATGCATATAACCAATCTTTTTTTTTTTCTTAATATAATAATAACAGTGGAGTTATAAATATTCAAAGATGTTGAGGGTGAAATTGCTTTTTCGAGTTTTCAGCCAAATTATTCACCATTTTAACAGATGGTTTTACATCATAAAAAATGACAAAAAGTTCCTATAAACATATATCTAAAAATACGTCATAAGGGAGCTACGCCCCTTTGAAAGTGGCTAAAAAAATCGGTTTTTATTTAATAACTCAGGAACCCTTTGAGATATATTAACGAGGTTTTGCACGTGAATTAATCCTAATAAGGCCCATCTTTGTATGTAATTTTCACGTACTTATTTAAACCAGGGGTGTGCGAAACGGGGGGGGCTTATCAGTTTTTTGTCCCAAACTTTTTTCTTTGTAACTTTTTTGCAATTTTATTTTTGAAATATGATTCCCCAGGTCAAAATACATAAAAAAGGTACTCTTGTTGTAATACTGTAGGATTAATCGTTTTCGAGAAAAATTCATTTGAAGGTGAAATTCCACGGTTCGAGGACGAAAAATTAAATACTAAAATGTTGAAAACCAAAATTTTAATGACGCAGGGCGAATGTACATTAAAAACTAAGAAAAAAACCTCATATACAGGTACTTCCAAAAATGAATCCTAATGGAGCTATGGTCTCCTAAATATACACCATTTTTAAAGGGCTATGGTAGCTTTAAAAGCGTTTTTTCGACCTACATGTATGGAAACTTTTTTTCTTAGCTTTTGATGTAGAATAACATTGCATCATTAAAATTTTGGTTTTCGACATTTTAGTATTTAATTTTTCGTCCTCAAACAGTGAAATTTCACCTTCAAATGAACTTTTCTCGAAAACGGTTAATCCTACAGTATTACAACAAGAGTACCTTTTTTATGTATTTTGACCTGAGGAATCATATTTTAAAAATAAAATTGCAAAAAAGTTACACAGAAAAAAGTTTGGGACAAAAAACTGATAAGGACCCCCCTTTTCGCACACCCCTGGTTTAAATAAGTACGTGAAAATTACATAAACAGATGGGTCTTATTAGGATTAATTCACGTGCAAAACCTCGTTAATATATCTCATAAAAACCGATTTTTTTAGCCAATTTTAAAGGGGCGTAGCTCCCTTATGACGCATTTTTAGACATATGTTTATAGGAACTTTTTGTCATATTTTATCATGTAGAATCACCTGTTAAAATTTCCGACCCTATTTCAAATACACCCTGTATATCAGGCCGTATACATTTATTACAATTTACATTTATTATGACTGGACTTATTTTATAGTATAGTGCGTAAAGGTAATGCCTGGCTGTATTATATTGTTACCAAAGCTAAAGCTGCATACATCCAAACTTTTATTCTTCTAGGAAGTGCGTTAAAAAGCCAAGATTTTTAATTTTTTTTTTAAATTTTGTACCGTTTGGACTAAAAATGCATTTTGTCAAATTTTAATAAAAAAAACTGCAATGGGAGAATGACTTTATTTAAAAACGGCTTCGTGAGCGATTTCAATTTTTGTCAAAAACTATTTGGAATTGTCCCAAACACAACCTAAAATCAAAAATCTGGAGGGTTTAAGTTTTCATTTAAATTTTTTAAGGCTAGCCGTGCGATTTTAAACCATTAATAATAATTATTAAGTACACAAAATTAATTTATTTTTGAAGAGATAAATTCACTAATTTAATTATTGATGCAAAACTATTTAAACTTCTACTAAAATAGTAATGTACACAATTAAGTTTAATTGTAGCTCAAAGATACATAATTTAATTTTTTGGAATTGAATTTGGAAATACGAAACTCGGCTGGATTAATTTTACCCAGAGCTATACAGTGTGAAATTTTTATAATGAATAAATGTGATAACCTGAAAATATACTTTTTAAAAAAATTCCTAGCAGGTCGATTTTTTTTTGAGTAGTATTTAAAAGGTAGCAATCTGTAAAAAATAAAAGGTTGTTATATTCATAAAAGTAAGTTTAAAAGCAAATCGCTTACATTTATTTATCTCGTGAAAACATAGACAAAATAAACAAATAGATGGATTTTTGACCGTCTGCGCATACTTCTGCGTCCCGACTAAATGCGTCCTCCATTTTGATTCCAATTGTCCAACATAAAGTAAAAAAATATATATTTTATGTTGGTAACACTGTGTTGCGTTAGATAGGAATATTTTCTTTGTTAGAGATGTGTCTTTTCATTTCACTTCAGTAGTCAGTAAAAGTTTCTTTTTGTCGTTGTTTTGTTGCAACAGTTTGTTATATATGTAAAAACTAAATCAATATGTTATACTACACAGATATTTATTTATTTTTACCAGTAATTTAAATATAAAAATATAATTCTTCGCACACACCTCTAACATATTCGTGCAACAGGTTAACATAACCTAATTTATGTATGTTTTGAGTTTGTTTTCGAGGTTTTTCTGTTATTTTTTCTACGCGTTTGGTGTTTTGTGCTAGAAGAGTGAACATTTTATTTTATTATAGACTATATAATAGCGTTTTTGAACTTTTAAAGTCTTTCTGTGTTTTTTGTATATTTTATAGTGCTTTTTCAAAGAACTGGTAAAGTCTTTGCAATGACGTGTTTTATAAAAAGTTGCAGAAACATAAAACGACTGCTACCTGCAGACAGCAGTATCATATTTTTTAGGTAAGTTTGTTTTTTAATATAACATAAGAAACAAATAAAATTTTATATACCTAATGCTTAATAAAAACAATTAACTGCCTGTGATACAGGTTAAAATGTAGGTAATTTTTAAAAAGTAAGGTTATGTCGTTTATTTATTTACATTTTACCCACCAATTTAAATTTCCCGGCTGATTTCTGTCGTAACATCCGATCAAAATGGAGGACTCGTAAATTTGTATATAACCTTGAGATGACAGCTCATCTATGTTCTTTGTCTATGCGTGAAAATAAACGCCAACCTTGAATCTATTTGTGTATTATTTAAACCATGCTACCGAAAACTGTCACTTTAACTAGGAGTAGGAACAGACTTTAACAAGGAGTATACCTGACGTAATTTACGTATACCATGCGTATTTTTTGTATAAATCAAGTCTAGCAATCCCAGGCTAGCAGTTTGTAAGTCAAACAATAAAATTAAACAATTAATTACTGAAATGTATTCTGTAAACAAGCTTGAAACATACATAATTGCTTTTCCGTTCTATGGGACACTCTAAAATCATACACAGATAAAAATCTTAATCCAAATAAATATTTTTGGATTATATTTTTTATTCAAAGTAAATGTTAAAACCATATGGGAGGATCGGTGTAGTGTTCTACCGCGTCTGTACATGACAAGTCTACTAGCGAACTAGCGTGAGTTCGATTCTCACTGGCGCCGGTTTGCCTTTTTCAGTTAATTAATAATTGAAATTTGGCGAAGGCGTAAGTGAAGCGGACACTCCTTATAAAAACTGGTTCCAAGGTCAGTATAAGCCGGTGGTTTCCTCTACTACTAGCCCACACAAGTCCTGGACTTAGGGGATGCTTCATTAAGTAGAATAGTACTAGGTTAAACAATCATGTAATATATAACGTGACTGAAAAAAGTCCGCTCCCCCTTTAAGTTTTGAACGGTTTAAGATATTAACTTGTTTAGAACACTTAAATAACATTACCCAAATATATTTTTAGTATACACGGTGTATTTGAATTAGGGTCCAAAATTTTAAGGGGTGATTCTACATCAGAAAGTACGGTATATGTCTACAAATGCGTCGTAAGGGAGCTACGCCCCTTTGAAAGTGGCTATGTTTATAGGAACTTTTTGTCATATTTTATGATGTAGAATCACCCCTTAAAATTACGACCCTATTTCAAATACGCCGTGTATATCTGATATGTTTGGAGGGCAAGGGGGCAAGGGGGATTTTTTTTTGGGTTCGTGTGACATCATTTTTAAGCTAATTAAATTATTCGATCATATATTTTTATTTTTTCAACCATTTTTTTAGGGTGTTAAAAAAGTGTAAAATATGAGAATTTTTATAAAAATTTCTTTAAAACAATCAAACAAGTTTTGTTTAATGATTAATTTTATAATATAAATAAACGTAAATTATACTTTTAAACTAATTTTAAATGATACAAATAAAAATTTCAAAAAAGACAAAAAATCGCTTTTTAAGAAAAAAAAAATAAATAAAAATTCAACACTTTCAAAAAAATGTTTTAAAAAATTAAAAATTATATGGCCAAAAAGAAAACTTAATAAGCTTTAAAATTATGTATCAAACGACCCACTTTCTATTTTAAAAAATGTTCTCCTTTGCCCCTCTGCCTTAAATGTAACAAGTCGAATAGTATATACCAAAAAATACTTTTCTATGTTATTGATGTGTTCCAAATTTCAAGTTAATATCTTAAGCAGTTCAAGAGTTAAAGTGTTGGGCGAACTTTAGGCATGCAAAATGCAAAATATATTTTCTAGCACCAATTTCTAGTACCAGATATTATAATTTTGATACTAAACACCAAAAGATTTATTTAATTTTTTATTTCTATTATACTGTAAAACCATTATTAAAATCACCCTGTTAGACATAACACTAGTTTACAAATACCAACTTTTCTTTTATGCGCAAGTTTATTTACTCATTTTCTTAAATAATTTTTGATGCTGAATCCGAATCCGCCAATAAAAAAAAATCGTTGGTTCAGTTTTCGAGATAATTTACCCCAAAGTTTTTATAAGGGGATATTATAGAAATCATATGTGTTCCTTTAATATTTATAAAAATTGGTATGAGAGGGTTTTAAGCGTCTAGGCTAGGCTAGAAATAAATCTGATATATTAAAAATTACACAGACCCACAAAAAAAAGGTCCTTGAGACAGACCATGACATTCCTATGTATTTTTCGACGCTGTATCTGAATCCTGGGTCAGAAAAGACCCTAGACATCTGGAATTCACCCCCGGGCCCAAAAACTACCCTTAAAAGTGGTGCCATGGTATTCCTATGTATTTTTCGACGCTGAATCCGAATTTGAGGTCAAAAAAATTCCTACGCCCCTAGAGTTAACCCCTGGCTCAAAAACTACCCCTGAGAAGGGTTGGAAAATTGAGTTTCGGATGCCAGATGCTCGACCATGGTATACCTATGTATTTTTCGACGCTGAATCCGAATTTGAGGACAAAAAAATTCTACATCCCTGGAATCCACCCGGGCCCAAAAACTACCCCCCCAAAAAGGTGGAAAATTGAGATTCGCATGCCAGATGCTCAACCATGATATTTCTACACACCTGGAGTTCACCCCTGTACCCAAAAACTACCCCTGAGAAGGGTTGGAAAATTGCGTTTCGGATGCCAGATGCTCAACCGTGGTGTTCCTTTGTATTTTTCGACGCTGAATCTGGATGCGGGGTCAAGAAAGTTTTTTCCTTTCGCTGGGGCTCCTGCAGAAAAATCCACGTTATGATTTATTTGTTTAAAACCTGTTGTTATAACAACAACAGCCATAAAAAAGTTAGCTGGCAAAAAATATTAAAAATACAAGATCTATAAACGGGGATTCTTGCGGAAAAAGTAAGACCACGTCTGAACTGGCGGAGACTGGCGCTTTGCGACTTCAATCGTTTTCAAAGTTCAATTTTCACCCGTTATTGGGGGTAGCTTTGAGCCCGGGGGTGAATTCCAAGGAGGTAGATTTTTTTGACCTAGGAATGGATTCTGCGTCGAAAAATACATAGGAATGCCATGGTTGAGCATCTGGTACCTGAAACTCAAATCGTTTTTAAGGAGGTACCTATTTAACTGATGGCGTCTCAGGTTAAGACAGTAGTTGGGTGG
Organism: Brachypterus glaber; assembly: GCA_958510825.1. NCBI lineage: Eukaryota > Metazoa > Arthropoda > Insecta > Coleoptera > Kateretidae > Brachypterus > Brachypterus glaber. Next base: position 19,278,366 of record OY294045.1, read on the forward strand.
CAGCCCTGTCCATTGAAGTTTTTTGTTTTTAAAACGTAAAAGATAGTAAAAGTAAATTTGCTATGGTCCACTGGAGCGAAATAGATACAGTCCCTTAAAAACTTATTCTTTAAGAGGCCGTAGTACTCTTAAAACTGATTTCGAACCTAGATGTATAGGAGCTTTTTTTCACAGTTTTTAACGTAGAATCACCCTGCAGTATTGAAATTTTTATTGGTGCATTTTTTAGTTCGTATTTTTGATGCTCAGAACGTTAAATTGCCTCTTTAATTTCAATTTTCTCGAAACTGTGTTACATAAAAAGTACCTTTTTATGTATTTTTAATTAAAGATTCATATTTTATTGAGAAATTGTCAAAAAATCTACGGATAAAAAAGTTGGAGCAAAAAAGTGACATCGCCCCCCCATTTTGCACGTCCCTAGTTAAAATTACTATATAAAAATTACATGAAATGATAGCCTTTATAAATGCTAAAGCATGTGCAAAAATTCGTTACTGTGGTTTGTAGGGTTGCAGAAATATTAAATAAAAACTACTTTTTAGATGTACCCTTAGGAGGGTCGTAACTCCCTTAGGGCTCATTTCCGGACCAACCAACCAAAATAGGAAGTTTTTTTCATATTTTTGGACCTAGAATCGCGCCTTAAAATTTTGTAACTTATTTCTCGATCATCCTGTATACTTTTTTGTATCATTCCAAATCAGGAACTCTACTTTTATCTGTGAAGAGTATGTATAATAAATCTATTTTTTACGAATGTTGCGGAGAGGATTGGCACTTATCCGGACTATTTACTAATCCCAGCTGTCGGCTGATTCTCCGTGGATTGGTAGTCGGATAATGGAAAAAGTAAACAATATCAAGTGAAGAAAACTTTCATAAGACGTTAAGCGCTATATCTGGTCATATTCGGTTTTTGCTTGAAATCGGTAATGTCTCATACTTGACCTAATTATGTCCAAATAATGACTATATTGCCGAAAATTCCTAAAAATTATAAATTAGGGCTATTTATTCCAAAATGCAAGATATTTTTAAGATATTTAAAAGATTTATTTTTATACGATTAATGATAAGCAAATTATTTAAAAAAAAAAATTTAAATTACATACGCCATATTGGATCTGCCAGATTTACTTTTAGTAACCTTAAAAATCTCTTTTGTAAAAATAGCTCTAATTCTTAAAATCACGTTCATCAAATATGATCCGCCATTTTAAATTTTACTGCATAAAAATGGAACTTGTCTTCATAGTTAGATAAAAATAAAATGCAGAGTAAAGGTCCTTTTATTTATTATAATCCCAACTATGGATCCATTCGTTCGTTATTTTTCTCTTCATAGTGGTTATCCTCCAACTATATGCTATAGCATTCTTGGTGAATTTTACCTTAAGTTGTAATTACGTAGCTCTAACTTATTATAACTTTATGGTGTTAACCACAATAAAATATATTTTTATTGGCGACAGAATGGTAAATTCTACCAAGAATATTACATTTATCCTTTTTTTGCTCAATAGAAATATTAAAGTTGCCTTAATTATCCAATAAACTATGTGAGTAAAGTTAGCGAAGCAACTTTGGAAATCCAAAGTTTTGATAGCTTATTAATTTGCCGCTATTTTGCCGCTATTTAGTTGTGAATTTTATTTTTTTGCCGTTTTTGGTTTTTTAAAATTATTTGCTGCTTCGCTAACTTTACCGTAAAGTTAGCTAAGCATCATAAGAAAAAACGATTTTTCCTAAAATCCAACTAGGTCAGAATTTGCCGTTTTTTTGCCGTTATTTAATTGTGTAAAAACCAATTTTGTAGCTTTTGTTTTTTTTTTTTAAATTGCTGCTTCGCTAACTTTACCGTAAAGTTAGCTAAGCATCATACGAAAAAACAATTTTTTCTAAAACCCAACTAGGTCAGAATTTGCCGTTTTTTTGCCGTTATTTAACTGTGCAAAAACCAATTTTGTAGCTTTTGTTTTTTTTTTTTTAATTGCTGCTTAGCTAACTTTACCGTAAGGTTAGCTAAGCATCACAAGAAAAAAATATATTTTTTTAAATCCAACTAGATCAGAATTTGCCGTTTTTTTGCCGTTATTTAACTGTGCAAAAACCAATTTTGTAGCTTTTGTTTTTTTTTAATTGCTGCTTAGCTAACTTTACCGTAAAGTTAGCTAAGCATCATACGAAAAAACGATTTTTTCTAAAATCCAACTAGGTCAGAATTTGCGTTTTTTTGCCGTTATTTAATTGTGTAAAAACCAATTTTGTAGCTTTTGTTTTTTTTTAATTGCTGCTTAGCTAACTTTACCGTAAAGTTAGCTAAGCATCACAAGAAAAAAATATTTTTTTTTAAATCCAACTAGATCAGAATTTGCCGTTTTTTGCCGCTATTTAGTTGTGTGAAAACCAATGCTATATAAACGCTATAAAATATACAGGAAGTTAGCGATTCTAAATTAAGTGTGACAACGTAGCGCATGCAACGTTGCCGGATAACTTTTGTCTGTTTGACAAGTGTTTCGACTCAAAGCTTTTGAGGTTATAATCTATATTTTAAAATTATTTAAATAATAATAATTATTATTATTAATTTATTTAATTATTATTAATTTGCCGTTATTTTGCCGCTATTTAGATGTGATTTTTTTTCTTCCGTTTTTGGTTTTTTAAAATTATTTGCTGCTTCGCTAACTTTAGCGTAAAGTTAGCTAAGCATCATAAGAAAAAACGATTTTTTCTAAAATCCAACTAGGTCAGAATTTGCCGTTTTTTTGCCGTTATTTAACTGTGCAAAAACCAATTTTGTAGCTTTTGTTTTTTTTTTAATTGCTGCTTAGCTAACTTTACCGTAAGGTTAGCTAAGCATCACAAGAAAAAAATATATTTTTTTAAATCCAACTAGATCAGAATTTGCCGTTTTTTTGCCGTTATTTAATTGTGTAAAAACCAATTTTGTAGCTTTTGTTTTTTTTTTAAATTGCTGCTTCGCTAACTTTACCGTAGAGTTAGCTAAGCATCATACGAAAAAACTATTTTTTCTAAAACCCAACTAGGTCAGAATTTGCCGTTTTTTTGCCGTTATTTAATTGTGTGAAAACCAATTTTGTAGCTTTTGTTTTTTTTTAAATTGCTGCTTAGCTAACTTTACCGTAAAGTTAGCTAAGCATCATAAGAAAAAACGATTTT
>OY294045.1:19281754-19542992 GCA_958510825.1 Brachypterus glaber
TCCGACCTTACAACGGTAAAAGCTTTAGTCGTTTCGAACAAAAGTGATACTACGTAATGGCAAGAGTCAAGTTTAAAAAAAACATAATTTAAAAATTCGCAAGTTGTAGTTTCAGTAGATTTTCCTGATCTAAAACCGTGTTGACAACTTGAAATTATGTTATTTAGGTTTAAGAAATCTACCATTTTGTTAAAAACTATTTTTTCTAAAACTTTTGATAAGGTTGACAACAATGTTATTTGTCTATAATTATTTAAATTTTTCTTGTCACCCTTTTTATGAAGATTAATAATTAAGGCTGTTTTAAAAACTTCTGGAAACACACCTGCAGAAAGAGATTTATTTGCAAGGTTTCACAAATATATGACCAAGTGTTTGAACCGAAAGTCCATCTACACCGCAAGACTTTTTAGTTTATTAAAAGCATTTAATGCTTCGGATTCTGTAATAGGATTAAGATTAAAATTAACCTTACAATATTATTATTATTAGTAATTCACCTTAAACGCTTCTCCCCGATGACACAGTTTCAAAGTAAGCTCAAAGTCACCGTAGAATTCCCCCTAGAAGAATTAGATATGAGCAATTATGCAGCAGAGTCCGTTGCACCCTCCAAATACAACTTATACGCCATTTCAAATCACAGTGGTACCACGTATAGCGGACACTACACCGCCTATTGTAAACATCCCTATAATCATACGTGGCACGAATACAACGACTCTAGGGTATCTTCAATTTCACCAACATCCATCGTATCAGGGAATGCTTACATATTATTGTACGAACAAGAAAGTCAAAAATCATATACTTGAGTTTATTTATTTCTTTTTTTTTTACTTATTTGTTACTATTATTTGTTACTTGATTGTTAATTATTTTTTTTAATTAATATGTATATTTCTATTAAAAAAAAAAAACCTTACAATTATATGAACCTTTTGTACAGGGGAGCGATAAGTTGGAGCCAAAATGATTACTAACGCATGTAGCAAAATAGTCCACAAATTCATTGACAATTTCTTTTTCTTGTTACTTGTATATTACCTTATCTACTTTAAGTTTTATTTTATTTACCTTTTCCTCTCTTCCTAAAGTTTTGTTTACAATCTTCCAAATTTCCTTAGACTTATTATTTGACCTGTTTATTATATTTTCATTAAGTGATTTCTTGACCATTCTTATATTATACCTATGATTTTTCTTTTTTAAATTATACTCCTGTTTTAATTTAGGACTCTGACTTTCAGAAACCAGCACATACATTTTTTTAAATCAATGCTTTCCTTAATCATTTCTTTTGTAAGCCAATTTTTATTTTCTGTATCATTTTTTTTTTTACTTTTTTTACAGTACAGTATTTATTAAAATTAAAAGTTAATTTATTAAAAAAATATATATATTTAAAACCATTGCTTGCATTTAGATTATGTAGGTCATTCCAATCTATGTTGGAAACGTCAGTTTTAAAATGATTCAAAGTTTTTGAATTCATCAAACGTTTGTGCAACTCTATCTCCTTTTTTTGGGGCAGTCTTACCTTTATTTATCATTTTCACAAGCAAAAAGTGACCAAAATGATCTGCTATATTCGGGTCAATTAATTTACATATAGATATAAAAAGTGTCATGGACCATGTCATGTAGTCTATGCATGACCTACTTGTATGACCATTAATGTCAGTAAAAATGCGGGTAAATTCCTTAGAAGAGACATTTAATTAAAAAGAGTCAAATAGATCAATCAAGAGTTTAGTATCATTACAGTTTTTATTGTAATCTATATTAAAATCTCCACACAATATAAGATTAATACTTTCTGACATCGCATAATTTAGAGCTAATGCAAGTTGAATAAAGAACAGGTTAATCTCTACTTTAGGAGGTCTATAAACATTAATTATACATATTTTGTCTGGTTGTGTACATAAAACTCCACAGAGTTCTATGTGACACTCTACAGAGAGATTTTTAATAAAGTTTAATTTAACGTTTCACGGTCTTTAGTTCGAAAAAAATAAGTTCGCAAAATTTTAGTTCGCAAAACCTTTCATTCGCAAAAACTTAGTTCGCATAATCTTTGTTCGCAAAATCATAAGTTCGCTTAGTCCAAAAGTTCGCGAATGTATTTTTTCAGTTTCTTTTAGTAGTTTTGTTAAAAATTTGTCATTTATAAATTGCAGCGACCATATTAAAATTAAAAAAATATTTATATTAATTTATTAAAAAATATATACACAATATTTTCTACATAATAATATTGCAAAAAAAAAATGAACCAATACCAGCACAATATCCAAATCATTTTACATCTCACGCAAAACAAAACAAACCAAATTGGCTCACCCAAACCAAAAGCCTGTCGTTGCCATCTCCGTTATCAAATAGCAAAAAATATTTATCTTGATTTTTTTTATATTCATCAGGTATAACTAAATCTTGTAAATTTCATGGATTTATAGGCACATTATTTTCTTTAATGCAATACCTTCTAATAATTTTTTTCATTCCCTCAACATTGGGTAGTTTTCCAAGCCCGGCATACATGTAACTCTCACTTTTTCTACAGCAAAAAGTTCGCAAAATTTTAGTTCGCAAAACCTTTCATTCGCAAAAACTTAGTTCGCATAATCTTTGTTCGCAAAAACATAAGTTCGCTTAGTCCAAAAGTTCGCGAATGTATTTTTTCAGTTTCTTTTAGTAGTTTTGTTAAAAATTTGTCATTTATAAATTGCAGCGACCATATTAAAATTAAAAAAATATTTATATTAATTTATTAAAAAATATATACACAATATTTTCTACATAATAATATTGCAAAATAAAATGAACCAATACCAGCACAATATCCAAATCATTTTACATCTGACGCAAAACAAAACAAACCAAATTGGCTCACCCAAACCAAAAGCCTGTCGTTGCCATCTCCGTTATCAAAGAGCAAAAAATCTTTATCTTGAATTTTTTTATATTCCTCAGGTATAACTAAATCTTGTAAATTTGATGGATTTATAGGCACATTATTTTCTTTAACGCGATACCTTCTAATAATTTTTTTCATTCCCTTAACATTGGGTAGTTTTCCAAGCCCTGCATACATGTAGCTCTCACTTTTAAATCACTTATCACATCACGACTTATCATGTCAGCCTTGTTGGCCAAATGAGTATGGCCTGTTTGTTTTCTAACTATATCTTCAATAACATGTATTCTTCCTGTTCACTTTTCATTTTTATATTTAATACATCTCCAAATTATCTTTTCTTTGTAAGTTCTTTCTTTTAAATATATAAAATTTTCGTGTACCACCAAATTACTTCCCCGCGAACTTAAAATATACCGTACAGACATTATCGTTTCTTTTATGTACTGAAATTACATTTATTAAAATTAACTTAAAACGTACGTACCTATCTCAATACAAAAAATGGTTCAATAAACAAATATCTTCATTGCCCTTCATGAAAACGATTTTTGCGAACAAAAATCTTGCGAACTTAATTTTATGCGATATTATGTATTGCGAACTAAACGCGTGAGAACTAATTTTCATGCGACCTTTATTTTTTGCGAACTTATTTCTGCGAACTTTTTTTTTTTCGAACTAAAGACCGGATACCAATTAAACAACATTTTTATTTAAAGCAGAATCTTTCACTAATATTAAAGATCCTCCTCTTTTATTAAATTTTCTGGAAAATGTTGAAATTAAAGTATAGTTAGGTACACAAAGTTTAAAATATCATTATCACTTAACCAATGCCCTGTAAGACATAAAAAGTCTACATTATTTTGAGTCAAAAATAAATCTAATAAATCAAAATTATTTATAGCTCCCTGGACTTGTGCTAGGGACTCTCCATTAATTTTGAAAAAAATAAGGCCCAACGATTTACATAACATTAATTTTGAATGTTTCTTCATGTGTTTTACCTCCAAATGTCATGTCTCCATTCTTCTTCTTTGTTTCAAAGCCATAAAAAAATCAGACCAGTTTTTACTATTATTTTTACAAAAAGACTTTTGCTGTCAATACTCAATATTAATTATGCGCATAAGTTATTTCCTTTTTTTCTATTATTTTACGTTTTTTATCGCTTTTAATCATGGAAATTTGTGACTACGATAACCTGGGAACGCTTTGAGCTAAATATTTAAAATTTAGAAGATATGTTCCTTACACAAAGGTCTCAGAGCGGGATAAAAAATGTGTTTTTTTTTATTATTCGTTATTCGTTAAAACAATTTTTAATTTTTTTTCAAACTTTTTTTCCCTGGTCCAAGTGACTCACTGCGTCGACATGATATTCCGCTTGATAAAATAGAGTGTATACTTACTATATTTTTTATTCTAATTTTTGCGTGCCCCCGGTATTATCTGTCTACATGACCTTGGCTAGCGGGGCATCGGTGAGCGGAAAGACATCCATTGGATGTTCTGTGACCTCTCCACATAACACGATCCCATCGGCGACATAGCGCGACGTTGCCAATATGAAAATTCCTTAAGGGCCTATTTACAAATACGACGTTAAAATGCAAGAAATGCAGTACGCTGATTGGTTCAATTTTAACCAACCTTGAAATTGAACCAATTAGCATTTCTTGCGTTTTTAAGTCGCACTATGGAGCCAAAATCCTAAAACTCGGGCAAATTTACAAAAATTTGTGTACCAGGATTTTCAAGGGTTCTGATTAAAATTCTTTGGTTAAAATTAATTTTTACAAAATGGCGGATCCAATATGGCTGACTGCTTTGCCAAAGCTTTTGTATAATTTAACAAAAATTGGTATACGGGGTTTTTGAGGGTGCTGATTTAGAATCTTTGGTTAAAATTTATTTTTACAAGATGGCGAATCCAATATGGCTGACACCTTTGTTAAAGCTTTTGTATAATTTAACAAAAACTGGTATAGGGGGGTTTTTGAGGGCGCTGATTATGAATCTTCAGTTAAAATTTATTTTTACAAGATGGCGGTTTTATATTGCTGACACTTTTATCAAAGCTTTTGAATAATTTAGCAAAACTCGAGGGGTTAATCTTTTCCAAAATTTTGTACACAAGATTTTTTTGAGTGAGATTTCGAGGATTTCGGCAAAGATTTCGGGAATTTTGGGATTTTAACAAGGATTTCGGGATTAAGATAAGTATTTCGGGATTTCGGTAAAAATTTCGGAATTTCGAAAAGAATTTCGGGATTTTGATAAGAATTTTGCGAGACTTGATTTAGTTTAAGCTTTCAGAAAATTAAAAAAAAAACGAAAGCCTTTCAAAATGTTTCTTTAATCAGAAGAAATCCAAAAAGGCAACGTCATGTAAACATTACAATCGACCATCGAAATAAACGATTTTTTTAACTTCATTTGTATGTTATATTTGACCTGTAAATAAAAATTTTGAGGGTTTTGTTAAAATAAATATGCCATGTACCCCCCTCATCTCTTCCATCACCCCTCTCTGTTTGACGTACTTAAATAAAAATAAAGAGTCGAAATTTGGTACACATGCTTCGATAACAATAAAATTTTATATAAAAATTTACCCCCAACCCCCACCCCTAAATTTAAATAACCCATTTTATACCCACGCGAGATAATTTAAAACTAAAATTAAATTACTTACTCATTTCATGACAATAAAATTTCTTATAAATTGAGAACTCACCGTCCTCCCCTATGCGGTTAAATTAACCTCCTCTTTGTTTTACCCACTTAGAATAAACTAAGCGAGTTGAAATTTTGGTACACATGCTTAATCGGTTGAAAATACATTTCATATAAAATTTACACTTTTTACTTTATAAAGTAAACATCCCCCCAACACCGCCCATGCGGCTAACTTAATCTCCTTTCGGTGACAATATAATTTTATATAAAATCTCGGTTTCAACCGCAATACACATTATTAAGGCATAACTAAAAAACTTGAAAATAAAATAATATAAAAAACAAGTTTTTGAAGTTAAAACCCTTCTATTAATCAGTTATTACTAAAAAATAGAAAACAAGACATTTATACTAATTTACAAAAACGACATTTTTAAAAGAAGGGTTTTGGAAATGTTGGCACAAATCAAAAATTCCAAACCATTTCTTTTAAAAATCTCGTTTTAGTAAATTGGTATAATTGCCTGTTTTCTACTTTTTAGTAATAACTAATTAATAGAAGGATTTTAACTTTAAAACTTGTTTTTTTATATTATTTTATTTATTCTTCAAAATTTTTGGCAGGGATATTTTTTTAAAAGCGGAAAAATATCATTTGCCGACCCAGGGGGCCATATGGCGGCCACATGATCAGAAGTGCTGGCAAAAGAGGTAAAAGGTCTGAAAATTGGTTGGTAAATGGCCTTTGGCCAACTGCCGGCCGCACTCTCCTATACTGCCCTACAAGTTGTCCTATGTGCAAAAATTCACTTTTTGAGAAAAGCACACTAGCCCCATGTGTCTACTAAAAAAAATGTCCTATCTAAAACCCAAACCCTAAAAATTTGCCTAAAATGTTTGTCCTATGTGAAAAATTTTCAATGTTTTCTAAATAAAATTTTCCTAGTAATTTGATTGGACTTGTTAGATCATTTTGTCTTAACTTTCTCAGATAGAACCAAAGCATTTAGTATGTATGACAATTTATTTTTCTGACAAAAAAAAAATATTTTTTTTCAAAGGATACCACGTATTTTTGATTTAAAATAAAGCAGAACCCAATTTCATATTTATTTAAACATGTTTTCAAAAAGTGCAAACACAAGCAATAAAACTCTCGAAACATCTAATTTGCAGATAGGACAACTTGTCTTAGTATACCTCGTGGGCCGCTCAAAATATGTGCAAATCTTTCGATCGGCGCGTAAGCGGCTTTATCGTATGTCGACTTGCGGCCGTCAGCTGCTCAAGAAACAGTTATTTGCGTGGTTTGGATTATTTTTTTTATCACATCTAATTGCTCTAGATCCCCCCCCCCCTTTCCCTATTACAAAGTGTCAATAACTCCAAGAGACCCCTCCCCATGAAAGAAGGATATAGTTTAATAGGTAATTTTGGGCAATGACAATAATATGTTTTTGTTTTAAATGCAAAATTTTGGGCAATGACAATAATATGTTTTTGTTTTAAATGCAAAATGACGAAAATAAATGATGAAAACTCATTTCCAAATATTATTTATTATTTAATTATTAATTAATAAAAATTCGTCACAACCCATTATATTATTACAAACGTTGAATTACATTAATTACGATATTTTTGAAGTATACTTTTTTTTTAACATAACCTATCTTAAATCATTTTTTCTCCTGATTCTGAATCTTTTTTCAGATTTGGTCTACGACCGCACAGTTTTTATATACAGAGTGTTTTAGAAAAAAAAACACCTTTTTCCAAATGACTGTAGAATTTATTTTTATGAATATTTTTTAATCAAATTCGGGTCACTTATAAAAAAAGGATGTGCTTTTAAGACTTTGTAAGATTTTTTTAAATATCGACCCCCATTTTTTTTACACTGAAAAAAAAATATTTTTTTTCTGTCAAATTTTCAAAAGATGGATTTTTTTACGTAACCCCAATTAAAACATTTTGTATTTATCTGGCTTTATTTTGCTTTTTGAATTTTTAATAGGGAGCTTCCAGAAGTGGCGCTACATCAATTTTAAGTGCGTCAAGACGGAAATTTTAAAACCGGTATGAGCGCATTTCAGCGAGCCGAAGCAGTACGTAGCTAGTCGTAGGTCCTTAAACTATAAAATATACAGTATTCGCTTATTAAATAAATGATTATACAAAAAAAAAAAACAATGTATTTAGCTTAATTTTATCTACCAGCATAATGGCTTGCGTTAACAAATATATACCTTAACCTAAAAATAATGTAAATGTTTCTTACCTTTTTTTTCTTTTGTATGCAGTTCTATCAACTTCTACTACGGACCAACAGTAATCACCCATCATAGCAGGATTTCCTTTTTCCTGATATCGCTTTTCCATATTCGCAATTTTTTGGTGAAATCTTTCACCTCACTGACGGCGCCGATTAGGTGGAAATTAATCCAGATGTGAATGTAGAAAATGTGTTTTAAGGAATATTCTACATCCCATCAATTGGTAGTTTCTTACAAGAGATTTCACCCGAGCTACATAATTCTTTTCCCTTTTATTAATGTAACCAGTCTATTATGGTATAAAACACCTTCGAGGTCCCAGAATGACTATAAACAAATAAATAAATAAATAAATAAATTACCCAAAAACCCAGAGATAAGAAGTTTAAATGAATGCCAGGCCAACTTCTCAGTGTTTGAAAGTTTTGACTCAAAATTCCTATCTTTAACAATTTTTCTGATTTGTGGTCCTACAAATACGGCCGCTTTTGACAGCTTCGGGAACTTTTCTTTTAGGTACAAAAATGGTTCTCCTTCCTGTTTCAATGCCTTTATGAAATTTTTCATTAGTCCCAATTTAATATGTAGAGGGGGTAATAGAATTTGTTTTTGGGTCAACTAGTGGATTGTTCATAACATTATTACAACCTGGTGCAAACGTTTTTCTTTTTTCCCACTTTTTAATTTTGTAATGCTTTTTTACAGCTCGGCTATCCCATAAGCACAAAAAACAAGAATATTTAGTAAACCCACCTTGCATTCCACAAATCTGTCATTTGTGTTCTTCATACTTAATTTCATCCAAAACTATTTTCATATTTTCATATAATTCTTCCATATTTGTAGAGTACGCTTCTTGTTTCCATTGTGTAATAAAACAACCTTCAAACTAGATTTTGAAGCATCTGCAAAAAGACGCCACTCGGATGGCCTATTATATGGATGTTTAATCTGCATTTGGTCCATTAATCCTTGTATGTTATTACAATAACAAACACCGTCCTTCATTTCATAAAAGCGGGAAAACTTAAGCTCTCGATTACGGTATACAGTAATCCTTGTGTTTTTTTGTAGTAGGTTAAACTGTTTTAGCCTTGAACCCAAAAGTTTAGATTTTTCTTTACATAATCCCAAGTCTCGCACCAAACTATCCAGGTCATCTTGCTCTAACAAATGAATTTCATTATAGTTAAATGGCAAATCTTGAGATGTCGCAGTCATATACTCCCCCATTTCAATATCTTCAGATTCTCCATTTACATTTTCGTTTATTTCAATATCTTGTTCTTCCATTTCAAAAAATTTTTTTTTACATATTTCATTAATTTTAATTCCGGTAATCCGGTAATTATAATTATTAATAATTACCTGAAATAAAGTTTGTAAGTTTAGGCTAGTTAACATAAACGAACTAATTAAATGTAATTACCTGAAATAAAGTATTAAATATTTTTATATACCTGTTAGAAATAATTTTTCTAACACAAATAAACACGGCAAAGAAGCGCCATATTTAGTTTTAAGGTATATATACTGTTCCGACACGCTGGAGAGTGCTCCTACCATGTATATTGGTGTTAAACTTTCCGACACGAAGCACTGAAAATTAATGTAGCGCCACTTCTAGAAGCTCCCCATTAAAAATTCAAAAAACAAAATGAAGCCAGTTAAATAGAGAATGTTTTAATATCCATATTAAAACATGGGTAACCCATGGGTAACGTAAAAAAATTCATCTTTTAAAAATATGACAGCAAAAAAAAAAATTTCAGTTTAAAAAAAATGGAGGTCGACATTTAAATAAATCTTCCAAAGTCTTAGCACATCCTTTTTTTATAAGTGGCCCGAATTTGATTAAAAAATATTCATAAAAGCAAATTCTACAGACATTTAAAAATTTATTTTTTTTCTAAAACACCCTGTATATAAAAACTGTGCGGTCGTAGCCCAAATCTGAAATCAGATTTGAAATCAGAAGAAAAAATGCTTCAAGATAAGTCAGAAAAAAAGTATAGTTTCTGTGGGACAGTGTTATCGCAATTATTAGCGCGATTTTTAATTTGACCAAAGAAAGTTACTATTTCCCAATCTCTTTGTGATGTTACCATATCCTGTATTTCTCTGTAAGAATTCGAAATAAAAAGAAAATAAAAAGTATGCTCCGAGCTGAAATTTTGGGAATTTTTGTTATACCTGTAAAAAAGTATGTAAAATCTTATTTTGGAAATTTTGGGATTTCGGGATTTCGGTTGGGACTTTTTCGAGGATGTACACGGGATTTTGGGGAGAAAACCTTGTTACTAATAAAATATTTTTAAGAAAACTCTCGAGAAACTTAGTTTGCGTGGGCAAAAGTAAAAAGTTCCACCAAGTTCCACCTGGAAAGTGGTATAGGACTTTAGCTTATTGTATATTCTATCAGATAAAAAAAATCAGAAACCAATAGCAACCAATTATGTTACTGTGATGTTTTTTTTATATGTGATGTAGACCCAAACGGGAATGCATCTGTTTATGACCCCCCCCCCACCACAAATAACTCCGAAACGAAGCAAAATATTAAAATTCTACAAATCAGATCAATGTAATTTAACCACAGGCAAACTTAAATCTGCATATGCAGAGAATATAAATTTTACCCTTACAGCCCCAAATACAACCCCTCTTGCTTTCCCATTTTAAAAATTTTCAAGGGGAAAATACAATATTTTTTTCACGAACATTTTAAAATTGCTATATAGGGGTTTTTCAGCTTGCTGAAATTCAATCTAATAATAAAAAAATCTAACTTCACCCCCTCTGTGGTGAGGGGGTAAATATTTTTAAATATTTTCAATATTGTCGTCAAAATTGGTATCTAAGGGTTTTTGGGGTCGACTAAATCTGATAATAAAATTTTTCTAACTCCGCCCCCGGGATGGGGGATAATTATTTTTAAATGTTTACACCATTTTCGTGAAAAGTGGTGTATAGGGGTTTCTAAAGTGGTTAAAACTGAATCTTAGAATAAAAAAATCTAACTCCACACCCTACGGGATAGGGGTAGTTTTCGTGAAAAATAGTAGGGGTTTTAAAAGTCGCTAAAACTGAATCTTAGAATAAAAAATCCAACCTCACCCCTTAAGGGGTGGGCCCGATATTATTCTTAATATATTTTAATGACTTTATAACAACCCTCGAGGACGATGTTACGGTTATCTGTTACGCTGATGACTCTGTGGTATTAATAAAGGGAACAAAATGGGAATTAGTACTAAAAAATGTTAGAATTAGCCCTCAGTAAACTCAGACTCTGGCTTGACAACAATCTGCTAACATTAAACTTTTGTAAAACTCATTACGTAGCCTTTGCCAAAAGCTCCGTAAATTCAGCACCAAAAACTACTTTAAAAATTCATAGAATATGTTGTCCAAATAATCAATTATTAAACTGTCAATGCGAACGTGTTATTTCTCAAAAAAATATCACGAAGTATCTGGGCCTTTATATGGACAACATGCTAAGGTGGGACGAACACATCAAGGGTAACATAAATAAAATTCGGAAAACAATTTATAAGTTTTATTCTTTGATAAACATTTTAGGTACAAAAATGTTAAAAATGGTATATAACGCAATTGTGCAACCACACCTTAATTATGGTATTATAGCCTGGGGATCTGCATGTAAAACTCTACTTGAACCCCTGGCTATAACCCAAAAATATGTGTGTTGTTTAATAAACCTACAACTACAACTACAACTGTTGAAATATTAAATGAAAGCAAAATTTTAAAAATCATATGTAATTTCAACTTTAAAGTATATGCATAAGTCTCCTTCTATGCGTAAGTTCAACAGCTGCCGTAACACTAGATCGGTAGATATAAATATTATGACCCAGATTTAACTTTACTTCAATACAACGAAATTTTTGTTATCTAGGTCCTAAATTGTTTAATCTTTTACCTACAGAACTAAAACACTGCACTTATCTAATATTTTGTAAAAATGTAAAACCCTGGACACATTTTTTTTTGCTGATATTTGCTTAAAGATAACATTACTTAAATGAGTAATTATACTGGCACTGTACCTGGTTTTATGCATTATGATTGTGCTTTAAATGGTACTTAATGTACGTCTTTGATTATATTCTACTTGAATTGTATTCTATTTTAAGAAATTGTGGCTAGTCATTTATCATATATTTTATGTCTATAATGGTCCACAAAAACCCATAGGGCTTAAGGACTGTTCTGTACTGTTTAACATATAACTGTGATAACTGAATTGTTTAATAAATAATACTTAATACTTAATAAAGTATCTCTTGCCGCTCTTTATACTTTATAGCTACTGTGTTACTTGTGAAGATATCCATACTGAATCTGTCATTTTATATAAATAAATTTTAACTAAAGTTACATTGTCAGCGCCCTTAACAACCCCTTTATACCAATTGTTGTTATATTATAAAAATGGTTTGACAAAGAAGTCAGCCATATTGGATCGGCTATTTTATAAAAGTAAATTTTAACCAAAGGTTCATAACCGCCCTCAAAAACCTTCATATACCAGTTTTTGCTAAATTATACGAAAGTATTGATAAAGGTGTCATCTTGTAAAAATAAATGTTAACTAAATATTCACAATCAGCGCCCTCAAAAAACCCCCTATAACAATTATTGTTAAATTATACAAAAGCTTTGGCAAAGCAGTCAGCTATATTGGATACGCCATTTTGTTAAATTTAATTTTAAGATTTTTAATCAGAACCCTTGAAAATACCGGTACACAAATTTTTGTAATTTTTGTCCGAGTTTTGTGGTTTTGGCCCCATAGTGCGTCGTATTTATAAATAGGGTTCAAACTGGCCAAGGTCATGTGAATAGATAATAAATGGCTACTTCGATCCGAGTCGTGGTTTTTACGGTTGAACAGGGCCGTACTGAAATTAATCTTCTTTAGTATACAAACTATAAATTTATTTAAGTAAATTTCTCTTATTCTTATTACATTTTTATGTAACTTTTTATAAAATTAAAAATTCCTTACTTTCCCCGAGGAAAGTCTTGTCTTAGCAAAAAAAAGGTTGAAAAATTTTTGTTGCTTGTTTACGCCGAGAGTTTTATATCAAAAAAAGATGATTTCTGTAAAAACAAATTTCTTTCTCTCGGTATGTTTGTCTGTCGGTCTGTCTGTCTGTATGGAAAATTTCTGACCAAGATAACTCAAGAACGCTTCGAGCTAAAGACTTCAAATTTGGACCATGGGTTGAGTCTTTGAAGTTCTAGGCTGAAATTGTTTTTGGTAAAAATAGGGGTGGGGTAAAATAGGGTTTTTTTAATTTTACAACAAAAGAAAATTTTAAATAATTTTTTGAAGTCATCCCTAAAAAACATGGCGGCCAAATCTGTTAAAATTTATTGGATTCCAATGAAAATTGGTATTCAGGAATTTTCGAGGATTCTGAAACCTAATCTGTATGTAAAAATTCAAAATTTAAAATGGCGGATCCAGTATGGCGGCCAAATCTGTTAAAATTTATTGGATTCTGATGAAAATTGGTAGTCAGGAGTTTTCGAGGATGCTGAAACCGAATCTGTTTGTAAAAATTCAAAATGGTCCAATATAGCGGCCAAATCTGTTAAAATTATTGGATTCTGATGAAAATTGTTACTCAGGGGTTTTTGAGAATTCTGAAACCGAATATGTTTTTAAAAGTTTAATTTAATTCATTGCTTTTAATTTGTATAGGTAATAAGTAAAAGCTTTAACAATTTATTGTAAGTAAATTAAAAACTAACCTAAAACATATAAAAAAAAAAAAGAAACAAACTTAATGTCTATTGTACACATTTATTTATTTATTTTATTTTGTATTATTTTGTAGTTTATTGTTGAAAACGATTCAAACAAGAATCGAAACGTCCAAATAATAAATTAAAAAAAACAAGTTTTATGGTTGTTTAAAAGCCCGACACCCAAAAACCACCACACAATGGATTTATACGGGTAAGAACTTCAAATTAAATAAATAAATAAATATTTCTTACTTCCTCGGTCAGCTTTAAATTTTTCTTTTTGTTTATTTTTGATTTTAAGTTTATTGTATTGACGATAGTATCAAAGCTATCCATAGATCTGTAAAATATGTCATTAGTATTGGCCAGCCGGCTACTTTTTCTGCTATAATTCAATCTGTATCTTTTATAATCTTTATTGCGCGACTCAGAAGCCTCCTCCGTCATTGGTGCTGCCAGCACCTCCAGGCTTGGGTTTATCCACCACAAGGCCCATTGTTTCCCAGAGTATAGTTTGTATTTCTCTTTTTCTATTTTCCAGTTTTTTTTTCTGGTTAGCTTTACCTACTGTTTTCCATTTTCGTAGCTTTATTCTGTAGGAAATGTGCAGACATGTCTCAAATAGTCTAATCCACGCGTGCAACGGGCTAATTCCATATTGGAGGGATTTTGGATTAGGTAAAATTAAGTCGTTGTTCTTGTTGTTCAGGTCAATAAACATTTTAGGTGCGGCATGACAAATGGGACACGTTTGCATGGAATCGGTATCTGTAATAAAATTTAATACTTTGCCGTCGATTAAAGTTAAATGCAAAGAAAAATGTATGTGAATCGAATGGTAATCATCTAATTTTATTTTTAAAACTGTTAATGTATCAATTTGATCTTCAATATGTTTTTTTCCTTTAGGACAACTTCTTTGGATTCTTTTATGTATTCAATTTTTATTGGCCTGCACGATTTTGGCGATTACAAATTATGTTTTTTTTCGGTCTGTAATCTTAACGGTATGAATGCAGTGACAAAAAGATTTTGATCACTTTGAGCGGTGTTTTCTTTATCTTCCTCAGTATATTTTTGTTTATAGGCGGATAACACGGACGTTCCATCAAATCCCCATGAACATAAAAATATACTTTCAAGGATTGTAACATTTTCAGTTTTCATATACTGTAGTATTACTTCGGTTTGCAGTTGTACTATTCTTTTTGTAGTATGATGAATAAGTGAAACTAAGCTAACTTCTGCTTTTTTTTTCGGTTATTAAAACTGATTCTTTTGGCGGCCTGCACTCCATTTTAGCTAATCTGACATTATTATATGGTTATGTGGCGCCGATATTTGACAACCATATTTTTGTTCATTTGAACGTTCGGGTCTTCAACGAAATTGTTACAAAATATTTTAATTGTAAAGGTTTTAAGGATATATGGGTCAAAATCAAATTTTTACTACCTTCTTGTCCCCACCCTAAAAAAAAGTTATTCAATTTCTTTTTTAAAGAATCTTACACATTCCAGTACTACTCAAATGGTTTTATTTGAAACAGTGTAATACAGTGTAATAAATATTTTATTTTGAGAAAAAATATTGGTTTAATAGTAATTTTTATTGAAATTTTGTTGTCCCCAGCAACATTTATACACATTTATATACATATTTATTTTATGTGTACAAAGTGTTGCATTATATTTACTTCTTTCTAATTATTTTTTAAAAGACACTTTATAGTGTTATTATTTTATAAACTAAGCAAAGCTTTTGAGATCCAACAAAAAAAGTTGGTATCAATAATAAGTTTGTCCCAAAAAATTGATGTCCATCTGCGTGGCAAAACGTAGTCGTTTATTACATTACAATGAAACGTTTTATCACATATGTAATTATGCCCAAATAAACCCCATTTATAAAGTACTTAAATATTAATGTTACTTTTCTTTTAATATCCCCACTTTTTTTATTGGGGAGGAATTTTCGAAAAAAAAAGGAGCGTACCTTTTTAAATGTCCATCACCGTGGTTACATTTTTTTTTCTAATTTTCAGACTATGGAATTTTAAAATTATTGTCTTTTGGTCTTAAACAATTGGCCTTTTTAGAAAAATAAATTAACATCTAATATTTTTTTCGAGTCGCTACTTTAAACGTCCATCTACGTGGTTAATGTCCGTATACGTGGAAAACTTGTATTTTTTTTGCAATAAGTCTTACCACTTAACTTACTTTACACCAAAATAAAGCTTATAAAATTCTCTACAAAAAATGTTCTATGTTTTTTTGCGCTACGGCTAGGACCCTTTGAGGCATAGGCACGAAAAGAAAAAAAATCTGAAAAATACAGTATATAACCAACTTTTTTGTGATAAAACGCTTACAACTTATCGAATGCTAAAAAAATATTTCATTAAATGAAAGCCTATATAATTACCTACAATAAATGTATATCCATTTTTATGCTAATGTTTGGACTTTTTAAGGTATTCGCACAGAAAAAAAAATAAATTGCTAAAAAGAAGTAAATTTGATATTAAGCCTATGTCCTATGAGTCCCTAGTCGCAGAAACCCCTGACCCGGGCCTGATATTAATTAAAAAAACTTATATAAGATTTTTTTATATTTCTAAATTTCAGTTTAATTTAAAAAATAGCAAAAGTTACTGTTTACAGTTAACTTACGCCTAGGCCCTAGAGGTAACGGCCCTTAAACCGGACCTGATACTCATTAAAAACGTAATATGATAATTTTATATATCTAAATTAAAATTTTTTACATTAAATTTGGATATACCGACCACAAAAACCCATAAATACAATTTTTTTTTGTTTAAAAAGTTCGTTCGCCATATTGGATTCGCCATTTTAAATTTTCAATTTTTGACATCAGATTCAGATTTTTTTGACCCCAAAAACCCTGTTAAGAAGTTTTGTTTAATTTTGTTCGAATAAACTTTTTGAAAATTTTAACTTATATCTAGCCAAGTGCGCACCACAGTGCGCAAAAGTAAAGTTTGCGCCTACTATGAAAATTGTATTTCTTATTGCCTAATAAATACTTCACATGTAAAATTTTTTTCTTAGTAAGTTGTAATTTTGAGCTTTTTTTCTGACTTGAAAAGAAGTACTTTTCTGATTTTAACCCATATATGTCAATGAATATCTTGATGTATATTGATATCCAGGACCTCACCCAATTTTACACTGAAAGCAATCTACTGAATTTGGGTTTCTCTTATAGCTGCTGTCGTATCAACCCAAAACGAGACAATGGAAGTTGACCAATCTATAGAAATTCCTTCATCAAAGGCCACAGTTCTTAGGGGGCATGAATCGGAGGTCTTTATTTGTGCCTGGAACCCCACAACTGATCTCCTAGCTTCAGGATCTGGTGACAGCACTGCCAGGATATGGGATATGTCTGACAACACTGCCAGCCCTAACCAACTAGTATTACGTCACTGTATTCGAAAGGGAGAAACTGAAGTTCCTAGTAATAAGGATGTTACATCACTCGATTGGAACGTAAGAATTTTTTTTATACAGGAGAAAGTATTATTTTTTTAGCAGAGATATTTTTTTAGTTTAATGGTAATCTACTAGCCACTGGAAGTTACGATGGTTATGCTAGGATTTGGACTACAGGTGGTAGACTGGCCAGCACTTTAGGACAACATAAAGGACCTATTTTTGCTTTAAAATGGAACAAAAAAGGAAATTACATTTTATCAGCTGGTGTAAGTAAATCGGGGATGGGTCCAGAACAGTTTTTTTGTAGAGGCAGTTTGTCAGATATTTTAATAAAAAGTATAAAGAAGGGTTTCGTTCACTGGGCCATCTGCCGCCGTTCGTAACATCAGACGGACAAACAGAGGCGCAGTGGGGCCAACTGAATTTCTAGAAGGAAAAAAAAAATCTAAAAGCTTCAGTAATACAGTTAATAACTTTTTAAATAATTTGTTGATAACAATAAAAATAGTTTTAAAAATCTAAAGCTTAAGGGAGTCAATTTTGAAGGGGTTAAAATTTGTAAATTGTAATAAAAAAATCTAAAAAAATTAAAACAAACTCTAAATAAGCTGCTGATAACGATAAAAATAATTGTAAAAATTTTAAATCTTAATATGGGTTAAATACATATTAAATATATATAATAATAATAATAATAATATATTTATTCACCATTATGGGTACAGTTGTACATGTGGTAAGTCTACTCATTGACTTATTTGTTTATAATAATAAATTGACAGGCCTATGCCCGTAAGTCATTAAAAAATATTACATATAAAAGGTATAAAAATAAGAATAAATATAAAAAATAAATAATTATAAGATTATAAAATATGTCAATCTTTGCACGCATGGAACTCTTCCAAACTATAAAAACACTTTCCAAAAAGAAGTAATTTTATTTTTTGTTTAAATCTCTTACTACAATTTATAGTTTTTATAAAATCTGGTAGGGAATTATACAGGGAAATACAGTTATATTTTGGTGATTTTTTAAATAAGGCAGTTTTTGGGAATGCGAAGTAGTTCACCTTGTCTTGTATCACGACTATCGCCATGTCTTAAAAATAGGTGAAAATTATTTTTCACAAAACATACACATCTTAAAATATACACAGATATCACAGTTAAAATTCGTTTTGATTTAAAAATATCTCTACAACTGACAGTAGGCTTTAAGTTAAAAATTAGTCTTAAGAACCTTTTTTGCAAGATAAAAACTCTAGATACTTCAGATGCTGAGCC
The DNA here is from genome assembly GCA_958510825.1 of Brachypterus glaber. Lineage (NCBI taxonomy): Eukaryota > Metazoa > Arthropoda > Insecta > Coleoptera > Kateretidae > Brachypterus > Brachypterus glaber. The sequence continues at coordinate 19,300,177 of OY294045.1, forward strand.
CCAGCCTAAAATATTAAATGATATGTGAGAATGTGCAAGAGCAAAGTATACATTTAGAAGTCCAGTAGTCTCAAGTACATCTTTAAGTTTAAGGATTGCAAAATATGCGCTGTTTAATTTCTTGACAATATTTTCGACTTGGGCTACCCATTTTAAATTACTGTCTAAGGTGGTACCTAAAAATTTGGAATTAAAGGAGAAGTTTGTAATTAGATCCAAATTGGAAGGGGGTTTGACATTGTAGTACTTGATGGTAACTGTTTTTGATACATTTAAAATTAGTATGTTACGTTCACACCAAGACGTAAACTCGTTAATTACACAAGCCATATCATTATTTAGATTATCCAAACTATTGGCAAAGTAATATTGGAATCATCCGCAAAATTAATAACAAGGCCTTTTGATATAAACATAGGTCGTTTATATAAAGTAAAAACAAAATTGGCCCAAGTATGGATCCTTGCGATACTCCAAAAAGTATATTTAAAAAATCTGAAAATACTCCATCTAATAAAACACTTATTGAACGTCCCTGCAACATATCCAAATAATTATATTTTTAGGGATATACATGTATCTTAACTTAGTCGCTAGAAAATCTGGTTTAAGGGTATCGAATGCTTTTGTAAGATCAAAAAGAAGATTTCCCGCGTCTAAGTTAGTATGAAGATAATCAAGTAAGTTATAGTAAGCAGACTCTGTTGAATGATTTGATCTAAAACCATGTTGGGATTCAGATAAAATAAAAGTTTCAGATTAATCCCTGAAGATGTCTCTAGTAGTAAGAGACGAAACAGTTTCAGATTAATCCCTGAAGATGTCTCTAGTAGTAAGAGACGAAACGTCGGAAAGTGAAAATCCATTAACACGGTCTAAACCCGAAAGTGAAAGTTCTTTATACTTTAGACAGCGTTGAAAGAAGAGCAATTTGTCTATAATTTTCAATATTACTTAAACTTCCCTTTTTGTGTAAGGGAATAACGACAGCTTTTTTAAATATCGAAGGGTATACACCATAACAAATAGATTTATTTATTAGAAATAAAAAGGGCTCCAATATTAAGGGGAAAATGTGACTTAATGTTTTGTGGGAAAGTTCATCAAAGCCAAAGGATGTTTTACTTCTAATGCTATTAAATGCGTCTATTACTTCAATGTCGGTAACAATTTCATTATTAAAAGGAAATTTGGGAGGAGAAAAATTAGTGTATGTGCATGGAAGTGCGAGGTTTTGTCCAAAACACTCTCATAGTTTTGGGAATTATTGATGAGAAATGATTAACAAATAAGTTCGCTAATTCTAAACTGTCGGTAATTTGATCAGAGTTTATGTTTAAATGAATTTTCGGCCTTAGGGTAGATTTTCCTAAACTTTTTTTAACAATATTCCACGTCTCTTTAATTTTATTATTCGAGTTATCTATTTTTGAGCTGTAGAACTTTTTATTTGTTTCTCGGATTTTAAGTTTATGTGCTCTAAGTCTGTTTGAATATAATTCTGCTTTTACTATTAGACACAAGTAAAAGAATGCCTTTAAATCCTTGCCTTCATTTATAATTTCATTAGTGATCCATGTTTTTTCCTTGGACAGTGTAAGTTAAAGTTATTAATTAATATACCCATGAATTGGGAAAAACCTGTCTCTATGTTTAATGGGAATAGAAAGTACCAGTTAATGTTTAAATGAGCTAATTTCAGATTTTCCAGGGTGTTATTGTTTATTAAACGTTTTAACAGTAATGTCGTTTCTTTGGAATTGTCCGAATGTTTTAGATTTAAGTTAATTTTAAACAAGTGCCCGTAGTGATCCGCTAAAACAGGCTTAATTACAACACAACTGTAATTATCAGATTTAGCATTTGAGACCATATAGTCGATACAAGTTTTGCTGGTATGCCCATTTTTATCAGTGAAGACTCTAGTATACTCATTTAAAGGTGAGTTGAATTTGTAAGACTTAAATAGATCTATAAGTAATTTAGTATCTTTACATTTCTCGCTGAGATTTATGTTAAAATCACCACATAAAATCACATTTTTAGATTTCATAAAAACAAAATCAAGTAATGCAGAAATAACTTTAAAAAATGTCTCCACACTACCTTTAGGAGGTCTATAGGCTGTAATGATACTAATGTCTTTATTAATCACACCACATACTTCTATGTGACCTTCTACTGAGAGCTTTTTAATAAAAGTGACTTCTGATATTTTAATGGAATCTTTTTCAAAAATTAAAAAGTCCAAACGAATATGGTGCTTTCTTGCAAAAAAGGTTAAGAGTTTGTAATTTGAAAATTTAAAATTTTGTATATTATCATAAGAAATGTGGTCTTCTGTGACACATATTATGTCAATGTTTTTATTATGAATATAAGATTCCAAAAGTAAATGATTATTAAGAATGCCTTGAACATTTATATGCATTACACTAAATAATTTATCATTTACCACCTGACTGTTACAAGTGGTTGAATTTTGTATAAAAAAGTATTAGAAGTAGAACTGGGACAGCTACTTGTATTTGTCCCTACATTTAAAGTGGAAGTATCAACCGAATTAGTGTCATTACTATTCTACAGTTTTTTTATATGGTTTGGAAAAAAATTGAATTAGAAATTATATGTTTAAATAATTTGGATGACTTACCATTTGATTCGGCATAACAAACTTTACTTGAAAATTTTGATAAAACATCTTCTAAGGCGCAATTAAACTTTTAAATATTCTGTGTAAATAAATCTGACAGTGGAATTGAGAAAAACATAATATTTGTATTAGAAGCTAATTTTACCGATTTAATAATATTTTTAAAAAGTGGATACTGTTTATTTTTATTTTGGCCTCCCATAATAATAACAAGGTCTTGATGTGTGAATGTGTTGGTCTTTTCTTCAATGTTTCTTAAAATTTCATACAAACAGGCACCCGGTTTAATGATGGACTGAATTTCAATATTTGGGTTATCAATTTTATTTCTTAGCATTACATTAATTCCTATAGCACTTTCGTCGCCAAGTAAAAGAATCCTATTTTTTGAATTATTATTTGAAGTAAGGGATTCACCATATTCTTTCAAAAAACTAGATGCAGCACTGGCTGGCTTTATTGTTATGTCACTGTGTATTTGAATTTTATTTTTATCTCCATTTGCCTTATCCATTACTATATTATTTGTACCTATAGAATCAGTTGTTAAATTAACTTGAGTTTGTTTGGATTTGACAAACTTTTTAATAGATGTTTGTGAACCTGCATTTAAAAAGGTTTTTGGGTAAAGATCGACATTTTTGTTACATTGTAAAATTTCTTCCATAAGTGACACATTATTTGTTTGATTTCCACAATCCACTCCAAAGTTGGTCAAATTAATTTTTTTATTTAGTTCCAAATTTATTAAATTTAATTGTTGAATCTGTATTTCAGCATCCTTAATATTTTTTTCATACATTTGAGATTCTTCGATGTGTTTTTTAATTATTAAAGTTTGCTCTTCTATTTTTTTTCTAGTGTATTTATAAGAACCTTTTGTCCATTTATTTCCTTCAAAGCTTTATCATTGCTTAAGTTTAAAGTATCAACTCTTTTTTGATTTTGAGAACCGATTTCACAAATTCGAAAGATGTCCTGCCTGTATTCGTCTAGTTTTTTTTTCAAATTTGTTGCAATTTTCACAATTAATTTTTTGTGAATTTGTTTCCTTAAGTAAAGTAATTGTATTGTTTAAATTGCTAATTTCACCTTCAATATTTTTTTCTAATTCAAAAGCATCATCTTGAATAAGAGAACTTATTTCTTTTACTCTTCTTAGTTCTAAGTCTTTTTGCCCAATATCATCATAAAATTCAAGAACTTTCTGTTTTAAACTTTCTTTCTCGAGATTTTCGTCCATAAGTTTTGATTGGAAATTTTCTGAGCAAATGACAGTATTATCTCCGATAACTTCGATGGTTGGGTTGTTTTTAATACAACGACTATGAAAAAGCCCAAAGCAGATAGTACAACAGTAGATTTTTGAGGCCTTAGTTTTGCAGCAGTTAAGATTTTCCATTATAAAAAAACAAATATTTTCTTTAAAATTTTAAATTGCAGTCTATGGTTTAACATCAAAATGTATAAAAGATAAGAATTACTCACTGATAAGCTGGTTTCACACAATGTAAACAATGATTTATTAGCTGATTTCGTTGCTATTTTGGCTTTATAGATAGTCTTTTAAGATATTTAAGCACTCGTCTTCTTTTAAACATAATTTTAGTTTTTTCAAAAACACTTTACACCACTTAAAACCGAAATAATTGAGGACCAAAATAAACATTACTTGCACCAGCTACCATTGACCTAACTGGTCTTCAAATATATATATATATATATATATATATATATATATACATCACACTATCTATTTTGCTTCATTACATATTGCGGTCAAATTGCGTCCTGCAGAAGGAGCTAGTTTAGACATTATTGACCTAAAATATATTGTTTAAAAAAGGATTTCGAGTTGATTGGTATATATTTTATTGGAATTATCTTATTTTTCAAATATACATTTTTTTCATTATTGCCAATATTTTGACTCCGTTTATATTAGCGATCATTATGAATCCAACTTGTATATCTGGCTTTCATATTACCGACTATTTTACTTCCATTTCAACATACAACTTTCATAAGCTGCACTATTTTGCTTCCGCAACGTTGCCAAGCTTAACGTACTATTTTATAAGCAGTTCATTTGAAACACTGACAGACTATTCTGCATATATTTGAATATTATATTTTAATGGTTTAATTTATGTTTATTTTTTACCTGTCGTTTTAGTTGCTGGATTACTCATTTTATATACTTGTTCACTCGTTAAAAAACAAATAGCGAATAAAAAACCAATATATTAATAGCATCCATCCCTATCCAAAAAATTTAAAGGTACACAACCTGGATTTACACTAGTATAGTCAATTCAAACAATAACTATCTTTTTGCCCCAATGTTCCCGGGGCAACTTAAAACATGACATGTGAACCGGGCACTTTATTGGTTATTTTAGTTCCAAATTTAAATGTAGCATAGAGTATAAAATCGATTTATGTTGAAGGAAAAATTAAATTATTACCATCAAATATAATTTTTCTCGGGTGCCCCCTGGTTGTGTTTTTCTAGTGTAATAGAAATGTGAAATTTAACATGGATATGAAGTACTCCATATCCATTAGTTTAATGTTTAATCAATGTAAATTAAACAAATATAACATTTATATAAAGTTGGCGCTAAAATTATTATCGGATCTCCGTAATATACGGAGTCAAAATATATTATACGGAGTCAAAATATTATATACGGAGTCAAAATAATATATACGGAGTCAAAATATAATATACGGAGTCAAAATAGAAATAAAAAATATCTATCGTCGATTCAAAGGCAATGGAGAATTCTCCCATTAGATTAGACAGGGACAAAAGTTCTACCCAAAAAGGATAGAAGACATACATACACTCCCACTTCCACCCAACCAAACAAATTCTGTATTTGTTCTTTGTTGAACAAATACAATATTTACTTGGCCGGGCGAAAAGTGCATTATTAAAGAAATTACTGGCGCCATCTAAATTTTAGTAGAATTATCTTATTCTACAGATTCACATTAGCTATGTTCGTACGTGCAGCTCACTGCTACACTTTCCGGCCAACCAAATAAATACTGTATTTGTTGTATGAAAAACAAATACAGTATTTATTTGGTTGGCTGGAAAGTGTAGCACAAATGAGATAGAGATAGGGTAGACGTCTTTTGTTTCATAATTCTAGTTGTAGAGACCTCCATTGGAAAATTAATGGTTTTAAACATTAGGTATAAAAAAACAAGGCATTATTTATATATTTAAAGTATTGTATGTAAAATGAAAAATACTATACTTACCTGTCGTTTTAGATGCTGGATTACTCATTTTATATCAAAAATAAAGCACTGCACTTGTTCACTCTTTAAAGGCATGCCGAATAAAGAACCACATAACCAAGATTACTAATCCCCACATATTAATCCCCACCCAAAAATTTAAAGTACACCCCCTGGATTTACACTAGTATAGTCAATTAGTCAATTAAAACAATAACGATCTTTTTGGGCATTATTTGTAATTTATACTAGGATATTGTTTATGTGGTTTAAGAACAGTAACAAAAATGAAAACCTATTCAAAAATAATAGTGGCCACCGGGGCACAGTAACCATATTACAATCTTAAAAAGTATTGCGTTATATTTGGCAGATAACAAAAACCACAACCAGGGGGACAAATTATATTTGATGGTTTAGTCAGATGCTGGCGGCGGTCCGACGTTGAGCCGATGTAGTATTTCGATTATCATTAAGCCGACGGCGGACCGACGTTGAGCTGATTTAGTATTTCAATTATCATTTGCCATCATTTTGCCGACCGACGATCAGACGTCATGCCAACGTCAAAAAGCGATGATCATTTGCCGCCCATCGGCCGCCGAATTATTTTTTATTGGGTTTATTATAATAAAAAAAATCCCCCAATACCCCCGGGGGCACGCTTAAATTATTCTGACGCTTCCAAATAATAATAAAAACTTAAAACATAACGTGGCCCCGGGCACTTTATTAGTTATTTTACTTCCAAATGTAAAATGTAGCATAGAATATGAAATCAATTTATGTTCAAGGAAAAATAAAAATTATAACCATCAAATATAATTTGTCTCCGAAGTGCCCCCTGGTTGTGTGTTCTGTTATCTCGTTTTCTAGTATAATAGAAATGTAAAATTTAACACGAATATGGAGTATTTAATGGTTTACGTAACACATAAGTTTATATAAAGTTATGTAAAGTTAGCGCCAATATTATTTTCGGGTCTCCGTAATATACGGAGTCAAAATATATTATATGGAGTCAAAATATTATATACGGAGCCAAAATATATTATTATACGGAGTCAAAATATTATATACGGAGTCAAAATATATTATACGGAGTCAAAATAGAAATAAAAAATATCTAAGGTTAATATAATAACTTAAAAAGTATGGCGTTATATTTTTCGCAATCTATAACACATATATAAAATTCAATTACACTTTTGATACTCTATTTGTTCTATGCTTTTTTTTTTGTGATAACTTCGCCAATGACTAAGGTAAAGTAAAACTTTTTGTTTGTTAGTTTGAGTTATTTAAGTAAAAAATATATTCCACGATCCCCTTTCTATATAAAGTTCAATTTGAATTTTGTCACTCTATTTTTATTTTGTGTGTAACAGTTTTTGAGTACCTGTCATTTTAGGCGGTAAAATTGTTCTATGATTCGATTTTTTTGTGATAACTTCACCAATAACTATGGTAAAGTAAAACTTTTTGTTTTGTTAGTTTGAACAGGTATATACCTACGTAAAAAATGTATCCCACGATCCCCTTTCTATTTAACTCATTTAAAAGTTAAGAGGGGGCTACTAAACCATTTATAATTTAAATATGTACAACTATTTGTTCTTTTACCAATTCACGAAAGTTAAGAATTCATGTACCAAGACAATATTTAACAATACAACGTTGCCAAGCCGTCGGAAACAAATTAGTCGTCAATATGAAAGCGTATATTGATGATTCGTATATTGATCAGCGTGCGTCAGCGCCTCTATGTTTCAAAAGGTTGAACTAAAACCGACTATTTTGCATCCGATTAAACGTTAAATTTACAGGCGTACATACGTCACTCTACAAAACTATTAGTATTAGCGGAATAGTTATGATGCTATGTCTCACGTAATATGAAAAAAAGACTTAAATATGGTTTAATGGTCATTTTATAAAGAAAAACTATTTTGACTCCGATATTCGGAGTCAAAATAATTCCGGAGTCAAAATGTAATGTACAGGAGTAATGTGTGGACTCAATTTGGTCGGCCGGATATATATATATATATATATATATATATATATATATATATATCTATTAGGGTGGGTCGAAAAAGGATTTTTTTAGTTGGGTTTTCGGGTAGGGCTAGAAGGAATCTGCCAATAAAAATATCATAAATAATTTAATGGTACTCACAAAGTATATATATATATATATATATATATATATATATATATATATATATATATATATATATATATATATATATATCTATTAGGGTGGGTCGAAAAAGGATTTTTTTAGTTGGGTTTTCGGGTAGGGCTAGAAGGCTTCTCAATGCGTTAGAAAATAAGCCTGTTAATTTTGGCCATGATTGGCAATGGGGAACATCTCCCAGAATCAACCGGAAAATCGAAATATTCCACAATGGGCCAGGAAAAAAAAAACAGGGACAAAATTCTGAAATTTTGCATACGACTATTTTTGATACCGCTGATTTCGAATAAAATAACGAAAAAATTCAAAAAAATATATCCGCGCCATTAGGGTGGTCAAAATTTTTATTTTTTCTTTGATCTAAAATCTAAAAATGTTTTAAATGGCTTCTTTTGATTATGTTGATATAGATCAATGTCAGTATAATCAACAGAAGCCATTTGACACATTTTTAGAAAGGTCGAAGAAAAAATAAAATTTTGGACCACCCTAATGGCGCGGATATATTTTTTTGAATTTTTTCGTTATTTTATTCGAAATCAGCGGTATCAAAAATAGTCGTATGCAAAAATTCAGAATTTTGTCCTGTTTTTTTTCCTCGTCCACTGTGGAATATTTCGATTTTCCGGTTGATTTTGGGAGATGTTCCCCATTGCCAATCATGGCCAAAATTAACAGGCTTATTTTCTATCGAATTAAGAAGCCTTCTAGCCCTAGCCCAAAACACAACTAAAAAAAAAAAAATTTCGACCTACCCTAGTACCTACTTACATACATAGGTATATTATATATTCCATTTTTATTCTGCTCGTGTACTATTTAAATTATAAAATTTAATTCATTTTTCTACCATACAAATTTTACTGTTTGCATTTCTATATTTTAATTTAATTTATAAAAGAAATTGCATACTATAAAATTTATAATATATTATACCTAATATAAATGTTATAATATTTTACAGGGCTGTCTTTTAAAATGTTACTATTACTATTACTATCTATTAGATATTCGCGACTACTGGAAGGTTAGAGGAAAGTCGCCTAATTTCGGATACCATTTACAATGTATTCAATGTTTAATACTCGGTATTACTTTTTGATATTTTTTTTATATAACCAGATACAACTTATTATAGCGAACCATGATTTATTATAAAAGCAATTTTATTACAGTTTATTTTTTCCAAAAAACACGGTTAAAAAAAAAATCAGCGCATTTTTGTGCATTTGAAAAAGGGCTCCTAATTTTATACATATCCGAAAAAAAATTTTCAAGAGTAGATCTGGATCCCATTGCTTATGTTTCTTCTTATTCCTTCACATTTAAGACGTAATTAAGCGATTTTCTACGAAATACTATAGGAACTATAATTTTAGATTCCCAATTTCGAATATCTTAGTATCTTAGGTAATTTTCGTTTTTTCAAAATTGTTTATCTTAGTTTGTTGTATCATTATAAAAAAAATAATTAATGGTTGGTTATCCTGAATAACAATTACCTTGCGGATATCCGAAATTGGGAATCAAATGCACAAAAATGGTCTATCCGAAATTAGGCAACTTTCTGCTTTTTAGATTAGAAATTTGTAGAATGTTTACGTTTTCAAATTGCTTAATTATGAATAGTGGATCAACTTAACTAACATCATAACTTACCCAAGACAGAATCACGAACTTTTATAACGATTATTTATAAAATGAACAAGCATAATAATGCAACTGAGCACAAAACTGCCATTTGCAATATAAACGATTTGTGCTGCCATTTAAAGGGGAGAAGCTCTACCGTTATCATATTACAGGACGGATTTAGTTTGACTTTTGGCTTCACATAAAAGTAGGTTTCTGTTTACCTTTGCAGACAGTATCTTAAATACACTACTATCCGAAATTTGGAAACCATCCGAAATTAGGCGCATTTCCTCTATACTCGGAAAGCTGTTGACCATTTTTATTTTATTATTTTCTCCCGGCTGTATTTTATATACAGGGTGATCAATAACTGGCATGCAAAAATTTAAAAGGTGATTCTACAACCAAAAATATCGAAAAAAGTGCTCATAAGTCCGGAAGTGAGCCCTAAGGGAGATACGGCACTTTAAAATTGTAATAAAAAGGTTTTTAATTAATAACTCTGCTACCATTTAAGTTAGAGCGACGAGCTCTTGCATGTATGTTAGTATTAATAATGGCAATAGGTTTATGTTAATTTACTTTTTTGAAATTATCTAGAGGCGTGATATAGATATTTAATACACGGCACTACATTTTTTTTAGAAAATAACCTACCAAATACATCTGCAACTATTTTTTCTGAATTGAGAATTGATAGACTATTTATGTGAACGGGTTTAAAATCTCTGACCAAAATTTATATAGAATATTCTAAAACAGTATAAAATAAAGTTTTATTAAGTCCGCTATAGTCATTTCTAAGGAAAAAAGTCCATTATCTTCCGAAATCGAGCACCTCAGATTTTACTGTTAATGGTTTTATAGTGTGTAGACCTCCTACAAGCAGGATTAACTCTGGGCTTGCGTTGGCAAGTCACTAAAACTTAATTTGTATTCAAGATAAGCGTGTGGTATATTGCATTTTCCCAAATACTTAAAAAACAAATGTTCAAAAAAAAAAAAAAAAAATTCAAAAACAATATAAAAAAAAATAATTCAAATTTCTTTTTGTTTAATTTTCTCTTTGCGAAAACCCGAGGGGTAAACCCATGACAAAATTTTATACACCTGAATTCCTTTTAGGAGGAAATGTTCAAAGATTTATTCCAGATTACCTCCAAAGATTAGTATTTAGTATTTATTTATACTCGTTTAGGGACCTTTTCTAAGGTATTTTACACCACAAAGTGTTAAGTTATACATATAATTAATATGAAACACAGCTCCAGATTCTCAATCTTGATTATCAAATTTTCTAGCTTCTAAACTCGAGTTTTTAAGATTCCCTCCGAAAATGAGGATTTTTTTTAAAAGTTTTCCCTAAGATTACCTCGTAACCTTCAAATATATTACTTTCAAAAACAATTACTATAGGGATCTTTTCCTCATAGAATTTGTTTTTTACTAATAATTTCGAGTCGATCGGATTATTCGTTCTTAAGTTATCGTGTCTACAAAAAACGTGACATCGACAGACGAACGGACAGACAGACAAACATTTTCAAAGCTTCTTATTTTTCATGAAACACATTTAAATCCAAGAATTTTTTGTCTAGAACGATTTTTGCGATTTTGGAAAATTCGAAACTACCGTATGTTACTATTCTAGCGCAGGCGCTGTTAATAATATAATAATAATAATAATAATATACAATATACCTATGTATTACTGAGGCTAGTCTGTATAATGCATAATGTTTTAATATTCTAAAAGTGATAATATGTGTAAACTAACTTAATAACTATGTAGATGAAACATAAATTCAAACAATGGTTTGGGATGTTCAAAACATCTAATAAAATCAAGATGTTACATGTAGTTATGTATTATTTTCTTGTGGGGGAATATTGTATAACGTACGTTAGGTTTACCACATTTCACCCCAAACAGTGAAAATCAGTTTTTGAGTTCGGCTTTAACTCGTGTCTTAGTTAGAATGCCTTAATGTGGCGCTTTCTTGTCAAGCAGTTGTTGTAAAGTAAGTAAGGGTGAATTTATTTAGTTTTATTTTAAGGGGTTGTTCTGATTTTTGAGGCAAAAAATTGACGATTTTTGGATATTTTTTTCAGACGACCTGTATTATTTTTATGTACAAAAACGGGTAAAAAAGGGGGAATAAAAAATAAATTACTAGCCTTTGAAAAAAAAATTACACTGGCGAACTAGCCAACATGATTCTCGACAAAATGCCGAAAGATTTATCTCAATATGTTAAATATTTTTTTTATCGCTGGAATCGTTTTGAAAAATGGCATTTTGTGAAAAACGCGTTTAAAGTTTTTTTTTAAATATTTTAAAGTATACAAAAAAAGCACCAATAAAATTTTAATTCTGCAGGGCGATTCCAAAATAAAAACTAAGCAAAAAAGTATTCGTTGCCGAAAGAACTAAATTTAATATTAAAGGAGTAATAGCCTTTTAAAAAATAACATTTTTGGTGACACATAATGTAACTTCCCCTTAATTGAATTTTTTTTGAAAACAGTTGCTCCTACAGTGTTACACTACATGAAACTTTTTATGTATTTTTACTCAAGGAATCTTTATTTTTTACAAAAAATCAAAAAAAGATACACATAAAAAATTTTGGGGCAATAAACTGATAAGGCCCCCTCGTTTCGCATGCCCCTGGTTAAAATAAGTACATAAAAATAACATACAAAGATGGGCCTTATTAAGATTAGTGCACATGCAATACCTCCTTGCTGTATCTTAAAGGATTCCTGAGTTATTAAATAAAAACCGAATTTTTAGCCACTTTTAAAGGGGCGTATCTCCTTTACGACGTATTTTTAGACATATGTTTATAGAAACTTTTTTTCATATTTTATGATGTAGAATCAGCCCTTAAAATTTTATAATTTTATTATTTTTTTATGTATGTATAACTTTTTAAACAAGACAAATTTCGCCAAAATATTTTAGAAGCGTATTCTACACATATTGAGAAGTATAAAAAAGCAAAAAAAAATCATTAAAAAAATTAAATAAACCCATTTTTTTTTAATTAATCGATTTTATAAGACCTAAAGATCATTTAAGTCAAAAATTCAAAATAAATGAGCTGTACTACATGTATACACTGATGAAAAAAATTACATAGTAGACCTGAATTGACACGGTAAAAAAAATTACTAAGGGGATAAAATAGGGTAAAAAAAACATTTATTTTTTTTGTTTCGTTTTTCGAAAAGAGTTTTATGAAAAAAAATTTTTTTTTTTCAACACTTTTTCGTTTTCCGAAAAATATTATGCACCCTGTGAGTAAACGCTTGTTTACAAAACAAAAAATAGTGAAAAAGATATTTGCATAGATGGTCGTAGAAAAAGTATATCTTCATTTAAGTTTATGACAGAATTGTATTAAATGATACATATACTTATATTTAATCTAAAATAATTGAATGAATAAATTAAATTTTTAAATTATTCAACCGTTTTTAATAATACTCTTAAAAGATCTTAGTATAATCCTCCTAATGAATATGCACGAACTGTTTTAAGAAAGGTTTAGTCTTTAAATAAACAGTGTTTTATTTTTCCGCTTCATTTCTTGTTAACATAATTTTTGGCTTATGGACAAATCTGAAACTTTAGTACAACTACTACTTTACCTAATTAGGTAAATATTAATTACCAACTTTAAAACTCTTATTATAAATACACATTATTATTATTTTGCCTATAATTATAGGCAAAATGTAGAGAACAAGTATGGAATATATAACATAAATAATTCAGGAAAATTAAATAAAATCGCGTTTACATAGTTTTTCTATTTTGCGACTCTTATAAGCTCATAATCACACGCATTTTGCGTGTTCTTATAGGCCCATAAGAGGTCTTTTTTTCTGTTGGGTTGGCAACATACAAAAGCCTATCTCTTGACGTTTTGAGTGCAAATGTCAATGTCGATTTAAAGTTTAATTTTTTACAAAATTTTGTGTTTGGGTTATTTTTTACCGTGTTAAAATTGTGGACTAGTTAATTGCAGTGAAAAAAGAAGAAATGACTAAAATATATCAAAATATAATTTGTTCTTAGAATTTTAAACATAGTGTAAACTGTAATGCCAACCCAAAACAAAAATCCCTCAATCAGTCATCAATTTAAATGTAAGTTTTTTAAATTTTAGAGCAAAATAGAAAAAATTGTATAAAGCATTCGTTTCATAACGTTTTTAGAGCACTAGTAGTTTAGAAAACTCGCCGCAAGCGGCTCGTTTTCTAAACTTGTACTCGTGCGCTAAAAACGTATGTTATGAAACTAGTACTTTAATATACTATTTTCTATTTGAAATATTTGCTTTTATGCTATAGCATATACCGGGTGTCATAGATCTAACGTACACCCCCCTTAACTTCTGTATTTGTAAAGATAACATTTTGAAATTTGCTACCTATAATGTACTTAAGGACCCCAACTTTTAACATGTAAAACAACATTTTGCTACTTCCGGTTTTACCGGAAGTGCTCACAACGTTCACATTTTAAGTGCGACATCTAAATTTCTTACGTTTTTGGAATCTGTACACTTTTCTGAAAACATTGATACCACATAAGTGACATTTAAAATGTCAAATTTTATTTTAATTTTGTTTTAATTTTTTTAACTAGGTGCGCTATCTTTAATAAACTGTAATGGACACCAGAAATACTAAAAAAAAATAATCTTCTCGTAACTTGTATAATTCTTTTAATCAGGAGGTTTTAAGTGATTCTTGAATTTGGTATCCATGTACACCTATGGTACCTTGGTACCATTTAAAAGTGCAAGAAATATGAAAACGATCCATGCGCTTACTTTTTATACAAGTCAAAGAAGTCCAATTTCAATTGTTAATTAAAAATTAAAATTGTAGTCAAAATCAAAAAAAAAAGTCCAAACAGTTCGTGTCATAATAAATAAATATAAAATAAAACAAAGCTAAGAATATAAATCAAAGTTTACACATTTCTAATAACATTTATTATAATACTACAAAAATTATATAAATCGAAAATTTATTAATAAAAGCAATTACACAAAAAATTTTAGTTGTTCTCATTTTGTTAAAAAACAAATACACCGTTGGATAGATACGTTTCAAGTACACGTGACGTTAATGACATGACCTCTCTTTCCATTTAAATGTTTCATATAACCCCGTTTTCCCCGTATAGTCATTTTATATTGTAGAAATATAATTAATATCCAAAGTTTATTTTATTCAATATATCTGTTCAAATTTCAAGAAGATATCTTTCGTCATTTGAAAGATCCTGTCCTATTAAAAAAACACCCTGTATACAAACGTACATAAACCGATAAACACGTAACCCCTGTTATTGTGTGGGCAGTCGAGTAAAAACAAAACTTTTTCTATAAAGAAAAATGCTTTAAGAAATAAAAAACTTGAGGCAAACTACCGCTTGCGTTTTGAATATTTACTGAACCACTTTAACCTCAGATACAACAAAAAATAGGCCCGTAGGAAATTAAGGTGGAAGATCTATGTGTACTTAAGGCAGAAAATTGCATTGTTTGTCCGTTATGAATTACATCGGCACTTAGTGCTACTAAGAGTGCCGATGTATTGAAATCTTCGCCCAAAAGTCAAAATCTTTGACCATGTTTTTTCACATTTCTCGACGTTTTAGACCATTCTGAGTCGAAATCAGTAAAAAAAATTTTGCGTCCGTCTGTCTGTCTGTCTGGGTGTAAACTCTAACTCCATTTCTACACGAGATATCGACTTGCGGTTTTTTGCATATTGTTTCTTATCGTATTCCAAAGAGCTGATTAGATTTTGGGGGTAAACGATTGGGGGTAAGGGGATAAATAGGGTAAAACTCCTATTTTTAGCGTTTTTTGTTTATAATTAAGGCAATTATTATTGTATTTGGTTAATTTATCACTTATATAAAAGATAATTTTAAATTGGTCAAAAAATGTTAAAAACAACGTTTTCCTAAAACGCATTGTTATCGAGATATTGACGTTTAAAGCAGTAAAAGGTTTTTTTTAGCATATCTCACATATTTATAACCCGATTTCAAAAAATTATATTTTAAATAAAAGCTCTTTTTAAGCCCTATAAAAAATGTTATATACAGTTTTTTGCTAGAATAAAATGTTTTAAAGATACAGAATTTAAAATCAAACAAAACACCTAGTTTGAAATTTTCAAACTAGATGGCTCTAGTGTACAATAGTGCCGATGTTTTGACAGGGTGCTTGTAACATTTCATCTAGTTTTATTTTATTTTAATTCCATTCCATTAATTTTGCCTTACCATAGAAATTTCACATTATAAGTACAGAATATTTTTCAAAATTCCTGTATAAAAAAGCCAAAAACTCTTTAAAACACCTTCTTGTAAAATAAAATTAATTAATTTAAACATTAACACCATTAAAATAATAAAATCACAATTTTTTTAACTAAAAAAATATTCATCAAAATTGACAATTGCTAATAACTGCCGGACCTAGTAAAAGCACGAATTTTTTGCCCTGCAGTGTATAATACACATAACAAAGATTTTTTTTTACAATAAGCTTACATGATCTAGTTCGAATAAATAAGAATGTCTAATAAGATTTCATACAGAGATAAGCGAGGCAGAACTTTAGTGAAAGTGGTCAAGCTATGTGGTCAAAGGAAACAAATAAAGATGGACTAAAAAATACGAACTGAAGACCAAGGAAAATAAAATGAAGTATTGGAAGAACATAAAAAAAGTGGAAATAAAGCGGATAGCAGGAAACTGATTAGTTTTTTACCAGAAACACGAAATAGAGATTTCTCGACTTGTCTTGTCTCGATTTCGAGAAAAAATCAAGATAGTGGTAATTATTAAGTAAAAAGTAAAAAAGAATTGAGACAAAATAGTTATTTTCGCTCCTACACTGATAAAAAAAGATAATTTAGATTTATTTGGATATGGCCAGTTAAATGATTTGGCTGTGAGCAATAAATTTGATTTGAGTCAAATAAATATTTACTTCATTTAAATAAATATTTTCATTCAAAAATCATTTATTAATGGGAACAAAATAGTTTATTTGACAGAAATAAAATTTATTTGTCACAACCAAATACTTCAATTCTCCATATCCAACCAAATATTTTGTACACACAAATAAACTGTTTTATCAGTGTAGTAGAGGTAAGTGAATTTTTCTGTGCGAGGTCGTATTTGTGGACGAAAGCGAAGCTGAGGTCCATAAACATGACCAAAGACAGAAAAAACTTACCTACGAGTAGTCATTGGTAAACTTATTGGTTAAGTAACGAACACAAGTGTTGGTTACTTACCAAAAATATTACCAACAACTAAAGAAATAGATGTAAGAACAAAATAAGGTTGGTTGCACACCTCCTCCTCGCGACTTCCATTCCATCCACAGGAGACACAGCATAGTTTAAGTTCTGCATTTATATTTATAGTCCCTGTTTGACATTCTCCAATGTAATTTTTAATTTGTTTATTACTATTTTTTAAGTTTTAAATTGTTTTTAAATTGTGTAATTTTTTAATTTTAATGTAAATTCTAACTTTTTAAAATGTTTTTATAATATTAGGTAAGTTTTTTAACGAAATCTTTTTTCATAATTTTTTCTTATTCCGCCTTTTGTTATTTTAGTAGTATCTGATGATGTTAACGTAAATAGTTAACGAAACTGCAGTAATAAACAATTTTATCACACGTGAAGTTTGACTAAAATAAAATAAATACTAACCTAGTTAACATTTAATTTCACTATAAGGAGTCACACATTACACGGAAAGAAATTAGTGGGCTCTGCGCTATACATTATAAGATATTTGGTAACAGTGGCAAATTATAGTGATTTAAGCTATAGATTATAAGGGACACAATAACTAATAATGTTAAAAATAAATTGGAAATGATTATATTACAGACACGATTATATTTATTACAGGCACTATTATAAATTTACAGAAATTTTATTATATTATAAAAATTATTAGCACGGACAATAATTAAATCTATTTAAGCTATAAATGCCATACTATTTGTTATATTTTATTATTCACTAAACAATTAAAGTATTTCATATAAATTTTTACACTGACTGCCATAATTGTAAGAGAAAGCCTTGTATTTATATAATAAGCGATTATAATTTGCTTGGTATGTGTGTTATAGCGCTCCTAGCTATAATTTTTTTTCCGTGTATTTTTAACAAAACATGGATGAATTTCCAGATTATGTAAAATAAAAAGTGTTGGTTTTGAAACCAAGAGTTTACTATTGAAATAATGGCTGTTAGTGTCCTTGAGCGGTAAATCGTTTTTTCTGTCTTTAGTTAAGGTTTTGTTTGCATTGATTTCATCTATCACTAAGTGTGCTCGATATACTACTGTCGACTTTTTAATTAAGTAATGCCAACTTACTTAGTTGGTGGTGAGAAAAGGTTATGTTTGGATTGATTTACCTGCATACAAAAAAATCAAAAATAAATTTTTATACCTTGAGGTTCCTCTTCGCGTGACCCCTTACATATTCATTTCTATTAATATTCAGGTTTAAAAAGTTTTGTTTTGTTTGGTTTTGTTTAGTTTGGTTATTTGTTTTAGAAAAACATTTTTTATTATTTATTCGTTTATATATCCATTAACTACAATAAATAATTTTAATAGAAATAAAAGTGTTTTGTTGAATTTTTTAATAATAAATTTATTTATGAAAACACCTAAAATTATTTCGCTTTTAGTCCATATGTCCATAATGTTTTAATTTTGTTGCGAAGTAAGTCTGTGAAGTATTTTTTTTTGTGAGGTAAAATTTTAAAAGTAGCTATTACGGTGTGGTTTTGTGTGTTTAAGTCAAAAGGTCTATCACCTCCTTAAAAATGGCGAATTTTTAGGAGACCATATCTCCCTTAGGATATATTTACAGAAGAGCCTGTTATATACAGGCTGGAAAAGAAGTTGTTTTGCTTAGTTTTGGTTATTAAAATGTTGGTTTTTAACTTTTTAGTATTTATTTTTTTGTATTCAATGAAATTTCACGTTCAAATTAATTTTTCTCAAAAAAACGGTTAATCCTACGATATTACAACAAGAGTTAAAGCAACTACATGTAGATGCATCGACTGTCTGGTACGCCTTTTTGAAGATATAATACGTGCAATACCTCATTGCTATAACACGAAGGGTTCCTGAGTTATTAAATAAAAATCGAATTTTTGAAACCCCTTTTGAAGGGGAGTAGCTTCCTTACAAGTCGTTTTAGGACACATGTTCATAGGATTTTCTTTAAATATTTTCAGTTGGAAAATCACCTGTTAAAGTTTGTCGGTGTAATATTGAAACACCCTGTATAAGTAGGTATGCCATGCCAAGTATTTTTTCTTTTTTTGAAACACAGTTTGAGATTTAGAAACCTCGCTTAGTTAGTCCCGGTAGAGCCCCAGGCCGGAAACACTGGGGACTATGGTTCGAATCCAGACAGACTTGACTTTTTCTAATTTTTTCTTTTGTCTGATATGAAACTAATATTTTTCATTCATTATAATGAAATAAAAAAAATATTATTTACGAATGTCAAGATTACTTATAGGGGTGACCGGGGCTAGTTGTCGCAGGGGTAAGTTGTCGAAGAGCTTATATCTTAAAAAGTAAAATATTTTTCTGAGCCAAACCAAGATTAACCGCTGCGTTACAACAGTGCCATTTATCATTTGTAAACTTAAATGCAATAAATTAAAAGAACATCCAGATAAACAAAAAAATGTAAAAATTAAAGAGCCCAGTAATTTTTTTGTGATAAATATTTTTTCTTATTGTTACTGATATAAAGCATTAAGATAAGAGAATTTTATGTATAATAATAGTTTAAGGTGTATATTATTTGTTGATATTGTCATTTAGGAGTGTTTATTCGTTAATTAGAAAGTACTTGACACATACCGTAAAATTGACCACTGGGGCTAGTTGTCGCATTTGGTTTGGGGCTAGTTGTCGCATGATCTGGAGATATGTTCATGGTATAACATTTCCTTTTTGGCATTTTTTTATTCAAAACTGTCTAAAAAAGTGAAACTTTGTCGAATAGCAAATAAATTCGTTTATTAAATTATATTAAATTAAAAAAAAATCAAAAAAATATTATTTAATTATAAAGTTGGAAATTTTGGCACAAAAGTAAAAAGTTAGATAACAATCAGCTTGTGGAGAGGCACATGTCTTATTAGTTATTTATAATTTTTATAAATGCCTTTATATTTCTTCAAAAAAATATACTCGAAGTGCCGCGACAACGTGCCCCGTGATGGGGCACGTTGTCGCAATTTTCAAGACTTCACAAAAAAAAATAACTCTAATACCCTATAAATTTTTCCATGTTTTTTCTTTAAATAATG
Source organism: Brachypterus glaber (assembly GCA_958510825.1). NCBI lineage: Eukaryota > Metazoa > Arthropoda > Insecta > Coleoptera > Kateretidae > Brachypterus > Brachypterus glaber. The sequence continues at coordinate 19,320,339 of OY294045.1, forward strand.
TTACTGAAACATGCAGCTAAAATTACCATTAGGTCACCCCTACTATATACGTATATTATTTTTTTGCGTACCTGAACCATTTTGACATGAGTACACTTATAGATATATATCTGGCGTAATGTTACTCGATTCTGATTTAAATGCAAATTTAGAACGATTTTCCAGTCAGTCTCAATGCGCTACTAAAACGGTTTTGGAGGTGGATACACATGTGGAGGTAATCTTTTAAGCAAAATGATTATATCCAAACTCATGACTAGTCATGACTGTTTAATTTTAACTGTTCAAAGCAACTTTAAATTACCAATTTATGTACAAAAGATCGGATTTTTGCCAGCTGACCACATGAAGAGTCAGAGGGTTTTATTTACTTTTAGTGCACATATCGTAAAGTTCAAAACTATACCGGCTTCAAAATAAAAGATACCGTACGGGGAATAAACGATAATAGTCCATGTCTAATGGGAAATAGGTACCGGTGAGAATCATAAAATAAAAATTAAACGCAATTTTTTTCTTCTTCTTCTTCCTTTTTTTTTGCCTTTTCTCAGTGAGATAATTAGCCAGATCCCTCTTAGTTACTGAATTCACCAAGAGTGGTTCTTGTCTGGCTTGGCACCGTGCCCAATCCTGTTTTGATTATAAAAAATTTCCAGTCTTCTGTAAGACCTTTTCTTTTTCTTTTCCTTCTTGTCTTTTCGTGTTTGCTGTTGGTTGTGTTAGCTGTTGACAAGGCTGCTTTTTCTAATTTGTAACTATATTTGCGCATGCGCTAGTATATAAAAAAATTCTGTACGTATAAAAACTTCTTCACGTGTTAGTTGCTTCCAAATCAAAATTTATCAGCATTACATGATTAAAAAACATAAAATTTTCTTCTCACTCCAATATAATCACATGTTCGTCATTTTACTGCACATCGTCCATACAATCACTATAAAATATATAAAATCGAATCCAGGGCATATCTAAGATAGCAAATAAATAACCATACTAAAACACTAGATGCTAAAAATTAAACGCGATTAACGGATTACATAATTCTTGCCAAAAGTACGTGTTCCTCGTTTCACGGGTGAAAACCAAATGTAAACGCAATTTTCTTGCAGAAATTTTATTTAGTGTAGGTTATCAAACTTTGCAGTGCCGAATCTAAGAAATAACTTCTTGGTTTACCACAAAAATGTTTGTTGTTAGTCCTTAAATAAAATCGAAAATAATTTTATTTTATTTTAACTAAATACTGAATTGATTTTAGATAGCACGAGTGGGGAAAATGATAGAAGTCACATGATTCTTATTTATCCTATAGGACGTTACTATAGCAACATGATAACAAAATATTGGGATTACTCGATTATTTTGAGGTTAAACCCCCCCAGACTCTCTCTATTACATATATCGTCATCTAAAGGCTCTAACGGTCTAACTTCAAAACGTCATATTTTTCAGGAGACGTAAAAAACGATTTAAAACTTAATTATAGCAATTTAGAACTTTAAAACTAGCTTGTTCACAGGTAAAAATGTTTGAAATGTGTTAATGTATTTAAAACTTTTCATTGTTATCTATTTTATATAAATTATTTGAAAATTAAATTTTAACCACAAAATCTAAATTCACTAATGGTCTAACTCCAAGGGAAGATAAAAGAGGATACCTATCGTATTATATCGCGTAATATTATTACAAAAAATTTATATTTTTATATTTAATATATAATATATATACATTATTAATGGCAATAATTATAATTATCATCAAACAGTAAATTAACAAATATTTGAAACGGGATCCCCTCTCTCTCTATTTATTTGGTCTTTTTCTTCCGAATAATTAACCAGGGTTTCTCTATATAATCATGAGGTTTCCAGTGCGCAAGTACTAATCGGATATGTATCCTGACTTGCGCACTATCACTGATAAAATACTACTGTAGTAATTTCCACGCTAATATAAAAAGTTATCATTAAAAACACACAAAAAAATTATCTTCAAACGTCCATTATTATTCACTTAAAATTCAACAGTTCGAACGATTAATAACCATATATATGGTTCACTTTTACTTGTACATAAAACATTAACATAAAAATACTCGAGGCACATCATAAAAGATGACAAAACAAAAATACACGAGGAACATCATAAAAGATGGCTTAGCACGATGCTGACGGTTCATCGCCCAGTACTTGAATGAAAACGGGATCCCCTGTTGTCGAGAAATAGTTTGACATTAGTGACAGTTCTCATTTAATTGTTTTCTCACAATCATATGATGGAGGCACATCATAAAAGATGGCTTAGCACGATGCTGACGGTTTATCGCCCAGTACTTGAATGAAAACGGGATCCCCTGTTGTCGAGAAATAGTTTGACATTACTGACAGTTCTCATTTAATTGTTTTCTCACAATCATATGATGGAGTTAGACACTTAGCGACTTAAAATATTTACATTTTTGCATTTTTTGAGGCTGATATTGGTTTAATGCAACTTTTTTTTTTTTGAAGTATGTTGGTAATCAGATAATGAAGCAAATTTGATGAAAATCTCATTTTTGAAAAATTTGGAGTTAGACAACTAGAGCCTTTAGTGGACGATATAAATTTTTGGCTGTATCTGTATTATTTATATAAAAATGTTAATGAAATATATCGAAAAACCATGATAAAAGTGCCATATTTGGAATTTGAGGCCCTGTAATAAATTAACTAGGGTATATATTTAAAATCTGCAAGTAATGGTATAAATCATTTGTATTTATCAATATTTATCAATATTTTTTTGCCTCAAATGTATACAATAAAAACCACTGTCAGCTATATCTCATAAAAAACGAGCTGATCGAGAAAAACGGAAAAGGCTTCGAAATCAGCGCATCAAATATAGCCAGAGGCAACTAAAAGCTCCCCGGCAAATAAAAAAAAATATATTTTTTTGTAGAGCAGTGTAATTAATTTGATGTTGATTTATTTTGACACCATAAATTCATGTTTGGTATTTCTAATTTTTGGAATAAAAATCTAAATTCGTTTGGACTTTATATTAACACTGAATAAAAATAAGCTAATAATAGAAATTATATACCAAGGTAGAGAAGACATTTTTTATAGCCCAGTGTATTAAATCAAGGGATAAAAGAGTGCGAGGCTATAATAGTCTTCTCTACTGTGGTTTATATATTAGTTTTTTCACTACTAACACTATTTAACTATTTTTATTCAAATAATAAAATAAATTATTAACAGAAATGATATTTCTTGAAATTTTCATCAAAATCAAGTAGCCTTAATCAATGACATTTGCTAAATACTTTGAACTGACGTTTAAAAATTTTATTATCATTTTTTTAATTTTTTTTTAATTTTCTCATTGCGAAAAACAAAAAATTTCTGATAAAAAAAGTTTTTGAAAATAATAGTTTTTTTTATTAAATTGATTTTTCCTTCATAGAACCTGATTCTCCTGAAAATTTGGAGTCGATTGGATTATTTATTCTTGAGTTATCGTGTCAACTAATAACGTGATATCAGACATACAGAAAGACGGACATACGGACATTTTCAAAGTTTCTTATTGTTTCATGAAACACAATTTTTTGTCCAGGACGTTTTTTGGCGATTTTGGAAAAGTTGAAACTACCGTATAATACTATTCTAGCGAAACGCGCTGTGAATAGTATAAAAACTGAGAATTCAAAAAACAAAACCTTTCTTAAAACATGTTTTATTCAATAGTTTAAAAATTATCGTAAATTTTATACGATTTCTAATGGTATTAGGTGCTGTTGGCAACTTTTCGCATTACTCTTTCTAATGGATTTTGTGCCTGGTGTGTTTTAAAACTATTGTCGTTTGAGATCCTGTATTTCCATTATTTAAACATTTACTTCTACTCATAAAACTTAGAAATGTACTTAAGTCCATAATTTTATTTTAAAAATAATTGTTTGTATGACGTAAAATGGCAGTCAATTAAACCTAAATGTAAAAATTTATCAAATTAATAATAGTATATTAAAGTACTAGTTTCATAACATACGTTTTTAGCGCACGAGTACAAGTTTTAAAACGAGCCGCTTGCGGCGAGTTTTCTAAAGTAATAGTGCTCTAAAAACGTGTTATGAAACGAGTGCTTTATACAATTTTTTCTATTTTGCTATAAAATTTAAAAAACTTACATTTAAATTGATGACTGATTTAAGGATTTTTGTTTTGGGTTGGCATAACAGTTTACACTATGTTTAAAATTCTAAGAACAAATGATATTTTGACAACACACAATTTTGTAAAAACTTAAACTTTAAATCGACATTGACATTTGCCCCCAATACGTCAAGAGATAGACTTTTGTATGTTGCCAACCCAATAGAAAAAAAAAGTAGAGCCTCTTATGGGCCTATAAGAAAACGCAAAATGCGTGTGATTATGAGCTTCTAAGAGTCGCAAAATAGAAAAAATATAACAGACATTTTTAAACCACTAATCATAGCTATCTAATTTTTCACTCACATAGATTCTGTGCCGAGTTTACTATATTATAATAACTGAGAATCTAAAAACATTGCTTCTATGAGGGTATTCAAAATACTCACACATTTACAGTGCTATATAATGCATTCGTTAGGTCCAAGTTGGACTATGGTGCAGTTATTTGGAACCCTAAACATGAAATTCACAGAAACAGCATTGAGAAGGTTCAGAAAAGGTTTTTAAGGTATCTGTACCTAAAAACATATAATGAGTACCCTGCGCTTAATACTCCTACCAAAAGTTTACTGCAGAGATTTGGTTTTGTAAATATGGCTTCACACCGTTTTTATTATAGTGTAACGTTTTTGTATAAATTACTTCAGAATATTATTGACTGTCCATACTTATTAAATAAACTCAAATTTCACGTTCCATCCGTTAGTACTAGGAATAGAACTTTATTTTACCTAAAAACACCTCGTACCAATATTCTAATGTTTTCGCCTTTATATATCATGTGTTCCAATTACGAACGCATTGGAAGTGTTCTAGATTTATTTTTTACAAATATTAATTCCTTAAGATCTGTTTGTTATGCTGTAGAATTATAAATCATATTTTCTCATATAATTAAGTATTAATATTTTATGCAAATCTTGTTTTTTTGTTTCTTTTTTATATAAGTCTCTATTGTAGTTTATTATAACAACTTTGTAAAAGGGACGTATGTCCTGTTAAGTTGTAAAATAAATAAATAAATAAATAAATTAAAACATATTTTTCGAAACGGTTTAAAAATTATTGAAAATTGATATATATAGGTGCTGTTGGAAACTTTTTGCATTATTCTTCCTAATAGATTTTATGCCTCGTGTGTTCAGTAGCGTAACCACAAACTGGCAGCTCGTATGCAAAAATGCTCAGCGGCCCACTCTATAAACGTTTTTAAGTTATATATTTACTTTTCCAACAAAATTAAAAAAAAATACCAATTTTATAAAAATTATATTTTAATAAAATGTTGCCATTTTGTTACATTATGGTCATTTAGTTTAGCGCCGCAAGCGTAAGTCAATGTCACACCCTAAAAAATAAAAACAAATTAATTTATGAAACCTTTAATACATTTTTTCCTAATGGACTGCAGTCTATTTAGATTAGATAAAAAAAAGTTCTACAGAAAGAGATAAAAGTATAATTATTATTGTTTTGGACTTTTAATAATAAAATTATGAATATAAAAATAACATTTTAGATTATATTTTTAATTACATTAAGGTAAGATATTTGTTTTTTTTTTTAAGTAAAAAACTATTTATTTTTTATTTTTACACAGCTATGTGTACAGTAGATCTAAAGTTTCCTAGCGAACTTATGACCTACTCCTTAATTTGACAGTCATTGATAATAAATACCCCGTTGTGTGTAAAGATTTTGTACTTGTTTTTGTGTTTAATAAGCTGTTTTACGTATTTTCTTTTTGGGTTGGTATTGAAGACCTAAATTTATGTTGCCTAACGTATTGGACTCCTGTCCATTATGTTTGAGGTATTTAGTTTAGCGCCGCTGGCGAAAATTTTCCAAGCACCTCAGAATTTAAAAAATCACTCAATTTTAAAACATTTTAGTAAAAATGTTCCCCAATATAATTTAATTCAACGAGATTTTTTAAAATTTTCATATTCACACAAGAATTTAAAAGAAAATTTAATTACCTATTAAAAAAAAATCTATTTTGGGCTGGCGGGGCATTGCCACATAGTAGTTACGCCACTGCGTGTGTTTTAAAATTATTGTCGTTTGAGATCTCGTATTTCCGCAATTTAAACATTTGCTATCACACATAAAAGACAGAAATGTAATTATTATATAATTTATCATTTTGCTGACATTTTTCGCAATTTCGTTATGGCCGCACTTACCTACAAAAAGGTTTTAAATCCCCGCATTATCAAAACGTAAAGGAAAATAAAACAAAAAGTAAGAACCTTTCTCTAATTTATACAGTTTTAACCTGATAAATGTAAATCCAAAAGCCAGAAACTTTTGTATTTTAATGGTATTAAGAGACAAAGAGAATAATAAAGCATTCGTAAAATCTAAAAGTAGAATATTATTAGATATATTTTTTGACAAATGAAACTAATCTTCAACTTGATCTGAACATATTTGAAAAAAAAAATTTTTGTATTTAATCCATTTTCAAAGAAAAAGAATTATGGGATTAAATTGAGAGTTGTATGAATTTGCAGAGTATGAAAATTTTAAAATTATTTTATCCAATATATACAGATAATAAGACAATTACCAGCTTTATTTTAAATAGATAAACTCAATAATATCCCCCTCGTGGCTTTTACTTTATTGAGTGGAGAATTATTTATTTTACCCACTCAACTGTCACTAGTCAAATTATTTTCTCGTAAATGTCATTAAAATTTTTAATAAAATGATGAATTCCTAAGCTATTTATTGGATAAAACCTTGTATGGCACTCATGGGTAAACCGATATTACCCTCTCGAAAATTAACCTGCTTGGCTGATGCCTCGCGGTTAATTTTCTCATGGACAATATCTTACTTATCTTATATTTAAAATTTAAATAATTTTTTAAAATCTTTTAATTTTATTATTTTAATTAACTACTTTTTTATAATTTATATTTATGTATAATTATATAGAATGAAAATTTTCGAGATCCTTAAATAAATTTATCTTATCTTATCTTATCTTACTTTACCCACTAGTACGATAAATAACTATTTTTGTATTTAATCCATTTTCAAAGAAAAAGAAAGATGGAATAAAATTTACAGTTGCATGAATTCGCAGAGTGTGAAAATTTTAAAATTAGTTTTTTTTTGCTATAATATCGTCCCCTATTTCACGTAACGACGTAACTAAGGTCAGTTATATGACGTCATGACAGTACCGGTACTTTCAGTTAAAATCAATCTTTCAAAGGATTTTGCCCAAAAATGTAATGCCTATACACGTTTTATGAATTTTATTTCATTCTTATTATATTATTCATAGCGCCAGCGCTAGAATAATATTATACGGTAGTTTCGAATTTTCAAAAAAATTTAAAAATCGTCCTAGACAAAAAATTCTTGGATATAAATTTGTTTCATGAAAATATAAGAAACTTTTTTTTTCAAATGTCCGTCTGTCCGTCCGTCTGTCCGATGTCACGATTTTTGTAACGATAACTCAAGAACGAATAATCTGATCGTATTGAAATTTTCAGGAAAAATCATGTTCTATGAGGGGAAGATCCCTATTGTTTTTGAAAGTGATCCCCCAAAAACTAAAAAGTTATGGGGGGTTAAACTTTTAAAAAAATCGAAAAATGGCGAAAGAAAATTCTGATTAACGTAATTTTTTCAGGAAAATTTAATTTAATTATCAAGGATCAATAATTTATCGTTTTTCAAAAAAGACCTTTAAAAAAAATGTAATTTTTTTTGTTATTTTGTTTTGAAAATTATTTTTTTTTTCAGTATTTGGGAAATCAATATACTATTTACTGTGAATAATATATAATGGAATGCGTAGCATTACATATCTTCACGGCCTGTTTATTATTTTTTTTTCATAATTTCTAAGGAGGTCACATTTTTTTAAGTCGGTACCTACTACCTCCCTAAAATAACCATCAATGTGTGGTAAGGGGTCTACTAAATAAAAACAATGAGGAGGTGTAGGCAGGGTGTAAAAATATATAAATATAGATTTCGAACTGTCGGAGGATTTTTCCCAAAAGATTAATTTACACGTTTCATAAATGTTATTCCGCACTTAAAGCTCCAATTTTTTTCATAATATATATGAGGGTGAAAGGTCATAATTTATTTTTATTTATACTCTCAGAAAGCTTCTTAACATACCTCTCGTTTAGTGTATAAAAATGCGAAAATCTCTATTCGAACAGAATATGTTCGTGGGCAGGGGTAAAAATTTTAAATTTCAACATTTTACAAAAATACTCAAACAAACTCCAACTCACCCTGTATTTATAATTATTATAATTATTATTATTATTATAATTTTTATAAATATTATAATTATTATAATTACTATAATTAATACAATTTTCTTGCAGTGTATATCTAATAGTTAAGTAAACATATACTATATATATTTTCTATTCATGTATTAATTTATACCTAGGTATATTAATCATCTAGTGTCGAACAGCAATTTCAAATAAAAAGTAAACAGTAAAACATTACCATAGTCTAAAACTTTACTTCTTGTCGAAAATCTGTTTTTAATACCAAGTCATTTGCCAAAGTGGCAAAGCTCGTCTATATGTAGGTAACTAGAGTGCTTCTTTTGTCTGCATGTCGCCCCAAGTTATTCCACTCAAAGTACCTATGCATGTCTGTTTGTGTCATGACAAATTTCATTTAGTTTCAAACTTCTTTCATTAATTTCCATCTGTGTCTAATTACACCCCAATCTCAATACTTTTTTGGTTATAGGATAATGAAATACCTTCCAATTTTCATTTTTACAAATTATGTAGCTTTTATTTAAAATAAAATATTACACTGTAAAAGTTGGGTGTAAAATTAGATTGTAATATTACAAATCAATTGTAAAATTCATATGCTGTAAATAGTCGGAGAACTGGTGACCATTTTTATTTCATTATTTTTTCCCGGCTATAATTTATGTCTTAAAGTACATTCAAATAAAGCTATTTCCAAATGGCTGTGATCCGGATCCGGTTCCTTTGGGTGCTAAAAGCTCCGAAAGCTGTGGTAATGAGCTACCAAAAATTATATTTCTAACTTTTCTAGTCATAGTACATTACATTTATTATATTCCAATAAGGCTATTTTCATAGTAAAAAAAGTGGCTTTGACATATGTGATACTCAATTTTCCACAGAAATGAGAATTTATGAAATGACTTTTTGATTAAATGCAATATTTTCGACTTAATAGTATTGACATATGTCAAATAATAGTATATTAAACTGCTAGTTTCATAAGATACGTTTCTAGCGCACGAGTACAAGTTTAGAAAACAAGCCGCTTGCGGCAAAAACTTATTGCCCTTATTAATACTAGTTTAAATGGAATCATTAAAAAAAAAGATAAAAAGAAATAAAAATGTAAATATTTAAAACCTCGCATCAACGCTAGAGTCGATGCGGCGCCTATGCGAGTACTGGAAATTCGCCGAGTACTAAATATAACATATAATATATTAACATTTTATGTTTAAGTATATTTTTTAGTACGTTTAAATATTTAAGGGGGATGGTTCAACCACTTATTCGTAAAAAATTCATATCTTTGTAAAATATGAATATTTCGTAATAATTTTGCCATTGTCTTAAACTTCAAACCTTTGCTTATAAATATCTGTAGTTTAAATTTTTATAAAATAAATATTTACTATTTTTTTTTGCTGTTTAAATGGCAAGCTGCAAAATGGTTGAATCTGCCCCAGGGGCAGTTTCAAACATCAATAATATTAAAAGTTGCTTTATGTTTTTATTACATTTATTAAACAAACTTTAATATAGGTAAAAACATGCAGCTCACAAAAACTTTAAACACATAAAATAAAATATCACTAAAAAAATATAACTTTAATAAATAAAATTAAAAGTGAATAAAACTTTCTCTTATAAGTTAGTGAGATGAAATAAAAAGAAAAGCTACCATTTAAAAATTGAATATCTTTTTGTTTCTCAATTTTTTTTATTTCATTCTTTTACAATACAGTAAATGAACATTTTTGTGAACTATGTATTAAAAATCATATCTTTTAAATGACGTCCATTTTCCGCTTTGGAAGCACGGGATCTTTTCACGACATTTTTCACGACGGCTCTTAACATGTATTCAGTTAGGATCATACATTAACGTGAATTGCCCCCCTCAAGGTCACGGTTTGGTGCGGTGTAATATTCCAAATGGTAATAGGACCTTACTTCTGCTATGAAAATGGCAATACAGTCACGGTGACGGCGCGCCGCGGCGACCGAATCACGCAATGCTGGAAAGTTTTGTGCGCCCTGCAGTGGAGGACATGCCAGAGACATGGTGGCAGCAAGATGGGCCAACTGCCCATGCGGCCAGAGCCACAATGCAACTTTTAAGGCAGATTTTCCAAGAGCGAATAATTTCGCGAAATTCGGATTTTCATGTTCCTTCAGGCATACCTGAAAGATCGGGTTTATGTTAACAAACCCAGGACTATTCAGCAGTTTTTAAGCTTAAAAGTAAGACATGTTAGGAGGAGGAGCAGTCATGGAAAAGCTAAAAAAACTCTATTTCCTGTACGCTACATTGTAAAAGAAATTAAAAAAATGACCTACAAAAAAGTTATTCAATTTTTAAATGGTTAAGTGACTTATGGGCCACCCTGTATAAGCAATCAGCTGGTATTTGCATACCTATGTAAAATAACATGCTGAAATGCTTAATATAAATTAAAACATCTAAAATATTATTTTAATCATTTCGATTTATGATTAAAATCAAAATAATTAAAATAAATAAAGCAGATGATATAACATGATTTAATTTGTATATTTTATAATAAATTTTATTTGTAAAATAGTATCTACCGTACATAAACATTAAATTTTAAACAAAATAATTCATTCATAACTCATAATCATTCATAATTCACATTATTTATTAAATCTCAAAAACCAATACATTTTACAATAGACCATGGTATGGTATGGACACTAAATAAACACCTCCATGCAATGAGACTTTTCGATAGCACACTTTGCAGAGGATGTAACCTAGAAGAACACGTGCTCTGTCACTGTCCAGCGTTAGCTTCAAAACAAGGGTCCATGCTAGAAGAGTACTGGCACGACATGGCCGGTATAAGCAACATCACCCCTAATTCCTTACAGAGGTACATTTAAATGGTTGGAAGGTTAGGGCATTAGATGTTGCTACCAAAGGGAGGTAGTACAATGGGCCCAACAAGGCGGCCTAAGTGCATGTGCTGTGCATGAATATGTCAGCACCCTTCACCCCAATTATCCAGTATCCAGGTATGAACACTTATGACCAGCATTAATTCTATACATACATTGTGTAACAGTCGTGAAAATTACTCTGTATTAAGTATTTTTATTTTTATTGGTATTCTACAAACGTCATAAAGTATTGTTCTAAACGGGCGCACAGTGGTCATTAGCGGCCAAAATTCTATATCTTCTGTAATTGTTTATATAAATTAGTACATTTTTGGCAAAATTATCAGCATATTATAGGGCTCTTTGACATATTGTTAAGATCTTAGCACTTCCGGTTATACCGGAAGTATAAGATTTTTTTGAAGATTTTTATTCTAATTTAATGAATTTTAGAATAGATTTTAAGCTTTCACGGCCATTAAGATATAAAGAACTTTCACTTTCGGGTTTAGACCGTGTTAATGAATTTTCACTTTCCGACGTTTCGTCTCTTACTACTAGAGACATCTTCAGGGATTAATCTGAAACTGTTTCAGATTAATCCCTGAAGATGTCTCTAGTAGTAAGAGACGAAACGTCGGAAAGTGAAAATCCATTAACACGGTCTAAACCCGAAAGTGAAAGTTCTTTATAATTTTAGAATATATCATCAAAGTAATATATGCGATTTTTTAACATAATTTAAAGTTTTCAGAACTTCCGGTTATACCGGAAATACGTATTTTTGTTGTTGCTTTTAAGATTATTTTCCCAATTGCTGACTAAATTTAGTCAATTTTGAGTTACAGTTTTGTAAATTGATAAATTAATCAAAAATAATCTTAATTTTGTACTAGTTTAGATTAAACCAAACACTGTTTACATTTCTACGATTATAAGATAAAATGTATAACCAACTATTATTGTTAAATTGGGGAAAAAATAATAAATATATTAAAACTGCCTTCATATAATATTTCTGACTGATGAACATGTTTATATTATTGTCATTATTATTTTTATTTTGTTTTAGCGTTTTGTGTTACGTAATTTTTAAAAGATCCTGTAGCAATTAAATATGTTTTTAACTTATTTAATTCATTTGATGCTATGGCAAACCAAGTTAAAGATCTTCAATCCATATAAAAATAAAATTGTGGGTTGGTTCCTTTTTGCATAACTGTTTTTAAACATTTTAAAATTGCTTATTAGAACATATTAATTAATATCTGTCAAATAAGTATAAAAAATTAATTAATTTTAACGATACCTAGCTTTCCAAATCACTATAAATATTACAGATAATTTAAAGTTTATTTTTCATAAAAAGAAAGGCACATAAATTCCGAGTGGTCATTCAGTAAACTAAAACGAAATTAAAATGAATTGATCTAGTTTCAGCAGTTTAAGACTAAAGTAATAGGCCCAGAATAACATATTTTGCAGAAAAGCAGTAGCAATACCATCGAATTTTACATAACCGGTCACAGAAATATCCACTATTGTTATCTGACTTACTGCATATCTGCTACGATTAGTGGCGGAGTGGGTACTCAGGGCCCGGTTCGGAAAGGTCCTCGAAGGGCCTGCGAAATGGTCAAAATAGGTCTGCGAAAGGTTTAAACGGGGACCTTTGAAACGTTCAAAAGGATATAGTTTACTAAATTCTTTATGCGAGCCCTTTTCTATAACATCAAAGCGGATTTTTTTAACTTCTTTTTAATGCAAGCCCTATGCTAGGCAATCATCAACGGATGCTTCTAATGTGTTTCACGAATAATAAAAATAGTTATAAATAATAACTTGCTAGAGAGGGGCCTTACTTTGGGTAAGGCTCGGGCCGTTATTGCGGCCCAGCGGCCCGTACCAGTCCGCCGCTGGCACGATACAATATTACTTTGTATACATACGTATAAAAAAAGTAGACTTATAACTCTAACTCAAAATACACAGTTAAATAATATAATACAAGAACTTTTCCTAATAGAAACTGTAGTAAAATAGAAAAAAAAACAAGAATTTTTTTTATAGAAAATGTAGTAAAATAAAAAATAAAACCTAGTAAAACATTTAATTATCCCAATACGACTTTTTTATAGTCATACAGATCTATTATGCCTTTACTTGAACTCGAATAAAAAATACAAGCCAAGCATCGACTCGTTTATATTGGTCGTATTCTTTACTCTGAAAGGGGTTTATTCTTTATTTACTTAAGTATTTATTGTGTATATACACAAAAAAAACATATAACCTTTTTTATTTAAATAACAATAATTCCATAGTGTGTATTCGTTTCAGTAAATATAATACACTGTAAAAATTGTTTCCGCTCACACGTCCCCCCAAGTGAAAATAGGTTAAAAAAATAGCAAACTTAGATGATGATAAATTATGTGAGCAAAGGGTCTGTACAATTCAAACCCTCTGAGAACGAAAACCTAATGAGCGCCAGTTCGTAAATAGTGGTAAAAGTTCTTCCGCAGACTGCATGCTAAACAACAGTAACAAACTGCGAATTATTTTGCACAATTATAATAGTGTTGCTGATTTCTATTCTATTTAGATCAAATCTGTATCTCTTTCCGTTTTTTAGAAACACCCTGCCGAGAATTCGAAAAAATAAAAAAAATGTAATTTTAGGTGGACATTAAATAAATTATGGAAGCACCTACTTAGGTTTTCTATGGCTTGAATTCAAGTTACATATTTGCTCTATGAAACCGTATTGAAAAGTATCTGGACTTTATTTCCGGTGTCCACCGGAAGACTAGTTTTTAAGACATCTGCAATTACGATTAGGTGTTGCTGTTTAAGACTATTTTGGGCAGTATATGTCATATTTATCAAAATTGACAAACACATAGACTTGACAAATATAATAAATTTGGCGTTAAATTTATAAAACTGCTTAACAAAGATAAATTCACCTTCTTTTAAACAGCATTGCAGAGGCTTCAAAAGCTGAACTTTTAAAATGATTTTCAGACATTTTTCGTAATTATTTTATAGAGCATAGATATAACTTTAATTTAAACTAGAAATAACTTTTGTAACTGCTATAATAATTTAAATATAGTCCTACAAAAATGACTTATTTTAATTTTTATAAAATTTTGGAACGGTTTTTGTCAAAAATGGAAACAGATTTTATCTAAACCAAATCGAAATCAGCAACAAAAACACTAGAATTGTGCAAAAGAATTTTCAGTTTGTTAATGTTGTTTAGCATGCAGTCTGCGGAAGAAGTTTACCACTGGCGCTTATTAGAATTTCGTTCTCAGAGGTTTTGAAGTTTTCAGACCCTTTGCTCGCATGATTTATCATCACCTAAGTTTGCTATTTTTTTTTAACCTATTTCCATTTGGGGGAACATGTGCGCTATGGATAATCTGCAATTTAATTAAAATCTGTACCAGATCACTGTTTTAAAGTAACATTACATTTTTGCTTTAACTTTGGACTTTAAAACTGCATAATTTGCCCAATTTTATACCTTAATATTAAAATAATATTGTAATTAATAATAAACGTTGTCGTAAAGTTGGCGTGTAAATTTAAAGAAGGTTTCTATAGTAATGTACTTTTAAAAACTAATTTTATTTAAAACTTGCATATCGTCGTGTTACCTTAACTACCTCGTATCTCCAAATTCACAGGTTTTCAGGGGACACAAAAAACCGGTTAACTTTAAAATTCTTATTTTTTTATTGTAATATAGACAAATATAAGTGTAGTTATTTCTTGTGGATCCTTCAAGCATAAAAGATTGCAAAATTATTAGTTACGCGAGTCAAAAATTAGAATTATGGAGATACGAGTTAGTTACAGTAACTATTCTTTCCAAGTCGTAACCTTGTACTGGAGATACGAGGTTGCTCAATTAAAAACTGTGAAATATTTAAGGCATGTAAAAAGTTCAAACGAATTGAGATAACAACAAGAGGGATGAAAAACCATCTTAGGGGTAATATATTTTCACTTATAAGTATTATATTCTCAGATTCATATTCAGTGGCATCTAAAACTCCCATATACCAATTTTTACGAAAATTTGTCCTCGTCCCTCAGGAGGTGGAATTACATAATTTTTGTTCTAAAATTTAATATTAGCGTCCTTAAAAGCCTCTGTAAAACAATTTTGATAAAATTATTGTGAAAATACACTGCCCATTAAAAAAGCTTTCTTCTTCTTTTTATTCTAAGATTTTGTTTAAGCAACCTCAAAAACCCCTATATACCAATTATCACTAAAATATTACAAACATTTTAAAATAATCACCCCAACTCCCTTCGGGGGTGAAGTTAGAAAAATTTTATTATCAGATTCAGTTTAAGCTACCTCGAAAACCCCCACATACAAATTTACACGAAAATATTAAAAAAAGTACAACTCGTAAGCCGGGGGTGGATTAACGTTTTTTTTTTATCAAATTTAGCTTAAGCGACCTTAGAAGCACCTAGATATAAATTTTATAAACATTTTAAGAACAAAAAACGATAAAAGGGATATTTTTCACCACTGGGGGTGAGATGGAAGGGTGGTAGGTCTTTTTTTACTTCACCAATATATTTTCCGCATCCAAATACATAAGTATGCAAAGTTTTATCTTCTTAGATATTTTCACCTACGGGAAATTCCTTATTTGCTAGGCCTAATATTGGAGATACGAGGTAGTTACAGTTATTTATTTTAAGTAGTAAAGGAGATACGAGGTAATTAGGTCCACATAGCTTATAAACCAATTGGAATTTTAAATTAGGACTTTGTTTAGGTCATTACTAATCATGTACAGAATTGATTAGTGCAAAAAAACGAAAATCGAATTTTTGGAGATACGAGGTAGTTAAGGTAACACGACGATATTCCGTTGCCATTATGCATCATGCAAATAGTAAATGTAAAAATGCAATTAAATTTCCTATAAAACATTAAAAAAATCAGTTTAAATCATATGAATTGAACAATTAAGCCAGGGGAGCCATCACTTTCACGATGCGAATGTTTAGAGAGTGATAACGATAAATGCGTTGGGCCTAACTTTTCCTTACATTAATAGATAAGAGCTTGGAAAGCTTAAAAGTATACAATAAATTTTAGAATTAAAATTTTAAACTTAAAGGTCCACATAATCTAAAATTGCTTTCAAAACGACCATTTAAAAATGTGCGTTTTTTGTAGCATGTTTTATTTTAACTGACTTCAAAAAAAAGGAGGAGGTTATCAATTCGACAGATGACTTTGTTTTTGTTTAACTTTGGAACGAATGAACGGAATTGGATGAAAAAAATAAAAAATAACTCGGTTCCAATTTCACAGAAAACAATTTAACAACAAAAATATTTTTTTTTGCACGACCAAGACTAAAACCTAATTTACGCTTTCATTTTCGGGACTAAAGTTGCCGTTTTTCTCCCTAGGGAATAAAAATAACATTGTTATACATAACTTAAAATTTATCATCTTCGTCCATTTTTTTTGACGTTTGTGTCAACCATATTAAAAAACAATTGAAATCGCGATAGCCATGAACTGTCTTTTCGCAATTTACAGGCATCTTGATTAAATTATGAAAATAAAACAACCGATTTTAGACACGTGGTTTTTAATTTTAATTTTATCTAAATTATGTTTGGTCCTGCAAAAAATAGTGTATATACCTCAGGACTAAACTTGGCTGTTTTAGTCCCTTGCATTTCTGTTTCCCTCCTAATGCAGCGGGACTAAAACAGCCAGTTTAGTCCCTTGGTATATAAATAACTATTTACTCTACCTAATTAAGTGCTAGCTTACATATTATCTACCGTTGACAAGGCTTGTTTACCTTGGCAACCAATAAAATCAGTGAACTTATTTATTATTGACCGTTGTTGTTGCATTTTTTATTGACGACGGTCAATAATGAAAATTTTTTGAGACAACTAATAACTTTTTTCAACTTATTTGTCAAAATAATTTTTAAACTTTATTTTTAACTGATATTTGTAGTTACTAGCTTTAGGGATGGACCACCCCTAAAATTAAGATTAATCTTCATTCGATAAAAACAAAACTTTGGTGATTTGTATCACCAATTTTACATAGGCTATAAAATGGCAGATTCAATTGTTTTGTTTCAATTCCGGATTCTCCGGAATTCGTATAATGTTTTTTTTTTATTGGAGCAACCTGTAAATTTTTACATTTTTGAATTTAGCCGAAAATTCTATGTATAAAAAACTGATTGTTTTTTTCTTACTTTTCGTTTTCGTTTTTATCGTATAAAAACCATACACATAATTTACCTTCTTTTTACTTACTAATCTTTAATCTTTAAAGTAAATGATTTTGTTATAAGAAAAATAGCGGAAAAATACTCTACAAATAAAGTTTACATGGACATAAAAAATAGGAGTTCAGGGAAAACCCCGTTTTTTAGCTCTAACTCGCTGTCACTGATCAAACTTTCATTTTACTATAAATTTTACATATTTTTTAAGAAAAACAAGAAACAATTATGTGTATCTCGTTTTTATACGATAAAAAGGAAAAAAAAGAAAGTAAAAAAAAAACAATCAGTTTTTTAAACAAAGAATTATCGGCTGAATTAAAAAATGTAAAAAATAACAGGATGTTCCATTAAAAAAAAAATATATATATATATATATATATTTATGCAACCGGCGAAACTGGAAGTGAAACAAAATAATTAAAAGCACCATTTTATAGCCAATGTAAAGTTATATAAATCAACCAAGTTTCGTTTTTATCGAGTAAGGATTAATCTTAATTTTTCGGTGAACATAAATAACACACACCGGGTTTATGACAAATTATTCACAATATAACTTTGTATAAGCAACCTAAGTTAAATCATGATTTTGAAAACTTAAAAATAATAAAGTTTTGAAAAAGAACAAAAATGGCGCGTTATTACGTATAAAACTCTGTAACTCTAACCTTTTTTTCAAAATTCAGTTGAATTCTTATTTATTAAAGTATTTCCGGTTTCAGTCCAGATATTTCAGTGGGATTCAGTAAGCACAGCCGGTCTTTCAAACAAAAACAAAGATGAACTACCATAGTAAATAATTCTACCGCAAAACTATAGTAATCATAAAAAGTTACAAACCCGATGCATCGCGATGACATACTATACATTTTTATTCCTTACATTGTACTTTTTCCTGTATTTTGTTTGAATACTAGTTGTCAAGCCTGTTTTTCAATGGTAAGTGCCTTCGCCATTTTTGAAAATGAAGAAAATTGTCCCAAAAGAAAATCTTTCAGACTTTCAGACATCAGCAGAACTAGGTCCTTGATTTACTTGTCAAGTTTCATAGTTTTAAAATACTTAATGTTTGTTACACACAAAATAAAATTAAAGCAAAAGTAGAAAACGGGTATTCGGCCGCTACCACTTTTTTTTATTTTTATTTAACTTTTTTATTATTTTTGCATTTTAAATAAGTTTAACTTGCGTTTAAGCCTTTGGAAAAAAATATAGCATCCACTATAAAAAGAATGGAATGCTTAGAATTACTTATCTCGTCGTCAAGCCTGTATTTCAATGGTAGTAGTAGCAGTAGAAAACGGGTATTCGTCCGCTACCATTTTTTTATTTTTATTTTACTTTTTTTGCATTTTAAATAATTTTAACTTGCGCTTTAGCCTTTGGAAAAAATATAGCATCCACTTTTCTTACATTCTAATTTTTCGCTATATTTTATTTGAATACTAGTCGTCAAGCCTGTTTTTCAATCTTAAGTGCGCCTTCGCCAGTTTTGTAAATGAAGAAGTTTGTCCCAGGGGACCCCAAAAGAAAATCTTAAAATTTCCTCATCAGCAGACTTAGGTCCTTGATTTACTTGTCAAGTTTCATAGTTTTAAAATACTTAATGTTTGTTACAAACAAAATAAAATTAAAGCCAGCGACATCGTAGTTAGTAAAGCCAGGATCCGGTAGAAAACGGGTATTCGGCCGCTACCACGTTTTTTATTTTTATTTAACTTTTTTATTATTTTTGCATTTTAAATAAGTTTAACTTGCGTTTGAGCCTTTGGAAAAAATATAGCATCCACTTTTCTTACATTGTTCCTTTTCGCTATATTTTATTTGAATACTAGTCGTCAAGCCTGTTTTTCAATCTTAAGTGCGCCTTCGCCAGTTTTGTAAATGAAGAAGTTTGTCCCAGGGGACCCCAAAAGAAATTCTTAAAATTTCCTCATCAGCAGACTTAGGTCCTTGATTTACTTGTCAAGTTTCATAGTTTTAAAATACTTAATGTTTGTTACAAACAAAATAAAATTAAAGCCAGCGATAGCGTAGTTAGTAAAGCCAGGATCCGGTAGAAAACGGGTATTCGGCCGCTACCACTTTTTTTATTTTTATTCAACTTTTTTATTATTTTTGCATTTTAAATAAGTTTTACTTGCGTTTGAGCCTTTGGAAAAAAATAAAGCATCCACTGTAAAAAGAATGGAATTACTTATCTCGTCGTAAAGCCTGTATTTCAATGGTAGTAGTAGCAGTAGAAAACGGGTATTCAGCCGCTACCACTTTTTTTATTTCTATTTTACTTTTTTGAATTTTAAATAATTTTAACTTGCGTTTTAGCCTTTGGAAAAAATATAGCATCCACTTTTCTTACATTCTAATTTTTCGCTATATTTTATTTGAATACTAGTCGTCAAGCCTGTTTTTCAATCTTAAGTGCGCCTTCGCCAGTTTTGTAAATGAAAAAGTTTGTCCCAGGGGACCCCAAAAGAAAATCTTAAAATTTTCTCATCAGCCGACCTAGGTCCTTGATTTACTTGTCAAGTTTCATAGTTTTAAAATACTTAATGTTTGTTACAAACAAAATAAAATTAAAGCCAGCGACATCGTAGTTAGTAAAGCCAGGATCCGGTAGAAAACGGGTATTCGGCCGCTACCACGTTTTTTATTTTTATTTAACTTTTTTATTATTTTTGCATTTTAAATAAGTTTAACTTGCGTTTGAGCCTTTGGAAAAAATATAGCATCCACTTTTCTTACATTGTTCCTTTTCGCTATATTTTATTTGATACTAGTCGTCAAGCCTGTTTTTCAATCTTAAGTGCGCCTTCGCCAGTTTTGTAAATGAAGAAGTTTGTCCCAGGGGACCCCAAAAGAAATTCTTAAAATTTCCTCATCAGCAGACTTAGGTCCTTGATTTACTTGTCAAGTTTCATAGTTTTAAAATACTTAATGTTTGTTACAAACAAAATAAAATTAAAGCCAGCGATAGCGTAGTTAGTAAAGCCAGGATCCGGTAGAAAACGGGTATTCGGCCGCTACCACTTTTTTTATTTTTATTCAACTTTTTTATTATTTTTGCATTTTAAATAAGTTTTACTTGCGTTTGAGCCTTTGGAAAAAAATAAAGCATCCACTGTAAAAAGAATGGAATTACTTATCTAGTCGTAAAGCCTGTATTTCAATGGTAGTAGTAGCAGTAGAAAACGGGTATTCAGCCGCTACCACTTTTTTTATTTCTATTTTACTTTTTTGCATTTTAAATAATTTTAACTTGCGTTTTAGCCTTTGGAAAAAATATAGCATCCACTTTTCTTACATTCTAATTTTTCGCTATATTTTATTTGAATACTAGTCGTCAATCCTGTTTTTCAATCTTAAGTGCGCCTTCGCCAGTTTTGTAAATGAAAAAGTTTGTCCCAGGGGACCCCAAAAGAAAATCTTAAAATTTCCTCATCAGCAGACCTAGGTCCTTGAATTATTTATTTATTTATTTATTGATTGATTGAGCTTAACACATAGTCATGGAGAGTCCCAAATAAGCTTGTGGCTTGTGTTAGGGGCTCTCCATTAATTTTTTTACAATATTTCCAAATAGTATATTTTTAGGTTACAATAATTTCATCTGCAAACTTCATCCTTTCGGCTTCCCTCCATTTCTACATAAAGCTCTTTCCTTATGTATCATTCCAGCAATCCATTTCTCAATAATCTGATTATATTAACAGTACAATTTTGAATTTTTAAATTATTAAAAAATTATTGACGTTGACATTGACAATACAATTACTTGTCAAGTTTCATAGTTTTAAGATACCTAATGTGTATTACAAACAAAATAAAATTAAAGTGAGCGATAGCGTAGTTAGGAAAGCCAGGATGCGGTAGAAGACGGGTATTCGGCAGCTACCACTTTTTTTTTTTTTAATTTTAACACGTTCACTGCGTTATCAGCCATATGTGACTGGTAACGGGCTTTCCATTCAGACGGCGCCAAAATTCACAAAACTTCCCGTTCCTGCGGCGCTTGTATAAAAAGTCTCATACGTCTGGTGCCGCTAGAACGGTAACTGTTCTTACCAGACCCCGGTGTCTGGTAAGGTAAGAATCGACCAAACTCTAAAAATTGCTGCCGCAGTAAATGTGTTAGATAATTTTAACTTGCGTTTGAGCCTTTGAAAAAATATAGCATCCACTGAAAAAAAAAATGGAATTACTTATCTTTACAACTTGTTAAATTATAATTTTACATATTCCAGAAAATTTCATTTAATGTCGGTCTAATAAATTGTATCGATCTGCTCTTTATTTGCATACTACAATTAAAATGTTTTGCAATTAGAGTTTTTGTAGAGCTAAAAGCATTTTTATTTGAATTTTGATCAGTGATAACGATTCCAATTAAATTTGATTATTTTTTTTTATACATTTAATGTCAATTTTTTAATTACATTTTTTAAATAATAATGGTTTGTAACGAGGCCTCGCGAGGTTAAAATTTTAAACCGTGAAAATATGTAATGCTTCGCATTTTTTAGGATACTCCTCGCCTCAGCACGCCGTTGCAAGTAGCCTCCCCCTCAGGGGCTCATTAATTCTAATGGGTACGGGTATAGCGATCCCGAGGCACATGGTTTTCCCATGTTCTTTCTTGAGGTCGGAGAGATGACCGGGTCGTAAAACATCCGGTTATTGAGGTTGTGACGGTTAAAGGGTTCTAGGTGTTGACCGGGGCCACCTGACATAAGTTATACCGGGGCAAAAGTGGACAGCTCAGATTTTAGTTTTATTTATTCTTACTTGGTGTTAGGTGAGAACAAACTAGACTAGATGTTGAATCCGTAATTTCCCAAAAACTAGCTTAGTTGAGACGAAAAGGAAAAGGAATCCCGAGCTGCGTAGCAGAGAGAGATTTAAGAGTGCGAGGCTATAATAGTCTTCTCTACCGTAGTTTATATATTATTTTTTTCACTACTAGCACTTTTTAACTATTTTTATTCAAATAATAAAATAAATTATTAACAAAAATGATATTTCTTGAAATTTTCATAAAAATCAAGTAGCCTTGATCAATGACATTTGCTCAAATAAATACTTTGAACTGACGTTTGAAAATTTAGTATTTTTTAAATTTTTTTCATAATATTTAGCAATTATTAATTGTACTAATTGGTAATAATTATAATTAATTATATTTAGTAAATAAAAAGTTATTTAAAGCTATTTTTTGGGTTTAATTAGTAAAAATTGCACAAAGAACTGAAACATCTAAAGTGACAGAAATCAATTGTTTATAAAATTTACTCCTACTAGGAGATAAAAAATGCAAGGTTTTGATTGGCCTATATATTGTTTGTGAAATAGTCTCTGTAATCTAATATTTAGATTAAAAAATACAGCTATACACATTTATGGAGTCATCCATTGCTGAATTATAGTAATACTTTCGTCTCGATTAGCTGCTGACGTCACAAATGCTATCTAGGTGAATTTTTGAATTTAAATATCAGGTGAACGAAAATAGTATATTAAAGTACTAGTTTCATAACATACGTTTGGACAGTTTTCTAAAGTACTAGTGCGCTAAAAACGTGTTATGAAACGAGTGCTTTATACAATTTTTTCTATTTTGCTCTAAAATTAAAAAAAACTTACATTTAAATTGATGACTGATTTAGGGATGTTTGTTTTGGATTGGCATTACAGTTTACACCATGTTTAAAATTCTAAGAACAAATGGTATTTTGATATATTTTATAGTCATCTCTTCTCTTTTTTACTGCCACAAGCCACAATTTTAACATGGTAAAAATAACCTAAACACAAAATTTTGTAGAAAATTCAACTCAAGCGATAGGCCAGGTCTGTTGCCAACCCAAAAGAACAAAAAGTACAGACCTCTTATGGGCCTATAGGAACACGCAAAGGGAACGTTCAAGTATTACGTAACGCAAATTGTACCAAAATTCATATACTTCAATCCCCGGTTCTCGCGTTATTATAGATTATAATCAATAATTATAGAGATTTAATATTTTGGCTACCCCCCCCCTAATAGGGGGTGTGTTAGGGGTGGTAGCCAAAATATGAAATCTCTACAGTCTAGAATAACGCGAGAACCGAGGTATGAAGTGTATGAATTTTGGTACATTTTGCGTTACGTAATACTTGAACGTTCCCAAAATGCGTGTGATTATGAGCTTATAAGAGTCGCAAAATAGAAAAAGATAATTAACTAAGTTTTTTCAATTAACTTATAATTAAAAAATAAATAAAAAGAGCATGCATTTAAATTACAGTTTTTGGACAATAGTGATGCAATATGTAAGCAATGGCTCAGACCGCAAACCTACAAACCCCAATTAAAGGAAAACCGTGCTAGAGGGAAATCATCTTTATCTGCAAATATGTTTAATCTTTTTTTCTTAAGTAATACACTGATGAAAGTCCATGTAATTTAACCAGAAGTTTTACATAACAAAACCATTAATGTTACATTTTACATTAGGAAACGATCAACGTTCCTATACTTCATACCCCGGTACTCGCGTTATTTAAGAATGTATTGATTAAATACCTTTGTTTAAAAAAATACAAAACGATGAAAATAAATGATGAGAAACTTATTTTTAGGTTTTATTTATTAATATTGATCAAATAAATAAATGGATAAGTCAAAATTCTTCAAAACCCATTATATTATCGAAAAATTGGCAACAACGCATCACTCAACATACTCAATTATAAGCGCGATTTTTATTTCACCAATAAGGGTTATTTTATCCCTCCTACTTGAGATGTCGTCATATCCTGAATTTCTCTATGTAGAGCAGTTAAAAAAGTAAAAGAAAAAAGTATGTTCCGGGAAGTTTTATGAGCTGAAATTAAAAAAAAGTAAGTATTTTGTATGTAGGTATGTCTCTAAGTGTGCAAAATTTATTTTGATTGTTTTGCTCAAAATCAGATAGCAAACCAAACATCGAGCTCCTTTTCCTTTGTAATGTTGTCTCTGTAATCCAATATTTAGATTAAAAAATACAGCTATACGTATTTATAGAGTCATCCTTTGCTGAATTATAGTAATACTTTCGTCTCCATTAGCTACTGACGTCACAAATGCTATCTAGGTGAATTTTTAAATTTAAATATCAGGGGAACGAAAAAATAGTATATTAAAGTATTAGTTTCATAACATACGTTTTTAGCGCACGAGTACAAGTTTAGAAAATGAGCCGCTTGCGGCGAGTTTTCCAAAGTACTAGTGCGCTAAAAACGTGTTATGAAACGAGTGCTTTATATAATTTTTTCTATTTTACTCTAAAATTAAAAAAAAAACTTATTTAAATTGATGACTGATTTAGGGATTTTTGTTTTGGATTGGCATTACAGTGTACACCATGTTTGAAATTCTAAGAACAAATGATATTTTGATATAATATATTATATTTTATAGTCATCTCTTTTCTTTTTTAGTGCAATTAACAAGCCACAATTTTAACATGGTAAAAATAACCTAAACTCAAAATTTTGTAGAAAATTCAACTTTAAAGCGACATTGACATTTGCACGGAAAACGTCAAGCGATAGGCCAGGTCTGTTGCCAACCCAAAAGAACAAAAAGTACAGACCTCTTATGGGCCTATAAGAACACGCAAAATGCGTGTGATTATGAGCTTATAAGAGTCGCAAACTAGAAAAAGCTAATTAACTAAGTTTTTTCAATTAACTTATAATTAAAAAAAATAAAAAGAGCATGCATTTAAATTACAGTTTTTGGACAATAGTGTTGCAATATGTAAGCAATGGCTCAGACCGCAAACCTACAAACCCCAATTCGATTTGAAATGTCATGAAACGTCGAGAAAATGTGAAAAAAGTGGGTGATAAAAAATATCGGTTTGTCTGTTTTCTGTTTTTAAACCTTGCAACTTTTAAACTAAACGTTCGATTTAAAAAATTCTTTCAATAAACGATTTAGGAACTTTGTATTTTGCGTGACCTTAAATATGGTTAACATTGCGGTGCGGCAAGGAAGGCAAGGAGGCAAAAATTAATTAATATCGGAAGGTATAAATTCTTGTACAGGTAAAATTCATGTCCAATTTCCCACACAGCTTTAATCATTTTTGTGGTAGATCTATTACACTGCAGTAGACCAGGTCTACAAAAAAAATAAAAATTCTTCTCCAAGGACTAAACCTATCATATCTTGTGTATTTTTGTCTACTGAAACCAAATTTTCAATTTAAATTTTCTACCGTGTATACGGTATACTAATTTTTGCCTCCTTGCCTTCCTTGCCGCACCGCAATGTTAACCAAATTTAAGGTCCCGCAAAATACAAAGGTCCTAAATCGTTTATTGAAATATTTTTTTTAAATCGGACATTTAGTTTAAAAGTTACAAGGTTTAAAGACAGAAAACAGACTAACCGATATTTTTTAACACCCACTTTTTTCACATTTTCTAGACGTATCATGACATTTCAAATCCAAAAAAGCAACAAAAAAAAAATTGAAATTTCGCTCGACTTCACCCTAAAACAATAATTCATTAGAAATAAAATATACGACCTTTGGAGTTGGGGATACGGCTTTTTGTAATGCAGTGACTATAATTAATAATTTTACTACTATATATAAAATATATATTTCTATTTACTGCTCTACAGGCACATCCAAAAAAGTCCAAACGTTAAAAAAAAATGATCGATCCGGTCGATTTTTGTATATTTGCCTAAATTGCTTCTTATGGTGTGTTTAATCAATTTATGAAAAAAAAAAATCAGGGGTCGGAAACAAAAAGGTAAAATTTGCAAAAAACCACCGTGTAGACACAGCATAGTTTTAAAACGTATATTACTACATGTTTACATAAAGTATTTTAAAATTTATTCACTCCTTAGCCGATATGATTAAAAATAAGGCTTATTTTAGGGCCATTAAATTTTATAATTGTTATAAATAATCTTACCAGAAAATGTTAGATGGGGGACAGATTTTTAAAATAACCGTTTTAAATATTACAAAAGTATGTTTTAAAATAAATATTTCAAACATATTAACATAAGCCAACCCACCTATTAAAAAATATAATTTAAAACAAGGCTTAATATAGTGGGGTTCAATGTTTGATATAGTTTTTCAAGTTTGCTCAATCTGGCCAAAGCTTTGGCCGGTTTGCAAAGGCTTACACTGAGATAAATTTTTACATCCACGTGCATGGGTAATTTACTTGCAGCTGCTGCTGATATGAATTTACACTCAAAGCGTTAATATAAATGCGGTGTGTATTATATTTTTACATCCAGTGTGTAAAGTTTACACCAACGCGTAAATATACTTTTTACCTAAAACCCATCAATTTATTAAAAAAAAAATAGAATAACCATTTTGTTATTTTTCTATTTATGAATAGTGTTTTATGGAAAAACTACGCAACAGAAAAATAAAACGTATATTCGTAATCAGCGCTACAAAAAGTACCAATATAAAATAGAAACAGAAAACATACACAAGTCTTAACAACTCAAAATTTGCAGGCCAGTGTTACCGCCTAAATAAGTAAAATATTATAAAATGTATGTTTTAAGGATATTGTATTAACACACTTTTTAAATATTTACTTTTAATCAACACTTACCAATTATTTCTTTCAAAAATCTAGCACACACAAAATTATACGTACGCTCTTACAAACGTAAACAATTATAATGGTCGACAGCCACCAGACTCGATGAAGCAGGCATTCTGGCTCTCGAGTCACGTGACTAGCTTAACGCCCGCGATTGGTTGGCTTGTACATCAGAAGTGTGATTTTTACACTTCGGGTGTATTGTTGCTAAAGGTATATTTATAAAAATACACTTTCTTGACCTCCGAGTGTGTTGTTGCAGAAGGTATGGATATAAAAATATACACTCTAGGTCAAAATCAAAATTTACACATTTATAGGGTGTATTTTTTACACCTTTTCAATGTAATTTCTTTCAGTGTAGATACGCCCCTGGTGACAAACAATATGAATTCAAAAAACTTCTTTCAGCAATATTATCTCAATTCACAAGTATCAAAATAAATCAATATACCTATCTATTTATAGCTACTCATATTTATTTTTACGGAATTGGAATTAAGCAATGCCCAAAAAATCGTATCTCCTAACGTTTTAGAGTTATGATTTTAAAGATTTGGGTTAATTTTAAGGAAGGCCTATTCTTTCCTCTAAAGTCAAAGTTATCTAAAAAAATATACGGAATGTCTCAGAATGCATTACAAGTTTGAAGATTCAAATGCCTTTAATTCACTTTTTTTAAATTGCACCCTATATAATTTTTATTTTTAACTTAAACTTTCTTTAAACGAGTATGGTGTTCGTAAACTTTTGTAAATAGTTTTGGAGATATTTGCAAAAAAACTAAAAAAATGTATTATTTAGGTCAAATTTCTTATGTATTAAATATTTGCCCATAAAAACCATTTTTAACCAGTGTCTTTTATGGCTTTTAAATTTATTTTTTGATTTAAAAATAAGTTAACAAAACAACTAATATCTTACTTTGACAGAAAGCTGGGATGCCCCGTATATTTGTTAATGTTTTAAACTTTTTTTGTAAGGTTTTGATTTTTTATTATTTTTTTTTTGTAAAAAATGCGATTTTATAAGATTTTTCGTATTTGTTACAATTAAAAATAATTTAAAATATATATATAGTCAAAATCTGTATGTTTTACCTACAATTAGATTAATATAATATCTAGTAAAACATGATGCTGCGAAATCCCAAAAATATTTATAAAGGTTCATACATGTATTGTATACAATAAATTGTGGTATAAGTAGTAGGGTGCCCAGGCCCTACGAAATTGTTTGGGTGGCTCAAAATTGTTTCCTCTCCCGCCGCTTTTTTAAACAGATAATCATTTGAAGGGTTTTTATTTTTTTAACGATATAAAAACTTTGATATTACACGTTTATGGAACACTGGATAATAAAGGAATATTCTCAATTTTTCCGAATTTAGGGTTTATATATACTTTTTTGAAAAAAAGTACAGGGTGTCCCAGGAATAATTATAATTAATATCTCAATAAAAGTTTAAAAAAATGCATTAAATTGCAATAAAGTATCAATTTTTGTAGGAAATAAATAAAACATGTTTTCAAAATGCCTTGTATTATGTTATATTATGTAATAAAACAGATTACATAAAGTTTTATTTTCGAAAAAAAGTGTAGAACGTTTATTTTTAAAAATTTGAAAAAACAAATCCGAAACACCCAGTTATAAAAAAAGTCCAAACACATTTCAAAGCAATTTGTACATATTATGCCTTTTGGCCAAATATCATCTCTTTTATCGAAATAAAGTGATTTTTTTACATTTTATGGGATTTGTGATTTTTTTTTGACATCCAGTTCTTTTTTTTTAAATAAATATGGGGCATTAATTGTTACTTAACAAGGATTTTCTAAAAAAATGACCCATGAGAAAGATTTCTAAGTAACCTTTTTTTGTAGCATAAATAAGCTTCATACGTCAATTTTTACAATGCTTTTACCCTGGTAAAGCCATTTTTTCATGTAAAATGGTATTTTTTTTTAATATTCCCTTATTATTCAAAAATATTATCCCTTCCTAAAATCGCCTGATTTCAACGTTTTTATATTTAAATAATAATTAAAAGGCTTAACATGTTTTCTCTCTCAGAAAACCGCCGGGCGCGACCTCTAAATATTTTTTTAAAAATCTGAAAAAATGAGGGTTGGTTTTTGACCTAAATGAACATTTATAGGGGGTGGAATCTATTTTTAAACTTTGACTGGGCATTCTAATAAGTAGTTATGTGGTAAACCTTTTCACCAAAAAAGGATTTGGGGATATAATTACATTCTATTTGTTTTATTTTGAGGTTTTGACCCCCACAAGCTTATTTTTTAACTAGAACAACGAACCCTGTCACAAGTAACATAGATTAATTTACTTGGTTTTATCAGAATGAAAAAGGTTATTGTGCACACCATTATCTATACTGTGTGTAGTACACACACAGAAAAAAAAATATTTAATTATGTAGATAAAATATATAAACTTCTGTGCCACTAATATATGTTTCCATCATAGATAGTGCTCATTTTCGACCCGTTGCTATGACAGCGGTCGGGAAGTGAAAATTAGCTGATTTTACATGTCTGCTGTCAGAGGATAATTAAACGTCAAACACATAACCTCAAATTGAAAAATTAATTTTTAGACTATTTTTGCGTTTTTTTTTTGGATGTTTAGGTCGTAGGAAAAATAGTATACGCAAACCATTTTAAGTGCACTTCGACTGTTTGTTTACTCGGCCCCGCCTCGTAAAAAAATACGCACTCTCGTGCACTGAAAACTAGGTGCGCATACTCGGTACGTAATACAGGGTGTTATTTAAGTATCTGGCGAAACTTCAAGGGGTGATTTTAGTGATTCTAAGACGAAAAGTTTTTATAAACATAGGACCGGTAATGCTTCATTTTCAACAAACAGGGTGGAAAAACTTTAATTCTTTAGCCCATTTTGTTGAAATTTGGCAGTGTTATTTATGGTAGTAAGGGGCTAATTTACTCCTAACTAGATTCAAATTATTAAGTCCAGTGACGTCCCGGAAGGCACCTGAACCAATATTTTTGACAAAAAAAAAATATGCGCCACTGACTTTATTCCCAGGGACATGCAATAAAGTGATTTTTATTTTTTTTTTCAAAAACGAAACAACATATGAAAAAAATGCTAAAAATAAAAAAGTTGTATTTTTAGTTGCTTAATGCGAAAAAAATATAAAAATTGCAAAAAACTCAGTGGCGCACATTTGTTTTTGTCAAAAATATTGGTTCAGGTGCCCACCGGGACGCCACTGGACCTTATAATTTTAATCTAGTTAGGGCTAAATTAGCCCGTTACTATATAAATACCATAAATAACACTGCCAAATTTCAACATAATAGGCTAGAGGATTATTAAGATATTTACGAAAAAACGATTTTTTTTTTAAAGTTTTGACACCCTGTATGTTGAAAACGAAGCATTATCGGACCTATGTTTATATAAACTTTTAGTCTTAGAATTACTCAAAGAATCACCCCTTGAAGTTTGGCCACGTACTTAAATAACACCCTGTATACCAATATTACTGATACAGAAGTTTGGTAATAATTACCAAAAGAAAGAAGTTAAGTCGTACATGATTCCAGATCAGGGTATCTATTCTCGTTTCGAGCGGATTATTTCCGTCTGAAAGCTAAACAACTAAACGGTCTAGGCCAATCACTTCATCAGAACAGCTACTATGAATTTGGCGTTCACCGGTGAATAACAATCACCGAAATGAGAATAGAGATGCTGGTTAAATTCACGGTGAACGCAGGTCGTGTTATCTATCGAATTAGGCCGAAATTTGTGCAGAAATATTATTTTTAAATTGGTATAATTAAAAAAAAACTTGAACGACTATGCGCCATGCAGATTAGTTTCTTAATTAAGGTAAACGTTCAAAAGCTGATGTAAATTAACATATTGCTTTCCCATTTTGAAAATTTTCTAAATTTCGGAAAACCATGTATTCGTGCAAAAATTTTCAATTTTTTTTTTTGCGTATTTTTGCGTTTTATGACGTTTTATGTCGATATAAATCAATTTCAAGCAAAAAAAATTGTCGGTCGGTCGGTCGGTCGGTTGGTCTGTCCGGGAAATCTTTGGGGCACGATAACTTAAGAACTCTTTAAGCTAGAGACTTGAAATTTTACATACGAGTATGTTACCAAAAGTTCTAGCTCGGGATTGTTTTTGGTGAACATTGGGGTGCGGCAAGGGAAAAAAATACATTTTTTTGGAAAAATTTAAAAATTGCTATATAGGGGGTTTTGAGGTTGCTGAAATTGAATCTGATAATATTTTTTTTCTAACTCCACGCCCGAGGGGGTAATGGGGTAAATATTTTTAAATATTTTCAATATTTTCGTCAAAATTGGTACATAGGGGTTTTTGGGGTTGGCGAATATGAACCTGATAATATTTTTTTTCTAATTTCACCCCTTGAGGGGTGGGCGGTAGCTTTCGTGAAAACTGGTATATTGGGGTTTTGAGGTTGCTGAAAGTTAATCTTTTAATATTTTTTTTCTAATTTCACCCCCTGATGGGTAGTTTTTGTGAAAATTGGTGTATTGGGGTTTTTAGGCTTGCTGTAAGAGAATCTGATAATAAAAAAGTTCTAACTGCACCCCCTAAGAGGCGAGAGGTAGTTTTCGTGAAAATTGGTATATTTTTAAGGTTACTAAAAGTAAAACTAATAATAAAAAATCCATTTTACGCGCGGAGGTGTAAAATGGGAAAGCTCTTTTACGTTTTAATTTTATTCCAAATGACTTAAATTTTATTGTAAAGATTTTATAAAGTTCCACATGCAGTGTTTGGAATTATTTACAGAAATATGTACTTTTAGTTTTAACATTAATTAATGGATGGTACCCAAAACTTCGCTAAACAATGGTAGAATCAATTCTACCACTAATTGGCAAGTCTGAGAATACTTAAAGTAAAATGTTTACTTGATTTTAGGTATAGTTTTTCTGGGCGTAAAATGTTTCCTTGTTATTTTACTTTTGTACTACAAAGGTACATTAATCTAAGCCACATACGCTCTATTAGATTGTTTCAAATTTGATTAACATTATTACCAAGGTAAACATAAATATGAACTATAAAGTGTAATATTTTAAAGCTGAATGTTCATAGGGGAGAATTTATTACAGAAGTTTTTACTTACCCGGTTTGCGTTTTACTTTCGCCGAGGAACTTTTAGTATTTTTTTTACGTTTTGAACATTTAAAACATCGTTAAATGCAAAAAATTAAATCCGCGAAACAAAAATCTATTTGTCGGTCTGTTCGGAAAACATTATGACTCGAGCTTTTAATTTAAAACATAGGTTTTTATTTATTAGGGAGCACCAGAAAAAATAGTTGCTTATCGACTTTGAGCTAATCCAACAAACTAATAACTCTTCTTTCTAGAATACGCATACCGTTAAAATAAAGTATCGCCAACATCTCGGTTTGTTTGTAAACAAATAGTAGGTATATTCAGGCCTGAACAATAACAGTTACCAGTAGCTGGTATTGTTGTCTCTGTTAGAACAAAGATGTGCGAGTAAAACAGACGAATGTTTATGTTGCCAACGTTTTTGTCAGTTTTAATGAATGAAATGCCTTACACGGAAAGAAATTAGTGGGCTCTGCGCTATACATTATAAGATATTTGGTAACAGTGGCAAATTATAGTGATTTAAGCTATAGATTATAAGGGACACAATAACTAATAATGTTAAAAATAAATTGGAAACGATTATATATATTACAGACACGATTATATTTATTACAGGCACTATTATAAATTTACAGAAATTTTATTATATTATAAAAATTATTAGCACGGACAATAATTAAATCTATTTAAGCTATAAATGCCATACTATTTGTTATATTTTATTATTCACTAAACAATTAAAGTATTTCATATAAATTTTTACACTGACTGCCATAATTGTAAGAGAAAGCCTTGTATTTATATAATAAGCGATTATAATTTGCTTGGTATGTGTGTTATAGCGCTCCTAGCTATAATTTTTTTTTCCGTGTATCTAGAGAGAAGAGTTATTAGTTCGTTGAGCTAAACACTTTACATATGAAACATAATTATATAAGTCATTGTTCAATAAATAATGAACATTGATCATAGTTTTCGTATGGGATTGCTTTTGGTAAAAATCGGGGTGGGGATTTTTTTTTATTTAAAAATTATGTATGTATGTCTATTAAAAAAAAGGCAAAACTGTTTTTTTTTGTTATAAGGTAATGTATCCTTTTGTTGGCAGCTGTATTTTATATTTGTTTCTTTCAAGTACTACTGACGAAGTGTAGATGTGCAACAGCAATCCCAAAATTTTTAGACTGATAATTTAAAAAAAGTGATATTTTCCATTTAAGACTGAGAAACAGTTGTATATAAACGAAAATATTTAATAAATTTTATGTCCACGCGCACGTGTCATGTACTTTATATATATTTTTTTTTTTTAAGTATTTAAGACCAGTTTCCAACTGTGCTTAATATGACAGAGCTTCCCCTATTCATACAATATACTTAAAAGCCTCATCCTTTAGCTTATCAAAACTTTTTCGTTGCTTTATTATTGAAGAAGCTATTCGACTGCAAAATTTGTATAGGATGAAATCTTTCAGCATCGTGGGAAATCTAAATATTGATGAAATATGCTATTGTTTCTAGAATCTTTACTTATTGTAATTGGGTACGTGCATAAATAACATAAGATGTTATTTAAAGGATTTTTGACCCCTTCCCCCCAGCGTAGAATTTTGTAAAATCTGCATGTGCTTTTTACTAAAACTAAAATTTTTATATGCTCCTAAATAATAATAATTATAATCTTACGTAATTTGTGCATGAACCCATTATTATACTTATTTTTTTTTGAAAGTGTGCACTCAAACCACGTCATTTATACATGGATCTCGTAGCCGAGTTCTTAGGTTTTTTGTTAAAATGCCAGCAACTGAAAATATATAGATATTGTGTGACTAGAGTTAGGTACTTTTCTTTAGCTCTATCATTTTCTAGGTCTCGCATTTCCCTTTTTACTATACCTACTTAATATCAAAATCATTATTACATTTACATTATTTGCTGTATTGTTATTTTATTTCTAGTTCCTCTTACAAAGATAAAATAGGAGTTTCTAAAGAAACAACAAAAAAGTTGTTCGGACTCATTTTCAGTTTCGTTCAAAATGATCAAAATTTGCGATACGTAATACTTACATACATACACAAATATCCACAAATCGCTTTTAAGGGAGCTAGAGTCCCTTAAAATATGTTACTGTAAGAGGCCCTAGTACTGATTTTCGAACCTAGATGTATACGAGCTCTTTTTCGCAGTTTTTAATGTAGAATTACCCTGCAGTATTGAAATTTTTATTGGTACATGTTTTGCTGCTCATAACGTGACATTGCCTCTTTAATTGCAATTTTCTCGAAAACGGTTGGCCCTACAGTGTTAAATAAGGTGTACATTCTTTATTTATTTTTAATTAAAGACTATTATATTGAGAAAATTTCAAAAAAATTACGGATAAAAAAGTTTGGGGCAAAAAGTTACATCGCCCCCCCCCCCCCATTTCGCACGTCCCTGGTTAAAACTACTAAATAAAAATTACATGAAATGATAGCCTTTATCAGTGCTAAGGCATGTGCGAAAATTCGTTAATATGGTTTATAGGATTCCATAAATATTAAATAAAAACGACTTTTTAGATGTACCCTTAGGAGGGTCTTAGCTCCCTTAGGGCTCATTTCCGGACCAACTTTTGTAGGAACTTTTTCATATTTTTTAACGTAGAATCACCGCTTAAATTTCTCGAACTCATTTCTGAATAACCCTGTATATATAAACATTAAAATAATCTAAGGTTTTATTTCAAATACGGCAAAACTGATTTTCTAAGTACCTGTATTGGCTTTAAATTAGCCCAAACATATGAAAGTTACTATACATGTCATGATTGACTACAGTTTTTTGGCATAACAATTATTATAATCAATATTGTTATAATTAAGGCGCTATAGAGACCTATAGTTATGACATTACATATAAACTATACAGCAGCTTTCATATGTTTTGCCTCATTTAAAGTCAATGCAGTTACTTAGAAAATTAGTGTTTTTTTATTAAGTCAAAGATCCCTGTTCATTAGTAAAAGTGTTAAGTTTAAGACGATGCTGCAAAAAAAGCCATTTAACGTTTTTGCAGTTTTTACACAAAATGCATAAAATACACCACATAATCATAATAAGAAAAAACATCGGAGTTGCCAGACCTTTCAGGTGAAAATTTTTAAAACTAGCAGCCGTGTGCCAATATAATCAATTTCGAGGAAGCGTTTCGGAAAAGGTTATTAATAATAACGTTTTGAAACAAACAAATTAAGTATATTAAATGTTTATATCGTTAGCAGCGTTCTCTCTCTCTCTCTATTTATTTGGTATTTTTCTTACGAATAATTAACCAGGGTTTCTCTGTATAATCATGAGGTTTCCAGTGCGCAAGTACTAATCGGATATGTATCCTGACTTGCGCACTATCACTGATAAATTACTACTGTAGTAATTTTCACGCTAATATAAAAAGTTATCATTAAAAACACACAAAAAAATATCTTCAAACGTCCATTATTATTAACTTAAAATTAAATATATGGTTCACTTTAACTTGTACATAATACATTAATATAAAATTACTCTAGGCACATCATAGAAGATGGAAAAACAAAAATACACACGGCACATCATAAAAGATGGCAAATTGTGTGCACTGGAATGTGCCAAGAAGGCTACACCCGTCCCATTCAAAGGCCACGCTGTAACTGGTTAGCAGCGTTAAAAACTGAATTTGTTGGCACTAAATCGGAAAAAATAATGTATAACACTCGGTAAATGTCGTTGTAATCATCCTGCTCGCGTATCCCGTATTGCGGGCCTCACATTGCCTGACATTGTCCTATCTAGCTAAGTAAAAAAAATACAGAGTTAAGCGCAAATATGGTAAATATGACCAGTCTAATCTATTTAAAATGCAAAATGCTGAATATAAAAATTAATGAATGGTAGAGAAATTAAGCAATTTGCAAAACATTTAAATATGAATATTTTATTTTAAATGTTTTGGTAAAATAATTGTAAATGAAGTTCTTCACTGTAAGAAGAAGTTCTTCAATGTACTTATTTTAAAGTTTGCAGTAAAGTTTAAATAAAACCTCTTTTAATTCTAATTTAAAATCCAAAGTTTTGAATAGGTACCGTTTTATTTCGGTTTTATTCCTACTTTGCATACACATCAATAGTCCAGTCAAATAATAAATGTAAATTGCAATAAATGTACACAGGCTGATATTTTAAAGGGTAGTGGTGGATGGTAACAGAACACTTCTGTTAGTTTTTCACCGGGTGATTTGCTTAAGAGGTGTCGGCTATCTTGAATTTTAGGGGTGAGTTGCTTAATATGCATCTTACGATAAAATATATTAACAAAATGACCAAACCAAAATTATTGGAAATTTTCTCCTTAACAAAACTGGTTATTTGAATTTTCATCGTAAGATGTATATTTAGCGAGATAACCGCACTCACCCCTAAAATTGAAGATAGCGGACACCCCTTACGCAAATCATCCGGTGAAAAACTAGCAGGAGTTTTCTGTTTCTATACACTACTACCCTTTAAAGTAACAGCCCGTGTACATTTACCGCAATTTAACATATGAATTTTTCGTTATTTGACTGGGCTACAAGTAAAAAAGTGATTCAATTAAATGAAGAGTTTTGTGTAAAAACACGAATATTTTAATGAAAACGGTTAGTGAGCCCGCAAAAAGTATGAAAATGAGTTAAACTCGTAGTATATTTTGTAAAATATTTTTTTTTCACTACTAGCTTTAGAACATACCATTATTTATCATGTTTTTAGACTGTGAAATCAATTTTCTTGACCTATAGCAATAATAATTTGTTCTCTTCTAGGATCCTGGTAGGAGTAAATTTTATAAACAACTGATTTCTGTCAGTTAGATGTTTCAGTTCTTTGTGCAATTTTTACTAATTAAACCCAAGAAAATAGCTTTAAATAACTTTTTATTTACTACGCAGCTAGGAATTTAATAAGCTCGGCTGTAAAAAAATGTCTTCTCTACCTTGGTTTTTGCTAGAAAATCAAAGTTTGCCTTCTAACTTTTGCCTTCCCATTTTGGACTTTTTCAAAATTTCGGGAAAGCCTTGTATTCGTGCAAAATTTTCGATTTTTTGCGTATTTTTGCGTTTTATGAAGTTTTATGTCGATATAATTCAGTTTTGAGTAAAAAAAATTGTCAGTCAGGCGATCGGTCTGTCCAGGAAATCTTGTGTACACGATAACTTAAGAATGCTTTAATCTATAGACTTGAAATTTGGCTTTAGGGTGTGTTTGAAATTTGAAAATTGCTATATAGGGGTTTTTGAGGTTGCTGAAATTGAATCTGATAATAAAACTTTTCTAACTCCACCCCTCGGGGGGGGGGGGGTAGTTTTCGTGAAAATTGCTATATTGAAATTTTTAAGGTTGCTGAAATTGAATCTGATAATGAAAAATCCATTTCACGTGCGGAAAGCTCTTTTACTGGGCAATGTATTTTTTATCGGGTTGTTCATAAATGAGCGAGCCCTTCTAGTTCTTTTTTTACGGGTCCTTTGCTAAAAAATTAATCCAAACCAGTTTTTTTTTCTGGGCTGGCCCTTCACTTTAAAATTAACTCTTCTTATGTCTTTTTTATACGGGCCCTTGGCTTTTAGGCATTTTTAAATTCAAAAGAGCCCCTTTAATTCATTTTTTGCGAACTCCTTGATAGAAAATAAAAACTGGCCCTTCTATTTTTTTATGTAGACATTTTACTATAAAATTTAATTATTCGCTTTTTGTGCGTTCTCGCTTTCAATAATTGTATAATTAATATACAATAATTGTATAATTAATGTATACAATATAACTGGGCCGCGTTATGCAGAAAGCTACCAACCCACATTGTGAGATAACAGTAGGTTACGGAACATTTTACAGAATATCTTTTACAGGAATTGAATTAAAGATTACATATTTTGTACATGTTCTGATACATGAACAAGTGCAAAAAATGTTTAATTTTAAGTGTTTTAGTCAAAAAGTTTAAAAGTTATTAGGGAAAAAATTCAACAATTTACTGTCATCTCACAATGTGGGTTGGTAGCTTTCTGCATAACTCGGCCCAATTGTATATAATTGTATACTTTAACTATAATTTCGCCGTTCTTTCACACGATTTTGGGGTATATTTTTTAGAGGGTATTTGGAAATTTTTTTTGGGCGTTGCTAGATGCAAGTCAATCCTATTGCCAATTTTTTTCTAGATCGGGCCCCAAACTCGGCCCCCAGCTACCAAAAGAGCATACCTGATCAGAAAAGCCCCAATTTCTACAACGCATTTGCGTGTGCAAAGTCACTTTTCCGCACTAATGCCGAATAGTTACTTTTCCGCACTTGTGCGGAAAAGATCCAAACCAAAGATCCAAAAAGTCCTACTTTTAAATAAAAAATTAAAAAATTGTCAAATAATAATACAGGGTTCCCACCAAAAATTGACATTCAAATTCCATGTATTTTCCAGGTTTTCCAGGTAAAAATTATTAAAATTCCAGGTATAGTAAAATAGTTTTAGTATATAATAATAATATTAAAGTAACAAAAAATTAAAAAAAAATCATTTCGGGTAATTGACTGTTATAAAATAAAATTTTTTTCGAAAAAAAATCTTCAAAAAATGAACAAAAAACAAGAAAAATTGATCCTTTAATTGATTTTTAGCAAAAGTGACAATTTCAATCTTCGGATCACAATGAAAAAAAAATTGGTTTGGACGTTTGGGGGTTTCTTTGGGGGTTTCTCTGGTATACTTTAAGGTTGAAAAAAAAAACAAAAATGTACTTCGTTTACTCGGCTGTGCCTCGTAAGAAAAAAGCACTCTCGTGTACTAAAAACTAGGTTCGAGTACTCGGTGCGTAATATACTATTTTATCATTGCTCTACGACCATTTTCGCCAAGTTACAGGCTATAAAAATTTAGGATGTTTTTTATATCCTTAAATTTTTGTGCTAAGGGTATTTAATTTTTCTTAAACTAAATTATATTTTTGTATATTAAATTCCAGGTGCTATTACAAAATTCCAGGTAAAAAAAATGTTTTTAAGAAAAAAATGTTAAATTCCAGGTATTCCAGGTGGGAATCTAAATTCCATGCGTTTTCCAGGTTTTCAAGGTTTTCCAGGATTGGTGGGAACCCTGTAATAGAACCATGATTGTCAGATATTAATGCATAAACCCTAATCAACGTTGGCCACGCATAAGCTTTTAGAATTCTTTCATAGCAATCAAAGTATAGAAACAAATGTCAAGGCCAGTCTGATTAGCGTCGTAAAAGTTTATTTTTTAAACGACTTCCAAAAAAGGAGGAGGTTATCAATTCGACGTGTGACTTTGTTTTTTTTTATGTTTGTTCCCGCATAACTTTGGAACGGATGAACGGAATTTGATGAAACCTTTTGCAACTTAAAGAGGGCATTCATGAGGTGGTCCCGTTTTAATTTTACGCTCGGATAATGCCGGGTAAGCCGGATAATTAAGATAAATCTAAATTCCATGCGTTTTCCAGGTTTTCAAGGTTTTCCAGGATTGGTGGGAACCCTGTAATAGAACCATGATTGTCAGATATTAATGCATAAACCCTAATCAACGTAGGCCACGCATAAGCTTTAAAAATTCTTTCATAGCAATCAAAGTATAGAAACAAATGTCAAGGCCAGTCTGATTAGCGTCGTAGAAGTTTATTTTTTAAACGACTTCCAAAAAAGGAGGAGGTTATCAATTCGACGTGTGACTTTGTTTTTTTTTATGTTTCTTCCCGCATAACTTTGGAACGGATGAACGGAATTTGATGAAACCTTTTGCAACTTAAAGAGGGCATTCATGAGGTGGTCCCGTTTTAATTTTACGCTCGGATAATGCCGGGTAAGCCGGATAATTAAGATAAATCTAATCGTTTTAACGCAATTTCACTTAAAACCGGCCTAATTTGGTTCTAAAACCATCCAAATTTTTAGAAAATGATCGGATAACTCGGATAAGCCGGATAACTTGATTAAGGGGTTGGACTTTTGGGCGCTGAAATAAAAATACAACTAAATTTATTTTTTAGAAATTTATCTTTAAGATGATGACGTCACAACGTACTAATAGTGCGTTGTGACGTTAGCAGGTTGCCGAGATGGAAGGACAACTATAATTTAGCTTAGATGACGTTATAAATCTACAAGTTCCGTGTCTTTAAAAAGTAAAAATAAAAACTTTTCGCAAAAAAATGAACCGACTTCTGTCTCTAAAAGGTAAAAAATAAGTCGGTTCATTTTTTTTGCGAAAAGTTTTTATTAAAGTTTAAATAAAAGTAGAAATGGATTCCTCCGATGGAGAGATACCAGAGTCTATTTTGGAAATTTGGATTTGTTGCCTGAAGAATCCAAAGTTAAGTATAAAAAAAGAATACCAGGTTCTTGTTTACAAGCTGGTGTCAAGAAAAAGGCGTCAAGAGTTTGAAAGAGGAAGTCTTTTTAGCATATTTTGCATATTTACTATAAATATTGTAAATACTAAATAATAATTTGTATTATTTAGTTTGTTAACATAAATATCTACCTCGTTATTAAAATATTTTCTTTATTTTCCTCACGCTTGTAGAAAAATGTTGTTCCTAACTCGTGCGGAAAGTCTGTTTTCCGCACTTGACTGCTTGACCGAACTCCCCTGTGCATCGTTCGGTCAACTGCAGTCGCGTGCGGAAAAGTACCACTTTCCGCACTTTTTAGGAAAATAACCATATGAGGCGTATAGTGCAAGAGTCCATATGTGTTTTTTTGGGATTTGCGTTTTTTTATAAATGTAATAAGGACATCTAAATCTTTCATTACATACCACCCTCATAACAGAGGGTTTTCTTTTTGGCACGATACAAGCATTTAAAGCACTATTGCATTATTAAAATTATCGATTTTGTTAGTGCAAGAGTGGCCCACAGGTATAGGCTACCAGTCAAACATATCTTGACAGTCATAAAAACGTCCAAACGCAGCGAAACGTTTTAAACAAATTCAATTCAATTTTTTTCTTTAAGAAAGTAAAGAAAGTAAAATAAATTTGTTTGTTGTACATTACCTTAATGTTGGTCGAGTCTAAAAACCCTAACAGAAAATTTTTAAATAAAATACTATACTCCTCATATTATTGTCGCACTGTAAACATTACAGAGATGCTCTTCCTATGTTAATAGTTTTAATTAATCCTGCTACTTTTAATGATCCCCAATTTAAACGAAAATAACAGGAAAACAGGAAGCTGTCAAATTAAGTATTCAAAGTCACGTAACTCTATTTATGGGGTAATTTAACTTTTGCAACGCCCGGAGAAAATTATTATTAATACTTATCTTTCAGTTTAGATTATGGAAATTTGATTTTGACTTACATATTTACACACAAAAAAAGAATATTTTAATATAAACAAATATTACTAAAACCAAGTGAATCTTACATTTAAAAAATCCCTTTTAAAGTTACTATGGTCATTTAGAAATGGTGCATTGTTAGGAGACCGTCACTTTCTTGGGATTTATTCTTGGAACTTTGTGAATTTATAGAAAGTTTTTATTATTAGTTTTTATGTATGGTTATCCTGCATCATTAAAATGTTAATTTATAAAATTTTAGTGCTTTTATTCTTTCAAGAACCAACAATACTCGAAATGTGAAATTTTACCTTTAAATTATCTTTTCTCGAAAACAGTTAATCCTACGGTATTACAACAAGAGACCCTTTTATGCATTTTTGCCTGAGGAATCCTATTCAATAAAAGTGTTATGATCCGTATATTTTATATGGTGTTAAAATTTTATTTTAATATACATAGCCTATAAGATCTGGTTCTTAAAAGCAAGCAGTAACGTCAGATATTTTCGGGTTTTGTTCGGACCCCTCTAAGTTAAAAAAAAAACTATTCAACAATGATCAACTCTAAAATTTGGAGCTCTATTTATTCTCTTGATAAACCCATTAATTAAAATGAGGCATATACAAAGAAAAATAAGCAGAAAAAAGTTTGGGACCCCGTTTCCCACGCCTCTGGTTAAAATAACTCCATAAAAATGACATAGAATGATAGGCCTTATTCGGGGTCAATCACAAGCGTACATGAATTAATTAAAAAAAGGATTTTTTAGCCCCATTTGAAGAGGCGCACAGTGGGGTATTTGACCCATAAAGTTGGACAACAATATTTTAATGATTTTTCGTGCTCTGTATGTTATGAAACTATGGTCTTAGAATCATAATGTTCTATGTCCATTTTTTTTTAGTATTATAATATTTAATTTTTTTATAAATTATAGAGTTGTTTTATTAAAAGTAATGGTTAAAAGTAATTTTATTATTAACTTCAAATATGTATTTAATCCTTTTTTACAATATTTTTTCAAAAAACAGGCTAAGATGAAAAAAAAATTGATAGAGTTCTAGTTGAAAAGAAAATAAAAAGTAATAAAATCCTAAAACAAAAATATTTACTAAATAAATAACTATATACCTAAATGCACACCATTTTTTAAGAAACTTATGCAAAAAGTAAACTGCGCAGATAGGCATTCTTATTTTTCCGCAGTTTCCCGCCCAGACGGGTTGGATTTTTATATTTTAGAATCAGTTGCAACAGCCTCGGAAACCCCAATATAACAATGTTCACGAAAATATTGTAAACATTTGTATTTTTTCTTCATTTGGATCTTGTCCCATTTCAATGTTAACCAAAAACTATCATAACTGAGAACTTTTGGTAACAAACCTATGTGAAATTTTTTAAGGCTCTAGCTCAAAGCGTTCTTGAGTTATGGTGCTTACACTTGTAAGTTATAAGGCTTCCCGGGTACTCTGACCAACGAACCAACCGGAAAAAAAAAGTAGACGGACTTTCTTTGCTAGAATTTTTTTTTTTCGACACAAAACGTCATAAAACGCAAAAATAAGAAACAAAAAATGGAAAGTTTTTGCTTTCC
Organism: Brachypterus glaber; assembly: GCA_958510825.1. Lineage (NCBI taxonomy): Eukaryota > Metazoa > Arthropoda > Insecta > Coleoptera > Kateretidae > Brachypterus > Brachypterus glaber. The sequence continues at coordinate 19,363,778 of OY294045.1, forward strand.
CAATTTTTTAAAATTTAAAAATGGAAAAGTATTTAGTATCGATTAATTAGAATCTTAAATAAAAAAAGCAAGTTTATTATAGATTTTAATAAAAGATTAGTACAATTCAAATAAATCTCTGAAGAGTTAAATTCACTTTTTGAGAAAACACGCAAAAACTAGCAAAATATAATTTTTAATTTTGAAAGTAGAAACCCTAAGGAATATTAAACACATATTCTCAGGCGAGACCTTTTGGGCCTTGTTAATTGAAAACCTACAAGCAGTTTTTAATTTAGCAAAATATTATCTGCATACACTTAGTCCAATAAAAAAATACACTGCCCAGTAAAAGAGCTTTTCCATTTTTCACCTCCACCCGTAAAATGGATTTTTTATTATCAGATTCACTTTCAACAACCTCAAAAACCCCAATATAACAATTTTCACGAAAACTACCCCCCACTCCTCAGGTGGTGGATTTAGAAAAATTTTATAATCAGATTCAGTTTCAGCAACCTCAAAAACTCCAATACATCAGTTTTCACGAAAACTACCCCCACCCCTCAGGGGGTGAAATAAAAAAAAAAGGATTATCAGATTCATATTTGTCGACCCCAAAAACCCCTATATACCAATTTTGAAGAAAATAATAATATTGAAAAATATTTACCCCCTCACCCCCTCGGGGGTGGAATTAGAAAAGTTTTTTATCAGATTCAATTTCAGCAACCTTGAAAACCCATATATAGCAATTTTCAAATTTTTCTAAAAAAATGTATTTTTCCCCATTTGCACCTCAATGTTTACCAAAAACAATCCAGAGCGAGAACATACCTGTATGCCAAATTTCAAGTCTCTAGCTTAAAACGTTCTTAAGTTATCGTGCCCACAAGATTTCCCGGACAGACCGATCGACCGATAATTTTTTTTTGCTCGAAATTGATTTATATCGACATAAAACGTCATAAAACGCAAAAATACACAAAAAAAAAATTGAAAATTTTTACACGAATACAAGGCTTTCCGAAATTCTGAAAATTTTCAAAATGGGAAAGCAATATACTACGACTTAAAAACAACAGAAAATTTTATGATCCAAACTGTCGTTTGGAGCACATACCTGTAGATATTGAATCCATTTAATAAAGTTTTATTAAATGCAAACACTTTAAATTACTGCCTTGCAAATTTGCACTTAAATTTTATTGTTTTCTTATTATTACATCAGACGTCAAAAATAGTAAAGTTCAGACTAATATATTTCTGCTTGTGCGAATCACAGAAAATTAATTTTAGCCAGGCAATAAGTATACTGAAAGAAATTACATTGAAAAGGTGTAAAAAAATACACTCTATAAATGTGTAAATTTTACACCTTTATATAAATGTACATCAACATTGATCTGACACTACACACGTGAGGTGATTTTGACCTAGAGTGTGTATTTTTACATCCATACCTTCTGCAACAATACACTCGGAGCTCAAGAAAAAAGTGTATTTTTATAAACATACCTTTAGCAACAACCGAAGTGTAAAAATCACACTTCTGATGTACAAGCCAGCCAATCGCGGGCGTTAAGCTAGTCACGTGACTCGAGAAGCCAGAAACCCTGCTTCATCGAGTCTGGTGGCTGTCGATCATTATAATTATTTACGTTTGTAAGTACGTATAATTTTGTGTGTGCTAGATTTTTCAAAGAAATAATTGGTTAAGTGTTGATTTAAAGTAAATATTTAAAAAGTGTGATTAATACAATATCCTTAAAACATACATTTTATAATATTTTACTTATTTAGGCGGTAACACTGGCCTGCAAATTTTGAGTTGTTAAGACTTATGTATGTTTTCTGTTTCTATTTTATATTGGTACTTTTTGTAGCGCTGATTACGAATATACGTTTTATTTTTCTGTTGCGTAGTTTTTCCATAAAACACTATTCATAAATAGAAAAATTACAAAATGGTTGTTCTATTTTTACGCGTTGGTGTTAACTTTACGCACTGGATGTAAAAATATAATACACACCGCATTTATATTAACGCTTCGAGTGTAAATTTACATCAGCAGCAGCTGCAAGTAAATTACCCATGCTCGTAGATGTAAAAATTTATCTCAGTGTAGTGGGATATAAACTTGTCAATAAAAGAAATAAAACGCCTGTTATTTCATTCTCGTTTTTATGATTTAACCTTTACCTGGCACAGGGGGTACGTACGAACCCCACGCTGTTTCTCGTCGATTTTCGATATCTAAATCTTTGAAATCTAAACTCGTAACGACATCTATCGGTAGTCAAGGGGTACACTTTTATACCTATGCCACTAGGATAGCGCTGCGACGGTTCAGTTTGTCTGTGGAAGACCCATGAAAACTAATATTTTTCCTTTATAGTGATATAATAGAAGAAGACACACCTAAAATTTTAGCCCTTTTTATCAAAAAACAAAAAAGTTATGAATTTTTTTGTAAAAAACGTTTTTTTTTTTTCAAGTTTTTCAAGTTTCCGAATTTTTTTCTGAACGCTGATCTTGATTTTTCTAAACTCTGACTATTCCATCCTTTAAAGGGGTATCTGAAGATGATCTCTGATATTTTCTAAAAAAAATAATCAATATTTCAAGTTTTACAAGGATATTTGTCACTGGGGTTCGTACGAACCCCACAGTGCCAGGTATGTTACTCAGGGGAGGTGTGCCAGGTAAAGGTTAGGTGATTTTTTTCCAACTATTGAAGCCAAATATCCCTTGTGGGGCGTAGCTCCATTTTTGGACAAGTGTTTATCAAAATTTTCTTTTACATTTTTGATGTTGGGAAGGAATGATTATTTAAGAATAACACTCGGAATAACATAATATTTCTCAGTAAATATGTTACTTAATTTAAATATCATTTTTCTGCGTGGAATTTGCTTTGATTACATGCACATGTCTGTTATTAAAGTATCAGAATTACTACAAAGTTTTGCCATAATAAGGTATACAGTATCAAAAGTAATTCTTATTCAAGTTATTATTATACACTTCTACAAATTATAATGACTATTTCACAAACAATATATATAGGCTAATCAAAATCTTGCTAGTTTCTTGACCAATCAAATCAAAATGAATCTGATAATTTTCGCACTAAAATACCACACTACCACACTAACCTCCTTTTTTTCTGTATTCGCTCTCATTTATCATTTTTTCCTTTTTTACCCTTCCCCCACATCCACCCTCTCCAGATCATAAAAACCTCTAGATGAATATAAGAAACGAAAATTCTCCACCTCCCTAGAAGAGGGGGGGGGGGTAGAAAGGCTTAGGGGAATATGTATTTCTCTCTCTTTTAAACTCATCAATTAAACAGAGAAAGAGTAATATACTGGTTAACCGGTGTTACCACAAAAAATTGACTTATGTGAAAAGTAATTTTTATTTTGACATGACATGACACTTGACTTAAACTTTTTAGGGCGTTCGGGTAGGACAATCTTTTTACTCTTTTTACTCCATTGCTAACTTTAGGGCAACTGTCGTTGTCATTGCATTTGATGAAAATTGACACGAAGGTAGCAATGGGTCAAAAGAGTTAAAAGATCGTCCTACCCGAACGCCCTATTTGTAAGGTGCAATGTTACCAAATCCTGTATTAACATATGTCAAAATCAGTAATTAAATTAATTAAATAGAATCTATAATTTATTTAATTAATTAATTAAAGTATATTCCAGGCTATAAAAAGGGCTGAAATTTTTTATGCATCTATAAGTATGTAAAATATTAACGTTGCACGCGATTTAGGCCAAAATACGATAACCTGCTTTCCTAATGTTATCATTAAACACAAATTTTGTAGATACTCTGAAAGTCACATACAAAATTGCTTCGAATCGCAAAATCTTGTTAGCAATGTAATTTTGAATATTTCAAACTAATAAGTCGTAGATTATGGGGAATGTCCATAGTTACGCAGTTTATTTTTACAGTTAGCTGCTTGGTTTAAAGATAGAAACCAAATCTACTTACCTACAAGTAATGGTACAGTATATATATTTTTTTAAGACATGCCCGATTTATTTGGGCGGATTTCGAATATGTATTTCAAACGTGCCTATATTTTTTTCTTCGACTACACATTTCTTATAGTATATTAAAGTACTAGTTTTATAACATACGTTTTTAGCGCACGAGTACAAGTGCTTTATACAATATTTTTTATTTTGCTCTAAAATTTTAAAAAACTTACATTTAAATTGATGACTGATTTAGGGATTTTTGTTTCGAATTGGCATTACAGTTTTCGACATGTTTAAAATTCTAAGAATGAATATTATCTTGATATATTTTATAGTTATTTCTTCTGTTTTCCACTGCAAGTAACCAAGCCACAATTTTAACACGGTAAACACAAAATTTTGTAGAAAATTAAACTTCAAACCGACGTTCACAATTGCACGGCAAACGTCAAGAGATAGACTTTTGTCTGTTGCCAACCCAAAAGAAAAAAAAGTAGAGACCTCTTATGGGCCTATAAGAACAGCAAAATGCCTGTGATTATGAGCTTATAATAGTTGCAAAATAGAAAAATTATTTTTCCTACGACCTAGTTAGTAGTTAGTGCGTATTTCCCATCTGTTGCCTATAACAACTAATGGGAAATGACGATCTGCTGATTTTACATACCTGCTATCAGACAATTAGTAAAAGTCAAACACATAACCTCCAACTGACAAACGAAGATAATTTTTGCGTTTTTTTGATGTTTAGGTGTTAGGTCGTAGGTAAAATAGTATACGCACGCAATTTGTTTTTCCTTTCACACAAAAGGAAAATAAAAAAATTGTTGATTTTTTTTTAAGCTTTTTTTTATTTTTTTTTTTAATAATTGGAAAAATGTAATATAGCCACTTACTGCGAATAGTATATAATGGAATGCGTAGCATTACATATGTTCACGGCTTGTTTTAGTCTTCACAGCTCGTTTAGCATTTATTTTTTTTAATAAAAAACGAAGCGCTCGGTAGATTTTTTTAATTTTCGCTGAAAATCATATAAATGGACGGTACTATCGAATGGTAAAGGAATTCCAGGGTTTCGAAAAAAACAAAAACTAACCCCAAAAAAGCACGGTGACTTATATCCCATTAAAAATTTTAAAGTTACCTCCTTCCCCGCTTAAGGGGGTGGGTGAAAAACAAAAAGGCTTCAATAAAAAAGGGTCACCTTTGATATTGAAGCTTATTACCAAATTTCAAAAACATATCTGTACGGGTTCTGAGATATCGACTTGTAACACTTTAAATGGCGTGTTTTTTATTCTAGTTTTTAACAGCCTAATTTGACAGTTAAAAAAAAATTTTTGGTCAATTATATCTTTTTATGCTGAATTCGAATCTGAAAAAAAACACCCTCATTCTATTTAAAATTTTAAAACATTTAGAAAACATTTTCCACATAGGACAATCATCTTAGACTAATTTTTAGGATTTGTGTTTGAGATAGGATATTTCTTTTTACTATGCACATGGGGCTAGTGTAAAGCAATACAATGGTGTGCATATCTCAAAAAGTAAATTTTTGCAGATAGGACAACTTGTCTTAGCAGGGCAGTTTAGTAAAAAACACTCGCTAGTTTTGACAACTAAAGAACACCCTACCAACGGAGTTATTAAGGTGATAAAATCTTTTGTTTTTTATTGTCTCTGTGATAAAACTAGTAACTATGCAAATTCATAATTTATATTGGTTGATTATAGTATGAATTAAATTCTCAATTTCATAGTTAGCTTTTCTCGAGGCTTTTCTTCAGCAAAGGGAGAGTTTCCGTGGAAACACCCAGTTGTAAAATTAAAGTGAATAGAATTCACTGTTCATAGCACACGACAGTATAATTCAGGAATTTATAGGAATTTAATTGCTGTTAGCCAAGTTGTGGCGCGAACTTCCGATATTAAAACATCGGCCGAATGGAACCATAAATTTCAACTTCCTGCTGTTTGTGCTTCCAGAGGTGAATGATATATTAGCGTAATATGTATAAATTTGTATGAATCTTTACATATAAATCTAAATTTCCAATATACACATATTGTCATTTAACTATAAATAATGAATATTATTCAACTTTGTTTTGAAAAACGTACAGTATAAATACAGGGTGGCCTTTAAGTCGCTTTACAATTTAAATACTGAATAACTTTTTTGTTTGTCAATTTTTTTTTAATTTTTTTACAATACAGAGTGCGGGAAATTATTTTTTTTAGCTATGTATGTATGAAAAATCATGTATTTTAAATGACGTCCATTTTCCGCTTTGCAAGCACGGGCTCTTTTCACGAAGGCTCTTAACATGTAGGGTCGTGCATCAACGTAAATTGCACCTGCTCAAGGTCACGGATTGAGGCGGTGTAATATTCCAAATGGTAATAGGACCATACTTCTGCTAGGAAAATGGCAATACAGTTACGGTGACGGTGACCGATATCGTGCAATGCTGGAAAATTTTGTGCACCCTGCTAAGGAGGACATGTCAGAGACATGTTGGTAGCAAGATGGGACAACTACCCATACAGCCAGACTCTGGCCAGACTCCTCCCGCCAGAGCCACAATGCAGCTTTTAAGACAGATTTTCGAAGAGCGAATAATTTCGCGAAATTCAGATTTTCATTGTCCTTCACGATCGCCCGATTTGACGGCACCGAACTTTTTTCTTTGGGGCTACCTGAAGGATCGGGTGTATGGCAACAAGCCCAGGAATATCCAAAAGCTTAAGCCAGACATATTAAGAGCCGTTATGGAAAATGTTGTGAAAAGAGCCCGTGCTTACAAAGTGGAAAATGGACGTTATTTAAAAGACATATTTTTCATACATAGTTAAAAAAAATCCATTTTCTGTACTCTTTATTGTAAAAAAGTGTTCTGTGTATTAAACATAGACAAAAATAGCCCGTTTTTGGCATTATGGATGGAACACAAGATTTATATATTTTTTGAAAGAGTTGTGATAGACAAACTCAACGGTTCCAAATTTAACATCTAAGTCAGAAGGGAACCAGTTTAAAAATGGTGCTGAAAATGGATTCTTCTATAAGATTTTTTTTTCTTTCTTTTTATAATATCTTATACTTATCTTATACTACTTTTTGACGCTCAAAATATATTTTTCATCAAATTTTTTCTTCTGAATCCAAATCTGGTGTCAGAGTTTTTAATTATTGTATAGTTTTGGTGCAAAATTCAGCTACCCAATCTTTCTGCGTTTATTCTTTCCAGGTATTATATTTTATATATTTTACTAAAATTGAAATATAATTTAATTAAAATTTCTCTCCTGAGTCCAAATATGATTTTGAAACTACTACATACTCTACGGATTTGGTTTAAAAAGAGACTAAATACATTTTCTTTGCTGTTCCGTCTTACATTAAATGTAGAGCGGGCTGCAAACCGGGTAAAATCCATATACACCGAATTGGAGTAAATCGTGAAAATGTTGTCACGTTAGGTCCCTTTAAAATTTTATGGCAACGATAACATCTTAGTAATGCCATTTTTAAGAAGTAGTAATAACCAAATTTTGGTGAATTTACTGTAAGCCATTTAGCCAAAAAACTATTTTGGATTTAACCCGTTATGATTGATCTAAATTTATCACCATTTTAAAATGTGAACAGGGGGGCATGGGGCGACATTTTTTTAAGTATACAGGGTGATCGTGTGATACATTATTTTACAGCTTAGGGGTCGTCCATAAAATACGTCACGCAAATTGACCAAAATTCATACACTTCATTACACTACGATATTTCAAGAAATCTTTTACATCGAGACTTGAAATTTGAAAGAAATTTTGTTTACTACTTAGCAAATCTTTGTTTCAAATTTCAAGTCACTGGATCAAAGCGTTTTTGAAATATCGTAGTGTAAACTTGTTTTACAAGCGAATTGCATATTTTTCTCTTCTATACTCCGTTATTAAAGGATGTAGATATTTCATCCCCCCCCAATAGGGGGGTGTTAGGGGGTAGCCAAAATATAAAATCTCTACAGCCTTTAATAACGTGAGAAACGAGGTATAGAAGAGAAAAAGATGCAAGTCGCTTGTAAAACGTTTACACTACGATATTTCAAAAACGCTTCGATCCAGTGACTTGAAATTTGGAACAAAGATTTTCCCATCCCTCCTTATCCCCCGCCCTCAACATTAATTCATGACAGGTGCAACTCCAGCATCAGTGAACAAACACTCCCTCCCCCAATTATCCATTCAAACTAATTCTATTTTAGATAAATGAGCCATAGGCACTGCGCCTGTCTCTTAAAGATCCAAACAAACTACTGATGAAGATGATAACGCGAGAAACGGGGTATAAAGTGTATGAATTTTGGTCAATTTGAGTGACGTATTTTATGGACGACTCCTTATAAAATCCTCTATTGTAGGTAAATCTTTTATTTTTTAATTTTGGAATTTTTCATTTTTTTTTGTTGCTAAAAATGCGAATTTTTAAGTTTTCTTTTGTAAAGTTTTATATATATCAATAAAAATTAGTTTAAAAGTATCTAGTTTAATACGGAACAACATGAAGAGATATATTAATAGAAAACTGCAGTGGTAGGTGATGAGAATTTAACAGGATTTAACACGCTTTGCTTGATTTGGCAGATTTCAGGGCCCTATTTATATAGGATTTTACAAAGTTGGCTGGATTCTGAGTTCACCCATGGATGTAACTCATACAAAAAAATCTAAAAATCGTCATAAAAGAAAAATGTGTTTAAAGTGGATTTAACACGATTTGCATATCCACTCTACAAATATTTTTCGTTTATTTTGATATAATTCAACTTCTTACTGCATATTTTTTCTCCTGAAACGAAATACTGAACCTAAAATAGTAGTTTTTTTTTATAGAATTTAGTATAAAAATTATAAAAATTGGTTATATGAATTTTTAAATAAGAAAAATCAAAAAATTCTATAAACTATTTTTGCGCAAAATTCTCTTAGGACTGATTAATTTTATTATCATTATTTGGGTACAGGAAAAAATATATTTCAAAAAAGTTAATTTACAAAAAAAATCCAGTTAACCCTTTTTTGCGCCAAATAATTTTTATGTCTAGTGGTCCCAAGACAATATTTGAATTCAGGGAAGAATTTTTGTCATGATATATGCTTATTTTACTAAAATACATGAAATATAAAATCTGAAAAGAGTAGGGGTGACCGGGGCTAGTTGTCGCAGGGGTAAGTTGTCGAAGTGCTTATATCTTAAAAAGTAAAATATTTTTCTGAGCCAAACCAAGATTAACCGCTGCGTTACAACAGTGCCATTTATCATTTGTAAGCATTAAGATAAGACAATTTTATGTATAATAATAGTTTAAGGTGTATATTATTTGTTGATATTGTCATTTAGGAGTGTTTATTCGTTAATTAGAAAGTACTTGATACATAACGTAAAATTGACCACTGGGGCTAGTTGTCGCATTTGGTTTGGGGCTAGTTGTCTGGAGATATGTTCATGGTATAACATTTCCTTTTTGGCATTTTTTTATTCAAAACTGTCTAAAAAAGTGAAACTTTGTCGAATAGCAAATAAATTCGTTTATTAAATTATATTAAATAAAAAAAAAATTAAAAAAATATTATTTAATTATAAAGTTGGAAATTTTGGCACAAAAGTAAAAAGTTAGATAACAATCAGCTTGTGGAGAGGCACATGTCTTATTAGTTATTTATAATTTTTATAAATGCCTTTATATTTCTTCAAAAAAATATACTCGAAGTGCCGCGACAACGTGCCCCGTCGCAATTTTCAAGACTTCACAAAAAAAAATAACTCTAATACCCTATAAATTTTTCCATGTTTTTTCTTTAAATAATGTTACTGAAACATGCAGCTAAAATTACCATTAGGTCAATAAAAAAAAATACAAAAATAAAGGAAAAAACTGATTTTGAATGAAAAGTGCGACAATTAGCCCCGGTCACCCCTAAAGACAGAAAATACGAGTAGCTGTTTTTTGTACCAAAAATGCATATTAATCTGTAATTTTGACGCAAGATTCGTATTAAGAAGAAAAATTTAGATAGAAAAACACTTTTTAATCTCAAAAAAGTAGCAAGTAAAGCATATTGTAAAAGGTAAGCAAAAAAAATCTTAGAAAAAGAACCCATTTTCAGCACCAAATTAAAAACGGTTCCCTTCTGATTTTTAGGTTAAATTTGTTACCGTTGAGTTCGCCTATCAATACTCTTTCAAAAAATATAAAAATCTTTCGTTTATTATGCTCCATATTATAACTTTTAAAAACTTTTTAAGGTAAACCTTCCTATATGAAAAAAAAATTCTAATAAAGCGTATAGTGAAAGATCAAATGATGATGATGATTTTTTTATCCTTGCGTTTGTCCTTTTAGATCTCTCCAGGTAAAGATATATTAGCTTAATATGTATTTTGCACACTCAGACAATGTTATTATTACTGAATGTTATTTGTAAATACATATTTTGCTTTCCCATTTTGAAAATTTTCAAAATTTCGGAAAGATTTGTATTTCTTTTTTTGATATTTTTGGATGTAGAATCACCTCTTAAATTTTGGCATGCCAGTTATTGATCACCCTGTATACTTTGCGTTTGTGCTTCCATAGGGGAGTGATATATTAGCGTATGTATATTTATAAATTTATATAAATCTTTGTATATAAATCTATATTTTCTATTTACATATATTGTCATTTAACTATAAATATTCAATTTAGATCAGAATAACAGACAGTTTAAATAATATTTATATTGGTTAAAAAAAATATTGAGTGTTTTTGATTAAGTATATAAATATATTGACACAATACCTTTAAGATACAGGGTGTTCCAGAACTCGCGTACCGAAATTTAAGAGGTGATTCTACATCCAAAAATATGAAAAAAAGTTTCTATAAAGGTTGGTCCGGAAATGAGCCCTAAGGGATCTAGGGCCCTTTAAAATTGTAATAAAAATAAGGTTTTTAATTAATAACTCGGGTACCGTTTAAGCTAGAGCGGCGAGCTTTTGCATGTATACTAGTATTAAAAAGGGCAATAAGTTTATGTTAATTTATTTTTTTAATTTATCCAGAGGCGTGCCCAGACGGACAAAATATATGAGGCTTAAAACATTTTTGCCCCAAACTTTTCTATGTGTATGTTTTTTGGATTTGTTGTAAAAAATATAGATTTCTAGAGTAAAAATACATATAAAATATTGTATAGTGTAACACTGTAGGAGCAACCGTTATCAAAAAAAAATGCAATTAAGAGGAAGTAACATTTTGTGCCACCAAAAACGTTATTTTTTAAAAGGCTATTACTCCTTTAATATTAAATTTAGGTGTTTTGGTGTATAATACTTTTTTGCTCAGTTTTAAATGAAGAATCACCCTGCAGCATTAAAATTTTATTGGTGCTTTTTTTTTGTTCCCCATTCAAAACGTCATCTTCGAAGGGCCGTAGCTCCCTTAGGGCTCATTTCCGGACCAACCTTTATAGAAACTTTTTTTCATATTTTTGGATGTAGAATCACCTCTTAAATTTCGGTACGCGAGTTCTGGAACACCCTGTATGTATGCGGAAAGGGTCAGAAAATTTGGTCATGTTTTCAAAATATTTGCAATAACTTTTAAACACTAAACATTTAAATGTTAAATTTTACTTGTATGAAATTCACTATAAATATAAAGCTTTAGCCTAATGAACTTTATTTGATATTTGCGTTTGTGCTTCTATAGATGAACGATAGATTAGCGTGATATGTATTTTGTATGAACCTTTAGATTTAAATGTATATTTTCAATATAATGTTATTTAACTATAAGTATTTTAGTTATTGAGAAAAACGGAAAATTTAAATATATGAAAAAAGAATGGAATGGCTATAGACTTGGAGCACTTCAAAATTACTAGTATTGTTAGAGAGTCTAATATGGTACAAAATACCTTAAATAAGGTCCCGGAATGACTTTAAACGTAATAAATAAATAAATATATATGGGTTGATAAAATAAATGAAAAGGATCATGATCCTTGATCCTTGGTACTAGTAATTTATCGAGTCCTCGATTGAGTCTATATATAAATATATTGATATTTAAAATATGGATGGGTGACATTTGGTCATGTTTACATATTATTTGCAATAACTTAAACTTAAACTCTAAACTTTTAAACTTTAAATCCTACCTGCATAGAATTCCTTATAACATAGAGCTCTATGCTTATCTATATATGAAGCGTATCCAAATGACCTTTTTTTTATTATATTTGCGTTTGTGCTTTCAGAGGTGAATAATAGATTATCGTAATATGTATTTTGCATTAAACTTAACATATAAATCTATATTGCCAATATACACATATCGTTATTAAAATATAAATATTTGATTTATTTCAAAAAAACTAAAAGTTTAAATATACCTGGTGTTCCAACACTTTTTACCCAACGATTTTCACGAGAACATAAATAGATAATCAAATTCTGCGAAAACCATATTAAATAAGACAACTTTACTATCTTTTAGCGTATATTTGGTACTTTCAGCTCTTAAAATGTGGGCAATGGGGAATAGGGGGGCATTTTTTTAAATGGAATGGTCGTGTTATACATCATTTTAAAGCCTATTAAATTCTCCATTTAACTATATTTTTTTTATTTTTTTAAACATTTTTTTTGGGTTTAAAATAGGGTTGAAAATGGGTATTTTTGTCAAAATTACTCTAAAAAAATCAAAAAATTTTTTAAGTCATTAATTTCATGATGAAAAAACGTAAATTATACTTTTAAACTAACTTTAATTGACATAAATAAAAATTTATAAAGAAAAATAAAAAATTAATGAATCAGAACCTTAAAAAAATTGTTTAAAAAATTAAAAATTATACACTCCAATAGAGAATTTTATTTGCTTTAAAATGATGTATCACACGACCCCCCTTTCCATTAAAAAAAACTGCCCCATGCCCCCCTGCCACATTTTAAGAGCTGAAGGTATAAAATATACGCTTAAAGATATTATCTCTTTTAGTTTTCGAGAAAACCGCTGGGTAAATAGAGTTGGGACACCCGGTATTAATTGACAAAATAAATGCTAGGAAGAAACAAGCCGTGAATATATGTAATTATTATATCAAAAGTAATAAAAATTTTTAATTTTTTTAACTAACGCAAATCGTTTCACAGCGAAAGTAAAAGTAACTTTGAGAATGTCCGGCTGTCCATCCGTCCGTCCGTCCGTCCAATGTCACGTTTTTTGTGTGTTTTGTGCGTTAGTTAAAAAAAAACTGAAAAATTACATTTTTCGACGTTATACATGCCTCATATTACATATTCTTTAACTCCAGGATAAAGTATGACCTATTATTGTAAAATGCACAAAATTTTATGAATTTGTTCATATAAATCTATATTTATTTACACATGAAAATTAATTTTACTATAATAAATATTATATATATTCAATTTATTTTCAGTATAAATATTTGAAAATGGCGCACTACAATTTATTAAACATTTTAATAAATTTATAATCAAATAATTATTTATAACTTCAAGTTAAATAATAATTTAATTATAAATTTATTAAAATGTATATAGACTGCGCAAAATAAGTAATGGAGATTTCTCCATTTAGAATAGACAGGGACAAAAGTTCTACCCAAAAAGGATAGAAGTAATCACCAACATAAAGAAAAAAAAATCTCCTAGGTTTTATGTTGGCTGCACGGTCAGTAAAGCCATTTTTTTTTAGCCACTGTCATTATGTAAGCTGCGTTTGATATTGTTTGATTTCAGTTTTTTGTGTGTTTTACTAAATATTGAGTTTTTATTGACTATTATAGTACTTTTACGAGTTTTGATATTTAAATATTGTTTACCAAAGGTAAATTCTTTCTTTATACCTTAGATTTAAAGCCTAGGAAAAATTCGTTGAGACTTTGCAACCCTTGTAAAAACATCTTGATATTTTACTAGCTATAACAGAAATAACGCTCGTCATAAAATTAATTTCTTGAAATGTAGAAACTGGTAACGATATTAAAATATATAATAATAATATATAGTTAATAATAAATATGATAAACATTAAATAAATTCATATTTAACTTTTCATATTTGAGGTTATGTTTTGTAAATAAATAAACAGATTAAGAAACCAACCTAACAACAATTAATATGATTTATATTTCATTCTTTATTCATCAGTTTTATTTCTTAGCAAAAAATATTCATTTCTTTAGCTTTATTTACAAAAATCAACGGTAATTGTTGATAAAAATTGAAAAAAATGCATTATTTTTTTAATTTATTTAAGTTGGTAGTGGCGTGCCGTGCACACATGAGATAGAGATAGGGTAGACGTCTTCTGTTTCATAATTCTAGTTGTACAGAGCTCTATTAAACTTCAAAAAAGTTAAAAAAAGATATCGCCTTGTAAATTCCCAAACATCGTATCTGAAAAATGGGAACTTGCCAGAAACTAGAAATTATTCTTTTTTATGGAATTAGTAGGGTAGTAATTTAATAATTGACTAATTTATATGAATAAGAACTTATTCTTGTTTATATGTAATTAATAAAGTTCTAAATAAATACGATGTTTAGGCGATATATTATTATTTGTATAGTTTGACGCACGGATCTGTGGCTACAGGAAATATGTTCGGCATGTGTGTGCAAGTGGGATGCCTGTTGCAGGCACGCACGCCTTATAACGCTTTTGACGGAAAGAAGAGAGTGCGAATGATTCCTCTCCCTTTTGTCGGAGACTTTGTTTCATGCGGGGAACTATAGTCAAGAATATATAAGATATATGATACTTCAAATTCTAAAGTATACTAAGTTTATTTGTGTTTTTCCAAACACAAGTCAATATAAAATAAATTAAACATAAAATAGCAATAAACATTAAGTAACATTAATAAATGTAGACTGGCTGAAAGGTATTCATCCATCTTGAAAAAGGCACCAGCCAGAAGAAGTTTTTTTATAAGTTATAATTGAATGGAGCTCTCTACAACTAGAATTATGAAACAAAAGACGTCTACCCTATCTTTATCTCATTTGTGCTACACTTTCCAACCAACCAAATAAATACTGTATTTGTTTTTCATACAAAAAATACAGTATTTATTTGGTTGGCCGAAAAGTGTAGCACTGAGCGGCACGAACGAACATAGCTAATGTGAATCTGGAGAATAAGATAATTCTACTAAAATTTAGATGGCGCCAGTAATCTCTTTAATAAAAATAAATATTTACACTTTTCGCCCGGCCAAGTAAATATTGTATTTGTTCAACAAAGAACAAATACAGAATTTGTTTGGTTGGGTGGAAGTGGGAGTGTATGTATGTCTTCTATCCTTTTTGGGTAGAACTTTTGTCCCTGTCTAATCTAACGGGAGAAATCGCCATTGTATTGGAATATTTTCAAGATTTTATTTGCACTTCTTAATACAGGTTTGTTTTTAAATGTATAGTTTCAAATTTGGTACACTCGACTTATTTGATAAAGGTAATTTTTTTAAAAGTTTAGTCCCCCATAACTTTTTTGTTTTTGTGAACATATTTTTAAAGATGACAGTAATTATCCTTTAATTTAATTTAATTTTTCTGAAAAAATATCGTTGATCGCACTTTTTCCTCTATTTTTCCGATTTTATAAAAAGCCTCTTATAGCGTTTTTGTTTTTGTTTATTTTTTCTTCAGTGCTACTGATCTTTTAATTAATAGTTATTTAAGTATTAAAGGCAGTAAGTGCATTTTACCGGTTGAGAATTAATTTGGAGATTGAGACGAAGTCGAAATCTCCAATACTATCCGAAACCGGTAAAGCACTTAACGGCCGTGATACTTATTACGGTTTTTGCACGATCTAACAAAATAAACACCAATAAGATTTATAAAAGTGAAATTAAAACGTAAAATTTATTTTTTGCACGACCAAGACTAAAACCTAATTTTACGCTTTCATTTTCGGGACTAAACTTACCGTTTTTCTCCCTAGGGAATAAAAATCACGGCAACCTTGATAATATTAAAATATTATACTTACTATGCATATATGTGCTTTGCTGGTTCAAAAATTAGGTTTGGTGGTGTTTTGTAATAAATTACCGATTCAAACCAATTTATTTGATTTTAACAAAGAAATCCTTTAAAAATAACATTGTTATGACAATTTATACATAACTTAAAATTTATCATCTTCGTCCATTTTTTTGACGTTTGTGTCAACCATATTGAAAAACAATTCAAATCGCGATAGCCATGAAACTGACTTTTCGCAATTTACAGGCATCTTGATTAAAATACGAAAATAAAACAACCGATTTTCGACGCGTGGTTTTTAATTTTAATTTTATCTACCTACCTAAATTATGTTTGGTCTTGCAAAAAAATAGTGTATATACCTCGCTACACTCGCTCAGGAAACACTAATGCAGCGGGTCTAAAACAGCCAGTTTAGTCCCTTGGTATATAAATAACTATTATTTTAAAAATCAAGTCAGTACCTAGGATAAAATTTAACCCTAACAACGGGTTGCTACGTATAATAAACAATGCTAAATTCCTAATTTTGTTTGACGATTGACCTGTGTGCCAAATAATATAAATACAACATTTTTTGTAAAAAATGCGTCAAGCTGACAATTTTGAGCTTTAAGGTGCGGGGAATATAAGATGTTTTGCAATTATATCCGAAAAATCCAAAGATCAGTATGAAAATAGTTGAAAAAATTGCAAAACATGGTGCTGTGAAAAAATATGTGAAAACATAGAAAAGTTACTGTTGGCTAAAATAATTATTTCGTTCGAAGAAGAAACCTAAATAGTGAAATAGCGTTTAAAAGTTATTGTTCCAATTGTAATCCTATATTTAACTTAAATAAAAACGAATTTAAAGCTTTAATAATTATAAATTAGATTATTATTTACTTACTGCCTCCCGATCGGTAAGTAATTTATTTACCGATCAGCAATTTATAAAAATAACCTACTGCTGTCATAATTAGGCTAGTAAACACGTCAAATTACCCGATCGTGCAAAAAAGTAATTTTTTTGCACGAATAGATATTTGAAATCCGCCCTATTAATAGAGAAACAATCCACCGAAAAAAAAAATTAATTGAACCTTTATTGCTTTCCCATTTTGAAAATTTTTATAATTTCGGAAAGCCTTGTATTCGTGCAAAAATTTTTGCGTTTTATGATGTTTTATGTCGATATAAATCAATTTCAAGCAAAAAAATTATTGGTCGATCGGGCGGTCGATCAGTCTGTCCGGGAAATCTTGTGGTCACTATATCTTAAGAACGCTTTAAGCTAGAGACTTGAAATTTGGCATAAAGTTATGTTATCACAAGTTCTAGCTCGGGATTGTTTTTGGGTGCGGCAAGAGCAAATGGGGAAAAATAATTTTTTTTACAAAAATTTGAAAATTGCAATATAGGGGTTTTTAAGGTTTCTGAAACTGAATCTGATAATAAAAAATTTCATCCCCGCAGGGGTGAGGGGTAAATATTTTTAAACATTTTCAATATTTTCGTCAAAATTGGTATATAGGGGTTTTTGGGGAAGACGAAACTGAATTTGATAATAAAATTTTTCCAATATATAGGGGTTTTTGAGGTTGCTGAAGGTAAATCTGATAATAAAAAAAATCCTGAGGGGTGGGCTGTAGTGAAAATTTGTATATTGGGGTTTTTGAGTTTGATGAAAGTGAATCTGATAATAAAAATCTATTTAACGCGCGGATGTGAAAAATGGGAAAGCGATTTTACTGGGCAGTGTATTTTTTTTGCTACAACTATAAGCAAAAAAACACTTATCGAGAAAAACGAACGTTATATCTCAAAAAAAAAAACGAACTGATCGAGAAAAACGAAAAAAGGGTCCGAAATCATCGCATCAAATATACTGAGAGGCAACTAAAATGGTGTCGGCAAATTTTTGAGTGTTGAGCAGTGTAATCATTTGCTGTAAAACTGCTGGGAATATAATCAGTTTTATTTTTACTATTTAATTCCACTTCTCTAAAGGCAAAATATAATTTAACTTTTTTATAGGAAATATCGGCTCGAGTATTTGGATTCTGAAAATTAAGTCAGAATTTTTAGCACACTGATTTGAAATTCACATTTTTTTTCAACTTTTTTAATATTAACTAATAATAATTTAAACTCCTATTTGGGTAAATATGGCTTATAAATATGGCTTAAAAATAATTAAGTTAACACATTTACTAAGTTGAAGCCAACTATTATTGCTTTCCCAGATTTCGGAAAGCCTTGTATTCGTGCAAAAATTTTCAAATTATTTTTTGCGTATTTTTGCGTTTTATAACGTTTTATGTCGGTATAAATTAATTTCAAGCAAGAAAAAAAGTTTTCGGTTGTTCGGTCGATCGGTGTGCCCGGAAAATATTGTGGGCACGATAACTTAAGAACGCTTTAAGCTAGAGACTTGAAATTTGGCATACAGGTATGTTACCAAAAGTTTTTGCTCGGGATTGTTTTTGGTGAAACAAGGGGAAAAATACTTTTTTTTACAACAATTTTAATAATGCTATATAGGGGTTTTTAAGGTTGCTGAAATCGAATCCGATAATAAATATTTTCTAACTCCACCCCGCAGGGGCGAAGGTGTAAATATTTTTAAATATTTTCAATATTTTTGTCAAAATTGATATATAGGGGTTTTTGGGGTTGAAAAATATGAATCTGATATTTTTTTTCTAATTTCACTCCCTGAGGGGTAAGGGTAGTTTTCGTGAAAACTGGTATATAGGGGTTTTTGGGGTTGCTGAAAGTGAATCTAATAATAAAAAAAATCTAAATCCACCCCCTGAGGGGTAGAGGTAGGTTTCGTGAAAATTGGTATATTGGGGTTTTAAGGTTGCTGAAAGTGAATCTGATTATAAAAAATTCTAACTCCACCCCAAAGGGGCGGGGTTAATTTTAGTGAAAATTTGTATATTGGGGGTTTTTAGGTTGCTGAAAGTGAATCTGATAATAACAAAATTCTTACTTCACCCTCTGAGGGGTAGGGGGTAGTTTTCTTGAAAATGGATACATTGGGGTTTTCGAGGTCGCTAAAACGCAAAAAAAAAATTGCTAATTTCACCCCTTGAGGGGTAGGGGTAGTTTTTGTAAAAATTGGTATATTGGGCTTTTTAAGGTTGCTGAAAGAGAATCTGATAAAAAAATTCTAACTTCACCATCTAAGAGGCGGAGGGTAGTTTTCGTGAAAATTGGTATATTTTTAGTGTTGCTAGAAGTGAATCTGATAATAAAAAATCCATTTTACGCGCGGAGGTGAAAAATGGGAAAGCTCTTTTACTGGGCAGTGTATTTTGGTACCTTTCAGTACTAATACTGTTTCCAAAGAAATATATTTTTTCCATAAAACCAGTTTAATTTTTTATGAAAATTAAAAAAAATAAAGTATGTACTCTCGTATGTACTTTTATAAAAGATATTAATTATTATAATAAGAAATGAGTTTCTCAAAACCCACAAAATATATTTGTTTTAATGAATGCAAACTATAGACATTTTCACGTAACAAAAATATTTTGACTACAGCATTCCAAAAAACTAAAAAAAAAGATTTTTTTCTTCAAGCGTACTAAAATGTTCATATTTTATAACTGAATACACTAGTTAGAAGTGATCTATTTTTTACAGTAAAAAAATTAGTTCATTGTTGTACGCCGTAAAAAAAGTTAGTTAGCAAAACCACCACTGGTGGCAGCACTCTTTGAATTTGATGTCAGCCATACTTCAAACTTGTTTGTTTATTAAGTAAACAGGTGGTTGACTCGAGATTCTGTGCAAAAACCTTGTGTGAAATTGATTAAAAATGATTGAAGAAGAATATATGGTTTATACACCTATAAATCTCTTCGAAAGCAAATGTGCTACATTAGACAAGTTACCATCGAAATCGCGAAAAGTGTACGATTTAGCCTACGAAAAAAAATTAAAATGAGCTAAGGATATTTAAGTTTATTTCAAAAGGGTTTTTTGGCCTATTTTAATAAAAAAAAAAAAACATACTTTATTACTGAAATTAAATTCAAAAATTAATAATTAAAAAATATATATAGGATGCTTGAAGTAAAAATAGTATGTTTCATTCAGAGGAAAAGTGCTTTTTTATTCGTCTGTAGTTTCCGGACTCCGCTTCGCGTCGTCTACAGACTAGTAAAAAAAAGCTTCACTTTTCCTCTTAGTAAAACAATATACTATTATAAAAGAATTAAAAAATTTGCATAACACAATATTAAGAAGTATTTTTGAAAGATTTAAATGGGTAATCAAAATGGTAGAACGTGTGCAACATTCCCAAATAATAATAGCCAATACTACTGGTCGAATACCTAGTAAACAAGACAACCTAGATTAAAATTATATCAATGTAAATAATTGCCATTAGAGCTGGATGTAATAATCACAATAATCAAACAAGCCCTAGAGATTTATAATGCTTCGCATTCTAAAGTATACTCTTAACAATGAATAGCACCGTCATCTGGGGTGAACTCGGACAGTAGCAGAGGATCCGGTATTATGCGCGAACTTTTCTGAAGGAAAAAAAATGCATTGATTAAAAATACTAATTCTTGGCCTTATGTCTCAGTCAAATACGTCAAAAAATATATGTTGTAGAGATTCAAACTCAGATCTGTTACATATGGTGCACTTTTCTTCTTGGTTAATAGAGTAAGAGTTGCCAGAGTAATAGAACTTTAAAAACAGTTTATTAGAGGTTCTTATTTGAGCAAGGATTCGAATAAAACTAATATGAATTTTTGTGTGAAGGTAGTGGGAGGTATTAGTTTTTAGACATATAAGGGGCAGAAGGTACTCGTACTTAGGTTTTCTTTATAAAAAGTTATACAAGTAAGTTTGAAATTGATCAAGTAAATATTACTTATTTAGTTGAAGGGCTTTAAGAGTTAAGTTTTTCCATAAATTAGGTTAGTTTATCCTGATCAGTATATTTTTAATACTTGACAAAGAATTATAACGATCTGGTAGGTTTAACTGCTTTAATCTTAAGAAACAAATTTTTGGGTAACGGCTATTAT
The DNA here is from genome assembly GCA_958510825.1 of Brachypterus glaber. Taxonomy (NCBI): domain Eukaryota; kingdom Metazoa; phylum Arthropoda; class Insecta; order Coleoptera; family Kateretidae; genus Brachypterus; species Brachypterus glaber. The sequence goes on from OY294045.1 coordinate 19,384,886, forward strand.
CCATAGATAGAATTCTAGTAAGCCAATATAATGTAAGTTTAAAGGCGGTATATTCCAGGGGTATGGATCCTGATTCTAATCTTACTATATCGATACCCCCAAGCAACAAAGCCGTAACTCATATATTGTCATTTTTCACGACAGCTAAATTTCTAAAATATTTTTTTTTGTTATTTAAGGGTGGATAAATGATTGAAGTGGAAAAGGAAGCCAAGCGATATGTCATTTGAAAGCTTATAAAATTCTCTATTTAACTGTATAAGTATTTATTGTTTATTTATTGTTTGTTTCTGATAATATTCAAGTTTAAAATTTATTACTTTAGTGTTTTTAGGTAAAATTTTGGTTAAAATGGCCTGTGGAGAAATCTGAGTAGTACCACCATGTGTGTCTTTTTTCAAGGCGTTTACCTATGAGTATAACTCAAAATGGGTCTAACTTGAGTTACGTCCTTGTTGCTTGGGAGTGTCGATATAGTCAGGTGTATTGGAAGGTAAACAAAGCAATCTTTAGTAAAAAAACACTTGTGCTCTCTCAAGCACATCAGGGTATTTAAGCGCCCATACAGGGGCTACATGCATCAGTGTACTTAATATTATAGAGTTATAGAGTTTAACCCTAGAGTCCCAGGAGTTGATCTTAGAGTGTACCATCATTTTCATAGAAAACGCTCACATCACAGAACCCTGAGGTACCCCAACATTTTAAATTTTTAGTTGTGGTATATGTACTTTACTAAGATTGACACTGACATTTTCCGTAATAATTAAGTAAGGTTAAAGTACAGTCTATATTATATAGTGCAAGTCCTATAACTGTCTTTAAGCATATATGCTTATAAGCAAAAAGGTTAACAAATTTTATTATAAATGATATTTATACAGTATGTCTCCAGATAGAGTTACAAAGAGGAATTTATTTTTTATTTTTGATTTGATCTCAAAAAAAGTCACTCTTTATAACTTGCCCTGCTTGATTTTAAACTCCCAAAACACTAAGCGCTTTTTGTACAACTCTTACGGTTCATGGGATAATGTTTTTTTCTTCAAAATAGTGTCTTCAAAAATAAAGAAAAAAAAACATCATCAAGAGTGACTTATTTTAAGATATCAAAAATAAAAAAATCTTCTTTGTAATTCTAACAGTTGGTTTGTGTAATTTGGTGTAATTTTTGCGTGTCAAGCCTCAATGATGGCCTGTCGTAATTCTTCAGCATTATGACCCAGGAAAGTTAATTTCTTCCCTCGCTCTGACTCCGGTATGGAAAGGGTTTTCCCGCAGATAATTCATTAATTGCATATCTTCTTCTGCACTACTCATTCTACTTCGAACAGAACCCCGCTTTCTGCTAATCTGTCCAGTTTCCTTAAGTTTTTTCTTTGCTCGCATTATAGTGCTGTTTGCAACATTTAATTCAGTGGCTATTTCACGTACACTTATCCCGTCATTTATTCTTGCTGTTATAATACATTTTTGATAATTTGTAAGCTGCGGTATAACTAATGTGAATTATTTTGACAAGTAATGTCATAATAATATTTGACAAATAAATGTCAAAGAGACCTTGATAAAGTTCAATATAATCCGTAACATTTTTAGGTGTAAGCGTTTATTATGAAAACGATGGTACCATAAGTAATTATTGATTATTTTGAAAATATTAGAAAGAAGCTCCCTTCATGATCAAAATGTTAATGTTAAATTTCAAAAAATATTATTATGCTATTTATTATTTTATTGACAACGAGGGATTTTTCTTGTCGTTGCTTAATTTTTTTTTATTATGGTTCACTTAAAAAAAATTGTATACAGGTCGGGTGAATTCGGACACAATGGTTCGTGGATATAGGAAGAAAATTGGCAGCATGATAATTCTTAACCCTTTAAAAGTGCATATTTTTTTATTGTGTTGTCCAAAATTACTTTTAGACTTAGGCGATTTAAGTTAATTTAAATTCTGAGGAGAAAATGGGGTTGTCCGGGTACACTCGACACATAAGAGCAGACCCGGACACTTTACATATAAAAAAATAAAATAAAATAATATTTTTTGAAAATTTTTAGCTGCAACTGACTGAGGAGACTTCAATGCACTTAAGTTATTTTTTTTATTTTTTTATATAATGTAGAGGTTTCACGGAAAGAAATTAGTGGGCTCTGCACTATACATTATAAGATATTTGGTAACAGTGGCAAATTATAGTGATTTAAGCTATAGATTATAAGGGACACAATAACTAATAATGTTAAAAATAAATTGGAAACGATTATATATATTACAGACACGATTATATTTATTACAGGCACTATTATAAATTTACAGAAATTTTATTATATTATAAAAATTATTAGCACGGACAATAATTAAATCTATTTAAGCTATAAATGCCATACTATTTGTTATATTTTATTATTCACTAAACAATTAAAGTATTTCATATAAATTTTTACACTGACTGCCATAATTGTAAGAGAAAGCCTTGTATTTATATAATAAGCGATTATAATTTGCTTGGTATGTGTGTTATAGCGCTCCTAGCTATAATTTTTTTTCCGTGTTTATAAGTCAAAAATCGTCCGTTCACCCCAGATAACGGTGTATAACCTTTTCTCTCTATATACAAAATATGATTTTCTTCAAGGCGTTTGAATGTTAAAAAAATATGACCCTGAATTTTCAAACTAAATTACAAAATAAAGTTAACGAAAACTCGAAAGTTAATAATCAAAAAAATTAAAAAAGTGCAAAAAGGTGATAGTCGAACTGAGATTCGAAACCTGGACCTCTTGGTAACGATGTCGAAATTATACTAACAAGTCAATAAGAAGCAAGTTTTTAAGTATAGTGGAATACAATACACCTAATCATTAAAACAAAGTTTCAATTTTTTGAAAAAAAAAATGGACGCTTTTTTTTAATAGATATGATAATAGTTATTTATATACCAAGGGACTAAACTGGCTGTTTTAGTCCCGCTGCATTAGTATTTCCTGAGCGAGCGTAGCGAGCGAGGGAAACAGAAATGCAAGGGACTAAAACAGCCAAGTTTAGTCCTGAGGTATATAAACTATTTTTTGCAGGACCAAACATAATTTAGGTAGGTAGATAAAATAAAAATTAAAAACCACGCGTCTAAAATAGGTTTTTTTATTTTCGTAATTTAATCAAGATGCCTGTAAATTGCGAAAAGCCAGTTTCATGGCTATCGCGATTTCAATTGTTTTTTAATATGGTTGACACAAACGTCAAAAAAATGGACGAAGATGATAAATTTTAAGTTATGTATAAATTGTTATAACAATGTTATTTTTAAAGGTTTTCTTTGTTAAAAAATAAATTGGTTTGAATCGCTAATTTATTACAAAACACCACCAAACCTAATTTTTGAACCAGCAAAGCACATAGTAAGTATAATATTTTAATATTATCAAGGTTGCCGTGATTGTTATTCCCTAGGGAGAAAAACGGCAAGTTTAGTCCTGAAAATGAAAGCGTAAAATTAGGTTTTAGTCTTGGTCGTGCAAAAAGGTTATTTATTGTTCCTTAAAAAAATAAGTCAATATGACTTTTCCCTCAGCTTTTAAAAGTTTAACCCCCAATACCTTCTTTTTATTTTTGAAGATATTACTTTCAAAAACAAAAGGGACCTTCCTCTGATAAAACTTAATTTTTCCTGAAAGTTTCGAGTATAGCCATTAATTCTTTCTTGAGTTATCGTGTTTACAAAAAACGTCACATTCGACGAACGGACGCAACGGACCAAATGTAAAACTGGGAATTAAAATGTGAAAAATACATTAGACTGTAATTGAAGACCAGCGGTAGAGTTTGGATACAACTTTTATCCTGTTATCACGCGATAGCTTCGTGGGAGCAATGCGACTATATATATATATTCACAGAAATTTTCATAGCTTTGATTTTGTGATTTTTGTGCGAGAGTACAATAAACACGCTATAAACACATCGTGTGTTCCATATGTAAGTTAATAGACAGACGGGTATGTTTAAAGTTACTTATTGCTTTCCCATTTTTTAAAAATTTCAAAATTTCGGAAAGCCTTGTATTCGTGCAAACATTTTCATAATATTTTTTTGCGTATTTTTGCGTTTTATGACGTTTTGTGTCGATATAAATCAATTCCAATTAAAAGAAATTGTCGGTCGATCGGTCTGTCCGGGAAATCTTGTGGGCACGATGACTTAAAAACGCTTTAAGCTAGAGACTTGAAATTTGGCATACAGGTATGTTACCAAAACTGTCGTGCTAAGCTGAAAGGTCCTATCTACATAGGTTTAACATACATAGATAGGACCTTTCAGCTTAGGAAGGCAGAAAAGTTCTAGCTAGGGATTGTTTTTGGTGAACATTGGGTGCGGCAAATGGGGAAAAATACTTTTTTTTAGAAAAATTTGAAAATTGCTATATAGGGGTTTTTTAGGTTGCTGAAATTGAATCTAATAATAATTTTTTTTTAACTTCACCCCCGAGAGGGTGAGGTTAAATATTTTTAAATATTTTCAATATTTTCGTCAAAATGGGTTCATAGGGGTTTTTGGGGTTGACGAATAAGAATCTGGTAATATTTTTTTCTAATTTCACCCCCTGAGGGATGATGGTAGTTTTCGTGAAAACTGGTAAAATGGGAATTTTGAGGTTGCTGAAAATCTGATAATAAAAAAATTATAACTCCACCCCCAAAGGGGCGGGGGTAGTTTTTGTGAAAATTGGTATATTGGTTTTTTTTTCAGGTAGCTGAAGGTGAATCTGATAATAAAAAAATTCTTACTCCAACCCCTGAGGGGCAGGGGGTAGTTTTCTTGAAAATCTATATATTGGGGTTTTTGAGGTCGCTAAAACTGAATCTTATAATAAAATTTTTCTAATTTTACCCCCTGAGGGTTGGGGGGTAGTGTTCTCAAAATTGGTATATTGGGGTTTTTAAGGTTGCCGAAAGAGAATCTGCTAATAAAAAAGTTCCAACTCCACCCCCTAAGAGGCGCGGGGTAGTTTTCGTGATAATTGGTATATTTTTAAGGTTGCTAAAAGTAAATCTAATAATAAAAAATCCATTTTACGCGCCGGCTTAAAATCGGAAAGCTCTCTTACTGGGCAGTGTATTTTTTTCATGAGAGTTTTTTTGTCTATAACATTCTTCTACAATTTTGGAAAATTCGAAACTACCGTATTACACTCTTCTAGCGCAGGCGCGCTGCAAAGAGTCTAATAAACGTAGGGTCGGCAAAACACAACCAGAAAATGGTCTGCCTAATTGCAAATTACAATAGGAAATTGCAAAACTGGTGTTGGCAACGACCAAAGTAATATTGACTATTTAAACTGCAAATATTAGGAGGAACAAAGCGTAAATAAATGAAGTACATACTAAGCATTTAATGCTTTGCATTCAGACCCACCAAATTTTTAAATTGAAAATTTTGCAGGGCTGGCAAAAAGACGGGATTTTCCGGAAAATTCCGGACAGGGTATTTACCGGTAAAAATCGGTAAAAACCAGGCCACAATTGCTCAAATGGTGGGAAAAATCAAGTGGGTTTTACCGGTATTTACCAGGGTAAAAAACCGGGAAAAATTGGGAAAAACTTACATTTTTAGTAAAAAAATTGAAATACAATACCTTTAATTTTCGTAGATACAACAACCAAGTTTTAAAATTTGCTAACCTACTTAGTTACTAGGAACACAACTAAGAATCACAGTCTTTTTAACCGACTTCCAAAAAGGAGGAGGTTATCAATTCGACGTGTGACTTTGTTTTTTTTTTATGTTTGTTCCCGCATAACTTTGGAACGCATGAACGGAATTTGATGAAACTTTTTGCAACTTAAATAGGGCATTCATGAGGTGGTCCCGTTTCAATTTGGATTGGATAATGCCGGGTAAGCCGGATAATTAGGTTAAATCTAACCATTTTAACGCAATTTCACTTAAAAACGGCTTAATTTGGTTCTACTACCAACCAAATTTTTAGAGAAATATAGGAAAACTCGGATAAGCCGGATAACTTGATTAAGGGGTCCCTCGAATATTACGGCACACTGAAAATCTTAAAGTTTAGCTAGATTTTCTTTAGTATTTCGTTTCAAATAAGGTTGGTTTGGAGTCCAACTTGGGTGATAAAAATATTACATTTATTTTTTAGAAATTTATCTTTAAGATAATGACTTCACAACGCATTTTTAGTGCAAATTGCCGAGATGGAAGGACAACTATAATTTAGCTTAGATGGCGTTACAAATCTAAAAAGTAAAAAATAAATACTTTTCGCAAATAAATGAACCGACTTATATGCCTCTAAAAAGTAAAAAATATAAAATACTTAAGTCGGTGCCAATTTCACAGCAAACAATAATAAAATAACAAAAAAAAAATTGTCAGTAATTTTAGGGAATGGTGAAATTGGCACCGACTCAAGTATTTTTTATTTTTTACTTTTTAGAGACATAGAGACTATTTGAAAATATTTGGTTAGCTCTCACTCTAGCACATCACAAAATCCCAGTGGGATTTTCCTTGTGGTTTTTACCGGTATATACCGGTATTTACCAGGTAAAAACCATATGGTATTTACCACCCGGGATTTTGCTCAATGGTAAAAACCGGTAAATAAGGTTGGTTTGGAGTCCAACCGACTTATATGCCTCTAAAAAGTAAAAAATATAAAATACTTAAGTCGGTGCCAATTTCACAGCAAACAATAATAAAATAACAAAAAAAAAATTGTCCTAATTTTAGGGAATGGTGAAATTGGCACCGACTCAAGTATTTTTTATTTTTTACTTTTTAGAGACATAGAGACTATTTGAAAATATTTGGTTAGCTCTCACTCTAGCACATCACAAAATCCCAGTGGGATTTTCCTTGTGGTTTTTACCGGTATATACCGGTATTTACCAGGTAAAAACCATATGGTATTTACCACCCGGGATTTTGCTCAATGGTAAAAACCGGTAAATACCACTGGTTTTTACCGCCCTGGTCAAAACTATACCAGCCCTGAAATTTTGGAGGTCCCACCCCTTAACTTTGTTCATTGGGGTAAGAGTATCATCCCTGAATTTTTTCAGAATTTTTGAAAAAAAATCTAGAGGTCGCTCATAGCTATTTTTTAAAAATATATGTGTCTTTTGCTTTTTTAATTTTTTTTAAGTCCGAAGTATTTTTTATTTAAATTTTTTAACACGGCACGTTATAAAGGTGTAGTAAATGGATAACGTCAAAAAAAATCAGAATGTTTTCTTTCAAAATGGCGGAGCTGTGCCCTTTCAAAATGAGCAACATTGCTTCATTTTAGGCGTAATGACAGGCACAACAAATTTTTTTTTCATTGTCTTAAAATATTGTGCCTATAGCCCATAGGTCTCCACATCCAAACCACCATAATTACTTTTATTGGATATAATCCAGAAAATATATTTTTTTAGAGTTTTTGAAAGATAAATTCGGTTTTTAGCAGTTTAATTTATTTTTTTTGTCTCTAGACAAATAAAGTTTTTTGTTGTCTCTAGACAAATTCTGATATATACTAACATAAAATTTGTAGTAATTTTTTTATTGGATGTATATATTTTAATATTTTTTTTGGACATCTTGTGTATCCAATAAAAAAATACTACAGATTTTATGTATTTATATTTCGGAATTTATCTAAATGCAAAAAAGCTTGAAAATTACAACTAAATTGCCAACGAGTTGAGATATCGACTTCAAATTTAGAATTTAGAATTTAAGAGCTGAAAGTATTAAATATATGCTAAAAGATAGTTTAAGTTGTCTTATTTAAAAGTTCCAAATTTGAAGTTGATATCTCAACTGGTTCACCCCCCCCCCCGGTGACTTTTGGACCGCTCTGTATATATACACTGCCGCAACTTCCAGGAAAATTCTTAAATCTCCTAAACCAGAAGTAAAAATGTAAAAAAATAAAAAAGAAAATATTCATTAAAACTGCGGCAATAAGAAAGACTTTAATAATTTGATAAACAGTTGCAGTGGCGTACCAAGCAAGTCCTACAAGATGGGGTAAAAAACATAGTTGTACATTATTTGTTGCTGTTAATACGAAAAAAAAAATTAATCATTCTTAAAACAAACAAAAGTAGAGAATGTTTAAGCTTTAAAACTAAAAAAGAATTAGTCAAATCCATTAATTAGTTTTCGAAATATTTGAATTTAAAAAATGTAAATTTTTTAGTTGTCCGGAATTTAATGTGCGGCAGTGTATTATTGACAGATTTCTTTTTCGACTAAAGTGAAGATTAAATTATTTGATCCTAAATCTATTGAAGCTTGCTTTTAACAAATGCCAAGGCCTTTACAGGGATATATCATTTTATGACCCTTTTCGGATTTTCTCTAAAAAAATTGTTTATTTCGCCTTTTACTTTCCATCATATTTATATTTGTTATGTTTTTCTTTTTTGTATTTTATGACAAATGGGTATAATATTAGGCTATTAGGGTTTTTCCATTATAGTCGTATAACTCTGCCACAAAGATCCTTGGTTTTGCACGTCGTCCAATTTATATTCGTTTAAGTTATTTTGAAACAAACAGCGGTATACGAAATAATATTTCACTCGATTTTACGGGTGGAAGAAGCCGTTAATAAAATTGACCGAAAAATCAATATAATTTTTTGCATTTTCGGCTAAAGAAAGTCGTGAAACGTCGAGAAAATGTGAAAAAAGTGGGTGCTAAAAAAATGTCTGTCTGTCTGTCTCTGTCCGTCCGTCCCTCCGATCGTTTATCCGTCCGTCCGTCCGTCCGGATTGTCCGATTTAAAAAATTCTTATACCAAACCATTCAGGACCTTTTCTACTTGCGTCACATCAATTATGGTTATCATTAGCATAGGGCAAAGGGGCAAAATGGACAAAAACTATATTTTTTAGCGATATCTCACTTATTATTTATAGTAGGACAATTTTTTTTACTTAGATGAAAATAAAGTTTAATTCCCTACAAAAACATGTATAACCATTATTATCGTAGGACTATTAGTTTCCGATATATAGGCATTTTAATAAATTTAGATATATTTTTATATTTTTAATTAGATATCAAATGACACTAGTAAAATTTTCAATTATTTTTTTTTATAAATTTCTGATAATGGTGCGGCCAAAAACAATCCGATGAAGCTACAAAGAAAAAACAAAAGGTAATAGTTAAAAAATACAGGAAAGGTGAAATCAATTTTATATCTATTTTTTTAAACTTACTCATTTTTCCAACCGTCTAAAAAAGGTACCCGTTTCACATTTTTGTTATAAAATAAAATTCCACAAATCTATTTTTTAGTTTTAGGCCTCTTTGATAACAAATCTCCCACTCCCTCCACCCAGAGCCGTAGCCATGGGGTGGTTGCGTGGGGGAGCACCCCCTAACCACATTAAAAAAGTTGGTAAATTAAAGGGAAATTTAAATAGTTGGTAATCCTTTATAAAAAAGTGGGTAAAGATTAAGCAGATATAACTCATAAGCTTTTTTTGTCATCACTTGCTTTTTTGTATAAAAATTTGGTACTTCTTCATTCGAAAAAAGTTGATAAGCCGAGGGCCGGCCGATGGGGCCGGCCCTAGGGTTGTAAATCTACGAAATGGAAATTTAACTTTTTGCCCGTGTGTTATACAATATTTTTTATTCGATTTTTACTAATTATAATAAATTATTAAAACATACTTAATTTTAAATTGCAAAAAATAATTCTTTTTACTATCTTATTAACAAATTGCTATCCAATCAAACCACTAAAAAAAAAACAATTAAATCGTTTCTTTTGCGTGCGGTTTCATTAATTTCTGTTTAAATGTGGCTGTTATGAAAATAATAATACCTCTGAAACCGTTATATGAATATTATAAATATTGAAATTTATTTTACAATTGAAATTTTGTGTTTTTAATTTATTTTAGTGGATGAATACAGATTAATCAGTCCAAACATATTTTTTGAGGTTATGTTATAGAAGAAATTTTTATTTTGTATGAAATGATTATAATAACTGTATCTGGACAAACAAAAACAGTTAGTTCAAGACCAAAAGGTCATATTTCTTTATATAAGGAAATATTATATAATATTTATATAAATATTACAGTAAAGGCAAAGCATCTTCTTTTAAAAAGCTTAAAAAGTTTTAGTTAGCGGGCGAAAAAAACTTTTTGACCCTAGGGCCACAAAGTTCAACTTTTCGCCCGTAAAACATGAACAAATGTGTCGCTTTTAGAATCAATCGAATAAAAATACGACGACTAAATTAAATAAATATTTATTTATATAGGTCAAAATACAACATAGGGAAAGTTTAAGTATTACGTAACGCAAATTTTGATCATTTTGGACTTAATAAAGTACAGAGCGTCGCACGGACCGTCTCCCCACGTCAGCTCTGATCTAATCGTTCTATCTTCGTTCTCTCTGTTTTGTATAATCTGAAATGCACAGTATTTAGTAAAATTTGGGATGTACTGTATAAAAAAAGCTATTGTTTATAAAATAGAAAGTAATAAATCATATTTTTCGATATCGAATTGAAGCACAAAAGGAAAGCTAGAGAATAGCGAATTCTAAAATTGTAGCATAGAAAATTGAATTTACCTTTTGCATATCGGAAAATTTATTTAAGGTTCTTTTAATACAAGCCGTTTAAAACAAGCTTGCTTTAGAAATTAAGTATTGTTTAAGTTGAAAAAAAAATTTAAACGTTGTAATCTGTTCACAGTCGCACATTACATAAAATATGACGTTTTATAACATGAATCAACTAAGAAAAGAAAAGTTAAGTCTTTCGATTGAGTAGGTTTTTAGAAACCGAGGGCCGGTCCGAGGTTAATAAACCTACGAAATCGAAATTTAACTTTTTGCCCGTGTATTATACAATATTTTTTATTCGATTGTTACTAATTATAATAAATTATTAAAATATACTTAATTTTAAATTGCAAAAAATATTTCTTTTTGCTGTCTTATTACTTATCTAGTTATCCATGACAAATTTCTATCCAATCAAATCGCCAAAAAAAAAAACAATTTAATCGTTCCTTTTGCGTGCAGTTTTAATTTCAAATTAAAGAAGCTATAGCTTGGTGATTAATTTGTGTTAAAATGTATCTGTTATAAAAATAATGATACTTCTGAAACTGTTCTATGAACATTATAAATATTGAAATTTATTTTACAATTGAAATTTTGTGCTTTTAATTTATTTTAGTGGATAAATACAGATTAATCAGTTAACATATATTATGAGGTTATGTTATAGAAAAATAATTTATTTTGTATGAAATGATTATATAATAACTGTATCTGGTCAAAAAGAACAGTTAGTTCAAGACCAAAAGGTCATATTTCTTTATAAAGGCAAAGGCAAAGCATCTTCATTTAAAAAGCTAAAAAATTACTAGTCTTAGTTAGCGGGCGAAAAAAACTTTTTGGCCATGGGGCCACAAAGTTCAACTTTTCGGTCCTAGGGCCACAAAGTTCAACTTTTCGGCACTAGGGCCACAAAGTTCAACTTTTCGCCCGTAAAACATGAACAACAAGTGTCGCTCTTAGAAACAATCGAATAAAAAATTATTAAAAAAAAAGGTATTTATAAAACATGTAAAATTGTATAACCATATAACGGAATTCCGGAACACGTGCGTAAACAGCTATGCTCACTTAAAAAAAGACCCACTCATTCTACGGGTTAACATTCTCGTGGTAATATCCTAGTTTACTTGTAATGTAATCTTCACGACATTTGGTTTTTTATAACCACTTAAATTAAAAAAATATTGTTCTATTTTTAAAAATACTCATATCGTCGCCTTCCTTACAAAGGGGCTTATCTGATATTATTATTAATCAGGGTAGCTGCAGGTTTTGAGGGCCTAACTCAATTTAGTAATTTTTTGAGAAAAGCCCCTTTGCAAGGATATTATCAAAAATCACAAAAAATGAGATAAGCCCCTTTGTAAGGATATTATCAAAAATCACAAAAATGAGATAAGCCCCTTAGCAAGGGAAGCGACGATATAAGAGAAAAAATATGGAAAAATTGAAATTTCATATTAAACCGTGTAAAATAAAATTTTACAAAACGTGTAAATTTCCACAAAAAATAATTTTACTTCATAACTAAGTATTTATAATTTCTAGTGGAACTTTATATAATATATTATGTACAAATTATATAACTTACGTTCGCAAGATATGAAGCCAGTCTAAAGTGTATAAAGAAAGCCAAAAAATTACACAGGTGTCCCAACTCTATTTACCCAACAATTTTCTCGAAAACTATTTATTTTTTATAGATATTGTCCCATTTAAGGAGGTAGTTTTTAAACGTTTTTATTTTCATTTCTAGAACTCAAAAATGACAAGTTTAATAAACCATTGTATATGCAAGCTCAAGGTTTATGCAAAACAATCAATAATTTATAGGGGTGCTATTTAGAAAAATAAAGTTGGGGGTAAGTTGTGGGATGTGGTGTAGCGGTATATTTTATTTTGGGCTACTTTTTATAGATATTGTTGTATTATTTAAACTGGTTTAAAGCAGAAATTGATTATTTCTTTTAGTTTTCGGGAAAATCGCCGTAGTTGAAATCAGGGGTTGTTTTTAAATGTTTTTTTACCTCTTCTAAAACTCAATGCCTTTTCAAAACAACCCAAAAATTATAGGGATGCTATTTAAAAAATACATTTGGGGTAAAGTTCTAAGAGGGGGTAGTGGGATGGATTTAATTTTTGGCTTTTCATAGTTATTTTTGCCCCATTTAAAGACTTTTTTTTAGAACTTAATCATCTCTTTTAGTTTTCGAGAAAATCTTTACCTAAATATAGATGGTATCCAGGCGTCGTTTTAAAACGTTTTTTACCACTTCTGAAACTCAAAAAATAGCAAGTATAATTTACTTGCATACTACTATTTTATTTGTGCTCTTAAAAAAAAAATAAAGTTAGGGGTAAGTTGGGGGGAGGTTTAAGGGGTAAATTTTATTTTTGGCTTTTTTTTATAGATATTATTGTCCCATTTAAGGTGGTTTTTGCAGAACCTGATTCTCTATTTTAGTTTTCGAGAAAATCGCAGGGTGGTCCGAATGTGAAACTTAAAAATATAGTTATAAGCAGACCTCGGAGGAAAGAGAGTTGTTCTTTCGTTCATGAATTCAATACTAATTAGAAGCGACAGCAATACGCCTGTCTACAGGCTGTCCCCACTTTACCACAACGCACCAGTCTATTGATGATAAAAGCTAAAAAAGATGACAAAAGACGACTAATTGCCCGGTCTCTGGTAATAAGATATTTAAAGATAAAAATTATAGAATATTTAAAGTAAGTTGTTTTTTAAAGGTATATTTTTAGAAGTTAACACGTTTAGTTTAGTTAAATCAGTGTCACATATTTGTGACATCTGCACCACATATTTTCATATTCGAATTACACTGATAATTTCACGTGTGAAATTATCAAAATCACGGATTTCTTGATCAATTTTAAAAATATAAAGGCCAATTTAGGCAAAAATACATATCTCAAAGAATTTAACAAGTGTAAATCCATAACTTTCCATTTTTCTTAGGGCCACTTGCACCAAACATGATTTAAGCTTAAACTCGGATTAAGTTAATGGTTTAAGAGTTAATTGACGTTTCGCTGTTGCACCATTTTTTAAACCAAGTTTATTTGTCTTAATCTCAGAATAAATGTAATCGTTCGAGTTTGATGGTTTATGTCACTTAAACCTGGGTTATATCAAAACATAACCTAACTTTAGGTTTTTATCTGTCATTTCGTACCCGTGAGTGTTTTCCTTTGATTTTACGAAATTACCTGCAATGATGGAAGAAGCCGATTTATTAGATGAAGACTTGTTGGAATTGGAAATATTGGATGATGGTTTCCGTACCTATCATGAGCGACAAAACTATTTTGAAAGTATGGATGATCTAACATTTTTTCAAAAATTTAGGTTATATAAAGAAACAGTGGCCAATATTCTTGTACGTATTGAAGAACAACTGGAATATCCCAATTGCGTCCGTTTTTTTGTTTTCGATAACACTATTGTATTGTGCCACAATTTTAATTAATAAAGCTTTATCATTTATAGTATAATTGGGCCAACGTTTTTTTTTGTTTTCATCTTTTTCTTTAGGCATATCCATTGCTACTTTTTAGCTTACAGAACACAATAACACATAACACAATAGCTTTGTTCGGGATACGCTAGAATCAGTTCTGTACTACTGTTTATTGGTTATTTAAAGTCACATGGTAATAAGGATTAAACCTCCATTGGTCAGAACCAGTTCTGAACAGTTCTGAACTCGAATCTCGAACAAGCCTAATAAGTTACTGTCAATAACTAACAGCTTTTTTTAAAAATATAATAAACCAAATGATATAAACGTCAAACGTCAAAATAATGTGAAGTTAGCTACATTCAAATAACACTAAAATTAGAGATGTGTGCTCGGTTTAACTAAACTTTGTTTAACTTTCATTGGTGCAATGCAAACATATTTAACCAGAGATTATTTTTTAAACGTAGATTAATTAAACATTGATCAAAATAAAATTGGTGCAAGTGGCCCTTAGCTAATGCAAACAATTAATAAGCTTATTTTGTCACTTTTTACATTAAATATTAAATTTTAACACAAACCACAAATAAACTTTTGACAGAAGCTCTTTCGTTTGCGTCACAGTTTATAGCAATTGTTTTTAGCGCGCGCTTTTTAAAAATTTAAAAATATCGGCTTGATACGGAAAACTAAATAACTTAACACAAAATTGCATGAAATAAACATTTGTTTAAAAAATACCTTTCCTTGCTAGATGGTTTGTAAAATAGTCAAGTCAAATACCACTTGAGGTGAAGGAGTGAAATTTTCAGAAAATTTTATTATGGCCTCATAAAATAATTTTGCTCTAAATTAATTTTTTTCGTTTATTTTTCGTTAAAAGTTCTCGACCTTCGGTCTCAAGCTTTTAATAACGAAAAATATTCTCAAAAATTACTGAGCAAAATTATTTTATGGGATCATATAAAATTATCGAAAATTTCATTACCTCTTGTGATATTACTGTTGAAAATTTCAGCTATGGCTGTGGTCTGTGGAAATAGTCGGCACATATGTGTCATTTTGGTTTGCGATTTTCCGCTTTTATCTATCAGTGAGTGCATAATTAAATTCATCAAATAAATTAAGCGGTTTGTGGTAATAAAAAAAACTCCTATGGCGGTGCTCAACGTGTTAAAGTACAGTATAATTTAATTTAATTTAATTGAAAGTTGATTGTCCCAATTTCGATTATGATCTGAATAAAATATAATTACAATAAAAGGAATTAAAATAAAATATAACATGGGTAAAATTTAAAATGACATACAACAAGCAGTTCCATAAAAAGAGTGCAATACTTAAGGGCAATAACATAGGCCCCCCTGGACTTATTACAGGGGGGGAGGGGGGCGAGCCCCCCTTGGAATATTGTCTATACTCTTAAATATTATAAAAACTTTTTTAAATGTATTTTTAGTTTTACTTTTCTTGCGTTAGTAAAAAAACTTCGAAAAAAAAATATTGCTTTTTATTACGTTTCTGGACGTTTTATATCCAAAAAATATGATTTTCGTCAAAAAAACAATTCTGTCTGTCGGTCTGTCCGGGAAATTTGTGACCACGATAACTCAGGAACGCTTCGGGGTAAATACTTCAAATTTTGACCATAGCTTGATTATCCAAAGTTCTAGGCTGGGATTGTTTTTCGTAAAAATCGGAATGGGTGTAAAATGGGCTAAAAGCAATTTTTTTCAATTTTTTTTTCAGTTTATTTTTCGTTTTACGAAAAAATAAACTTTTTTGAAAAAAATGTTTGTAAAAAAACTAGGCCTATAATAGGGGAAAGTATTATTTTGTTGGGAACAATATGTTTATTCATTTTCAAAGTTCACAATTTTTAAATATATATTATTTATTTATTTTTTTATTTAGTTGTGATTTTGTTAAGCACAGAATTGGCAATTTTTTTATTAAAGAATTTCAAACTTTTTTGCCTAGAAAAAGAAATGAGGTAGTAGCTAGTACTTCACAAATCAGATTCGGCCAGCAAAAACGTTATTTCTGGCATTAGCACACAAATGAGTTTATCACAATTTTATCCCGATTTATAACTTTACCCATATGCACCAATAAATTTAATTTACTGTGTGCAACTACAAACTGTGTAGGCGCAAAAAATATTTATATTACGCCCGGGCGCGCCCGTTGCATTTATGAATATTCCAAGACAATAATTTTGATTTGAAATTGTATAGAATTCTCCATGGCAACTGGGTTTTGGTCCGAGCTATTATGGTCTGCAAAATTTATTCATCACACATACGAGCCGTTATAGAGGCTAAACACTACAAGTTTTGAATAATCGTATTCGGGCACTTTTATTTGAAGGGTCTCATTAAAATAGTATATTGTTTTACTAAGAGGAAAAGTGAAACTTTTTTTTACTAGTCTGTAGAATTTACGGACGACGCGAAGCGGAGTCCGGAAACTACAGACGAGTAAAAAAAAGCACTTTTTCTCTGAGTGAAACATACTATTTTTTCTTCAAGCAACCTATATATATTTTTTAAATATTAATTTTTGAATTTAATTTATTCAGTAATAAAGTATGTTTTTTTTATTAAAATAGGCTAATAAAACCATTTCAAAATAAACTTAAACCTTCCTTAGCTCATTTTAATTTTTTTTCGTAGGCTAAATCGTACACTTTTCGCGATTTCGATGGTAACTTGTCTAATGTAGCGGAGAGATTTGTAGATGTATAAACCATATATTCTTCTTCAAACATTTTTAATCAATTTCACACAAGGTTTTTGCACAGAATCTCGAGTCAACCACCTGTTTACATAATAAACAAACAAGTTTGAAGTATGGCATCAAAGTCAAAGAGTGCTGCCGCCAGTGGTGGTTTTGCTAACTAACTTTTTTTTACAACAACAATGAACTCATCTTTTTACTATACAAAAATAGATCACTTCTAACTAGTGTGTTCAGTTATAAAATATGAATATTTTAGTACGCTTGAAGAAAAAACTTTTTTTTCTACGATCTAATAGGAAAGTTAACATTTCTACAAAAACAAATGAAGTTTTCAGACTTCAAAATAACCTATTTCTTAGAAAATACTGCTCGTTACCATGACAGCAAGCAGAAAAGTGTAGGCAACCGGCAGGTCAATCGTAAAACAGCTGTCAGTTATACGCGACGAGATGTTGGTCTGCCACTTTTTTAATATGAAATTATTATTTATTTTGAATCAAATCTCAATTTGATGTGCTAAATATTTGTGTGCTATATATTTGTTGTTACGAAGGAATTATGGAGAGTTGCTGTGATTAGGATTTTACTTTTACACCAAAAGATTTGCAGAAAATTGTACTGCGACCTTGTAAGGTAACTTGCTGTCTGAAATTTCTTGATTTATTTTTTTTAGATCGTAGAAAAAAATGTTGTTTGTATTACGAGCGCAAAATGTGATTTCTGCTTCCGCGTGATTGCTGATCTCGGCTAGTAGCCTCGATCAGCAAATTCCACGCTCAAACAGAAATCAGTCATTTTGCGCCCTTAATACAAAAATAATTATTTTAGACAGTCCTTCATTATTATGTTTTATCTTTTTTTTGTTGAGGAAAATGGATTAATTTCGAGGGGTAAACCGCAGAGGAATTCAGGTGTACAAATTGGAGTAAATCTGGAGAAAATCTCTAAGGCTACGAGGTAATCTCAACGAAATCTTTAAAGATTTCATCCAAAAAGGAAGAAACCTTAGAAAGCCGAGGTAATCTTTGGCGGTAATACCTTATTTTAGAATCGTAAAAGACATGTTAAATTAGAAACAATTAAATATAGTGTATAATGCACTAGTAAACTCCCGTTTTAGATATACATAAAAAGGAAAAAAAATGGTAAATATACCATTTTTAAATTAGCTTGTAGTCACTGCCAATTTTTCCAACCGGTCCAGTCCGACTCTGAACATGAATATATCAGGTTGGATAAGTTGAATTTCCTCCTTATGCATAAGTATCCACTAAAGTTTCTAAGGGAATAATGAATAACTTATGCCCCTAGAGATGTAAGAAATCAATAAATATTCCAACAACTACTATATCACCACAGATGATTATTTAGTTTCATACAAAAATATGTAACACTTTTTTCATTAGTCAGTAAGATGATATTATATCTACAGGGTGGGCCAAAAAAAAACCGGCCACTTTTTAAATCGTTATAAATTGTTTGCCTTTTGATCGATCTAGACAAAATTTGGAATTAATATGCTCAAAACATATAAGATTCGATAGGTAATTTTATTTATTTAAATATAATTATACTTTTCAGTAATAAAGCTTTTTATAAAGGAGTTATTTTAAAGACGTGGGGATTAGAGCAAAATGTATATTTTAAAAAAAGTTCGTTTTCATTATGTTAAGTGGTCTTTCTTTAATAGTTATGTATGTTTTTCTTTTAACTTAAAGTTGTATTTTATTTTTTATATAAATTTTTTATGAAGGGTAGATATAGCAGCAAATATTATAAAAGTCCAGTTTTTAAGTCATTAAGTAGGCTGTTATTCAGCTAAAATTAATTTTGACATGTCTAAAAAATTATCTGTCAAATTGAAAATTATTAAAAATCACGAATTAACATTAAAAACTGCATTGTGAGTATGTATTTTAAAGAAGATGAGCAATATATAAAAAACGAATTTAATTAAATTAATTTTTTTTAGATAAACAAGAAATAAGTGTAGTTTTGGTCAAAACAAGAAAAAATGCTAATTTTAAAATTTTTAACTTAAAGGATGATGTGAATGTTAAAAAATAAAATATAATTTCAAATTAAAATATAAACATACCCACCTACTGAAAAAAGACCACTTAACATAATAAAGGTAAAAAAATCAAATTGTACATTGAGCTCTAATCCCCACGGCTTTAAAATAACCCCTTTAAAAAAAGCTTTATTACTGAAAAATATAATAATATTTTAAATAATTAAAATAATCTACCGAATCTTACATATTTTGAGCATATTAATTCCAAATTTTGTTAGGTCGGTCAAAAGCCAAACAAGTTATAAGGGTTTAAAAAGTGGCCGGTTTTTTTTGGCCCACTGTATATAGCGGTGTGGTTTGGTGAATTTAAAACAAAATTTCTGTCACCTCTGATTTGTTTTTTGGTATTTTTTCAGGGACAAAACAAAAGTAATCGTTAGGGTGGTTTTTGAGAAAATCGATTTTAATTTGTTTTTAATTTTTTTGGTGTTTTAGGCCAGGCACATAAGTGATAAAAGGAGGCTTTAGCTGCAGGAGGTACAATAGAGTTCTAATTTGGTAGATTTGTACAGTTTGGTGTCCTCATTAATATTCCGAGTCATATTGAACAAAATGTACCGAAAACCAGTTTTTCAAGAATATCTTCTCTCCAGCGCCACCTAGCTTAAAAATAGTTATCACAAAAATTATAGAGCATAAAATTTCCTGCAACTTTTGTAAAAAACATTTTTTAATCAGAAAGGTAGTTCACGAGTTACAGCTCAGAAAATTTTTACAACATATTTACTGAAGTTTCGAGAAAATGCAGGATGATCAGTAGCTGGCATGCCAAAATGTAAGATTCTACCTCAAAAAATATAAAAAAAGTTTCTGTAAAGGTTGGTCCAAAAATGAGCCCTAAGGGATACCAAATAAAAACTTTCTTATACCTTTTGCAAGTCAAAACCTACCCAGTGCCTGGACTTTTTGTTTAATATTTATTCGGATATCAAAAGAGTTGGTCGTTCAAAATGATTCTAATAATAAAAAATATTTCTCGACGTCCAGGGGTGGATAAATGGGAAAGTTTTTTTACTGGGCAGTGTATTTTTTCAGTGATATATTGGAGTATTTCCAACGATGTCCTTTTGAAACTTACCACTTCAATTTTGTCAAGTACTGGTAAAACATTTTAAAACACATAAATGTATTCTGTAGCCCAAAGGTCGTTATTTCATTTTTATTAATATTCATAATTTCATTTAAATAGGTAATGGGAGAAACAAAAATCTTATTTTAGCTTTTTTGCTTTCGTAAATCCTACGCGGGTGGTTTGGTAAATTAACTTTTTGTTCAAAAAGGGCTCTTATAAGGGGCGCCGGACTTTACAGCGAAAAAACAACCGCAAAGACAATTACCTCGATCTCCATTACCGCGACAAGCCATTACCGCGCATGTCTTTTACCGCGAAGACTATTACCGCGCAGTTCATTACCGCGAATGGTATTTACCGCGTATTACTTTTAGAGCGAAAATCGTTATATATTATTTTTATTTTATGGAAGGGTATTTCAGTGGGATTGATAGCAGTTGGTTTGGTTAAAAACAACCGCGACAAGCCATTACCGCGCATGTCCTTTACCGCGAAGACCATTACCGTGTAGTTCATTACCGCGAACGGTCTTTACCGCGTATTACTTTTACAGCGAAAATCGTTATATATTATTTTTATTTTATGTAAGGATATTTTCGTGGGATTGATAGCAGTTGGTTTGGTTAGTTTTGGTTTTGGTTTGGATTATTATTGATAAAGTTACTAAATGTACCCATATATCTGTGTTTGGGTTTTTTATGTGTGTTTTTTTAAAATTTTTGGACTGATTTGTATTAATCGCTGATTAATAATTATTTTAGTACTAATCGTCATGTCGATCGAAATAATGAAAAGTGCTAGAGGCAAAGACCTCGCAGTATATAAACATTTCATATACAGGAAAGAAAAAACTGTTCCAAATTAAAAAAGTGCGTAAGGGGCGTTTGAATACTTCGGACGAAAATGTTTTAAAGGAAACTAGTAATGGCCACAACCCTGACCCAGCAGCTATATCAGTTGGAACTGTTTGACTGTTTTCTGCAAAATATCTATTTTTTTTTATTTAATCTTTTTCTCTTCAAACAAAATTTAAATAATTATGCGCGCTAATGGTTTTCGCGATATAGTCCATGCGCGGTATTTTCTTTGCGGTAATGGCTTTCGCGGTAAAGTCTATGCGCGGTATAGTCCATGCGCGGTAACGGTGACGCAATAACGGTGTCGCGGTAATGGACTTCTTTTGTTAAACCTGTGAAAATCTTATTTGCAATTTCAGTGTGGCAAAAAAATGAGCCCATGAAGTGCCTTTTTTATGACAGATTCGTGTTCTGCATCCCAAAATACATATAATAAGAATAGATGGGTCTCAACTCCAGCATAGACAACTTTTTTTTGTGGTCTTGTGTAATCTTCAGGAATAATATTTTTAGATTTTTTGTTACAAAAAAGTGTATTTTTTTTTAGTTATCCCTAACTTGGGTATCTATGAAAGGACTTTCATTACACATTTTAAAAATAAGTATAAAAAAAACTATTTTATATATTTTTTGGCTATTAAATTTTAAAAACAGTGTAATTTTTTGTATGTTGCTTCGCCTGTTTAAACTATTAGAGATAAAATTCTAAAATAAATTATGGATGATAAAAATTTATTTAAGTTTCAAAGAAAACTATAGATGTTTGGATGATGAGGGCTAAGATTGTTCAAAGAGGAAAAAATTGACAAAACCATATATGTTATTAATAACTAGCTTAATAATTATATGAAAACAAAAATAAAACCAAAAGAAAGCACAAATTATTTCCACAAAAAATATTTTATGCTGTTTGAGCTAGTACGTACTAAAACTGTTGTAGATACGGTCACGAAAAAGTAAGAATCCTCAATGCGCTTGTCCAATTTTGCTTTCCCACTCGCACTTGTCCAATTTTGCTTTTCCATATTGATAATTTTTAAAATTTTGGGAAAGCCTTGTATTCGCGCAAAAACTCGTGCCAAAATTTTCAAAAAAAAATTGTTTGGTTTAGCGTATTTTGCGTTTTATGACGTTTGACGATATAAATCAATTTCGAGCAAAAATCAGAATTGTCGGTCGATCGATCGATTAAAAACTGCTTTAAGCAGGTAACCTATGATATAGGTTGAGATTAGTGAAATTGAATAAAATAATATTTTTTTAACCCCATATTTTTAATTGTTTTTAATATTTTCGTCAAAATTGGTTTGGAGGGGTTTTTGGGGATGACGAAACCCCGGTTTGCGGTGATCATTTTTAAATGTTTACATTTTCGTGAAAATTGATATAAAGGAGTTTTTGGGGCGGGGGGTAGTTTTTGTGAAAATTGGTATATTGGGGTTTTTGAGTTTACTGAAAATGAATCTGATAATAAAAAAAAATCCATTTCACGCACCGAGGTGAAAAATGGGCATAGTATATTACATAACTAGTGTGGAAAGTGACATATTTCAGGCGAGTGAGGAAACCCCAAGAGTGTATGAAATACACTTTCCTACGATTCCGAAAAAATATGAAGTTTCTTATTTTAAATTTTTCTAATTTTTATTAATTTTTAAAAAAGCAAAGCACAAAATAATTATAAATAGCATACAAATTTATATGTATGTCAAACAGGAAATATGATTTTCATTTACCTTTAGTTTTCTTGGTTTCATATTTAACACAATACATAGCTGTTTAATGGGTTGCCTATTCCTAAATAAATGCAAACTTAAGTTTGCTTATTAAATTATATTTCTGTCGTTATGCTGCCATAAAGGACAGTAAAATTGTACTGTTTTACATTTCATAAGAAAAATACTGTATATTTTGATGTTTTTTATATAATGTATACACCTTATAAGGTAACTAAATAAAAAATTAAGTAATTTTTATAAGACCTAGACTGTTTAGACTAGGCAGTAATGGTAAAAATAGTCACGTTATAACTATAGTTTCTATTTTTGATATGAAAAACAGAAATATTTGGATTAAAACACTTAAAAGATATAAAAGGCTGTGGTGAAAGGTGGAAAATCGTTTATAAAACAAGGTGAATAAAATTCGTAGAATCTACGAGGTAAATATCTAAATAAAATTAGGCAAACCTCCATACATAAATATCACACGTGTGTGATATAAAAATATCAAACGAGTGCGATATAAGGCGTTTTCTAAAGAACAAAAGAGTGTGCTAAATGTCATTTTCATAGAGGATCGTAGGAAAAGCTCTTTTACTGCACAGGCAGTGTATTTTATATTGAATACCGTTCGGTTAACATATTCAAACAAACCTATTATTATTTTCGTTTACGAAACGCAGTATGTATCCAAAAAAAATCCATATTTCATACTCGATAAACCAATCTGCTAGTATACTTTTTATGAACCAGATAAAAAAATGCCATAAAAAATGGTCCATGACATGGTAAGTTTTGGCTTTTTCCACAGATATAAAAAGGATGTCTAAATCCCCAACACGATAAGTCCATTAAAGCAGGCCGAAGGCACTTTACAATGAGGAGATTTTTTTAGTGAGAACAACAATGTCTTATAAGACTATATGAAGAGCTCGGAGGAACAAGAAACATAAGCCATATTTTAAAATAAAACGAGATATTTTTTTAGGAACCTGTGTTAGGGACCATTCTTACCCCTAACAAAATTATAGAGGGCGCTCTATTACGCACGCGCCTACTTAACCCACTCTAGACAAAGAGTCTGAGAGTAACCGTAGAAGAGATAAGACATCCACGTTTATGTCACAAGATGGTCATAAGTTACCAGTAAAAACCAATGTAAATTATGTAAATATAGTTAGTGTAAATAAAGTGTAAATAATAATTACAGTCCACTAAGCTCATAGAGTTAATATTTTAACGAAATTAAAGAACCAGAACTGAAAACATCACCTAAACAACCTGCCCTACGTCAACATACCGTGCTGTCCAAAAGTCCTCCCCTCCCTCTTAACTTTTGAACAAGTTGAGATACTGACTTCAAATTTAAAACACTTAAACTATCTTTTTGGCATATATTCAATGTTTTCTGCTTTTAAAATGTGGTCAGTAGGCATAGGGGTGATTTTTTTAAAGGATTTTAAAGCAAATAATATTATATAATTTTCTATATGACCAATTTTTAACAACTTTTTTAAGCATTTTTTTAAAGGTTTTAATTTTTTATTTTTTGTTAAAAAATGCGATTTTTTAGGATTTTTTTCGAAATATTTCTTCATATCACTAAAAATAATTAAAACAACTTTACAGTGGAGTCCGCAAAAGGGAGTATTATTTAATTTTTCTATTTTTACTTAATTTCTGTAACGCCATAGACTTTTCTAAGGGTTAAATATTTTGTACGATTTTGAGTTGTACTGCCCTGCTCCTATGTGCATAAATTCACTTTTTGAGATAAGCACACCATTGTATTGCTTTACACTAGCCTACTAAAAAGAAATGTTCTATCTTAAACCCAAATACTAAAAATTAGCCTAGGATGTTTGTCCTAAGTAAAAAATTTTCAATGTTTTCTAAATAAAATTGTCCTAACTAGTCTCTACTAGACGAATAAGCCAGTACTAGGACTAACTTTACAGATCTTAATAATTTTATTGGACTTTTTAGATCATTTTGTTCTAACTTTCTCAGATAGAACAAATGCATTTAGTATGACAATTTTTCTTTCTGAAAAAAAAAATATACATTTTTTTTCAAAGGATATCACGTATTTTTGATTTAAAATAAAGCAGAACCCAAAGCCATATTTATTTAAATATGTTTTCAAAAAGTACAAACAAAAACAATATATCTCAAAACATCTAATTAGCAGATAGGACAACTTGTCTTATCAGGGCAGTATACTTTACATGTGGCAAGTGGCGTCCTTACTTTATGTTTTATTTAAAAAACTTAACCTATTTGCCTACGGTAGTTTTTAAACTGTAATGGCTTTTTTAAATTCCTAAAAATATATTACTGTTAATTTTAATTTAATATTTTAGCAGGTTTAAAAAAATTAATACTAAATACATAGGTCCCCTTTTGAGACAAAAAGATTATTAAATAAATATTTTTCTGTTCAAGTTTCATCGCGATTTTCAGCAAAACGGTAAGTTTTATCATAAAAGTACTTCAGACAAAAATTGTAGATCATAAAATTATCTATAAAAAATGTATCAATACTTTTTTTCTTACGAGCCACCGTTTCTGAGATATAACGATTCAAAAAGTTATAAAAGTTGTTATCGTCATAATATGCATGAGTACGCCACGTATATACATCTAGAGTTGTAATATTTTATATAATATATATATGTATGTATATATATATATATATATATATATATATATATATATATATATATATATATATATATATATATATATATATTATATATTAAATGTTTAAATATTTTTCTATCGGTCATTGTAACTTATACTTACAATATAAAATATACATAAGTTTTAACTACAAGAATATCAGGTAAAATGAAAAAGTTCAAGTGTGGCTTGGTTATCAGCTAGACCCTACAGACTGGGGTTGGAAGTTGGTCAACAATATATTAGAGCCAGTTCAAACTTTACTTCCACCTGCGCCGGAAAAACTGCTGAACACTATTTTTTGCAACTGCAAAAAGGGATGCAGTGCTAAATGTGGTTGCAAAAAAGTCGGACTGTCTTGTTCTTTGGCATGCACAAATTGTCAAGGCTGGTCGTGCTCTAATATTGAATCACAAACAATGGAGGATTCGTTTGACTCCGACGAAGTATCATGCGATACATCGCTATTGACGCAATTTACTTGAATCCAAAATGAAGATGAAGAAGAAGCAGGAGAAGAAGAACAAGAAGAAGATCAAGAAGAAGAACAAGAATTTGAAACTTACGAATAAGACGAATAAACTTCAACACTTTTTTTTCATTTACATCGCTTTTATCTTTCCCAATCTTTGAAAATTTCCGTTATTTTGCAATAGTTTTACATTAAACAGGATCACAACTGACCCGTGGAGTAGGCCTACTGGGGAAACCACGTTAAAAAAAACGTGCTAAGTACACTACCTCATAGGTGGCGTGGAAACGTGTGCATATTATGACGATAACAACTTTTATAACTTTTTGAATCGTTATATCTCAGAAACGGTGACTCGTAAGAAAAAAAGTATTGATACATTTTTTATAGATAATTTTATGATCTACAATTTTTGTCTGAGGTACTTTTATGATAAAACTTACCGTTTTGCTGAAAATCGCGAAAAACTAATTTTTTTGACCTTTGACCTTGAATTAAATTTTTTCCTTACAGGGAAATGATGGGGAACTTCTAGACATTGTTTATAATTATGTTTTGAACAACTTCACAGAAATTCAGCTTGTTGGGACTTTATGTAACTTCGAATGTCTAAATTGACCGGACTATTATTTTGTTTGGGATATTATATTATATTAAAAGATGTATCCATAAAATGCCATTTTTGTTAAGCTCTACTCTAGTACGAAAACTATGACAGAGCTTTGTGCCAATGGAGACTTTTAATCAGTCAGTTGAGAACTCCAACATACTTAAATTTCAGCTAATTTAACCAGGCGCCATTTCCCATAAGAAATGTACGTGGTCATAGAAAATATCAAAATGACAGTTTTAGTCGTATTATTTAAGTGTTCTAAATTTGAACTCGATATCTCATATCGTTCAAAAGATGACGACACTGCTTTCAAGTTCTTTTTCTCTAATTAAAATATTTATTTTATTTAGAAATCAGTGTTACAAGCCACGTAAAATTTAATTATGGCCAAAAGGTTAATATCCCTTGTCTTTTTAATCACATGAAAGTTTTAAGTTTAACCTCTTCAGGGACATAGGCACATATGTGTACGTTTAAAAATAAATTCCGCAAAATGAAATTCACCTAATTCCTTATTGCTCAGTGGCTATAGCTGTTACCATTTGCTTTGTTTCCAATCACGAGCGACATCCATTGGCCAAGTTTTTACTTGCTTCGACAACAAAAAGCATTTTTAACTTTTGCTACTAAATTAATTTAAACGAAAAATTCGTCCCTGAAGAGGTTAATAAAGTGAAAAGTCTATTTTTTTATTTTTATCATATCATACCATTATTTACTGATCTCGCCCTACTAAAATTCCACCAAAACCTTACTTACGTACCTTGTTCTCATGAGTCTTTCATACTGGCTTAAAGCAAGTTTTATTTATTACAACTGCAACAATACTAAATAAAACTAAAATAAATTAAGGATGAATTTGAAAACAATTTTTTATTTATTGCAGCCTCGACAATAGGAACCTAATATGTTTTGTAATATACTCTTTTTATATTTTTAAATCGTAATTGAAAAGAAAACACCAAAAACAGATTCCTAGTCGGCAGTTTTATTCCCGAGGTATTTACATTCAAAAATACAGCTGGATCGCAACTGTGCACATGCGACTTCAACAGCTTTCCAAATTAGAGAAACGACTATCTAGTCTAAGAGCTTGTGACCATTTTTATTTCATTATTTAGCTGAATACCTAAAAACTTTTAACTTTTTAACGATTAAAACCGTTTTTAGTTTGTTCTCATTATCTAGTTTTCTTTCAAGTAAACTTAAAAGGATACTGATTATGATCTGTTTTTGATGTATTAAAACTTAATTGAACACCCTGTATATATTAAACGGATATATGGATTTGAAATATATGTAGCCATAGTATTTATAACTATACTCCGTCCAGTTATGCAAGATAGTAAGGGACGCGGGTCGTTTTACACCACAGAGAGCATAAATAGCATAATTATGCATAAATCGTAGTGTATCAAAAATTTAACAGATGTCGGTACTGTTTTTCTGGAAAGGGCCTATCCAAAGACTCGCATAACAAGCATAGTACAGCATAGTACATAAGAATGCGATGCCAGGGTTGGCTGGATGTGTCGTCATGTATCTTGTAATGGTTGTTATGCGAGCCTTGGGATAGGCCTTAAGTTGTAATTGTAACCTAAAAATTTGACGTTTTCCTTGTGTTCAATATAATTTACGTTTGTACTCGGTTTGTACAATATGTTAAATATGCTAATTTAGTGTGAGTGTATAAAGAATAATAGTATCTACGTTTTTTAATAGCATACAAAATAATATTAAGTATAATCATTTTTTTTATGTAACTTTCTCTTCTTTTATTAGCTTTAACGACCGTCAATCATTGTCATAGACAAAAAATGTCACAATATTTTATATGTTAAAAAGTACGAGTTTTTAACCAATGATGTAGCTTAAAAATGGCGGGAATTTTAAACTACTATCTTGCATAATTGGACGGACTATAGTACTACAAGTTTGGTCAAAATCCGTGAGCTGGGTGCAAAATATTGGCACGTGTCTAGCATACGCTAGGCGCGAAATGCCTCATAAGAAGGGAGCGAGGTACTTTGAGGTCAAATTCGTTTCCGAGCCCAAAAATACGTAAGAAAAATATAGTGTGGTTAATAATACTTTAATTTAGTTTTTTTGTGGATCGGTGTACCGGTCTATAAATCCCGTGCCAAATTTAAAGTTAATGACTATTAGATACATTTTCAAAATCTGAACACAACAAAAGTTGAAATTATTTTCTAATTTATAAATACACTTCTGCTCAAAAATATCGGCCCACCTAAAAAAATACACATTTTTGAATGCAAATATCTCCAAAACTATTTAATGGATTTATTCGATCTTTTTTTTATTTTGAAGCTTGAACTTTTAGCTCTTACTTACTGGAATAAAAATTATCAAACATCTTTTTTTATATCGGCAGCAATGAAAAGTGCACAGCTATGTTTTTTACTGCACCTTTCGATATGCGCATGGTTCGCCACTGCATATTTTTTTACAATTTAATTAATTGATTTTATAGCCTAATTAAATGGAAGTAATCTCTTTTTAAATTTTTTAATTTTCCTTTTCTCGTTTAGGAGATATAAGGTTTTTTCTAAAAATTTACATTTTTGCAAGTAACAAAAAAACTACGCAATGGATTTAATTGATTTTTTTTTTAATTTGAAGCTTAAATCGTAAACTTTTATTTATTTAATTTAGGTTTCTGTTGGAAACATGTTTAAACTGAGTTTACATTTCTTAAATAGTCATGTTTTTTTTACTGGATCTTTTTTGTTGCAATTTAAACACAAACTCAAATCTTTCCATAAGTTTTAAAACTTATTCTAATAGCCACACTTATTGTGACTGATTCCGTCTTTAATTTTTTATCATAAGTCTTCTCATTTAGGAGAAATTATGTTTTTTTGGTAAATAAGGACTTTTTAAGTGGTGGGCTAGTGCCACCCCTGTAACTAACTTTTTTATGATTGACAAGACTTGTCACTTATGTGACAATCCTTTTTTAACTCGTTAAAATTTTATTTAATTGTATTATTTAAATGGAAACAAGTCCGGAAGTAGCTGCCCAAGCTGTAGCTCTGCTACAAGAAGGGCACAGTCAGCGTTATGTTGCTCAACAGTTAAATATTACGAGAGCAGCGGTAAGAAGAGTATTCCACTTTTTCCGAAAAACTTTAATTTCTCCTAAATGAGAACACTTATGATAAAAAATAAAAGAAGGAATCAGTCACAATAAGTGTGGCTTTTAGAATAAGTTTTAAAACTTATGGAAACATTTGAGTTTGTGGTTAAATTGCATCAAAAAAGATTGGGTAAAAAAAACATGACTATTTAAGCAATGTAAACCCAGTTTAAACATGTTTGCACCAGAAACTTAAATTAAATAAATAAAAGTTAAGGACTTAAGCTTCAAATTAAAAAATAAATCAATTAAATCCACTGTGTAGTTTTTTTGTTATTTGCAAAAATGTTTATTTTCAGAAAAAACCGTATATCTCCTAAACGAGAAAAGGAAAATTAAAAAGTTAAAAAAGAAATTA
This sequence comes from Brachypterus glaber, assembly GCA_958510825.1. NCBI lineage: Eukaryota > Metazoa > Arthropoda > Insecta > Coleoptera > Kateretidae > Brachypterus > Brachypterus glaber. Next base: position 19,414,743 of record OY294045.1, read on the forward strand.
CTCCCATTTAATTGGCCTATAAAATCAATTAATTAAATTGTAAAAAAATATGCAGTGGCAAACCGTGCGCATATCGAAAGAAGCAGTAAAAAAACATAGCTGTGTAATTTTCATTGCTGCCGGTTTAAAAAAAGATTTTTGATAATTTTTATTCCAGTAATTAAGAGCTAAAAGTTCAAGCTTCAAAATAAAAAAAAGGTCAAATAAATCTATTGAATAGTTTTGGAGTTATTAGCATTTGAAAATGTGTATTTTTTTAGGTGGGCCGATATTTTTGAGCAGAAGTGTACTACTATTATTTAAAAGTTTCTTGAAATTTTAGGATTTAAATTTGAGTCTGTTAGCTCTAAATTAGTAAATTAGGTTTTATCAGAGACGTCTTTTATATTTTTTAAGTTAAAATGTGGAAAACTTAATTTAACAAGCAAATGAACTAATTAAAAGCGGATATCACCACTATTCTCTATTTTAATTAAATTAGAGCTCGAAGCTAAAATTTCAATTCAATGTAAAAATATTTAATTAAGTTTCTATAACGAGAATGATTTATAGATAGGTACAGAGGTTAATCCAGATGGTATATTTAAATTAATTTAATTTAATTATAACGTCCCTGGGTAAAATTACTAAATAAAAATTACATGAAATAATAGCCTTTATCAATCCTACGGCATGTGCAAAAATTGGTTACTGTGGTTTATAGAGTTCCATAAATATTAAATAAAAATTACTTTTTATATGTATCATTAGGAAGGTCCCCAGAAAACCAAAATAGCTCGAAATTAGTGCACTTAATGCGAGCTATTTTTATGGTCTAGAAACATCATTAAAATGTCCCCAAATGCACACAACTAGCCCTAATAATATAGCTCGCATTTTTATTCCTATTTTTTGATCCATTTAGAAAACTAAAATAGCATGCTATTTTTGTCATATAATAGATCGAAAATATCTACCTAAAATAGCTCCTGAATAGAATGCTATTTTTAATCCAAATAAGGTTTACCCTTCGGGATTATGTTAATTTTTTTTTGTATTTCTTTTTACTTTCCCCAAGGAAAGCCTAGCAAAAGGAAAAAAAAATCTAAAAATATTTATTGCTTTTTTACATTTCTGGACGTTTTATATCCAAAAAATATGATTTCCGAAAACAAAATTATGTCTGTCGGTCGGTCTGTCGGTCTATTGGTCTGTGTGTCCGGAAAATTTGTGACAACGATAACTCAAGAACGCACCGGGATTATCAAAAGTCCTAGGCTGGGATTGTTTTTCGTAAAAATCGGGTTGGGGTAAGGGGCTAAAATGGGGGTAAAAACACTTTTTTTCAAAAAATATTTTTTTCAATTTGTGAAAAAAGTAACTTATTTGAAAAAACTAAATGTTTTAGAAGAACTTGAAAATTTTTTTGAAATTTTTTTTTTGAAAATATTTTTTTTTTTATTTTTTTGTTTTTGATTTGATGAACCTATAGGGGAAAGTATTATTTTTTTGGCAGCAGAATTTTTTTTTTAGACATAGTTATAAAAAAAAATTAGATCTAGATTTTATCAAAATTGTAGTTCTTATTTTCTAATATTACGTAGGTATACTTTTATAAGAGAAACTGTCAACATTCTCAATACTTTCAGATCAAACCTTATTGTTGAAAAATATCTCATCGTCACAGAAATAAGTTCAATATTCAATATTCGCTTTTCCATCCGAGCTTTTCAGTCAAGACTTCATTTAATTAAAATTTGGCAACAAATAAGCCTCCATAGTAAAAAAATAATAAGTAAGATTTAATTTAAATACAATAAATAATATCATTTAAGCTTACGTACACAGAAAAAAATATTGTCTTAAATCAAGAATGTGTAATTTGAATATGACGAAATAGTATATTAAAGTACTAGTTTCATAACATACGTTTTTAGCGCACGAGTACAAGTTTAGAAAACGAGCCGCTTGCGGCGAGTTTTCTAAAGTACTAGTGCTCTAAAAACATGTTATGAAACGAGTGCTTTATACAATTTTTTCTATTTTGCTCTAAAATTTAAAAAACTTACATTTAAATTGACGACTGATTTAGGGATTTTTGTTTTGGGTTAGCATTACAGTTTACACTATGTTTAAAATTCTAAGAACAAATGATATTTTGATATATTTTACAGTCATCTCTTCTTTTTTCACTGCAATTAACCAGTACACGGTAAAAAATATCCCAAACACAAAATTTTGTAAAAAATTAAACTTTAAATCGACATTGACATTCGCACGCAAAACGCCAACAGATAGGCTTTTGTATGTTGCCAACCCAACAGAAAAAAAGTGGAGACCTCTTATGGGCCTATAAGAACACGCAAAATGCGTGTGATTATGAGCTTATAAGAGTCGCAAAATAGAAAAAGAATATATTCTCCTTTAAAGCAAAATTGTGCTTTAAATATGAAAGGAGAATAATATGATAAGCTTGAAAGCAGAATATATTCTCAAATATGAAATGATAAGAATATGGTGTGCATAAAAGAAGAATATATTCTCTTCGTTATATACAAATCACCATATTCTTAATTTAAGAAACTAATTTTCTGTCTGAAGAAATCGAAAAGATTTTCCTTCATTTTCAGACGTTTACAGCCACAAGAACTTGAGTTGACTCGAGTTAACTTGTAAGGGCTATGTTTTATATCGCTAGGTTTGGACTTTTCAGAGAACATTATTAGATATTATAACTTAATTATTTTTAAATGAACTTAGAGGTACTTTTATTTGGAAACTATGTACTCTAGGTTTACATCAAGAGAGACTGGAATTCCGTCGGAACCACTGTAGCGGCTTTTTAACCCTAAAGATAAAGATTTAGTCGAAATTACCCTATTTCTTTCAAATATGCTTTTCATAACACAAATTCTTATTAGACAAAACTGTTGATAAAAATTAGATGTTAAGACCAATTTTTAAACCTTATTTTGTATTATGTGATAATATAGATTATTAGGTAATTTTATAAGACCTATTGACCACGTCTTTAACAAATATGTTACTTAAAAGTTGTAAATTATTTGAAAACAAAAATTAGGACCTTAAGTGCACATTTTTACTATCGTATTCAACCTTTAAGTATACAAATATTTAATGACACATAATTAGTCAATAATTCGGTATTGTTTACCAATTTTTTGACTTTCTAAACATATTGTCTTCCAAACTAAATTTTGGTAAAAAATCGATATTTTTCCTAGTTTAAGTAAAACGTTCTAGCTTTGTGGTTTCTTATTTTGTTGCTTGGGTTGATTTATGTATTTCTTTCCATTTGAAAGTCTTCATACTCTATATTTATAATACGTACGCTTATGAAAGCAGATTTGCCAATAACTTTTCCGGACCTGTTTTCTTTAATTATTAATTAATTTCTGTGATTTATAAACGAGAAAATTCGTTTTTCATTAGCTAGTTTTATAAATAGCCTGCAATGAAACGAGTCTTTCATATAGTTTTTGCATTTAATAAATTTTGCTGTAAAAAGGTTTATACAAAATTATAAAAGATGAATTTTTAATTAAATTTTAAAACTGTACAAATTATTCACTGGCTTTCACATCTGGCTAGCGATTCACATTTGATTTTGTGATTGGTCCAACCAATGGCGTAACTATTTCGTGGAAGGGGCGCCCAGTGGTCAGTTTTAATAATCTGGCACGGAAAAATTATTTTATTTAGTAAAGAGGAGTTATCAAGGATGCTGAAACCGAATCTGTTAAAAAAAAATTAAATTTAAAATGGCGGATCCAATATGGCGGCCAAATCGATTAGATTGTATTGGTTTCTGATGAAAATTGGTATGCAAGGGTTTTCGAGGATGCTAAAACCGAATCTGTTTTTAAAAATTTAAAATTAAAAATGGCGGATCCAATATGGCGGCCAAATCTGTTAATTTTTATCGAATTCTGATGAAAATTGGTATACAAGGGGAAACTATTTTTAAAAATTCCAAATTCGAAATAGCGGATCCAATATGGCGAACAAATCTGTTGATTTTTATTGGATTCTAATGAAAATTGGTATACGATGGTTTTTGAGGATGCTGTTTATAGTTACATTCTACACTAACTGCAGCACACGAAACCTAATATAAATTTTAAAAAATTACGCCTACGCCTATTTAAACTGGATGCTTTAAAAGTATACTAAAATACACTGCCCAGTAAAAAAGCTACCCCATTTTTCCACCCCGCGCGTAAAATGGATTTTTTATTATCAAATTCACTTTAGCAACCTCAAAAACCCAAACATAGCACTTTTTACAAAAATTACCTCCCGCCCCTCAAGGGATGATTTTAATTTTTTTATTAAAAGATTTAGTTTTAGCAACCACAAAAACTCCTTAATAACAATTTTCACAAAAATCACCCCCCACCCATGAGGCGGTTTAGAAAAAAATATTTTAAGATTTAGTTTTAGCAACCTCAAAAACTTCTATATACAAATTTTCACGTATATATGGAAAATATTTCAAAATATTTACCCCCTCACCCCCGTGGGGGTGGAGTTAGAATTTTTTTATTATCAGATTCGCTATCAGCAACATGAAAAACCCCATTATACATTTTTTCACGAAAACTACCCCCCACACCTCAGGGGGTAAAATTAAAAAAAAAATATTATCAGATTCAGATTCTTCGAGCCAAAACAACCCTATTTACCAATTTTGACGAAAATAATTAAAATATTTAAAAATATTTACCCCCTCACCCCCGCGGGGTTGGAGTTAGAAAAAATTTATTATCATATTCAATTTCAACAACTTTAAAAACCCCTATATACCATTTTTCAAATTTTTATAAAAAAAAGATCTATTTTTGTGGTATTATACATTTGTCCCTCTAGATTACCTTCTCAGACAAATATTTGCGTGTGGCTGCGGGTGGCTGCAAATTACTCTAAGATAAATCGAAACAGCTATATATACTTGACATAGTGCAGTCTTTATTATAATTAATACCCCACTAAAAAAGTATATATAGTCCATCAAATTCAACAAAAACAGCTATTTCTGAAAAAATATTTTTACAACCCAACGTAGAAGTCACATTAAATTTTAAAATAAAATCTAAATGTTACTTACCCATGTAACAATTTTCAAAAGAAAAGACCAGAAAAATCTAAAAAACATACACACACTATGCCATAGAACACTCGACTGACAAATAAACAAAAAAAAAACGGTTTTGTATCTGCTCGCGGGGAATTACCCGTTTGCGGATCCAACGATTTTTTTTTAAATTATGCTAAGTAGTTAGTTGGCTTACTTTTTCCTGGGTCAAAATTTTTTTAATGATATTTTTTTTTTGTATTTTTTCCGAGCCAGATTAAATAAACAGACCACTGTGGGGCGGCCGCAAGTTCTTTGATGGGGGGGGGGCAAGACTATTCACGGGGGGGGGGGTTTAATATGGAACAGATTGAGTGTCATCGCTATGTTCAATACAACATTTAGCGCCGCAGGCATTTTTTTTAGAAATCCTAAAGTATGGTATTTTTTATAATTTCATATGCAATTATTTTATAAAATATATTAACAAATATTGTGATATCAGACTATTAGTAATCAAGTTAAGCGCCGCAGGCGATTTTTTTTTAAATTCATCATGTATTTTCCTAACAGCAACAATTTAAAAAGAAAATTATTTATAACTTCAAATAGCCAGAGGAAACCTTTAAAAAAATAAAAACAAAAATTTTAGAAATAGTTTTCGCGTTTCTAAGATACAGGTATGGAAATTATTGAATATAATTTATTATTTAAAATTTTTGTATCACCTTTTTGTTAACCAGTTTAGCGCCGGAGGCGAATTTTTTTTGAATTTTTCACCACACACATTTTTAAAACACCTTGGAATTAAAAAAAAAATGTTTTAAAAAACCTTTTAATTAACGTTTTTGGCCAGCACTCGCACTCGGCTCGGTAATCATGTTATTGTTCCGCAGGCGAATAATCATTTTCCAAGCACCTCAGAATTTTCAAAGCTAATTAAAAATACTTTTAAAATATTTTAAATACAAGTTTATTATGGATTTGCGTTCTGCAGCCATTTCCAGGGCCGCACGAATTTTTTTTAGAAATCTAAAGGACCAAAGACTTTAAAATTGTTAAAACCGAAACAAAATACTATATATCTTAAAATTCAGGGGGCGACGGTACCCCTGCCCCCGTTCGGGGGCGCATGATTATAGTTTTATAACAGCGGTAAAAACGCTCCCCTTTAACGCTAAAAACGCCAAACAAGAAAATATCAGAAAGGCACCCATCTACGTCGATAGATGAAAATTTGTAAATTATACTTTTAACCTCTTCAGGGACATAGGCACATATGTGTACGTTTAAAAATAAATTCCGAAATCCAATGGACAAGATTCACACATCTTCAGTTGTTTGCCTGTTTTGACAATAAAAAACATTTTTAACTTTTGCTAGTAAATTAATTTAAACAAAAAATTCGTCCCTGAAAAGGTTAAACTAATTTTAATTGACATAAATAAAAATTTACAAAAAAAAACTTAAAAAATCGCATTTTTAGCACAAAAAAAAATGAAAAATCAAAACCTTAAAAAAATTGTTTAAAAAATAAAAAAATATACAGTCCAATAGAGAATTTTATTTGCTTTAAAACGATGTATCAGACGACCCCTCTTTCCTTTTAAAAAAATGTCCCCCCATGCCCCCCTACCCACATTTGAAAGCTGAAAGTATAAAATATATGCTAAAATATAGTTTCAGTTATCTTATTTAAGAGTTCTAAATTTGAAGTCGATATCTGAACTCGTTCAAAACTTAAGAGAGGGGATGCGATTTTTGGACCGCTTTGTACATATATACAGTGCGATTATAAAGTGCCGAACAGTTTGAAAAGAAAATACTATTCGTTTGAACCCACGCCTCTGTTAGAGTTGTGCGCGACAAGCCCATGTGATTGCTACGTACAACAGCTCGGTGATTAGATCATATATACATAGATATGACATTAATGTTGATTTGTTTTATGTAGAACATATACAAAGCCAATTGTAAACAAACCACTATAGCGGTGAGGTTGCGAGGAGGTGAAGTATAACATATTTGTCAACCCAGCGGTGGGTGGTGACCAGAAGCAGGAAGGTGAAATCTACCTGGATATAGCAATGAAAACATTTCGGTTTGGCGTGGACTCAAGGCGCATCTATGTATATATGATCTAATGCTCGATGGCCAGTAAAACGCACACAGCTTTCTTGCATTTTACTCTTCGCTAATGCCAGTTTTGCATTAAAAAGTGCTCGGCACTTTATAATCGCACGGTTTGCGCACGGTTGAGCGAAAAATTAATTGGACTTTTATTTCACTGTTGCATAAAAAAATTATAGACATGATTTAAAAATTGACGACTGTATTTTCTAAATTCATACATTATAGTATTGTTAAACAAAATATAAAATTGAATTTGCAAAATTACCTAAAAACCTTTAAATTTCCTTACTTTTGGCCGCCAATAATCACTGTGCGAAGCACTGAAAGTGTTAAGAGAGGTTGGAACCCGTATGTACGAGGGTGGTCCCAGAAGTATCCGGCCTGACTTATAGGTGGCGGTTTGTTAATGAAAAGAATGACTATGCTAGAAAATACCAACCTTATAAAGCTTAAGTTTAACATTTGACGAAGCTACGTCATTCGGTATTTGTTTGACAGCCATCAATAGTGAACGCTCTCAGTGAATTTGTAAAAATGGAAAAAATTGGACATTGTTATGTGATACAATACTTTCATTTGAAAGGCTTTAGTCCAACCAATATTAAAGCGGAGCTAGATTCTACTCTGGGGGAATCTGCTCCTTCGTTTTCAACAGTAAAATTTTGGGTGGCAGAGTTTAAACGAGGCCGTACCAGCTGCCAAGACGAACATCGCAGTTCTCGACCAAATGAGGTGAACACGCCAGAAATGGTAAAGAAAATCCACAAAATGGTATTGGATGACCGTCGACTGAAAGTCCGCGAGTTTGCAGATATGGTAGGCATTTCAAAAAGTGCTATACATCGCATATTAACTGAAGATTTGCACATGAGAAAGCTGTGCGCAAGATGGGTGCCGCGATGACTCACAACTGAACAAAAACAGCGCCGTGAGGATGTTTCAATCGAATGTTTGACGAAGTTTCGAAGCAATAAAGCTTCGATTCGTAACCATGGATAAAACATGGGTCCATCACGCCACGCCTGAGATGAAGGAACAGTCAAAACAATGGACTCAAAAAGGAGAATCGGCTCCAAAATGGCGAAGACAGTTCCATCTGCAGGAAAGGTCATGGCGTCAATTTTTTGGGATGCGCGGAGGGTAATTTTCATTGATTATCTTAAGAAAGGAGAAACAACCAATTATACAAACTTATTGCAGCGTTTAAATGATGAAATTAAGAAAAAACGGCCGCATTTGGCAAAAAATAAAGTTTTATTTCATCAATGCACATGCAGTTCACACATCTTTATTGCGATGGCCAAAATCAATGAGTTAAACTTGAAAAAATGGCTTGGTCGTAAAAGATTTGCCAACAGTGAAGAGGTGGAGTCTGCGGTTGATGGCTATTTTGAGGAGCTCGAGGATTCTCATTATAAACAGGGTATTGAAGCAATTGAACATCGCTGGAAAAAGTGTATCAAACTAAAAGGAGACTATGTAGAAAAATCAAAATATTTTTTTCGATTTTTTTTGTGTTTTCTTTGTTAGGCCGACGAATTCTGGGACCACCCTCGTACAATTTGTTACGTATAGGAATATTTTTACTTATGATTTTTTTGCAAATTTGGCGAAGGCGCATGTATTAAAAATTTAATTAAAAAAAAACTGATTTTTAAGGTTTTATTCGAGATATTCCATGCAAAATTTTAGAATGTGTTTCATATTAGAAAGTTATTTATATACTAAATTAAATTTTGAATTTCAGAAAAAGATTTTATAAATTGACGTTGCAGCGACCTACAATTTTGATCACGTCAAGAATTGACCTAATACTGACGTCTTGTCGACGTCACGAATATGACCTAAAAGTGACGTCGATAATACGGCTGGGATTTTAATAAGATTAAATGGGCTTTGATAGTTTAGGTAGAATTTGATGGGGATAGAAAATTTTTGTCGAAAGTAAAAATTATATATTATATTAAAGTACTAGTTTCATAACACTTGTTTTTAGCGCACGAGTACAAGTTTAGAAAACCACTCTTGAGGCGAGTTTTCTAAAGTACTAGTGCGCTAAAAACGTGTTAGGAAACGAGTGCTTTATACTATTTTGATCTATAATTTAAAAAAAAAACTTAATGTAAATTGATGACCGATTTAGGGATTTTTGTTTTGGGTTGGCATTACAATTTTCGAAATGTTTGAAATTCTTAGAACAAACGATATTTTGATATCTTTAATAGTCAGCTCTTCTCTTTTTTTATTGCAAGTCAAGCAAGTCACAATTTTACCTAACAGGGTATACTCTTGATATATTCTGTGATTGTTATTATTTAAATGTCATGTCAAATTCTTGGTACATATTTTCATGGCAATGCTCATTAAAATCATAAAATCAATCAGTATTTATAAAGCTAAAAGTAACACATTTGAAACATTTTTAATATCAGCAATGGTTAAAAAAATTATAAACAATTAATTAAGTAAATTTTGACAGCCCATAACTAGAAAACAAATGAGCGCAGAAAAAAAAGACATGAAACTAAACTATTCTAATTTAAAAATCTTTTAATTTCATAAATAAAAAATCGTTTACCATGAGGAAAAAATATAGAGGTCGCCACAGGGCCAACGAGTATTATTATGAAATGGTATTTAACTTGTAATATAGGTGAGACTAGAAAAAAAAAAGGTTCCTGATTTTTTTTAATATCCCTTACCATTTTTGAGAAAATCGACGAGGGCGGGAATTCTGTATCACCCTGTACCAACGGGGCCAATAAATCCAGCTACACCCAAAAATGATTCATATTAAAACCAACTTTAAAATTTTACAGACATCTGTAATACTTTACTTTTAAATTTTGACAAGAAATTTCAAATTGACACAAATAATTAAATTTACATATTTTTTTAATAATGCCTTTTTAAAAGCGAATTTAAAAAAGAAGCAATTCTAACAGCAAGGCTAAATGATGGTTTTAGTATAACAGCGATAGCTAAAGAATTGGATATTTCAACGAAAACACTTTGCCGCGCGAAAAATAGAATAGAAGAACAAGGTGTAATATTTATTTATATTTTATTTATATTTAAGTTTTTACTGAATTGTTTTTTTAATATTATAATATCTGAATAATTTTTCACATTTTGGTTAAACTCAAGTTTTTGTATAAAATTAAAAAAACGGGACATTACCTTCCAAACATAACCAAACTACGAAACGAGGACTAGTATTTTAGAATAATAAATAATAATTCTTTAAATTTATTACTATTAAATTTTAAGTAAGAATTCTTTTAAAAATTTTTCTGAAAAAAAGTCGCGCAGGATTTTAGTTTCGTCACGATATGCCAAACATGTATTCGTTGAACATGGCCATCACATCAAGGACTTTTAACAGTATCTTCCGAAAACCATCATCTGTTGCGATTTTGCTGTTAACGATTATGAATATCTTAGACCAACTTCTACCAATATCCACTGTAAGTTTGCTTTGGCCATTCTTTGAAACTTAAACTGAACTCAGGAAAAGCGTGTATTCAGACCTTGACTATCTTATATTTGTATATTGATATTTATAAAACTGAAATAAAGTTGTTTATGTATTATTTCAAAATGACAGCATGCCTAACCATATTTTTTAAAAATGACAACCAACTCAGATGACACGATCTACGCAACTTTAATTTTTAATATTGGGTATTCCGCAAGGATCTTTACCGTAGCTGGATTTAATGGCCTTGATGGTACCTAATATTATTATAATAGTACTCATGTTATGTTAATAGATTCTAGATCTAGGTTCTAAGGACCATAGAGTTATGAAACATCCATAGATAAGATGCATCACACTATAAAATTAAAGTAATGTCAATATTGTCAAAAATACTTTTTTATTTATTTATCTACTTAACTTTACTTCAGTTTTCTTCAGCAGTTCCCACTTTTAACGGCAAAGATGTTAGTGTTGTTCGTAGAATGGGTCCAATCGCTTATGAGAAGGTACAAGGTAATGAAAAAAGAAGACTCTTTAAGGCAAAAGAATTGATTCCTTTACCAATTTTCACTATTAGAGAAAATTAACTTCATTATAGTAAAAATCCTTGCACTTTGCTCAAATAAACTATCAGTTCTTTGTATGAATACTACATTTTCTTACAGACTATAACTGAATTTTATACATGATAAAATTGGTTGCAAATCAAAAAAATTATTATTATTATTGCAAAAATAGTAAAAATCCCAAAGTAGGGTTAAAAAATCGAGTTTTTTTTGGGAATTCTTTTCGGATACTTAAAGTATACGTAGGACCTTCAAAATTAACCCAATAAAACTTTATGGTGTGCTGAAACATCACACCAAATTTCATCAAAATCGGTCTGATAGTTTTTGCACAATAATTTTGAAATATAGATTTAAAAAAAAATTGTTAATTTTCAAAATTATGCAAAATTGAAAATAAAGCCCTTAGATGCTTCAAAATTTAATCACATAAAGAAGAGAGTTCAAACTTTTAAATAATTTTTAGGAGGAGGATTAGGAGAGCCTAGGCAGTTGTTTAAACATTTGTCGAATTTTTGCACTTATTAGAATAACTTTATAAATTTTTAGAAGAATTTGTTTTTTTTTTTTTAAATATATATTGAAAGTACTCGAAAATACGTTTATTTTGAAAAAAAAAATATGATGATTCATTAGTTTCGAAGTTACGATCGTTTAAAGTTGACCGCCATTTTCACTGAAACTAAATGGCGGTCAATATGAACGATCATAACTTCAAAACTAATGAACGAATCTTTATAATTTTTGTTTTTCAAAGCAAACGTATTTTTAAGTACTTTTACTATAAATATATATTAAAAAAAAAACAAACTCATCGAAAATTCATAGTTGTTCTAATTGTTTATAAGCGCAAAAATTCGACAAATGTCTAGGCTCTCCTAATTACCGGATTTTAATTTTTCAAAAAGCATTTGAAAGTTTGAGCTCTCTTCTATATTAAATTTTCAAATATCTAAGGGCTTTGTTTTGAATTTTGCATAATTTTGAAAATTTGCAATTTGTTTTTCAAAATCTGGATTGCAAAATTATTGTGCAAAAACTATCACACCGATTTTGATGAAATTTGGTGCGATTAGTTCAGCACACCATAAAGTTTTCTTGGGCCAATTTTGAAGGTCCTACGTATACTTTAAGTTGCAGAGATAACACAGCCACACAAAATTAAAAAAGTTGGATCTCCGACGGACTCGATTGGTCAATTCCTATGTATTTTGAGCCGCTGAATCTGAATCTGAAGTCGGAATTTAAAAGTTAGCTCCCATCTTCAACATAACCTCAAAAAACATATCATATCATTGCGAAAAGTAATGGTAATTGGTAATATAAAAACTGTTATAATTCTTAAATTAATATTTAGTGAATATCTCGGAATGTGTTATTTGTCAATAATTTATTAATTATTAAAAATAAAAATAAAAAAATAATGTAATAAAATAGTATTTTTATAAATACAGTACTTAGTAGTAGTAGTAGTAGTATTGAAATCGACAGTTAAAAAAATGTCACTCGGAATTAAAAGCTAGTAGAAAACCTTTGTTTAGTCACATGTTGCTTTTTGGGTGTATATTAACTGACAAAGTTTATTTCGATACCCAAAAAATGGTCGATCTATCTTAGCTGGGACACCTGGTATAGTAAAAATTTAGCTTACAAATTGTTTGTAATATTTTGGTTTAAAATGCCTTTTATGGGAGGATTGGTGTACCTACATGACATGAGAAAAAGTCTACTAGCCAACTAGCGTGAGTTCGATTCTCACTGGCGCCGATTTGCCTTTTTCAGTTAATTAATAATTGAAATTTGGCGAAGGCATAAGTGAAGCGGATACTCCCTATAAAAACGGGTTCGAAAGTTAGCATAAGCCGGTAGTACTAGTTTAAACAAACATGTAATGTAATGTAATGTAATAAGGTCCCAAATAGATACTATTTTCTAATGAATACTAATCTTAAAGCTCAAGAGTAACTTGGTCGTTCTTAGCCGAAACACTTTTTATTTTTAGAAATCTCTTCCCCAGTAAAATTAAACAGACAAAAAAGAAAAATAAAGAAGGAAGAAATTGCAAATGAAGAAAGCAATAGCAATTATTATGACGCAAATTTTGTTCCTTCGGAAAATGTGCAATTTCTCAGAAGAAAAAAACAGACTAAATTGTGGGATCATTATGGTAATGTTTTTCACTGTGAAATAAGTTTTTATTATTTTCTGTTATATAATATATATTAAAAAAAAAACACGAAAAAAGCTACAAACTCCTAATTTTTTGCTTATTTTTGCTTATAACTATAACCAAGATGACCTTACTTTAAAGTCATCTTAAAAAAGTTCAGAAGCTTGCATTAGAACAACATAAGAATGCGATGCCGTGATTGGCTTACAAGATACATGGCGGCAGATCAAGCCAATTACGGCATCGCATTGTTATGTTTTATGTTCTTATGAGAGCTTGTGAATAGGCACTTACTTATGACTATGTCAAAAATATTTTTTGACTTTTTGACAATAAGCACACCTCGGCTGAGAAGTTTATTAGGTTAAAAAAAATGGCAGTCAAATGTAAGAATAGTTTTATGCATGCATGAGAAGACCTGTATATTACAGATTTGCTATTAGCGAAATCCTAAACCTAAAGGTTTTTCAGATACTTCTTGGCATTTCTTCAGAAGGACCCTTCTTTACACCGCTAATATAATTATCACCAAAATAGTGTATACCTAAAGAAATTAACACGTTGAATTCAAATCCATTTAAAAACTTTTGATATCTCTTGCCGTTTTCGAGAAAAATCTATTATAGTTTTAGACATGCTAATTTTTATAGCATTGTAATTTATATAGATTATATTTCAGAATAGTTTACTTTATTACAAAATAACAGAGTAAATCATTATGTACCAGGAACAGTATTACATTATTACAGACCTGTAGTACCTTCAAAGGCGGTTTTAAAAAGTCTTATTGTTTTTATCAAAATCAATTTTATTGAACCTTGTAAGTTTATACATGTTTAATTTTGACACTAAAAAGTGAAAAGGTTACAACATTACAGCGCAATATTCTTACATTTTAATGAACTGATCAGCCGAGATACAGGGTGATCAGTAACTGCCATGCCAAAATTTAAGAGGTGATTCTAAATCCAAAAATATAAAAAAATGTTCCTATAAAGGTTGGTCCGCAAATGAGCCCTAAGAGAGCTACAGCCCTTTAAAATTGTAATAAAAATAAGATTTTTAATTAATAACTCTGGTACCCTTTAAGCTAGAGCGACGAGCTGTTGCACGTATACTAGTATTAATAAGGGAAATAAATTTATGTTAATTTATCCAGAGCGACGGAAAAATGTATTTTTTATAAGGCTTAACACATTTTTGCCCCAAACTTTTTTATGTGTACTTTTTTTGGATTTTTGTAAAAAATATGGATTCCTTGAGTAAAAATACATAAAAAATGTCATATAGTGTAACACTGTAGGAGCAGCCGTTTTCAAACAAAAGCAATTAAGGGAAAGTAACATTTTGTGCCACCAAAAACGTTAATTTTTAAAACGCTATTACTCCTTTAATATTAAATTTAGGTGTTTTGGCGAAGAATACTTTTTTGCTCAGTTTCAAATAAAAAAACCCTGCAGAATTAAAATTTTATTGATGCTCTTTTTTGTTCCCCATTCAATATGTCATCTTCGAAGGGCCGTAGCTCCCTTAGGGCTCAATTCCGGACCAACCTTTATAGAAACTTTTGTTCATATTTTTGGATGTAGAATCACCTCTTAAATTTTGGAATGGCAGTCACCCTGTATGTAGGGTTTCACAAGCGCCTAAATGCAGGAGTTTGTTTTGGTTTTTTCTTGGTTTGGTCTTTTTTTTTAATGAGGGGGCTTTGGTTTTCGTTAACGTTGGTTTGGCGTCTGTTTGGTGTTTTTTTTTTGTAAAAAAATGTTTTTTATTTAAAATAACATATTGAAAAACGGTCAGCGCGTGCGCATGCGCAGTTTGTCAAAACGTTGCATAGCTGCACATAGGCGCTCCTAGGGTTTCTTACCTTAAACATTAATATCTATTTTTTACTTTATGCAAAAAATCCATGCACTTCACGGTGGGCTTTAAGCTTACAGAGATGAAAAAATCGAACACCCCATAACTGACAACGGGATATTGTTTCTAATGCTTTCAGAATTACATGTTCGTTGAGAACAAAATCGTAGGTGTAGCCGTTTTTTATTCCATCAAAAATTAGTATATTAGTATATATGTGACCCAAAAAAAAAATTCAAATTGAGAAGTTTGGAGGTCTCACCCCTTAAATTTGTTTATTGGGGTAAGAGTTTCATCCCTATTTTTTTTTCAAAATTTTTGAAAAAATCTAGAGGTCGCTCACAGCCATTTTTCAAAAAATATGTTTGCTTAGCTTTTTTTATTTTTTTTTAAGGCCCAAGCATTTTTTATTAAAATCTTTTCAACACCAAACGGTATAAAGGGATAGTAAATTGCTAACCTCAAAAAAATCTGAATTTTTCTTTCAAAATGGCGGTGCTGTGCCCTTAAAGTTTGAAAATTCACTACATTGCTTGATTTTAGGTCTAATTACAGGCACAAAAAAATGTTTTTCATTGTCTTCAAACATTGTGCGTGTAGCCCAATATGTCCTCACATAAAAACAACTATATTTTTTTTATCAGATATACAGGGTATCCAGAAAAAAAAAAATATATATATATATATATATATATATATATATTCTTTTAACATTTTTGAGAGATAAATTCGGTTTTTAGTGACAGGGTAGGACTCAAAATAAGGGAACTTCTATATAACGCTTTATATAGAATACTGTATTTTAAGTTTTCAAATAAAACCATTTGAGTAGTACTAGAATATGTAAGATTCTTAAAAAAAAAATGAATAACTTTTTTTTAGAGTGGGGACAAGAAAGTAGTAAAAATTTGATTTTGACCCATATATACCAATATACTAATTTTTGATGGAATAAAAAACGGCTACACCTACGATTTTGTTCTCAACGAACATGTAATTCTGAAATCATTAGAAACAATATCCCGTTGTCAGTTATGGGGTGTTCGATTTTTTCATCTCCGTAAGCTTAAAGCCCACCGTGACTTAGCTTTTCAGTTAACTACATTTTTTTATGATACAAAAATAACAATATTTTTCTTTTTTATTTTTTAGGGAAATGGTCTAGTTGTAGTGTAAGCTGCGGGGTAGGCAAAATGACAAGATGGCGCCATTGTGTTTCAGAAGGTTGTTCCGTTGGTGAAAAAGAAGCCCAAATAAAACCATGTAATATGGCTTCTTGTACATAACATTTTTATTGATGTTTTCGAAATTTTGAGTTTTTGTATTTCCATTGTATTCTATTCTATTGTCTTATTAAATATACAAAACAATGTATTGATGTTGTGTTTTATACAAACCATTTTCAGTTATTGGTGTAGTAAAGAGCCTAGCGTTAAAAAAAAACACTAACCCAGCCAACATAAGGCTTTATAGATACAGCCTGTTCCAGAATTCGCGTACAGAAATTTGAGGGTGTATTAAAAACCCTATGGAAAATATGAAAAAAATTTCAAAAAAAATCCATCTTCGTTCAATTCAAAAATAAGAACGCTTTAAGTGGACCTATACTGTTGCTGATGTTAAATTACCTTTAAAAGTTGAATTTGTAGCTATGGAAGCAAATTTAATTATTGCAGGTACATATTCTGTAGGTTGACATGGTGATTAATTTATTTTTTTTATTTATTTATTTAACGGGATAACCCCCTTTTTAAAAAATTACAATATATACATACATAAAATTTACACTAATATATGTAAATAATAATAATAAAAAATACATTAAATATATAATTTAAATAATTAAAATAGTTAAACTAAAACTAAAACAAAACTAAAAATTTAACTAACTATAAACTTTTTATTTAAGAAACAAGTTCAGTATGCTTTAAAAAACGTTTAAGTTGACTAAGCGACACACCAATAACATGCACGTTTGGGTTCAAATTTGCTAAACGTACCATTCGAGTTAGAGGACCATTTAGAGCATAATTTGTATTATGAAAATTAATGTAAAATAAGTAAGAGTTTCTTGTTAGAAAATTAATATTAATATTTATTTTAGAAAGCAGATTATGACATTGAAAATTTCCTGATAAAATATTGTGTAGCACACATAAATCCGCTTTATTACGCCTCGATTTTAAGGATTCAATAAGCACTCTGTTTGATATGGTATTATAGTCATAAACAAAGTTTACTCTCTGTATGCCTAATTTGTAACCAGCTGTTCTCAGGAATCTCCGTTGAACCTCTTCTATAGCGTCACTACCGTTTTGATAAAATGGACTCCAAATTACAGATGCATATTCAAGTGTTGATCTTACAATCGAACAGTATAGTATTTTATAGGTGTCAGTCGAGAAGTCAGTACTTAATCTGGTAATATAACCAAGTAACTGAAAACCTTTATTTGTATTTGCAGTTATATGTGCGTTAAAATTTAGCTGTTTATCAAAAATAACACCAAGGTCTTTGATTTCATTGACGGATTTAAGGTAAACACTTTCTATATCATATTGATATTCAAAAGGCTTTTTATTCCTATGGAATGTGATGCTGTAGCATTTGTTAGTATTTAATGTCATACCGTTTAATTTACACCAATCAGCCAAATTATTAACATCACATTGAACCAAGTACTGATCAGCTATTGACTGAATAATTCTAAACAATTTTAGATCATCTGCAAATAATAGGATTTCACAGAATCTAATAACAGTAACTATATCATTAATGAATAATAAAAATAGAAGAGGTCCAAGATGAGATCCCTGAGGTACACCCGAGGTTACGTTTATAATAAAGGAAATAAAATTTTTTATTTTAACTTGTTGTGTTCTACCACTAAGAAAACTAATTACCCATTTCAACATGACTCCGGTAATACCAAGAGCCTTTAGCTTTTTAAATAGATAGTTATGAGGAACCCTATCAAATGCCTTCATAAAATCTGTATAAATAGCGTCAACTTGTAATTTAAGTTCAAAAGCATTTAATATATATTCCTCATAAATCAGCAAATTAGTAATAGTAGATCGACCCTGGTAGAAGCCATGTTGAAACTCTGTAATTATATCCTTAAAAAGCCAAGTTAACTTATTTGTGACAAGTTTATCTAATATTTTAGGAATAGCAGACTGTATGCAAACACCACGATAATTTGATATATTTTCTCTATCGCCCGATTTGAAAATTGGTGTCATAAAAGTTGATTTCCAGTATTCTGGAAATACCCCACTACTTAAAGATATATTAAATAATTTAGTGATTGGCTCAACAAGAACATCTTTACATTTTAAAAGAACTAAATTTGGAATTTTATCTGGACCGTACGAGACAGTTGATTTTAATTTTGTTATAACATTTAAAACATCTGTGGTATTAACAGAAATTTGGTTTACATGAACTGTATTGTTAAAAGTATATTCTTGTTGAGGATCATCTGGACATTCTGAGTAAACAGAAGAAAAAAATGTTGCAAAAAGGTTAACAGTCTCTTTAGCATTTGAACTCGTTTTATCATTCAAGTACATTGTATTCGGAAAATCATAACCGTGATTTCTGGCGCTAGCGTACTTCCAAAAATTATTGGGATTAGTATTTAACTCATCTTCAATATTACGTATGTAATTAATATAAGTTTGGTCTGTTAACTCTTTAACTTTAGTACGTAAAAGTTGAAAAGCTAAATAATCGGTTCTCGAAAATGTGGTTTTGTACTTTTTATGGGCTGTCTTTTTTTTTAAAATAAGATCTTTTAAACTTTTTGTGTACCAATGTGGGAAAGTTGAACTTTTAAAATGTGTCATAGGAATAAATAATGAATAAGCTTCATATATTACTTTATAAAATTCTTTAACTGCTAAATTTATGTCTGGCTGTTCTATAAAGGACCAATTTATTTTATTTAAATAATCAACCATGTTGTGAAAATCAGCTTTTTTAAAATCATATGCAAAGTCATCGTATTCCATATTTTTTTCCGTGTCCATTTCCAAATCAAAATTATAACCAATATGATGGGCAGTATTTTTTGTTAAAAGGTCAACTGCAGGTGTAACTTTTATATCATTTAAATCTGAGAAGAGTAAATCTAGAAATACACCTCTATTATTAGGTGTAGTAATATGTTGTTGTTGATTAATGTGACATAAATATTTATTAATGTCAAAAAACCACTGCCGGATGGAGTGACCCTATGAAAATAGAATATTTGATAGCCTCTGTCGGTTTTGTCAAAATATAATAACCTAAAAAGATTCTAAAGTTGAAAGTCTCAAACAATGCACGCGTCAACAATTAAAACGCAACTATAGTTACTAATAAGTAGGGAAAAACTAATTTGTAGATAATTTAACATCAGCAACAGGATTGGTCAATGACGGCCCTACTACACGTAATAGAGATAAAATTAAACTTCCGTTTTTAAGACTGCATTCTAGTACACATTGCTTTAATTATTTTGGTCCCTCTTTTTACAACAGTTTACCCATTGAAATAACTCAATTGGGTGACAATACGTTCAAAAAAAGGCTGAAATATTACCTTTTGGTTCATGCATTTTATTCCACGGACGAATTCACTAATTCTCTTAGAAATGTTAATATAAACGAATTCTAATTTTTGTGATATCTGTGTTTGTTATGTTGTTATTTATTTTATTATGTTTAGTTATTTAGTTACATTTTCAAATACCATCCTGACGATTGCAAACTTGTAAAAACTTGTATTTAGCATAAATAAAATCTATTCTATTCTATTCTAAATAGCTTCCTTTTTAATTAGTATTGAAGATGGATTTTTTTTAAATTTTTTTCATATTTTAGGGTTTTTAATATACCCTCAAATTTCTGTATGCGAGTTCTGGAACAGGCTGTATATTAATATATAGACCTTTAAGCCAACATGGTCAGGTCAGTTTTTTCACGTCAGCTTTTATGTTTTCTTAATTTTGAGTTTTTGTATTTGCAATGTATTTTATTCTATTGTCTTAATAAATATACAAAAAAAAATATTGATGTTGGGTTTTATACAAATCATTTCCAATTTTTGTTGTAGTTAATTAAAGAGTACGACAGTACTCTCGAATTCAACCACAGAACACCCCCCAACGCAATTAAGAAAATTAATTATGGCTCGAGTCATGTGTGTGTGTTTATATATTGTATACCGTTAATCGAAAAGGAACCAATCGACATTTTTAACGAAAGTTTGTTAGGCATGGTAATAGGTTCTCTAGGCTTAGTAAAACCTATTCCCATGCCTAAGAAAAATTCATTTCATTAAAAATGTTGCTTGGTCCTTTTCGATTATATTATAACATTATAAGTTATAACTTTGTTTTTTTGTTTGTTTAACCTCGTACTATTCTAGTTACTTAAGCATCTCCTAAGTCCAGGACTTGTTTGGGCTAGTAGTAGAGGGAACCACCGGCTTTAACTGACTTTCGAACCAATTTATAGGCAGTGTCCGTTTCACTTACCGCCTTCGCTAAATTTAAATTATTAATTAACTGAAAAAGGCAAATCGCCGTCAGTGAGAATCGAACTCACGCTAGCGTGCTTGTCATGTAGACGCGCTAGCCAACTAACCATGCCTTCCAACGCTTTTTCTGGCTTAGTTAAGAATTACCGACTACCAAACAAGGATTTTTTTTTGTTTTCATCACGTATAATTTTTGTCAGCTATAAGCCATGCCAAAAATCTCATTCTTTAACATGGTGTATAATTTTTAAGTTATGGACATTGTAGTCCAGTCAAATAACGATAAATTCCTATGTTAAATTGAAATAAATGTACACAAGCTGATATTGTAAAGTGTAGTAGTGGATAGTAACAGAAGACTTCTGTTAGTTTTTTATCGGGTGATTTGCGTAAGGGGTGTCCGGTATCTTAAATTTTATGGGTGAGTGCGGTTATCTCGCTAAATATGTATCTAACGATAAAAATACATATAACCGATTTTGGGAGGATTGGTGTAGTGGACTACCGCGTCGTACTTGACGAGTTTACTACCCAAATAGCGTGAGTTCGATTCTCACCGGCGCCGATTTGCCTTTTTCAGTTAATTAATAATTGAAATTTGGCGAAGGCGTAAGTGAAGCGGACACTCCCTATAAATTGGTTTGAAAGTCAATTAAAGCCGGTGGTTCCCTCTACTACTAGCCCACACAAGTCCTGGACTTAGGGGATGCCTAATTAAGTAGAATAGTACGAGGTTAAACAAAAATGTAAAATGTAAAACAAGTTATTCAGGATGTGTCAAATAAATAATGTATAAAACCTACATTGGTTGTATTTTATATTTTAAGGATATAATATTATGCACATTCCTTTGTTATACCATATAACTTAAGTTATAGGAAGATAATTATCTACCTATAAGGGTATTTTCCTTGTTTTGGGTGGGATAACTTTGTTTTTCATTTGTAATTAGTAAACTTTTCGAGAATAAACAACTGGACAATAGTAGCAGGAAACAGGAAAAGATAAAAAGAATTTACCAAACAAGCCCTAGGCCAACAAAGCCTGTATACAGGTGTATATGTGTATATGTATATAGGTGTATACACGGTGTGGTGCACAGAATTTTCTATGAAGCTAAAGTTTGCAACGTTTTTTTGCATCGAAAATTTAAATAGTATATTAAAGCACTTATTCCATAACACGTTTTTAGCGCACTAGTACTTAAGAAAACTCGCCGCAAGCGGCTTCTTTTCTAAACTTGTACTCGTGCGCATAAAAACGTATGAAGCTGAAGTTTGCAACGTTTTTTTGCAAAGTTCAGCTTCATAAAAACGTATGTTATGAAACTAGTACTTTAATATACTGTTTGAATTTTTGTTGCAAAAAAAAAACGCTGCAAACTTCAGCTTCATAATTTTTGAATGAGGTGACCTTTCCTTTGTACTTAGGTACCTCGTTTTTTGATTAAATTCTTTAATTTGACCATTGTTAATTTAAATAAAATATTTTTATAATAGGCACGAACAAATAAATATTAAATAACCACTAGTTACCTCTGAACAAAATTTTAAAATCATGAAATGTCTGTTGATTTATTTTTGTAAAAATTTAGGGTTATTTGTGATAAACACTCGAAAATGAAGCAAATAAAAACTTTATTGCATTACATAATCATGGCAACGTTTCACCTAATATTTAGGCTTCTTCAGGGCTAAAAAGACAAAAATTATAAAACTTTTTGGACATAACATGGAAATTATAAACTTTTTTTGGAAAAAAAAATTGAATATAAACAAAAATAAAAGAAATTAATAAATTAAAAACTTACCTAAACTATTAAATATGCATTAAAACAAATAAATTAAATAAAAACATTACATCAACAAAGAAAATACACTGGACATTTTTCAACAGTGTCCAGTGTATTTTGTTTGTTGATGTAATGTTTTTGTTTAATTTGTTTGTTTTAATGCATATTTAATAGTTTAGGTAAGTTTTTAATTTATTTATTTCTTTTATTCTTGTTTATATACAATTTTTTTTTTCAAAAAAATACTTTATAATGTCCAAGCTATGTCCAAAAAGTTTTATAATTTTTGTGTCTTTTTAGCCCTGAAAAAGCATAAATAATAGGTGAAACGTTGGCATGATTATGTAATGCAATAAAGTTTTTATTTGCTTCATTTCCGAGTGTTTATCACAAATAACCCTAAATAAATTTCAAGAAGCATCCTGTAGAAAATATTATTTTTGTAAAAATAAAAACAAACAAAATGAAGCCACTGGTGATTATTTTGGAAAAGTAATAAAAGGATCTCTTACCCTGTTTTTGTAGAATTGGAAACCTTTTTGACTTGTAGAAAAACGGTTTTGTAGCTCGTTGATCCAACTCTTCCATGGAAACTCGCAAATATTTGAAATATTTCGTTGTACACTGGATTCCTGCAGAATCGAAAATGTAAGGCCTAGTGAATTATTCTGGAACTGGCACTCGATATCGCGAAAATGTTTTTTTTGTAGCAATTTTGACTGTTAATCAGTGAATTCTTCGCGAACTGACACTCGAAATTTAACAGAAAATGCTTGTTTGTAGCCGTAATAATTGTTTATTTGAGCAAAAAATATACGAGGTTTTTTCTATGTTGTGCACTTGTATTCTGGAAAAATATTTTCGTAAAAAAGTGCACCAAACTTTTGATAACCGTAAAATGACCTTTAAAATGTTCAACTTTAAAAATGCACTCACATCCGCGAAGAAGAACCAATGTTTTGTGTTTTTGACTGTAATTTTTCTTTAATTTTCGATAGGTCGCATACTTCGTGTGAATCACAAAGCGAGAACAAGTTTAATCATTTAGGTATTTAATATTATAAACATTGAAAAGACACGTTAAAACTAAAATAGACGTTCGACGCACAACTTCACGCATCATTTTCTTAACCTCGACTGTGCAAAAAGCGGGCCAGGCAGGCGTTGACTGACGCAGCTATATCAGTCCCGTACCCAGTACAGGGCGGTATTTTACAAATATTAATTTATAATAATTAATTAATATTATGAACACTGGTCAATACAAGTAAGAAGTAGCATAAGATAAGTAGACCAAAATGAGTAAGTAAGTAAGGTAGACCTTCCGTTATTAGTTTCTCCAAATGCACTTCATAGCAATTCAATTCAGTTTATTTCGAACCCTTTTTAAAAATTAGTAATTATTATTAAGCTTAAGCTTATAAGTTAAATACGAGCTCAAAAAATAATCGTAAAATAGACATATTTTGAAATATTTCTTACTTTAAATTTATTTTCTGTTTCCATAAATGTAAAATCACAAGAATTTATACAAGCCCATCTATTTATTATTTGTTAAGACCCGTTCTAAATTCAATCAGTAAAATACTGGACACAAATTTATTTATTTACTTGCTTTTAATTTGATTTGTTTATTAACGTAAGTGCTTTATTGTGTGCTTGTTAATATTACTATTAATAACACAGTGTTATTAACACTACTCAACACTCAAAAATTTGCCGACACCATTTTAGTTGCATCTGGCTAAATTACTCCAGTCATATTAAATTTAAAAAATCGAAAAAATTTCCATCTATCCAAATTTTTGTGTACACCTTCGCACTGTCATTATAAAAATTGGGTGCGACGCGAGCTCAATTTTTTATTTTGCACATTTGTGGTTTTTCGCGAATACCTTCCTCAGATTTGCAGTTATCCAAAAAGGACCTATTATAAAATTTGTCGAGCATAAAATTCTACACAAAAAACTGCAACTTTTTTTGAAATCTCAACCGTTTTCGCGCTAGAGCTTTGTTAGATTACGGCGCGCATGAAATTGTTTACACATGGTTATTTGCAACGTGCAATTACTTTTGCAAAAAACACGATCGGATTTCTTAGACATACCCTTTAACAATATCTATAAAATGTAGCCGAAATAAAAATCCACCCCTCAACCTCCTCTCCCAACACCCCTAACTATAATTTTTTAAATTACACCGCTTTATTTTTTAATAATAATAATAATAATAATAATAATAATAAATCGACTTTATTCAGACCATTAACAAAATACAATTTACTTGGATTATAAACTTAAAATTAAATAGCCTAAATGGGCGAAGTCTAGCTGAAAGCTAATCAACTTTACCCAGAAAAATAATAATAGAAAAATCTTAGTAATTTAGCTAAATTTAGACAGATGGGAAATTTTCCGTAACTAAATCCTAATATTACTGGACTATATTTGATGCGCTGATTTCGGACCTTTTTGCATTTTTCTCGATCAACTCGTTTTTTTGAGATATACCGCACAGTGTTTTTTTTTTGCCTATACTAGTAGTAAAAAAATTATTATATCCTCTCCTTTTCGGAGGAAATCTTTGAACGTTACGAGGAAATCTTAGAAGATTTCCTCCTAAAGGTGTACAAAATTTTGTCAGCGGTTTACCCCTCGTATTATAATAAAATACGGTGTGGCTTTTGAAAAGATTTTTTTTTAGTTTTTTTTCTTACTATAGTAAAAACCGGATTCGGATTTTGCAAGTCAAATTATAAAAAAATCTGTTGTGGACGCCACAATACTTTCCCGGCGTTAGAAACTGATTCTAATATTTTCTTTAGAACGTTATGTTTTGAGATTGACTTCTTCAAAAATAAAAAATATATTTATTTTTTTTTATTTGTTTTTGTTCCTTTCCTCTCCAAAGAAACGGAGCTTACAAACCAAATCTTAAGGCGACCGGATAAACGATTCGGCAATCATTATGTAAAATTACAGATACATTTTTCTTCCACGAAAACTATTAGGTTATAACCTAATAGTTTTCAGAATACTATAGTGTTCTGTAGACTTACACTACAGATATAACCGCAACGATAAAATGTAAATGTATGGCTTCAGACTTAATCTGCTTATGTATAAACTGAAAAAAAGTCAAATATAATGATTCATAAATATTTTTATTAGATACTTCTTTGGAATAATATTTATACAGTTTCTGTTTACAGACATAAAAAGTAATTCGTATTAATCTGCGAAGTAGCCTAAGTGAAAATTAGGTAATTTTACAGGAGATAAATTTAAAGGAAATTCGATTCAAACACCTTTTACTCCCTGTTTCTATAAGGGTTCTTACTATTTCTTTATTGAATAGTATTAGGTGTACCCCCACAGAAACAGTTAAATTATAACAGTGCATATCTATAGTCCGTCCAATTATGCAAGATAGTAGTTTAAAATTCCCGCGATTTTTAAGCTACATCTGGTTAAAAACTCGTACCTTTTAACATATAAAATATTGTGACATTTTTTGTCTATGACAATTATTGACGGTAATTAAAGTTAATAAAAGAAGAGAAAGTTACATAAAAAAAATGGTTATACTTAATGTAATTTTGTATGGTATTGAAAAAGGTACTTTTTTGGTTTATTCTTCATACACTCATACTAAATTAGCATATTCTACATATTGTACAAACGTAAATTATATTGAACACAAGGAAAACGTCAAATTTGTAGGTTACAATTACAACTTAAGGCCTATCCAGAGACTCGCATAACAACCATTACAAGATACATGACGAGACATCAAGCCAATCCTGGCATCGTATTCTTATGTACTATGTTATGTGAGTCTTTGGATAGGCCCTTTCCAGGAAAACAGTACCGACATCAGTTAAATTTTTGATATACTTCGATTTATGCATAATTATGCTATTGCGCTCTTTGGTGTAAAACGGGCCGCGTCCCTTACTATCTTGCATAACTGGACGGAGTTATTGATATGTAGACTAGATATGATACGTAGTTTTACTAGTAGTAGTGAGTCACTACATACCTAACCTACACAATGGTGTTCACGCTGATCCGCCTTATTAAGTACGAAATACTTATTATAGCATGTAAATTATTATACATTTTAAATTAATAATATAATCGGATTGTTTTTTTTATAAAACTCGCTGCCGTTTTGTTTTTAAATTTAATATTGGCAATATGAAGCAAGATTAAAATTACTAAAAAAGCGGTATTAGCATACTGTTTATTTGAATTGACAAAGTAATATGTCAAAATTAAATTGGCATTATTATTAATTATTTATTATGCATCAAAAAAGTATAAATTTATTAAAAATGAAGAAAAAGTATACGTTTTCAATTGCTTTAAAACATTTTAGGAAAGAAGCCCCAAATAAAAATCGTATTTGCTAAAACATTAACTATAGTATTTTCAAAAAATGTATATATTTTTTAAACCTTTCCATTTGTAAACAGTTACTATGGTAACGCAAAATGCGCTTGGGCCGTAAGCCAACTGGTAAGGTCTTCTTCTTCTTCTTCTTCTTCTTCTTCTGAATTTATGGGTATTGAGTTTAATCGATTATCAATTGATAGCTCTTTCATAATTATGAAAGAGCTATCAATTGATAATTATAATTATTTCAATACTTACCAAATTGTATTCTTTACTATAAAAATGTAAAAATTCAAGCCAAGCTAACTAATTTAAATAAGGATTTAGTATAATACTGAATTTTTATCATTTACTTTTAACATTTTCAAATTAATTTTCTAGAAAAATTTGATAAAAAAGTGGTTACAGAAAACATTCCGACTATACTGTATTTTATGTAGCTATAAAGAACCGCACCGAGTATATCAAGTATAATATTTAATAAATTATATAAATAAATATAAATAATTAAATAAATAAAATCACATATAAAAGAATCACAATATAGACTTCTAAAATATATAAAACTAATGAAGAGTGTTTATAAAATCAATAAATTAAATAAATTTAAATTTATCGTTATGTCTAATAACATTATTACACTGTAATTATTTAATTTATTTTGGTCGATAAAGCATTTTAATATTTTTCAAAAATTCGTTGCTTATTATTCGTCATTTGAGAATGAACGAGTTTTTAGTTCAACTTCTTGCCAACTGTTTTTTTTTTTTTCATGAACTTTTTATGATGCATTAATTTAACGAATTTAAAACCAAAATTATAAAAAATTGTTCGGTTCGTTTTTGTGCAAAGTACAAACAAATAAGAGATATTAAAAATATAATTTAGATAAATATTTTAGGAAACGTTCAAGTATTACGTAACGCAAATTTTGATAATTTTGGACTATTTTCCTATACCATTAACATGGGCGTAACACTCCAAAATGCTTGTCACTTTTCAAAAAGAAAAATTATTTTATGGGACCATAATAAAATTATCGAAAATTTCATTACCTCTTGTGATATTACTGTTAAAAATTTTATGCCAATAAGTTAGACCGTTTCTGAGTTATAAAGTAATAAATATTCTAAAAATGCGCCCTTAAAAAGGACCAAGCAATTTAGCACGAAAGTTCATAGAAACCATTTTTCCTCATTTTTTGAGTAAGTATGGTTTCTAAATTATATTTTTCATATCTCATTTTTTTTGCACAAATTTGCATATTGCACAAGAATGAACCCAAAGATTTTTTTTTATTTTTGGATTTAAATTGAGATTCATCATAAACAAAAATTTTATGAAAAAAGTTGGCAATCCTAAAAATTTGTTCCAGCCCACCGTGTAGGGTTTTAACAAAAAAAAAATACTCAAGTTAATAAGGTTGATAGTACACGACGCGCTGAAAATAACGTTTTTTTAGATTTTCTGATACCCATTTTTCGTACTTTCTCAATTCGTTCAGAATTCGTCAGGATAAGTTTAGGCCTGTTTTTGAGAAAAACAAGTTTTATTTGGATAAAAATACGATAATAAAAAAACAGATTCCAGGTCTCCGGACGCGTCGTTTATGTGAGTCATCGCATCAGAAAATAAAAAAAAATGTTTCGCCGTATGTAGTTTGACGGATGTTATATATAAGATAAGATAAATTTATTTAAGGATCTCGAGAATTTTCATTCTATATAGATCTATCCAATAATACATACATTAAATAATATTAAAAATTAATTAGATGTATACATAAAAATATATACACACATATATATATATATATATATATATATATATATATATATATATACATAAATATAAAAAAGTAGTTAATTAATAAAAATTAATAATATTATCTACACTCTTTCATTCTCAACTAACGTATTGTTAAATTCTAATCCAATGCACAGTATCGAATTGTAACTTTTAGGTAGGCATTTAATACAGTATTAAGTAACTTATATCATTAAAATTAAAAAATTTACTTTAATAATTTGAGTGTAGTTAAAAAAAATAAACCACACTGGGTGTCGCTGGTATTGATTGGTCGAAATTTAAGGGAGAGTACGCGACAGTGCTGCTGTCTATGTATGTAGTTTACACAGAAATCTGTGCATTCTTAATTATAATACAGTACAAACTCAATAATGTGAACTTAAAAAAACCGGGATTGTTCAAATTAACGCGACTGTTCATGTTAGTGGGCTTTATATGACAATAAAATTAAGCTAATTAAATCTCTTTTATTTTGCCAAACTTTATTGCCAAACTTTATTCTAGTTAAAATAACAAATTGTTTGATGAAATATAAAACTTTAATTATAAAAAATGTATTAATTTATTATTAAACTGATACAACTTTCTTTCCATTTTTCGAAATTATGATGCTCTTAAAGTTTGTTTTTTACTTGGTTTTAAAAAATGAGTTTCTATTTCAAGAATTTTACCGCTTTTATTTTTTGTATATAACAAATTATTAATTTTGCTATCCATACTGTTTGCTAAAGTAGTAACAGTCATGTCATTCCTATGTTCCTTAATAATTCTCGATTTCGACCCATTTTCCAACAAACCAAAGTCGACTCTAAGAAATCAGAAACTATACTGATTAATAAGTAAGAGAAACAACCACATAAAAGTATACGTATAAAATTGTTGAAACTAGGCGTCCATGTCAACGAGAGTTTATGATGTGTACGTTACAGAGAAGAATAGAAAAAAATCTGTGTTCACAAAACCTAATAGTTCATATATACGCATGTTCCCATTATCGAGCTTGTACTGTAGATCTAATTTTAGCTTAACCTTTAGGGGGCGGGGATGGTAGAAATTTCTACCACCTTGCGCACATCAATGTTTTTTTAAGCAAAATTTAGCTTGTTAAATAGGGGAAAAAATAGTAAAAAAAAATCTAGTGCAACCCTTGACCTTGAAAATACCATATCAAGGTCAAATTATTTTTATTCCCTATTTTAGCCTCAAAGTTGGTATACCCATATTTTTGGTAAGCTGAGTACGAAAAAAAAAAAAAAAAAAAAGAACGCTGAAGGTTCCCTTGACCTTGTAACCTTGAGAGGCAAGGGGAATCACGGAAATAAAGCACCCCAACGTGAGAGGCAAGGGGACTCATGAAAATCAAGCACCCCAAAGGGATGGTTATTTCGCCACGTCCACGTCGTCGATTTTGGGTAACGCTAAGAGCGAAAGTAGGACTTAGCGGAAGTAGTGGCTTTAGGTAAATAATGAGTTTCAAGATCAAGGATACCTTCAGCATCTTCTTCACCATTTTTTCGTACTCAGCACCCCAAAAAACATGGGTATACCAACTTTGAGACTAAAACAGTGGAAAAACAATTTTGATCTCGAAAAAGCGATTTTCAAGTTCAACTTGACCTTGAAATATCAATTTTCAAGGTCAAGGGAACCTCCAGCATCTTCTTCACTATTTTTTTCGTACTCAGCGCGCCAAAAAACATGGGTTTAACAAATTTGAGGCTAAAAATGACAAAAAAAATTACATTGGCTTTTCCGCTTCGGACTTGCGTGGTAGAAATTTCTTCCACCTGTCAAGTCGGGCATTTGTCTTGAATAGTTCGGTGAATATTGATGAAAATATCGGGAAAATCGACACTTGATTTGAACTGAAATTTCCCCACCCTCTAAAGGTCAAAAATATTAATGAGCCCCTAAGAGACCATTCTATCACTGTACATATGTGCATGCGCGTTCCTCGCGACATAATACTCAATAAAACTAATAACAAACTGTGTTTGTTTGAGGACATTCCTCTATTAATCGAATGCTGATTAATTCAAATAACTGCAGAAACAGGTCGTGGTTAATTTTTGTTTCATGGAATGACGATAGAAACAATTTTAAAGCTGATTTTAAAATATTTTCACCAAATAATGCCTTGACGAATGCTAAAAATAAAAAAATGTAAATAAAGAACGATGTCAAAAGCAAAAATTAAAAAAAATCACTGCTGCCAACAAAATAATACTTTCCTCTATAGGCCTTTAAAATTAAAAACGAAAAAAAAAATTAAAAAAATTAAAATTTTTTTCGATTTTCAAAAAAAAAATATTTTTCAAAAAAAAGTTTATTTTTTTGTAAAACGAACTAAATTGAAAAAAAAATTTTTTTCAAAAAAATGGTTTTTACTCCTTACCCCCTTACCAAAAACAATCCCAGCCTAGAACTTTGGATAATCAACCTATGGTCTAAATTTGAAGCGTTCTTAAGTTATCGTGGTCACAAATATTCCGGACAGACAGACAGACAGACAGACAGACCGACAGACAGACCAACAGACAGAAAGACCGTCAGACGTCGAGAAACGTAAAAAAAGCAATAAAATTTTTTCGAAATTTTCCTTGGGAAAAGTAATAAAATAAAGAACGTTATCTGTTAAAATCGGCTCCTGAGCACCTTAGCCTTTGCTTCACGTCAAGTATATCAAGAGTTTCTGTAATAATGCCGTTAGAGGTTTTGGGTTATACTTTGATTTAGGGTACGTCATGACGCGTCAGTTATGTATCGTTAAGTTAACTCTAGAACAATTTTTCTGCAACTTGAAAAATCAAGGAGTTATTGATATGTTTGAGAGTGCTTGATTTTGTAAATTTTTTTCTATAAACCCGAATAACTCAAAAACCACTACACAAACTGAAACATGGCAAATTTAATTATCACTTTCGGTACAACCGGAAGGGATACAAACCTGAGAATACAATTTATATATATGTAGTATGCTGTACTGATAAGGGAAAATACCTTGCCCCTACGATGGTTTTTTTTACCCCTCTTTTCTCTAATCTAAAATCGTACGTATTGTTTGCTTTTTAATTTATTTTATTTGTGGATTAATACGTTATAATTAAGAGGTATGTGTATTAAATATAAATTATATTCTCTCCCTAAATATCAATTCGTGATACTAGGTTAGGTACCGGTCCTTTTTTTTTCAAATTTTACTCATATTAATCCCAATTTTTGGAAAATGCAACTCCTGCTAAAGCAGTCGTTGCATTTTCGTCATTGTGATTAATATTCGTTAAATTTATGTAAAAAAACACCGATTAAACCAAGTATCACTTATGATATTACCCCTGAAAATATTTTTAATCGGCTGTTTATAATATGAACATATTATGCAAAAATCTTAAAGTGCCAAATATAAACTTTTTAAAATTATTGCTTGTAACCCGGTATATTATAAACCGTTTCATTAACAATGATTGTTTACCTTGACCACCAATAAAATGAGAACTCTTTTTAAGCATTGTTTATTGACGGTCGATAACAAAAACAATTTAAGACAACTACTAACTTTTTCAACTGATTTTGTTAAGTTGACATCTATGTCAAAATAATTTTAAAACAATATTTTTAACTTATATTTGGAGTAACTTGCTTAGGTAGTAGAAAAATATTAACGTATGCGTATAAAAAAAAAGGTCGTAAAACATATTTTTATACTTACTCGGTATATTTTCCAATATGGCCTCAACAAATCTATCCAACTCAATAAACAGAGTCTCATTTATGGATGTCTCCGGAATAGTAAATAAATGTTCATTAAGGCGTTCAATAAAAATATTTGCTTGACGGATTATATCATTTTCAATTTTATTTCCAAAAATTATCAAAATGGCTTTGATAATAGGCTCCTGAAGAAATTTAGATTCTGTATCAGCCAATAATTCGCAAATAATATCCAACAATGCTTTAGTCATTGGGATACTGACTTCAAAATCGTCCAATTCATCTGAAAAACCAAACATAACTGGATAAGATTAGAATGCATTTATATTTGTTATTATAAACTTTGACTGATAAAAGCAAATTTATACAGAGCGGTCCAAAAGTCACCCCCCCCCTCCCCCTATTAACTTTTGAACCAGTTGAGATATCGACTTCAAATTTGGAACTTTTAAATAAGACAACTTAAACTATCTTTTAGCATATATTTAATACTTTCAGCTCTTAAAATGTGGGCAGGGGGCATGGGGCACATTTTTTTAAATGGAAAGGGGGGTCGTGTAATACATCATTTTAAAGCTTATAAAATTCTCCATTTAACTGCATATTTTTAAATTAAAAAAAAAAATGGGTTTAAAATGGGGTTGAAAATGGGTATTAATGTCAAAATTCCTCTAAAAAAAACAAATATTTTTTAAAAATGCCTAATTTCATCATAAAAAAATGTTAATTATACTTTTAAACTAATTTTAGTTGACATAAATAAAAATTTATAAAAAAAAACTTAAAAAATTGAATGTTTTAGCACAAAAAATTAAAAAATCAAAACCTTGAAAAACATTTTTAAAAAATTTAAAAATGTTAGTTTAAATAGAGAATTTTATAAGCTTTAAAATGATGTATCACACGACCCCCCTTTCCATTTAAAAAAATGTCCCCCCATGCCCCCCTGCCCACATTTTAATAGCTGAAAATATCAAATATATGCTTAAAGATAGTTTAAGTTGTCTTATTTAGGAGTTCTAAATTTGAAGTCGATATCTCAACTCGTTTAAAAGTTATAAGGGGGGGGTGACTTTTGGACCGCACTGTATGTAAAACTTAGATTCCTTTAAAAGGTGGTGCTAGAGAATGTTAAAAAAGAAATGGCCAGATAGAGTTAGAAACGAGAGCGAATTGAAGTGAATTGGTCCAAAGCGTATCTTGTGGAAAGGGCCAGTAGAAGAAGGGATGTTAAAAACATCCAAATAGTGGGTTACATACTGCCGTCATAGCTTAAAATAACGTATTATTTTTTTATCAAGTGCATTCCGTTTTTGTCCATCACGTAAGGGTTTTAAACAACCGCACAGTGGGCCAGGAAAAAAAAAACATGGACAATAGCTGAATTTTTGCAAACGATTATTTTTGATACAGCTGATTTCGAAAAAAGTAACGAAAAATTAAAAAAAAAATAAAAATCCGCGCCATTGACAACGTTCAAGTATTACGTAACGCTAGGAGGGGGGCCATTTTGGAGTGTTACGCCAATGTTAATGGTATAGGAAAATAGCGTTACAGGGCGAGGGGATCCAAAATTATCAAAATTTGCGTTACGTAATACTTGAACGTTTCCATTGGGGTGGTTCAAAATTTTATTTTTGTTTCGATCTTTCTAAAAATGTGTCAAATGGCTTCTTTTGATTTTGTTGATATAGACCAATGTCTACAACTTAAAAACTCTACACTTTATGTTAAAGAATCAGATTTTTGGCATGGTCCTTGTCATCCTATGTTAGTTACGGACAGGGTGGATGATGAACTGCTTTAAACCTTGGCACTGGGAACTTGATTATGACTTATGTAGTTAACATATGAAGAACGGCGAAAAGCCCAAACTATAAGGAAAATACCTATATCTGATCCAAAAATAGCTCAAAGGGCTTTTGATTTATAAAAAACTAAATTTAGCAGTCCTAAAATTTTAAAAATACATACATACCTTCATAGTTTATTTTGGAGTTAAGTAGATTTAATGTATCTGGTCCCGAGTCCAGGGAATCGATTGCTTCAAAGGCATAATCCAGAGTATAATCCATATCGACTTTACAGAAGTCCTTCCTTTCATTTAGCAACTTTTTTGCTCTATTAATGAATTCGTTCTGAAAATTAAATAGGAGACAAAATTAAGATAAATACAAAAGAAAAATAAATATACCTAAATAAATAGAAGATTACTAAGCAGAAAAGGGATTAAAGGCATATAAACCAAGCAAACATGCAGGTTAAGATTTACATTTAGTACAGCCAAGTAGTAATTTAACGAATAGCGCAAAGAAAGCAGGTTTTAGTTGAAAGAAAAAGATATTTGTCAACAATAATAACAATGAAGAACTATTATTTTAGAACGTGTTGAAGGCTAAGTTTCAGTTTAAACCTTGATGATGTATCTAGTAATAAGAGACAAAACGTCGCGACGGATTGTAAATTTTGATTATGGTCTAAACCTAAAAATGTAAGTTCTACTGACGCTTTTATAGTATCATAATTCATTTGCGACTTAAGCTGTTAATCGAGAATAAAAGTTTTTCCACGAAAAAGTCCAAAAATCATTCGAGTCCATAAAAGCCAAATGATTAAGTTGACATTTACTTGATAATAAAAGGAGAAAATAAAAGCAAAGGTTTAATAATATCTTTAACACGTTGACAGTCCCATGAATCACATGTGATTCATGATACGTTTACTCCACACGGAATATAATATGTGATTCACTGCCATATCCGTTAACATTAGTTTTATTTTGGAACGCTGTGGCCTAGGTAATTACTTTAAAGTGGACGTCTAGCCTAAGTATAAAGTGTTTTTATTTTTTAAAGTAGAATCATGTTTGACTCATTGGACTTATTGGGGAGGTTAAGATAAAAAGTATGAACGTCTGGGTACTGTCGACGTGTTAAAAAGCACTAGTGTTTTAATGTAAACATTAATAAACCCAGATATGTGCTTAATACTAAGTAGAACGTAGATAAAGATCTTAAAAGACGTGATGAAACTATTGTTCATGTCCTAAAGATTATATTATTATTATTATTATTATTATATGGGTAATAATCTTTGTGACATAATAATTAAAATTTATTATTATTATAATCTTTATAACTGTATATAATGCTATTTATAATGTTAAGTATAAATAAGAAAATATGTTAACATGAAATAGTGCATAAGTATTCTTCATAACAAGACCAAAACACCATTTGCTAAAGAATATTTTGGAGAGTGAGCAGGAAACTTGAAGAAATATGTAACAAATTTTTTACGCTGTAAAAATTATAAAGAAATAAGTAAAGAGTGTACTTTCTCAAATTCTTACCTCCAAACAATCGATTACGCAGGCCCACAAAATAAAAAAACTATATTGTCCTGGTGTAGAGACTATCCACTCTTATAGATTTTTAGGCGCTGAATTCAAATCTAATGTCAAATTTAAAATCTACCGGTTGTTTTTTTAACTAGACAAAAAATGAGTGGAAATACTTAAAAAGCTGATATTTAAAATAATTTCTCGCATATTTTCTAAAGAATTTATCTTGTTTTCGACTTTTCTTATAAATTTTGAGTCGCTGAATAAGAATCCAATATCCAAACAGCACCGTAATAAACTATTTTTTCTGGGTTTGGAAAATGTGTGAAATTACTCAAAATTCACATTTTTTTTTAAATAAATGTTATTTTAAATAAATTTATGTGCAGAAATAGATTTCAAGCTATTGTTATGTATTTTGAGCTGCTGGGACCGAATAAGACGTCAAATAATACCAAAACCTGTTAACTTTTCTTCTAGACTCAAAATATGAGTGAAAATATTAAAATATTACCTATTATTTTCAATTTCACTTTATCTCGAAACAAGAGTTAATGTCCTGGGGTATAGACCTATCCAATCCTATAGATTATGAGACTCAAAAAATAAATGTAAACACACAAAAATTTTAAATATATATTTCGAAACAAAAGTTAATGTCATGGGATTGAAACTTATTCATAAGAATAGATGTGTCTCAACCACAGGACATAAACTTTTGTTTCGAAATAAAGCGGGTTTACAAATATGTATATATATATATATATAAAATTTTGGTGTGTTTTCACTCATTTTTTGAGTCCAGTTGAAAAACCAGCCGGCAGATTTCCAATTTGACACAAGCGCCTTAAAATCCATAAGAATATATGGGTCTTAACTCAATGACATTAACTTTTGTTTCGAAATAAAGCGGATTTGAAAATAATATGTAAATTTTTTGTCACTGCAGTACAGTTGATTAATGCAAGGAACCGAAAATCGATTGTTTGGAGATATGATGTTGAGAAAGTAACTCGACGAAATTTCACACATTCTTTACAACCAATCTTTACTGACAGCATATACCAACTTCCATTTATTATTCCAATACAACAACCTATAAACTACATGTTTGTTTAACCTCGTACTATTGAACTTAATTAAACATCCCCTAAGTCCAGGACTTGTGTGTGCTAGTAGCAGAGGGAACCACCGTCTTTAACTGACTTTCGAACCAGTTTATAGCGAGTGTCGTTTCACTTATCGCCTTCGCCAAATTTAATTATTAATTAACTGAAAAAGGCAAATCGGCGCCAGTGAGAATCGAACTCACTCGATTCGGCTTGCTATGTACAAGCGCTAGCTTACTACGATGTGCCTCCCATAAACTAATTGGAATAATTAATTGGAGTTTGGATAAGTTATGAGTAATCATCTACAGAGTTGGTAAGTGCAAGCACAGAACACAAAGAGTGCAAGTAACCAAAAATCGATTTTTTGCAGATTCGAGGTTGAGACGATTTGCTACAAAGCAGTCCTAGCGATTCTTACGTTTTCATGATTACTCTGGACGAAAAACCATTTTTCATTAACCAAAATTTGATCTGAGTTGCTAGCAGGTAAGGCAGTTTTTATTGTGCTTATGGATTTATGTAGCACACCAGTTGCAGTTTTGGCGCAAAATTTATAAAAACTCGGCATCACACCGTCGGTAGCGTCCGTATCGTCGGAGATTTCTAATTTTTGAATATAATCTTCAGGCCTGGCAAAGAAAGGAAAGTTTATAAAAAAGTAACTGAGAGCTGAAATTTTTAAGAAAAACATTTTATAATATTGGACATAATGAACGGATCACAAAAACTTAACAAATTGGGATGTTGGTTCATGTTGATGAGTAAAAAAGCTAAACCCTTGGCAGAAACTTTGATCATAAAAAAATAAAATCACTTTGGCCGCCCTTCGGTTTACCCCTTTGGCCGTCCGGGGCAGAGGCCGGACTTGCCCGTGCTGTTAAACGCTGCGCCTGCTAACCTGCGAACTTACATTGGACTAACAGCAGGAGTTGACATATTTGATTCAGACGATTTTTGTTGCAGCAGGGATCTTAATTTAGCAATGGTGGACTCTAAGTCAGCTGTTTCTTCGTAAATTGGACAAGGACTATCCACGCTACTGTCATCCAAATCTTCTATTAATTCGAATTTCGGGCTTTCCTAAAAATAAACTTTTGGTTTAAAGTCCTGGCGTTAGAAATTGTAAGTATAAACTTGCATAATATACTATGATACGTTTAATTTTTTTTCTATAGGAAGTTTGTACATTAGCTATGTAAGTTCTAGTACCAACACTTAAAATTTTTTACTGGCTATCAAATATATAAGTAAACTAAAAGAAATATTTTTGTCTACAAAATACAGTATTACTTACTTGAAAGCAAAATGTTTATATTTCATTTTATTAAAAGGGGCCTGTTACAAAAGAAACGGTTAACTGGTTGATGATCATTCAGGATAAATAAATATTTTTTATATAGCCACTTATTTGTAGATAATGAACCATCAAATATGTCCAGAATACAGGTGACGACCCCGTTAAAAAAAAACAAGTAGAAGCCAGTATGACATAGTAGATATCGATTAGTTTTCTACTGGTCTTTATTGGTCTCTACTTGTTTTTTTACAGGGTAGGGGCTGTTTAACAAGTGAGAGTCACAGCAAATGGCACAGGGGGTGTCATAGGTTCAGTGACACAGGGGGAAGAGGTTATCAGGTGAAAAGTGACGTACATTTTTTACGAAATTTCGTTATTTTTTGTTTTTTCCTAAACCGTTTTTCTTTTCACAAAATAATACATTAATACCTGTTATAACTAAAAAAAATCAAAAAAATCAGAATTGCGATGACATAATTGTTGAACACCCTTCTACACCAGTTATAAAATCGATCGATTTCAAAGAAGTAATTTGGATTTAGAGTATCATAAAAATGTAAAAAAGTGGGTGGTAAAAATTTTTTGGTGTGTCTATACGTCTGTTTGTCAATCTGCCTGTTAACTGTATAACTTTTGAAGGAATATCCGATAAAAAAAATACCAAATGACTCAGGATCTTTACATTTTGCGTTATGTGATACATGATTAACATTATGGTAGATTAAGGGACGCAAATGGGGAAAAAATTATATTTTTGGTAAAAAATCCTTAATATTTATCGTAAGACAAAAATCTTAGACAATTAAAAAGAATTTTAAATTTCCTGAACAAAAAAAAAACGGGTTTAAACGTTTTTGTCGTTTTACTCTCCGAGACAGCGATCCCGTCTAGGAAGGATATCCGCTTTAGTTTGTTTTACTTGATATGTAACTTTAACATTCATGAAAGGCTTTTTAGTAGATACAAAGTACAAGAAAGCTGATAAAGACTATAAAGAATAAAAAGCAAGCATAGTATGTATAGGTACCTAACTTTGAAGAATGCCGTGTGTGTGTATCTGTAAAAATGGTAAATTGTGTGCCCGCTGTCCAGGTAAATTTTAGTTTAAACTTATATTTAAACCACAACGTAAACAATGTAAGAATTAACTGATATTTATTAATAAAGCTTTTAGTTTTAATCCATGTGGGTTTAAATTTAATTTTAAACTTCACCTAAACAACTGGCCCTAAAGAAGAAGGAAAAAAATTTTATTTGTTTCAAAAATAATTTTTTTGTAAAGTATTTTAAACTCGATTTATCCTAGTTTATAACTAAGAAATCTGAAACTGTAACTAAAAACCAGTGAAATAAAAGGTACAAAATTTTGCCACTTCATTGGTTAAATTGGAAGGGGCTATTTGCACGTCCACGTCCAGTATTTTTTTGGCCGATTTTTAGGGTTTTTAAAGCTTTTAAGGTATATTTTTCGTCAGAATTATATTCTCCTCATTTAAATTGGGGGCTACGCCCCCCATTAGCATGAAAAATACCAAACAAACGAAAAAACCGAAACAAACCAAAGAATTAGGTCATGTGACGTCGCACGTGAAAATAGCCACTAAATTTAATTATGTATATTTAAGTGTAACTAATAATGTGACCATAAAATGTGGGATGATAAATAGATCTGACATTTCGATGATAAATCTGACATATCATTGGTCAAGTCATTAGTTAAAGTTACAGTTTTAAAACTGTAATTAAAAATTTTTTCTTAATTAAATATTTGCAGTTACAATTTTCTTAGTTAAAATATTACGTCCCCCCAAATGGAATAGGTTTTAAAAAATAGCAAGTTTAGATGGCTATTATTTATGTTAGATAGATAGATCGATAGATATTGTTTCTCAGGACTTAACTTACAACAACTGTTACATATGTAACATAAAATATTAAAATGAAATAACAAACTTATGAGCTAATCTTAAATTAAAAGTGAGGCCCTTTATTTGTTAAGTATAAAGGCCCTCAGTTTAAGAATATTAATTACAAAAAAATACAGTTTAAGTTTTAGACTTAGACTAAGTACATATGGATTTCTGAGAGGTTTATAGATAGGACAGTCAAAAAATATATGTTGTAGGGATTCAAATTGAGATCTGTTGCATATGGTGCACTTTTCCTAAGAGTTAGCAGAGTAATAGAATTTTAAAAACAGTTTATTGGAGGTTCTTATTTGAGCTAGGATTCGAATAAAACCAATATGAATTTTCGTGTGAAGGTAGTGGGAGGAATTTGTTTTTAGAGACTTATATTAAGGACAGGGCTATTATTTATGTTAGCAAAGGGTCTTTAAAATTCAAAACCTATGAGAACGAAATCCTAGTGAGCGCCAGTTCTTAAATAGTGGTAAAAGTTCTTCCGCAGACTGAATGCTAAACAACATAAACAAACTGCAAATTCTTTTGCACAATTCTAATAGTATTTTTGTTGCTGATTTCGATTTTGTTTAGATCAAATCTCTATCTATTTCCATTTTTGAGAAAACCAGGTCCAATATTTTTAAAAACTAAAAAATGTCATTTTGTGAGGCTTATATTTAAATTATTATAGCAGCTACAAAAGTTTTTTCTGGTTTAAATTAAAATTACATTTATGCTCTATAAAATAGTTAAGAAAAATGTCTGAAAATCATTTTAAAAGTTCAGTTGAAGAAAAGCTTTTGATGCCTCTGCAATGATGTTTAAAAGTAGGCGAATTTATCTGTGTTAAGCAGTTTTTATAAACTTAACGTAAAATTTATTATATTTGTCAAGCCTATGTGTTTGTCAATTTTGCTAAATATGACATATACTGCCCAAAATAATATTAAACATCAACACTAAATAGCGATTGCAGATGTCTTAAAAACTAGTCTTCAGCTGGACACCGGAAATGAAATCCAAATACTTTTCTTTGTGGTTTTATAGAGCAAGCATATTACCTGAATTCAAGCTATAGAAACCTTTTGTAAGTGCTTTAATAATTAATTTATTGTCCACCTAAAATGACATTTTTAATTTTTTTTTAAATATAATATTTCTCAAAAACGGAAAGAGATAGAGATTTGACCTAAACAGAATCGAAATCAGCAACAAAAACACTATTAGAATTGTGCAATTGTGCAAAAGAATTTGCAGTTTATTACTGTTGTTTAGCATGCAGTCTGCGGAAGAACTTTTACCACTATTTACGAATGGCGCTCATTAGGATTTCGTTCTCAGAGGTTTGGACTTTTACAGACCCTTTGCTCACATGATTTATCATCACCTAAGTTTGCTATTTTTTAAAACCTATTTCCATTTGGAAGGACGTGTGAATCGTTAGCTGACAATTTAGCACACAACGTCCAACATCAAAATACGTACCACTGAGCTATTGTTTGAAGAATTGTTTGAAGACACTTCAGTTGCAGATTCCACTGATTCCTGCAACTTTTTCTTAGTCGCACTCGCAGTGGTGGATATTGCAACTTTTGCGTTTTCTATGTTCTCTTGCAGACAAGTCAAACGCAAACCTTTACGAAACCCTGCTATACCTTTATCTAATATGCCTTCTACCACTCCTGCCGCTTCATCCTTCAGGATGAATGTTAAATGTTAAAAAGCGTAAATGCGTTAGTAACTACAGTATGTTAACTTTTAAAGCTATTATGAATGTTCTCAGAATTAACAGCTAAGCTCGAGGTTAATAAATGGGAGGTCTGCTCTATTTTATAAAAATGAGAATGCTGTATCCTAATGAAACTTTTTAAAATGGATATTGCATATAATTGTATACGGATGTATACAGAATAAATTACGGTTACACTGAAGCGTAAAACCGCAATGCGTCAAAAATCGAACATACTTCTTTTTACTTATCTTGAGCTAAGCTTTTCTTTTAGGTACTATTTACGGAAACTACCTAATTAAAACAACAAGATCAAAAAGGAAATTAAAGTTTACAAAACAGCTGGTTAAAAAGTCAAAAAAAAAGTACATATATAAAATCTAAAAATCTAAAGTCGGCGCAGAATCTATCCGAGTAAAAAAATTGGACAAAGACAGCTATGATTAGTGGTTTAAAAATCAGTTTTGGTGATATTTTTAGTACCCATTGTGCTTTTGATAACTTTTTACATTTAGATTAAACTGACTGTCATTGTATTTCTTACAAATCGTCGGCTAAGAGGCAAATTTACCTATTTCGAATTTTCAAACTTTTTCGGGAAACGTAAAAATCGATTTTAAAATTTATGTTGGTGATTTATACTTACTATAAATATTTTTTTGGTACCTTAAATAGCAATTAATTCGTCAATGTATTTAAATCATTTTATTCTTAACTATTTTATTTCATATTCAACAAAAACGGTATAGGTATTTGACGTTATAAAAATAACACACATTTCTAGTTTTAAATTATGATATTTATAAAGATTTTTGTATCCTATATTATCTTATTTTATTTTGTACTTACTTTTTTATATTTCCAGGCGCTTTTGTATTATATCTTATATTTATTAGGTCAATTTCTGTACGGACCTATGTTTTAATTGAAAAGTATCCCTATTATATTACTGCCTGATGTCAATGATGAGAAATGTTATCTAAAACTCTAGCTAACTAGAGTGCCTTACAATTTTATGATCGGTTCAACTAATTTTGCCTCTAAAATGTTTAGTTTTTATTCTTTTTATCGGTAGGTATTGATTTAATACAAGTCAATTTTAAATAGAAACATAAAGTAAGACATTTTGTATCCGATTCCGTAAAAATACAGATTTTGAACAAGGTTTAGGTAAATTTACCTTTTAGCCAAATAGAAGAATTTTTTAAGTTAAAGTTTATAATAAAAGTTTTTTTTGTTCATAATGTGCTATTAAAATACAGTGGTGGCATTAAATATCGGGACAAACAATTTTTCATAGATTATAGTGGGTCTTGTGTCATCTTTTAGAAAATGTCAAAATATGTCAGATGTTTTTGCTGTTATATGAGTAGTTTGTAAAAAAAGTGTTTTTATCTTTATTTTAATTTAAAATAAGTTTATATATCGTGGAAATTTAAGAGAAAAAATGCTCAGTCGTCCTTAGTATTAGGAGATATGGATGAGGTTGAATTTTAGTGAAAACAGTCCAAGAAATAGATCTGTTTCTTAAGAAATGTTTCATTAAGAAAACATTAGGTTCTTATATCAAACCGAAAAGGGATCATGGGTGGTCAAAAGCTACAATGGATGGTGAAGCAATTTTTAATTATATAAGAAAAATCGAGAAAAACAAGGTGCAGTTGCCGTATACTAGGATTTTTTTTTCGCTTACCTCAGATCGGCTCTTCAGTAATGAACTCCTAAACTCAAATCCATTTGCTGTAGAAAATTTATAAAACCTTGTGAGTTTTTAGCTGTACTGAAGAGTAAAATTAGGTGTGTGTTTTTTTAATGAATATTAAACACATAT
This sequence comes from Brachypterus glaber, assembly GCA_958510825.1. Taxonomy (NCBI): domain Eukaryota; kingdom Metazoa; phylum Arthropoda; class Insecta; order Coleoptera; family Kateretidae; genus Brachypterus; species Brachypterus glaber. Next base: position 19,458,481 of record OY294045.1, read on the forward strand.
TCTTTACCCATATAGTACAATTTTGATCCAAAGATTATCAATTTTAATATTATTTAAATAATTAGAACATTTGTGTAAAATTTAATGAATATATATTTATAAATAAACATTAATTTATTAATTTAATATTTTTTGACAGTAAACATAACTAAATAATTCAGTTATGTCAAAACGAAGTTTAATCCATGAAAAAAATATAAAAATGAGGTTGTCCCGATATTTAATGCCACAACTGCACATTACCTGGTGATAGCCAAAATTATTATTTTTTTAAATAAAAATATGGACCAGTATTATTTTAACTTGCCGAAAAAAAAATCTGCCACATTACCATAACTTTTATTGCTTTATTTTAACAAAATATCTGTAGATTTATGCTTTAGTTTCCTTTTTAAGGACCTTTTTTGTCCATTTTACCATGTTCTTTTCTTTTCAAAAATAATTTTTTTTTAGTCAAAATAATATGATTGACAATGAATTTGAAATACAAGATAGTCATTGACTATTAGTAACCTAACAGGGATATAAACTTCTGCCAACCAAAGCCGAATTTTTTTAAAAAGCATTAATAGGTTTTATCAAGGGAGCCATTGAAATCGTAAATTTTACAACATCATATCATTTTGACAAGAGACTTTAAAAGTTGGGTTAAGCTTTTGACAAAAACCGTCCAGGATAAAATACAGTAAATACTGGATTTTTTGTTAGTTTTTTTTTGTTATTTAAATTATTCTTATAACGCTTTATAATTAGGAAAGTTATGTAAATTATACTCCGCGCATTATCTATCTGAGTTGATTCTCATCTGTTTTTTGTTTTATTGTTGGTAGAATACATTTAATCCCCTATGTAAGGTTGCTAACTTGTATTTTAAACTCTTTGTCAATCAAAACATTACTTTGACATTTAAATAATTAATTGACATTAAAATAAAAAAACATAATAATTTTTGAAAAGCAGAAAGATAATGGTAAAAAGAACAAGAAAGGTCCTGAAAAAGGAAACTAAAGGATCAATTTACAAATGTATTACTAAAATAAAGCAATATAATGCAGTGCTCAATAAAAGTTTCATAGTAAACGATTTAGCAGAGATTTTTTCGGTAAGTTCGTATAATACTGTTCCATAATTTTATTTAAAAGATATTATTTTAGGTATCACCAGCTCAGGTCTTCGGGATTATGAAATAAGCAGAGGGCGGTGGGGCAAACAGTTTATTTACTGCCGGTAACTTTAGAATATTAAGAAGTTTTCTAGAACGTAAAATTTTACTTTATTATAACATATTATACATAATATGAATAAAATAACTTACTTGGACTTTTATTTTAAACAAATTTTCGGTTTTTAGTAACATTTAAAATTTGAAAGGTATCCCATTTTAAGTTTCTGGATAGATCAGCAGGTTTGGATTTATAATATTATATTTTTATGTAAAAATTTCCTAAAATGTAAATGTTTATTTTAATACCATATTATGAATAAAAAAGCTTACTTTAATTCATGATCATCTTGCGTTTGTTATAATTTTAAACGGACTTTCTCGTTTTAAAAACATTTTGTCATCATAATTATTTATAAGATGTAACATGACAGATAATTTAATCTAAATGTCAAAAATTGTCAAAAGCACAATAGACAATAAAAATATCACTAACAGTCATTTTTAAATCACTAATCATAGCTGCCTTGATCCAATTTGTTACTCAGATAGATAATGCGCCGAGTTTAGGTTGTTTTATTTTTCCGATAAATTTTATTATACTAATTTTAGTTTTTAGAAAAAAAAAATCAAAGCGGATACTGTGTTTTTGCTTTGTTATGTTTTGAATTTGACAAATAAATAACCTAACTTTAAAAATTAATTCTTACCTGTCAAACTAAATCAAACTATGTTGTCAAATGTACGATTTCAATGCCCACCTTGATAAAACCGATTAATACTTCTTAAAAGAATTCGGCAGAAACAAGAAACAAACGAGTATCAGCTCAGATAGATTCTACGTGCAGTTTAAATCAGTATGAACATTTTTCCAGATAGGGAAAAATAAATGTAACCTTCTTCTAAAAGTATTAACTATGTCTTATGGGTTTGATTTTATATTCTGGAAAAGCAACGGTTATATCTCAATTAGGTAAATGAATTTAATAATTAAACAGATACATTAACTAATAATTTCATTTTACCCATGCGATATTATTTAATAACAGTATATCCTTTTTGATCAAAAATTAAATACATATTTTTTTTATTTTTGTTTTCTACCTGTAAATCTTCAATTTTATGTATAGCAGTATGCATGGTTGTGTCTTGAAAATCTTTAATATTTGCTAAAGTTGCCTTACCTGAAAAAAAAAATTTAAGTATTTTGTTTGTGAAATAAAATTTTAATCTTTTTGTCAATAATTCAAATGTAAATTCGAGTGCCACTCAAAATCATTATCTTCAGACTCCGCGGCATAGAAAACCTTTTTACGAGAAATCTCCCAGATATTGTTGTATAACTATTTATAACAAACTGCCAAAAAACATCAGAAGTATAAATAGCTATAACTCATTTAAAAATTCTGTAAAAAACTATCTGATTAATAAAGTTGTTTATAAAATTCAGGATTATTTATCACCCCTAAGTAACTGAACTTATTTTAAATGTTAATTTTGAGACTGTGCGATTATTTAAATGCGTGTTTAAGTTTTTATTTATAATTTTATTTTTATTTCAAATTTATTGTGTATTTTGTACTTTTATTACATATTGTGTAATTTTTTACATTTCGTATTTTGACATACCATATATACTGTATGTATCTTTATTGGTGAATAAACTATTATATTATTAAATTAATAGCAAAAGTGGTTGTATATCAGTATATTGAAATAAATTATAAGTAGCCAAGTGCTTTCATCTCAAACTAGATACATCATCAGGGCCAGCCTTGTCAGGGTTAGGGACCCTATATATAACGACATTAAACTTCACACAAAGGGTTGAGACACGCTTTGATTTTGAGGTTAAAACCAAGCACTAGTATTGTTAAACAATGAAAGACAATGGTTTTATGCAAAGTGCTTTGGTGCCAAATCTAAATCTAGTAATAATTATGTCTAAATTTAATATAATTCTGTCAGATACAAAATCTGAGGTTATAGTTAAATGTCAACCCGAACAGAGGCGTCGATATTAATTAATATAATAATATTATCATATTTAAGTGTCAGTGTCAAACTGAATATTTGGTCATCAAATTTATTTATTTACGAAATTATGGTTTATAGTTTTATTATTGTACTTTTTTAAAGTGCCTACGAAAATACCTGTACAATTTAAATCAAGATTTACTTATGGAATATACTGACGACCGTCAGTGTTCGAATAATCTCGGAATTTTCCCTAAATAGTTTAAATTACTTTTATTTGGAACTGAATTAATTTTGAAGAAAAGAATAATATAAATAAATAAGAGGAATGTAAAAAATTCAGGCATGTACCGAAGAATATGATCAACTAGTAGTTTTACTTTAGCAAACTAAAAATATTAAAAAAAAATAATTTTATAGGCATTCCTTTAATGATAACTGCAGGTTTTTCATTATTATAATTTTTTCATAATTCGATAATTTAGAATGAATTTGATTACCATCTAGAACATTTAATTTTCTATTAAAACTACAATTTTTTTGAATTTTTGGAATTGCGGTTTCTTTTAATTTTAAAATAAAATCTTCCTCTGAAAAGTGTGCCTACAAAAGTTACAAATTTAAAATTTTTAAAGTTCATTTTTTCATATTTTTACTTCGCAAATTTTTGATTTATCGAAAATCTTCCAATTCGGAAGATACATGCTTCTTTTCCATTCATTTAATAATGCATTGCATTTGGGGAATGGAAATAATATATATCCTGCATGGATAGAATTACGACAGTTTACCACTGAACATTGTCGTGACATTTTTTCAAAAAACACGTCTATGGATATTTTGACAAGTAATGTCACTTCTACTATACCAATAGTGCCAATTCGCAAAAAAAACATAACCCTGCAGAAATTACTAAATTGGTGTCTTAACCCTTTGTGAGAAGTTAAATGTCACTTTATTTAGGGTCCCTAGTCAGGGTGAGCTTAGAAAGCGACAGCAGTATACATTGAAGCAGGACAAAACAGGACAATACATTTACTTCACATTTAAAAAATTACACGTTAAAATTGCATTGCGTTTTGGCGCTTGAGTTGACGTCAATTTATTCTACACGGTATACAAGTCAAAAAAAAAAAAACCCAAAATTTAAAATTTATTTAAAATTTTTTATTATATTATTAAATATAAATATTATTAATAGTGTATGACCAAAATTAATTTTATTTAGAACCGAAATTCTACATGAAATCAGTTTTCCTCCGTTAAAAAAATGCACCACCATCAATGGTTATTTTATAAAAATATATAGGAAATATGCGTTACATGGGTGGGTACATTTTATCCAAATAAATAATCAAAACAATACTTTCCCCTACAGATTATTTTTAAAACACAGTTTTTTTTACCCACAAATTTCCAGCATTTTTCCACAAACTTTCACCAGAATTTCAGTGGTTACTTAATTTCAGTGGTTACTTAATTGAAGTAACCAAGTTTAATAAACTAACAATCTGCTACTCGAATAATATTTAGGCAGAAGAAAATTATATTTTTTTCGGGCGAAAGCGAAAATCGACCGAGTCAAGATTTATGTTCGAAGACCTTAATCTAATTTGTAATTATCATTACCCGGCGTATTTCTAGTTATAGTCCAGTCTTCAAGTTAATAAAAGAGGCTTTACCTGAAATAATTCAGGGAGTTTAGATTTTTGGTTTATTATGTAGGGTATAATGCCACAAATAAACAATTTTGCGACATTGAATTCGATTTGGAACTGTAATTTTTTTAACGCATTTTTCACTTTTTAAAATATCTCAAGATCGGTGCATCCTAGGACAAATGAAAATAAAGAGGACCAAATCTCCAACATTTTTTGTGTCATGTATTTTATGTACGACTTATAGTTAATTCACGGCACCGCCTTAAACGTTACACTGTAGGGTTTTATTTGTATTTGTATTTATATTTATTTATAGTCATAAAGGGACCTTTTTACAAGGTATTTTATACCTTATTTTAGATTTTTCTTTATAACTTGGTTAGGAAAGTTTTTTTTATGCTAAATACAATGGTGATTCAATCGAAAATCGGTTTACTCGAGATAATGGGGCACAAATGTGTGAATTATTAAAAAAAAAATAATTTTACGTAAATTAAAAAGAAAGTTCCAGATAGATTTTTTTAATTTTCACCCAAAATGTTTTAAGGGGCATGCCTAACCGACGATAAAGAACAATTTTGGTTTTTCGAAAAAAAAATAAAAATCTAAAAACGTATAGTGTAACGTTTAAGAGATATTTTAAAAATTAGTTTTTTGTGAAAAACACGTTAAAAATGACAGTTCCAAATCGAGTTCAACGTCGCAAAATTGTTTTTTTACTTGCGGCCATTAACTCTACCCAATAAACCGAAAATCAAAACTCCCTGAATTATTTTCAGGTAAAGGCTCTTTTATTCACCTGAAGACTGGACTACAACTGGAAATCTGCCGGGTACTGATAATTATAGAGGAAGTTAAAATCTGTCCTTACTTATTGGTTTAATACTGCTCTTAAATGTCTCCATAGAAGTAATACTTTTCACTTCATCCATTATAGATTTTGGATGGATATTTTCAGCAACTGGACCTAAAAACAACAAAAGTGCCTTAAGATGTCTTAGCAACGAACAATAACTCTTCTCTCTAGAATAGGCATTTCATTTGTAAAAACTGAAAAAAACGTAGCCAACATATACATTTGTCTGTCTTAGTCGCACAGCTTTGTTCTAACAGAGACAACAATAACAGTTACTGGTAATTTTTATTGTTCAGGCCTGAATATACCTACTATTTGTTTACAAACAAACCGAGATGTTGGCGATACTTTATATTAACGGTATGCGTATTCTAGAGAGAAGAGTTGTTAGTTCGTTGAGTCTTAGGGAACGTTCAAGTATTACGTAACGCAAATTGTACCAAAATTCATACACTTCATACCCCTAACACACCCCTTATTTGGGGGGAGGGGGGTGGTAGCCAAAACATGAAATCTCTACATCCTTTAATAAAGCGAGAAACGGGGTATGAAGTGTATGAATTTTGGTACAATTTGCGTTACTTGAACGTTCCCTTATGAAACAATTTTTTTATACCATTTTTTCTATATATGCTCAATTGTTTCTAAAACTTTAATAAGTTCCGCAAAAAAAGGACTTTGATAATATTTACATTAGAAATCAGTCTTATAAAATAAGTGTTTTATATTTTTTGGATTTTTTCTCATTTTTTTTTTAGTTAAATATATTTGCGTAAAAAAAGCGACTTTGATATTTAAATTACGAAACCCAATTTGGGTGTCATAATGTAATTATTACGATACAGAAATAGAAAAATAGCTATTAAATCTAGGGACACCAGATCTAGGTCTTAGGTTAGCAAGGCGATAGACTAACTTAAGACCTAGATTTAGTGTCCCTAATTAAATCACCTGTACATTTTAAATCAAGCTCAATCGAGTTTTCTATTTCATTCAACATGCAATCCAGAGAATCTGTTCCCAATGAAATTCGCTTTAAATCCTCAGAATTGTGCCAGGTTTTAGATGAACTTTTTGGTTCATAAATCTTTACTGAAGTATTAGATGTTGGAGATTTTAATATATCCTAAAATGGTATTTATAAAAAAAAATGTAAAAGAATTGTACCTTTTAAAGGGTTATTTAATTTTTTTATTGATATTTTTGACTATTTTATTTATTTTTTTAAAATTGCTCAAATACTACCATTTTGTTTTTTTTTTTTTTTTTTTGTTTTTGCATGCATAATTTAGTTTATTCATTAAAGCAAGGGCGTCATTTCGTCGTATAGGGGGGGGGCAGTCTCCTCCTCTTTCTTACGTTTTATTTTTTATTAAAGATTTAAGCGCAAAATTCGTAAAAAACTTCGCCTGCGGCGCTGGAGCTTTCTTGCATTTTTTGTGAAATTTAGAATAATAAAACTGTTAAATTCCATGAAGTTTTTAAAAATTTTCGCCTGTGGCACTTGGCTTTCTTAGGTTTTTCTCTATTTAGATATGATTGTAGAACTTAAGCGTAAAAGTAGTAAGAAAGTTCGCCTGCGGCGCTAAAGTCTCCTAAAATATAACATTTAATTTGAAAAAAATTTCGCCTGCGGCGGTAGGGCTTTCTTACTTTGTTTTATTGTAGAATTTAAACGTGAAATTCGTAAAAATTTTCTTGCATTTTATTAAAATTTAGAATTTTAAGTGTTTAAAAACTAAAGTAGGCTATCAACTTTGTAAACATTTTCGCCGGCAGCACTAGGGCTTTTTTTTTCTTTTTTCTCAAAATTAAACAGAAAGTTTAAAATAGAAATAAACTACAATAAACTAAAACGGATTAATATTGATAGTTTGCTGCAAATAGAAATAATTCAATCTAATTAAAACGGGTTACAAAATATTTTATTTTTAATCCGTTTGAATCTGAAATTTTTTATAAGGAGCTTATGCAACTGTATTTGTGTTTTGTTTGTTTCTTTTTATTACCATGTTTATTTTTTTTGTTTTATATTTTTGTGTTTCAGTTGTGTTTACCTTTTTATGTGTTTCATCCATATTTTTTATTGACTTTTGACTCGAATCTATTTTTTTAACTATAGTCTTTTTATCTTCCATTATTTTTATAGGTTCCTGAACAAGTTTATCTTCTTTTATTAATGTTGTTTTTTCAGTTTTGCTGTCATCATTTTCTTTAATTGGAGTCAAACTAACTTTATTATAATTTTCTAAATGAAACTTATTTTTCTTTTCTTTTTTAGAAGTGAGTTTTAATACTTGATAGTTTATAAAGTGGGGATTTGATAAAAGATTCAAAAAATAAAGCATAACTTTTTTGGAAAATATGGATACAAGGATGTGACATGGTAAAGAATTTCTTAACTCATCATTTATAAAATGATTAAATAAGTGTATGCTTAATTGTTGCATGTAATATTCCTGGTTTTTAGTTGAGTTTGAACATACATGAGAGTATCTGAAAATATAAAAAGAAGAAGCCGTGAAAAATTGTAAGGCTTCGCACTCCATTATACAGGGTTATTCAGAAATAAGTTCGAGAAATTTAAGAGGTGATTCTACGTTATAAAATATGAAAAAAGTTCCTATAGAGGTTGTTCCGGAAATGAGCCCTAAGGGAGCTGCGGCCTTTCGAAGATGGACATATAGAATGGGGAACAAAAAAAGTACCAATTAAATTTTAATGCTGCAGGGCGATTTTTCATTTAAAACTAAGCAAAAAAGTATTCTTCACCAGAACACCTAAATTTAATATTAAAGGATTAATAGCCTTTTAAAAAGTAACATTATTAGTGGCACAAAATGTTACTTCCTCTTAATTGCATTTTTTTTAAACAGTTGCTCCTACAGTGTTACACTATATCACATTTTTTATGTATTTTTACTCAAGGAATCTATATTTTTTACCAAAAATCCAAAAAAATATAAACATAAAAAAGTTTGGGGCAAAAATGTGTTAAGCCTCATATATTTTGTCCGTCTAGGCACGCCTCTGGATAAATTCAAAAAAATAAATTAACGTAAACTTATTGGGCTTATTAATACTAGTATACATGCAAAAGCTTGTCGTATTAGCCTAAAGGGTAGAAAAGTTATTAATTAAAAACATTACTTTTATTGCAATTTTAAAGAGCCGTAGCTCCCTTAGGACTCATTTCCAGACCAACCTTTATAGGAACTTTTTTTCATATTTTTTAATGTAAATTTAAATTTCTTGAACTTATTTCTGAATAACCCTGTATACTATTCACAGTAAATGGTATATATATTTTTCCAAATACTTCTAATTTTTTTTTTTTCAAAAAATAAAAAATAAAAAAAAACAATTAACAATTTAAAAAAAAAATCTTTTTTTGAAAAACTACAATGGTTTTAAAAAAAAAAAAAATAATAATTTCTTTTTACGAAAAAGTCCAAACGAAAAAATTTTGAAAGAATTTTTTTTTTTTGAAAATGGTAGTAATTTATTTTTTTGTTTTTGGAGATATTATTTTCAAAAACAATAACTCATAGAACTAAATTTATCCTAAACATTTTCAGTCTATCAGACAGTTTGTTGGGTTACCAGACGGACGGACAGACGGATAGTTTTAAAGTTTCTAATTTTTTCATGAAACACATTTGTATCCAAGAATTTTTTGTCTAGGACGTTTTTTGACGATTTTGGGAAAATTCAAAACTACCATACTATTCTAGCGCAGGCGCTGTGAAGAGTATAATAATTGTATAGACAATGTGATAAGCAGTAGTCGGCGTAAACTCAGTTATGACTCATCAACATTGAAAATAAACACAGAAACATAGGCTTACGGATTAATTTTGCCGAATTATGAGGGTAATTTTTATAAATCGAAACATTTGACGACTAATGTTTTACCCACAACAATATTAACTATACATATGTATATATATCGGTGTTTTTCAAAGAAAAAACCGACATTCGATTTTTATCTTTTAAGAATACGGAAGTTTTTAATTTTTAATTATAGATAACTTTTTCCCACCTTACTCGTTTAAATGGAATCATTAAAAAAAATCAAGATAAAAAGAAATAAAAATGTAAATATTTAAAACCTCGCGTCAACGCTAGAGTCGACGCGGCGCCTATGCGAGGAGTGGAAATTCGTTGAGTACTGGTGATAAGATATGGCAATTATATTGATAATAAAAATTTACATGAATAAGTAATTATTTACTTTTCAACAGGCATACTGATATCACCGGCACACACAAAAAAAAAAAATTGTCTGTACACCGGGCGCCACCTATCTACGGGCATGTTTTTCGACCCGCTGAATACGAATTTCAAGACAGTTTAGGCCTTCAATTTCGAGTAAATAATTTTTTTTCTTGCCAAAACATCGAATTTTCGCTATTTTTTGGGGTTTTTTGCAATTTACTCGAAATTGAAGGCTGGACGGCCTAAACTGACTTGAAATTCGTATTCAGCGGGTCGAAAAACATGCCCGTAGATAGGTGGCGCCCGGTGTACAGACAATTTTTTTTTTGTGTGCCGGTGTATTTAATAAATATCGGTATAAATATTATTTAAGCCCGGGGGAAGTTTGTTATAGTGGGAGTCTTCGCCAATTTTGTAAATGATTAAAAACCAGCCGTCTCGCATGAGCGAGAATACTTTCTCATAAAAAAGTTATGTCCTGAAACAATAGATTACATTTTGGGGAGGTCATGAAAAAATGATAATTACATTTTTTGTGTAATTTTATTTTACCTTTTAGGTGGTTTTTATTTTTTTTCTTTTATTGAAAATACTTAAATAGTTGTGTCAGAAACAATTTATTACATTTTGGGGAGGGGGGGGGGCACTGGAAAAACATAATAACATGTTTTGTGTAGTTTTATTTAACCTTTTATGTGGTTTTTAATTTTTTTTTCTATTATTAAAAAAATTATGACCAAAAAAAAAATTAACCCCCCTTCCCCCTAACCGATTTTGCTCAAATACGAACTTGTCCAAGATAATATAAATCACACTCTTTTATGAGAAAGTAAAAATGTCCCACAGTGTGCCCTTTTTAAAAAATGGGGATTTAGACTTGACTTTTCCAGCAAACCCAGGTTCTTGATTGCATGCTAAGTTTTAGATTCTAGCTGTTTGGTAAGTATCAAAAAAAAAATTCCGGAAGAACAGACACCTCATTGATTTTATTATATGAATGTTTTTTTCTGATGTCTGTATTATTTGTATGTATAATCTTATTGGAGGATATTTCCATTAATTTTTATAAGATTTAATAGCTAAGCTCTGATCTAAGCTCGGATATGAGATCTGATAAAAAATTATTAGAAAATCATTCAAACCACTAAAATTTCATTAGTGTTTTAAAACTCCATCTGTTATTTTTTTCCAATTTTTGTTTTGTTTTTAAATTCTTATTAAAAAAAAATTATAAAAATTTGTTGAGAATTTTATTTTTTTTTTTTGCCTTAGAAATTTAAGGTAATCTTTGGAGGTAATCTGGAAGAAATCCTTGAATATTTCCTCCTAAAGGTGAAAAAAATGATGTCAGTGGCTTACCCCTCACTATAAATAAACTTTACCTGTACAAATCTTCAATATTTCCTCCATACTTAGATTTTCTCTTCAAAGCCCTTCGATACTCTTTTAAATGTTTTAAATAAATATTCAGAATACCTTGAATCAAAACTGGACTTATAACTTTTGACTGAATCTGTACAACTTTAGTAAGTACATCTTCTAGCACCAATTTTGTTTCTACGTTAAAATCTTTGTCAATACTTATATACTGATACCATTTATCTAAATAATACTTATTTATATCATCCGATAATTTCTTAATTGCAACTGGATTGGGTTTAGTTTCTACATCTTTTGGAAATAATGTAAAATAACCATGGTTTAAAGGTTTGTTGTTTTGAAGCAATTTGTTAAAATAAAACAGAGAAAATATGAAAGATGAGGTAAATATACTTAGAACACATAGCACAAAAGTTAAACCACCCACAGACAAGATGTCCCAACTAAAATTTGCAATTGCAATACAAAGAATTCCAACAACACAACTATAAACACACAACTTCCAGCTTATTAGAACACCATTCGCCGTCATATTTCACGTTTTAATTATTAAATTGCGATAAACCTCGAGTGTTTTGTAAGAATAATCATATTTTTGATTATTTACATTTTTGACGTTTGACAGTTGTCAACAACAGATGAGCAATGAACTAGTTTATTGCAGATGAGGAGCGCTTATGTGCAGCTCTTTATGCCGCGTTTTGATAAACTGCGCATGCGCTGACTGTTTTCAATATATTATTTTAAGTAAAAAACATTTTTTACAATAAAAAAAAAACTCCAAACAGACGCCAAACCAAGGTTAACGTGAACCAAGGCCCCTCGTTAAAAAAAAAACACCAAACAACAAAAAACCAAAAGAAACTTCGTACAAGGAGAGCTGCAATTAGGCGCTTGTCAACAGATGGCTATACAACGTTGCCACATCAAGTCAACCGCGAAAAATATACGAGGGGTGGGCTTAATTTCATGCGGGCAGTGCGTAGATCAAGAAAATTACAAATGGATTCAATTTCAAATTTTAAACGGCTAAAAAAGGCCAAGAGTGAAATTCTGCATGGTAGAAATACCGTCGAATCAATTCGTAAAGATGTCCGCGACAAATTCCTCCAAAAATTAAAAGTTCAAAGACATCACAGTTTTGATAAGTCAAGAAATGTCAAGTCCAATGAGTTTGTTACGATAAGTGGTGGTATGGAATCTTGTACAAATAATAATTTTGTTTCGGAAGAAGAAAAAATTCAAGAAGAAATTTTCAGAGAAATACGTTTGGCAGAACTTCAACATCAAGCGGATAATTATTTCATAGAACAGAATAATGAAATGGAATCTATTATTTTAAGTTTAATGAATATTTGTTATGTATGCGAAATGTTTACACAACAAGACGACCGTTTATGTGACAATTGTAGAAGTTTGATAGACGATACCAACGATAACATCGATGTTATTATGAAAGAAAATTTTTAAGATTAGCCTGTTTTTGTTGAAATTATTTCAGTTAAATTTAAGTTTTTATGTAAAAATGTTTAGTTTTGAGTAGGTACCTACTGTTAAAAATTAAATGAACTTTCTGAGGAATTTGTAGACTAAAAACATAAATTCAATAAATAAATAATTTAATTTCAAAGAAATATTCAGTTACAACATACAAGAGCACATTTAAAAGAGCATTTAGGGCCACTTGCACCAACGATGGTTTAACTTTAAACTTGGATTAAATTGAGTGTCAAACCAATCAGAACGCAGCATTTTTAACTTAAACTCGGTTTAGTCGAGATAATCCCTGAACAAAAGTTGGTGCAAGTGGCCCTTAGAGCAATATATATGTAGTCAGGGTTTTAAAATAATCTGAACAACAAACTTTTTGTTACAAAAATAAATAATATTCAACAACATTTTTGTTAAATTTTTAAACAAGCCGTGAAGGTATGTAATGCTACACATTCCATTATATACTATTCACAGTAAATGATATACCTACTGTATTTTTCCGAATTAAAAAAAAAAGAAATAAAAAGATATTTTTTGAAAAACGATTATTTTTTTTTAATTAAAAAAAAGTATATTTTTTCCAAATTTTTCAATTTTCCGAGAATTTTTTCAGAAATTAAAAAAAAAATAATTTTCCAGAAATAAAAAAAAAATAATAAATATTTTTTTTAAGATCTTTTATTAAAAAATTAATTTTTTTTTAAGCAAGAAATTTTATTTTTTTTTAAATTCTTCAAATTTTTTTTCATTTTTTTTATTTTTTTTAAGTATAAATTTTTCAATTTTTTTTTTTCGAAAAAATAAAAATAAAAGAAAATGAAAATAAAATTTCAAAAAAAAAAAAATTAAAAAAATACATTTTTTAAAAAACTTTTTTAAGATCTTTTATTGAAAAATAAAAAAAAAATTAAAAAAAAAATAAAAAAAAACTTTCATAAGGATCAATTCTACCATTTTGAAAGTAATCCCCCCAAAAACAAAAAAGTTATGGGGGTAACCATTCTAAAAAAATCGAAAAAAACTGAAAGAAAATTCCGATTAACGTAACTTTTTCAGGAAAAATTAATTTTATTATAAGCATAAATTCTACCAATTTTAAAAGTAATCCCTCGAAAAACAAAAAAAGTTATGAGGGGTTAAACTTTTTAAAAAAATAAAAAAACTATAATTTTACTTTTTTTAATTTTTTTGTTTTTTCGCAAAAATAAATACACTGCCCAGTAAAATACCTTTCCCATTTTACACATCGGCGTAACTTTTTTATTACCAGATTCTCTTTCAGAAACCTTAAAAACCCCGAAAAACCCCAATAGTATATAATAGTAATAGTATACATATAATAATGCCAATTATCACAAAAACTACCCCCCACCCCTCAGGGGGGACATTTTTTATCTACTTTTACTCAAGGAATACATATTTTTTACAAAAAATTCAAAAAAATTACACATAAAAAAGTTACGTCAACCCTGGTGGAAAATAACGTTAGAACGACTTGACCTAAAGTTAAATGAATGTGGTTTGAATGTTAGATGCGTAACATTAGGAAATAACGTTAGGTATTCTAACGTTAGACAACTAACTTTAGGAATTCTAACGTTAAAAACCGGGACATTTATACATTAAATACGCGTTAGAAAAAACGTTTATCTAACGTTAAATTTCTACTAGGGAAGCTTTATATTCCTAACTTACTTACGCAACGTTTCAAATTAAAGCTTTAAGGAAGCTTTCATATAAACTTTCAGAAAGGTTACTTTTGAAACTTTACCTTTAGTCCGGGGAATAAGAGCGAAATAACGGCAAAATACTTCAGTTTGTGATACCACTCCCTAATTTTAAGGGTGTGTTTTAGACATAATTTAGTGTAAAAACCCGCCGGGAGACAAGCTGTGATTTGATTGGTTCCTGATTTATGACGTCATCAAAATGGCGATTTTCCATCGTGCTTCGTATCTTTTAATCTGAAATATCTCGGTAAATAATAACTCCATTTTATCGCTCTTGGTCTCATTTTAAATACACTTTATTGCTGTTTAAAATAATAATAATAATAATAAAATATTTATTAAAGTTTTTTTAATTATAGTAGTATACGAAGAAATATATAAAAAATGGAAAATTCATTTTTACCTAAATCTTCGATTTTTGAAAATTTGTGTAAAAAAATGTATAAAAGATACCGGTTTGAAATTTTTATAGTATGTTATAACATATATATACACATAAATGACTATAAATCCGTCAAATTGACCGGATTTTTTAAAAAAATCACATTCTCTAACTTTAAATATCTCAAAACTACTTGCCCGATGTTATTATTCTTGGTCTCATTTTAATCATCTACTATTTTTCTACAAAATGTTTTTTATAAGTTTAGACTTGTCTTTTTTGGATACAGCAGTAGTTGATATTTAATGAAGAAATCGGAAGAAATGTTTCAGGAAAAGTTGAAAACGATAAATTCTAAAACAAGGTTAGTACACAAGCCAAAGCTAGTACACTTTTAAAATTTTAAGATGGTTTTTAACACAGATTATACACTTCGGGAGACAATCTGGCAAATGCACCAAAACAAAGTTATGACGTCACCAAAATGACACCTTTCATATCTAAAAAATCAAATATTCTTTAATATCTCCGAAAGTTTTCAACATATTTTAAAGATTTTGGTCTTATTTGATTGGTAAATTATTTCTTTATAAATAAGTGTTTAAAGTATATAGTATTTATTGAGGAAATATCATAAAAATGGGAAAAAATATTTCATTTTTTGACTAAAAAAAAGTTTTATCAAAAAATGTTTGTACTTTGAAAAAAAAAATATTTTGGTAATAAGAAAAGCTGATTTGGGTGGTGGAAAGGGGGCAAAAGGACATAAAACTGCAAATGACTAAGGGAGTAGAGCATGCTCACGGTTTATGCATAAACCATAAGTCCTATAAAAAAAAATAACTATAAATGTTCAGAATTGGATAAAAAAAAATTTTTGATTACAAAAAAACAGATTGTTATGATCCAAAGGGGGAAAAGGACATAAAACTGCAAATGACTAAGGGAGTAAAGCCTAAACCATAGGCCCTATAAAAAAATAACTAGAAATGTTCAGAATTGGATAAAAAAAATATTTTGATTACAAAAAAACAGATTGTTATGATCCAAAGGGGACAAAAAGGAATAAAACTGCAAATGACTAACGCAGTACATATAGCCTAAACCATAAGTCCTATTAAAAAAAGTTTTTACAAAAAATGTTTTAAATTGGATTAAAAATTATTTTAACATTTTTTGATGAACTTTTTTTTAAATAGGACTTATGGTTTAGACCGAGGTCTCATGGTGGCACATTTACAAAAAAAATATATATATTTTTTAAAACAATAGATTTGCATTTTTTTTATATAAATGCTTAAGGACATTAGTTGTCTTTTAAATTAATATAAAAAGCTTATCTTGAAAGTTGATTTAAAACTCGTAGCCTTTGCGCAGAGTATTGGAGCAAAAAAAAAATCGACGCTCATAACCACCACTCACAGGCACTACTCATTTGAGGTTAAGCGGTCCATAAACAAAAATTTTTTGGAATGTGCAGATGGGAGGGAAGGTAAATATTATATAACCAATGGGCTTTGAATCCCATTGGTCTAGATCTCTTCCCTTCCTGTTAAAAAAAAAAACAAATTCTCATGGTGGCCCCTATTCATCAGCGTAAAATAAAATCGTTTATTTAACAAAAAAAAACGCTTAAAAAGTTTTAAATAAATAATTTAATGAAAAAACACAAATATTTTAATAATATGAAGGCAGAATAGGCCTCCGACTGCGATGGTTACTATATATTTTTATTTCACATTATTCTTGTTTCATACTTTTTAGTTAATCAGCGGGGTGTTTTTTTATTAAAGTATTTATTTGTGTATTATTTTTTGTCACTTGAAAATACTTTTTTATTCTTTTCATTTATATTTTAGTTTAGTTTAGTTTCTTTTTGTGTACCATATTAATTTATTAATAGTTTTTAAGTAATAATAGTAATTAAGTTGTTTAATCTTTCGTACGAAAACTAGTGATTGACCTCTACTTCGAATATAACAAAGAGAAGGGATTCTCGTTCCACCACACTTCATAGTCTCAATGTTGCCACTTTACAGTAATCTTAAGTTATTGTGTAGTTAATTTACTTATTTTTTTTAAGGTTTGTTATACTTTTTAACTATTTCTAACTAATATTTTATAGCCATTTTTGCTACAGCTATAATTGTTTTGAAATTATATGCACCTAAGTCTAGTTTTGCCCTGTTTTGTTAACATGTGTTAAATATTGCATGTATTCAAAACCGTATTGTCAATATGAATAACTAAAAACAAATAATATATTTAAAATTATTCAAAATTTGCTTTAACAATATTTGGATAAGTTTTCTTTTTTATTACTAAAAAAAAACAAGAATACCTAAGCTGTTTGTGAATACCTAGATTTTTAAGGATGTCCAATGTTTGGCGACGAGATTTAAAATGCCTTAAATCCCAGTAAAAAAAAACAACAAAATATAATGATTTTTTATTTAATACCCAGTCTAATACTTAGTTTATAGGAGAGTTTGTAGTAATTTTTTGACCTTTTTTAAAGCATTTTGTAACATATTGGAAAGTACCTTTTAGTTGCATTTGATGCGCTGATTTCGGAACCTTTTTTCGTTTTTCTCGATCAACTCGTTTTTATGAGGTATAGCGCAAAGTGTTTTTTTTTTTGCATATAGTTGTAGTAAGAAAAATAATTAAGTTAATTTTTTTTTTGCCGTGGATTGTTTCTCTATAAATGGGGCTCTAAGCCAAAAAAAGCGGATTTAAAATATCTTTATTTGCTTGTTTTTTATAAGTTTCTAAATTCAAAAAATTAGAATACTTCATACATTTTTGCCATTTTCATTAAATTTGCTTTATTTTAATGTGTAACACTTCATCTATCTATCTATCTATCTCCGGTAGTTTTTCAGTTATTCAAGTTTTTAGCGAAAAATTAGCAAATTCAAGCACCCCTAAAAAAAAATTATTTCTCCTTGATTTTTTAGATTGGAAAAAAGTTGTTTTGTGGTTTACTCAATAATACGTGGTTTACGCAATAATATTTAACCGAATTATCCTAAGCCGAAACAGAACTTTAAATTTACACAGGGTGTCTCAGAAAGCAGGCAAAATCTAACAAATTTAAAATAGCCATAATTCATTTTTTTAAGTGGCACCCTATAGTTTTTTTATTTAGTTAAATAGAGAATTAAATTTTCTTTAAAATTAATACTTGTAGGATACCATATACCTAAAATTAACCGTTTTCGAGTTATTTGTAAATTATTGTGAAAAAAGGCTTATTTCTGTAAAAGTTTAAAGTTGTACCTATTTAATCAAGTAGGCCGGTAAATGACATTTCATTTTTATTTCTTTAAGTTAAATATTATCGTAATTATCGTGATAAGTTAGAGTAAAACAATGGCAGAGGCTTATTCTTACCCTGTTATTTTGGATTTATTTGCTATTTTTAGTGAAAATTATAAAATAATTACTAGAACCTGCAGAAAATTTTATAAAAAATATCCTGATTTGTCAAGACTGACATGTAAAAAATTTATAAGAATTTTCAAATTTTTTTACCAATTTGGGAAAGAAAACGCAGTGAAATTTCTAACAAAACCAATTAGAAACAACGAAGATAATGAAGTTAATGTTTTGGGTTACTTTTATGCTCATCCACATGCCTAAATTCCTACAGTTAGTCACGACTTGGAAATTTTCTGTTCAAGCATCCAAAGAATCTTAAAAAACCACAAGATGCACGATTACAAAAAGTACAGGCCTTAAACCTGATGATTTTCAAAAATATTTTAGCTATAGCTAGTTATAACGTCTAAAGGGACCTTACTTTTAAGGTTAATATTAATGGTCCTTAAGGTAAATACCTAGATATAAATCGATTCATTTTATTGGCCTACTTGATTAACAAATTATATTTGTTATAACAAATATAACAAATTTTAACAGAAATACGGCTTTCTCACAATAATTTGCAAATAGCTCGAAAACGGTTAATGTTAGGTATAGAGTATCCGTATTCATTTTAAAGCAAATTTAATTCTTTATTTAGCTAAATAAAAAAATATATAGGGTGCAATTAAAAAAAAAATGAGTTATGGCTATTTTAAATTTGCTAGATTTGACCTTCTTTCTGAGACACTCTGTATAAATTTTGGGTTCTGTTTTGGCTTAGGTAATTTGCTTAAGTAAACCACAAACCAACTAATTAAAAAATTAAGTAGAAATTATTTTTTTTCGGGGTGCTTGAATTTGCTAATTTTTCGCTATAAACTTGAATAACTCAAAAACTACTAGAGATAGACGTAAAGTGTTATACATCAAAATAAAGCAAATTTAATGCGAATTTTAAAAATTAAAAAATATATGGGGTGTTCCATTTAAAAAATCAAAGTTGAGTTCCACAAGCATGAAAATATTTTTAATCGATTGGACATATTCAAAAAACCCAAAGTGCAAAATATCAGAATAACCCTGTATCAATACATATATTTTTTAAACACTTATAAATATATTTATATTTACTTATAAATACCTACCTACATTTAAAGTGGGAATAATAAGAATATTATATTATTTGTTATCCATTTTACAGTTTTTTTTTTAAATAATAATTGTAGATTATTATTATTTTTATTATTATAAGCATGTATAATTTATAGCTTTCAATTATTTTTAAGCCTTTATGCTTATTAAACATACAGTTATAAATTTACCGCAAATTTAATTTCATGTTTGACCGTATATACAGATTATCCATCTGTCTTGTATACACTTCAATGTAGAATATGCATTCTCTCTCGGCCAAAATCGGTATCAATCGTTTCGCTTCCAAGACGCCAGTCGCGGCTTATTATTTACTTAAGTAAAATGCGCAAAGTAGTGTACAGGGGATACGAATTTTACTTCCAAGTGAATACAAAATCGATCGGTTACCTGGATTACCGGGTGAGTTTTATTTATGTCCACTCCTAAAATTAAGATTGATTTTCATTCTATAAAAACGAAACTGATTTATATAATTTTACATTGGCTATAAAATGGCGGATTTAATTTTTTTGTTTCACTACCGGTTTTGCCGGAAGTGGCATCAATGTTTTTTTTTTAATGGAACACCTTATAATTTTTTACATTTCTGAATTCAGCGGAAAATTCTGTTTATAAAAAACTGATTGTTTTTTTTACTTTTAGTTTTTTTCGTTTCGTTTTTATCGTATAAAAATGAGATACACATAATTTACCTTCTTTTTACTTATAATATACTTTAAAGATTATAATTTTTAAAGTAAATTATAAATATGTAATAAGAAAAATAGCAGGAAAATTCTTAATGTTTTGGACAAAAAACCGCTTGTTTAGCTATCACTGATCAAATTTTGATTTTAATATTAGTTTTATATTTTTTTAAGCTTAAGTAAGTAAAAAGAGAGTAAATTATGTGTATCTCATTTAAATACGTTAAAAATGAAAACGAAGAAAAAAGTAACAAGAAACAATCAGTTTTTAATATACCGGGTGTATTTAAAATAGGGTCCGAAATTTTAAGGGGTGATAGTAATAGCAATAGCAGGGTGTATTTGAAATAGGGTCCGAAATTTTAAGGGGTGATAGTAATAGTAATAGTAATTTATTGACCAAATAAGATAAGATACTGAGTACATATAGGTTAGTCATCATAAAATACGAGGAGCTAAAATTTGAGGAGCTAAGCCTCTTTGAAAGTTGCTAAAAAAAATCCTTTTTTATTTAATAATTTAATATTGAGGAATCATATTCCAAAAATAAAATTACACAAAAGTTACACAGAGAAACGTTTGGTACAAAAAACTGATAAGGCCCCCCGTTTCTTACATCCCAGCTTAAAATAAGTACATAAACATAAAATACAAAGATGGGCCTTATTAATATTTTTTCACGTGCAAAACCTCGTAGCTGTATCTCAAAGGGTCCCTGAGTTATTAAATAAAAACTGATTTTTTTAGCCACTTTCAAATGGGCTTAGCTCCTTTACGACGCATTTTTAGACACATGTTTATAGAAACTTTTTGTCATATTTTATGATGTTCCCCTTAAAATTTCAGACAATATTTGAAATATACCGTGTATAGAATTTTCGGCTGAATTTAAAAATGTAAAAATTACAGTGTGGACCATTAAAAAAAAATGCCACTTCCGGCGGAACAAAAAAATTAAATCCTCCATTTTATAGCCAATGTAAAATTATATAAATGACCAACGTTTCGCTTTTATCTAAAGAAGATTAATCTTAATTCTGGGAGTGGACATAAATAAAACTCACCCTGTATACCCACCACCCCTCGAGGCCCAATATGAATCACCCCAAAATATTTGCCTGAAATGTTTAAATGACTTCGAATACTAAGATTTTTGGCAAAAAAAAAAAATAAATGACTTGAGATTTCTGAGAAATCTTGTCAAATATGATTTAAAAACAAAAATATATTCTAGATTTTTTCGCAAAATTTCTTTAGAAATGGAAAGTTATGTTTAAATATTTCATAATATTGTGTAAAATAAGAGATAATGAATGAACTACTTTATTTAACGGTAACCAAGGTGTTAATTAGTCACTTATATATTGCAATTTATTGGTAATTAACAGGAATATTATTAATTAAGAGAAAGTCCCATCTGCGTCACTGTTAGTAATATTTGAAATATCTTAATAAATGCATAAAAAATACACCTCTGCTACAAATCATCGGGTTTTTGAGACAAGAGACAAGTGACGTCACTATTTCATCCCAATATGGTAACAAGTAATTTTATTTTTTTTTATTGTTTAACAATCATATACAGGATATTAAGCAATTCTTCATGTAAATAAATTCAAACTGAAAGGAACGGAATTACAATAATATATTTAATAAAAAAATAAAATAAACTAAAAATGGTACGGTTCCACCGCAATTACCGGCAATTACTTTCTCGCAAAAATATACAGATAAGTTTTGAAATTTTGATTATTTTGTTGTCATTTTTATAATCAGTTTAGCATAACAATGCGATACCGTGATTGGCTTGATGTGCCGCCATGTATCTTATAAACCAATCACGGCACCGCATTCTTATGTTTTATTTTCTTATGCAAGCTTCTGTAAGTATTTTTTATTTTTTACTTTTTAGAGACTATAGAAGTCGGTTTATTTTTTTTTGCGAAAAGTCTAAACTATAGTTGTCCTTCCATCTTGGCAAGCTGCTGACGTCACAGCGTCATTATTTTAAAGATAAATTTCTAAAAATAAAAGTAATATTTTTATTTCAGCTCCCAAGGGTCCAACCAACCTTATTTT
This sequence comes from Brachypterus glaber, assembly GCA_958510825.1. NCBI lineage: Eukaryota > Metazoa > Arthropoda > Insecta > Coleoptera > Kateretidae > Brachypterus > Brachypterus glaber. The sequence continues at coordinate 19,480,630 of OY294045.1, forward strand.
AAATGAAATACTAAAGAAAATCTTGTTAAACTTTAAGCGTTAAGTAATAATCAAATAACGCCTTATGGTAAAATCACAAAATTTATCATTTTCCCTTGGTATTTTAATATATCAGGTCCAGAGAATCAAGTTATTTAAAAGATTTTCAGTGTGCCGTAATATTTGAGTTACCCCTTTATCAAGTTATCCCGCTTATCCGAGTTATCCGATATTTCTCTAAAAATCTGGTTAGTAGTAGACCAAATTAAGCCGTTTTTAAGTGAAATTGCGTTAAAATTATTAGATTTATCTTAATTATCCGGCTTACCCGGCATTATCCGAGCTTCAAATTGAAACGGGACCACCTCATGAATGCCCTCTTTAAGTTGCAAAAAGTTTCATCAAATTCCGTTCATTCGTTCCAAAGCTATGCGGGAACAAACATAAAAAAAACAAAGTCACACGTCGAATTAATATCCTCCTCCTTTTTGGAAGTCGGTTAAAAAGTAGTGGCATTATTATTAGTACGAGGACAAAGTTAGGAAGGTAATTATTATTATTAGTAATTCTCAAAAGAATAATTAAAATTAATTGAATATCAATAATGTTGTAGGTTTTATTTTAGACGACATACCTACATAAAAAATCTTATTCTATTGAATTTTAATTGAAAACATTTATAATATTTTTGAAAATTATTAATAATATATTATTTTAAAAATCAGTTTGACTAGGGTCACATCACATGAACTTTGTTGTTTGGCTCTTGGTATGTTTTGCACGTTTTTTTCGCTAAAAATAAAAAAAAACCGAGACCAAAAAACAAACTCAACTCAGATTAAGTGAAGCTACGTTTGACGGGTATATTTTTATTTTTTAGGGCCAGATTTGAATGGGAAATTTCATATAAATAAGTTTAACAGTAGTGATTTATTTTTTTTTTCAGTTTTAAATTGAAGTTATGTGTTTCATTAAAAATAGATTTATTTTGTAAAATCTAATTATTTTGCTACATGCTGTTAATAGGGTTAATAAGGTGGGCCCATGGGAAAATCACATTTCATTGTAGTTTAATTTATCTTGAATTTTGCTCTCCCTTTCCCTTAATTGTTTTAAATTTTAACAATATTTACATCCAAAGTCTATTTTATGCCATGTACGGTACATTATCCCAGTCCGCACAAATTCATGGCAGGTACATAACCACTGTTCTATGTGATGTTGCAGCCATGTAATTTTTATAGTCCATGTAGAGTCCTTAAGGAATTGTTAGAATATAATGGGATTTTATGTTTTATGTATCAGTTACATAACATGCTACATATCAGCTACATATGTACCTAGTATAAACTAGGTACATAACAATGAAAATAGGCGTTTCCGAATTTTACTTGTTATGGAGTCCGTCATAGATTTAGACATGGTGAAAATTGAATTGGATACTATTTGCAAATATCTAACATGTTTTAATTCGTTTCTATTCACATATGCAGAATATCATTTTCAATTAGCAACTATTTACAAATACGTATCTGATTTAATTCGTTCGAACCTGTTTGAATCCGTTTTTGCGAATTGAAAAGTCATTTTAAATTAGCATTTGCAAATTTATTCAAATTCAAACAGATTAAAAATAAAATATTAATCCGTTTTATATATTTAATCCGTTTTGATTCGCAAATGCGTATTAAAATTTTGAATTGCTTCTCACCGACGTTTGCATAAAAAAGTCGATTTAAGCTTATCTATAGATAAGATAGATGATGTATCTAAAGTAAAATACCGAAAGGAAATTGTATACACATTTTACGATTTTCAATGGATAGGATGCTTTCCCACAGCCCGGGAACGCGGCCCGCGGGCTTCTTTAGTCCACGGACTCGGAAACTTTTTATGATATACCTACTGTATGTAAAATATAGCATAAAGGTCTCAACATTCCAATTTCACATATCTAACTGTTTGAACCTGTTTAAATCCGTTTTTTTTTGCGAATTGATTCGGATTCAAACAGATTAAAAATAAAATATTTTTAATACTGTTTAAATCGCAAATGCGATTCCAAAAACGGATTTAAACAAATTCAAACAGATTTTATTTTAAATTTGTTTAAATCCGAAATTTATATAGGGTATTTTAAATAATTCAAGAATATTTACTTAGGATTTTTTAAACTATTTTTTAAGATACTTGCAGCCCTTTTTACACATGATTTTAAATTTTATTTTTAATTCTGAAAAATCATGAATTGAAGGGTGATTTAATTTAATTTAAGTTAAAAATTTGTTATTTTTTTTTTTAATTTAATTTAATTAAGTTAAAAATTTTACCTTAAGGTATATAGATAACTGGGTTTGTTTTGTTAACAAAATGTAAAAGTAATATTAAAAAAGCCATGGTCTACTTTTCAATATCAGTCACAGATATACAGTTTCGTATTAAACATTATTAATATAATGCAGTTTTGAAATATATTTGTTATTATTACAACAAATTTATTTTATTATCTAGACTGTCTCCAAAGTAGTCACGCGTTTTTTTTTATCAAAAACAAGTCTAAAATAATAATAAAATAAAAATATAAGAACTATAGTTATTGTTATTCGGGATTATTCTTTTAAATTGTGTCTTCCCCGTAACTTTTAAACGGTTTGATGGGGTAAATTATTTTAAATGACACCCTAGGTCTTTGTACGTCATTTTAAAAAGCCTCTATTAATTCATGTAACTATTTATTTAAAATAAAAGTTAAAGATTTTTCCTTCAAAATTTATGAAATTTTCATTATTTTCAATTGATTTTGAAGTTTTACACAAAAAGCTCTAAACAATAAATAAAAAAAAATAAATTTAATTAACCAGACTATATTTTTTTACGTATTTACGCTGAAAACGAATTTGATAGTGAAAAAGCTCGCTGACCCCATAACTTTTTCAAAAAACTGCAAAAAAGAACACTGGACGAGCTAGAATATTATCTAGACTGTCTCCAAAGTAGTCACGCGTTTTTTTTATCAAAAACAAGTCTAAAATAATAATAAAATAAAAATATAAATATTATAATATAAATTGTTATTCAGGGTTATTCTTTTAAATGGTGTCTCTCCCGTAACGTTTAAACGGTAAGAGATATTAACTTCAAATTTGGAATGTTTATATCACACAACAAAAACTATTATTTGCAAAATTTTCCCATCTTTTTAGACACCAAAAATGCATAAAACTTTTTTTTTTAACAGGCAGTTCTCCCCAAATAAGACGTGCACCTTTTATCCTCCATATTACAAAGAAGAACGGAAATTAACAGCCTTTTTCTTTTTAGTTTTAGATGAAACTGCATTTAAATTATTAAGAATAATTAAGTCAAAATGAAACCTAAAGAGAGTGATATAAACTTGCCGATCGAAGATCATAGATTAGAGTTATTTTCCGGACAAATGGAAGACGATAATTTTAATAATTCATATAACAAGGTAAGACTTTAGTATCGACTGCGCCAATAACGGCGTTCTCCAATTACAGTCCAGCGCGCAACCTGTAACTAAAAAAAAAAATAAAAAAAATAAATAAATAAAATCCAGAGATAACTGATTTATCTTCCTTCTCCTCCACAAGGAGAATAGCGTAAACTGTACAGGTTGACCACTGTAAAAAAAACTTGTTTACTCATGCGCGCAACTACAACCAATAAAATACTGAATGTGTATATCATCCGTACGCTTCTCTTTATTTTATTGGGTTAACAGTCATTATTTCAATTGATAGCAAACTCTTAGTTAAGGCCTATCCAGAGGCTCGCATAACAAGCATAGTACATAAGAATGCGATGCCGTGGCTGTAATGGTAGAACATAAAGTGTTTGTTTTCCTAAGGGCCTATCCAGAGGCTTACAAGATACATGACGACACATCAAGCCAATCACGGCATCGCATTATTATGTACTATGCTTGTTATGAGAGCCTCTGGATAGGCCCTTAGGAAAACAAACACTTTATGTTCTACCATTACAGCCATTAAGTTTTGTTTATAAGTAAATATTGGCTACTTTACCAAAAAGTTTACGAACTATAGTTGTAATGGCTGCAATAGTAAAATGAGAACTGTTGGTTTACTAACCAATTGGTTAACTCTCAAGAGTTTACCAAATATTAAAATAAGGGCTGTAAGATGCCTAACATAAGAATTTGGGGATACCTACTTAAGCGCGGTTAAATTCGGATACTGGGGTAGTTTGCAAAAATTTAAATTAATCTTTACTGAACTTAGTTACTAGCGTCTACTTCCCAAATGCAACTCGCTGTTGCCAAATTGTGCAGATATATTAAATCTTTTTGCACAAAAAAAACACCAAAACAACTAAAAACCAAAGCAAAAAAAAACACCAAAACAACCAAAAACCAAAGATAAATTAAATTGCACAATTTGGCAACAGCGCGAAAGACCGAGTCGAATGTGGGACGTAGACGTTAGTAATTTAGTTTAGGTAAAAAATAATTAAACTTAAATTTTAAGTAGGAAAAGTTGTATACTTCTTTTAAGTGAAGAGTTAAAAATCTTCTTAACCCTAGGGCTCGAATATTTTCAGGAGAGGATGTGCCCGTCTTAGTACCCTAAGTACGATTCTGAAAAGAGAGTAAGAAATTAAATGCACGTGTCTAGATAGCTACTATACCTACAATATGCAGTTATTTACATAAGAGCATATATTTATGCAATACTTATACGCCTACAAATAGAAAAAATATCCGGTTACACATAAATTAGTATTTAATATTTATATACAGGGTGTATTTGAAATAGCGTAGGAAATTTTAACAGGTGATTCTACATGATAAAATATGACAAAAAGTTCCTTTAAACATATGTCTAAAAATGCGTCATAAGGGAGCTACGCCCCTTTGAAAGTGGCTAAAAAAATTGGTTTTTATTTAATAACTCAGGAACCCTTTGAGATATATTAACGAGGTTTTGCACGTGAATTAATCCTAATAAGGCCCATCTTTGTATGTCATTTTCACGTACTTATTTAAACCAGGGGTGTGCGAAACGGGGGGGCCTTATCAGTTTTTTGTCCCAAACTTTTTTCTGTGTAACTTTTTTGCAATTTTATTTTTGAAATATAATTCCTTAGGTCAAAATACATAAAAAAGGTATTCTTGTTGTAATACTGTAGGATTAACCGTTTTCGAGAAAAGTTCATTTGAAGGTGAAATTTCACGGTTCGAGGACGAAAAATTAAATACTAAAATGTCGAAAACCAAAATTTTAATGATGCAATGTTATTCTACATCAAAAACTAAGAAAAAAAGTTTCCATACATGTAGGTCGAAAAAACGCTTTTAAAGCTACCATAGCCCTTTAAAAATGGTGCATATTTAGGAGACCATAGCTCCATTAGGATTGATTTTTGGAAGTACCTGTATATGAGGTTTTTTTCTTAGTTTTTAATGTACATTCGCCCTGCATCATTAAAATTTTGGTTTTCAACATTTTAGTATTTAATTTTTCGTCCTTTTTCGTCCAAACCGTGGAATTTCACCTTCAAATGAATTTTTCTCGAAAACGGTTAATCCTACAGTATTACAACAGGAGTACTTTTTTATGTATTTTGACCTGAGGAATCATATTTCAAAAATAAAATTGCAAAAAAGTTACACAGAAAAAAGTTTGGGACAAAAAACTGATAAGCCCCCCCCCCGTTTCGCACACCCCTGGTTGAAATAAGTACATGAAAATAACACATAAAAACGGGCCTTGGTAGGATTGGTTGACGTGCAAAACCTCGTTGATATATCTCAAAGGGTTCCTGAGTTATTAAATAAAAACCGATTTTTTTAGCCACTTTCAAAGGGGCGTAGCTCCCTTATGACCTATTTTTAGACATATATTTATAGGAACTTTTTGTCATATTTTATCATGTAGAATCACCTGTTAAAATTTCCTACGCTATTTCAAATACACCGTGTATGTACATCGTACAAGTTTTATACGTATTTCCGTTAGTTCACTAAAAACATACTGAGGCATATCCTTAAGAAATAAAAAACAGCATTACCTATATATTTTATACTATACATTTAACATTAAAGAACCTGGCACACACATAGGGAGGTTCTTGGGCCACAGTCAAACTGCCTCAAATTTTGATATTTTGTAATTTCGGGGGTAAAAATTAAATTAGCAAAATTACAGACAAACTAAATGACCAGTTTCGGAGAAAAACAAACAATTTAATTTTATTATTTTTTTATACAGAGCGGTCCAAAAGTCACCCCCCTCTTAACTTTTGAACCAGTTGAGATATCGACTTCAAATTTGGAACTTTTAAATAAGACAACTTAAACTATCTTTTAGCATATATTTAATACTTCCAGCTCTTAAAATGTGGGCAGGGGGGCATGGGGGCACATTTTTTTAAATAGAAAGGGGAATCGTGTAATACATAATTTTAAAGCTTATAAAATTCTCCATTTAACTCCATATTTTTAAATTTAAAAACAATTTTTTTTTGGGTTTAAAATGGGGTTGAAAATGGGTATTAATGTCAAAATTCCTCTAAAAAAAAAACAAATAATTTTTTAAAAATGCCTAATTTCATCATAAAAAAATGTTAATTATACTTTTAAACTAATTTTAGTTGACATAAATAAAAATTTATAAAAAAAAACCTAAAAAATCGATTGTTTTAGCACAAAAAATTGAAAAATCAAAACCTTAAAAAACATTTTTAAAAAAATTAAAAATGTTAGTTTAAATAGAGAATTTTATAAGCTTTAAAATGATGTATCCCACGACCCCCCTTTCCATTTAAAAAAATGTCACACCATGCTCCCTGCCCACATTTTAAGAGCTGAAAATATCAAATATATGCTAAAAGATAGTTTAAGTTGTCTTATTTAATAGTTCTGAATTTGAAGTCGATATCTCAACTCGTTCAAAAATTAAAAGGGGGGGGGGTGACTTTTGGACCGCACTGTATATTAAATATAGGATTTATATATTTTGTAAATAATGTAAATATTTATTTCTAATATTCCTACTAACTAGTTATAACTTGTAGATAAAACATTTATTTTAGGATAGCTTGTAGCATTAAAGAAATTAATATATATATTTTTTAATTTGTATATTTTTTTAAATTCTAAGAGATAAGAAGATTCACAACTGTAAAAAAATTAAATTGCAACCATTTTTATTATTACCTTAAATATTAAAAAGTTTATAAAATTCTAATAACAAATAATCTTGATCAGGTGGGCTCATCGTTCACTTTATCAAAAGATAAATAAGAAATTAAATAGGTCAAAAACGCAAGAATAACCGTAGAAGGTGTGGTGCATGAAAGTCTAATCCACTAATCCCTAAATTTTAGGTTCCTAAACACAACATCAACTATAACTCATACACAGGTCACAGAGCAACATTTTCCCAATATTATTTAGGCATAAAAGCCGACCGAAATTTATACAGTGTGTCATATTTATGCCGTCAAATACATGGAAATGTAGTTAGGGAAATGATGCGACCCTTTGAGGAGACTTCTAGTTTAACTATTGAGGAAATTGATCCTCACGAGGAGAGAACAAGTAGACTAAGTCCAATGTTAGCTATTGAAAACAAAATGGTAGAAAACAAAATGGCAGAAAACAAAATGGTAGATAACTTGATTCATGAATTCGATGAAATTAGTATATCTGATAGCTCTTCCGTGACATTGGAAGATTATTGTGATAAAGATACAATAAACGTTGATAATAGGTAAGAAAATTGCATTGCATTGTATACTTTTATAGCAAAATTTATTTTGAAAAGATTCACTCTAAGATAATTATAGGTTATATCCCGAGACCTAATGACTTAGCCGGCTAAACTGCAAGTAGCTGTGTTTTTGTTAATTTTGCTTAGAAAATGTTTGAAATTTTTATGAATTATTAAGTTGCTTTGGCTTAAAAGCAAAATTATCAAAAAATACAGCTGCTTGTAGTTTAGTTGGTTTAAATCATTAGGTGAAGGGGCATATTTTAAGATTATTTCTTGAAATATACCCCTACACCTAATGATTTAAACCACCTAAACTACAAGCAGCTGTATTTTTGGTAGTCTTCAGCTAAATAGCGAGATGTTAATTAATCGCGCTTAAATAGCGAGATAGATTCAATCGCTCTTAAATAGCGAGATGCTATTTAATCGCTCTTAAATTAACATTGGTCAATTATAAAATTTTCTTGAAAGTTGATTGGTTTAAAATGTATGAGGGAAATAATTATGATTAATTAAATTTTTTAGGTATAAAAATAACTGTGATATTGATGAACTAAGCAATGGCATAAAAAATAAACCGATTCCACTAAGTTCCTATATTTTTGGAATGGAAAATTCACGAACTCAAAACGAAGTGGTACGTTCAAAGAATATGGTTAAAAGTAATTGGAAGGAAACAGATGAAGAATCAAATAAAAAAGAAGGATTAAAAAACAAAGAATTCCAATTGGATGAAATAATGAAAATAAAAACAGATTTTAAAAGTAAATCATTTAACAATATGGAAGAATTTAAAAATAAGTCCGACTTTAGAAGCAAAGAAGAATTTCAAAAGAAACGAAAAGCTTTAGAATTGGGAATGATAAATGGTGATAAAGAAATATGGAAACCGAAAATTCATTTATCTACTCAAAGAGATATTAGCAAATATTTTGAAAATAGAAAATACAATAATTCTGATAATATGAAAACAGATTACGTCAAAACTATTCCTATTTACAATAATACAGACGACGAGACTAATTACAATAATGAAGAAATAAATGAGAAAGAAAACATAAACTTAAAAACTGAAAATTCAAGGCATAAAAAAGTTGAATTTTCAAAAACGGAAGTACATTTTGTTGCAGATTCAGGAAAAATATCAATCGTTGCGACTGACGAAAAACCACCTACAACAAAAAAATTAAGAAGGCGACGAAATTCTGGACCTCCATTTTTAGTAAATGAAAGTAATCTTCCTTTACAACATTTTGGAGATGATATTTCAAATGAATTAAAAAATAATACTTCAAATAAGGAATTTGAAATTTTTAACCCAAGTAAAACAATATTTAAAATTGAGGATAATTCAAATAACAATAACAGTAATACCGCACATTATACTAGCAAAATTAATTTTGAGAAAAATGAAGAAATTAAAAATGAATATGATAAATCTAAGAGTATTTTAAGGAATAAAGTTATTCCACCAAAACCATATATCTTAGGAGATATCGGTACATCTCCTTTTAACAATTCAAACGAATATAAATTATCTGATCCCCCGGATAGAATAAGAAAGGATTTTGAAAATGATTATGGTAGTTTTTATAACAACAAAAGCAAATTTGAATATAAAGATAAGATTGAAGAAGGTACCGGTAAAAACACCATACAAAATAAAAGTTATTCCACTATAGTTAATTTAAAATATGATGATGATATGGACAGACCAAAGACAATTATAAGTACTAAAGGTTAGTATCGGTTAGTATATTATACAGGTTGATCAGTAACTGCCATGCCAAAATTTAAAAGGTAATTCTACATCCAAAAATAAGAAAAAAGTGTCCATAAAGGGTGGTCCGGAAATGAGCCTTAAGGGAGCTACGGCCCTTTAAAATTGTAATAAAAATATTTTAATTAAAAACATTTTTTTTGTTAAGAATTGGGTACGAAAAATAAAAAAAAAAACATTAAGAAAAACGAATAAAAAAAACCGTTTTAAAACAATGCTTTAAAACAACGCATTAAAAAAACCGTTTTTAACATCCCTACAGGTATACTGCCCTACTACGCTAGAAAGCAGTAACTCCATTTGTCGCAGCGTTTTCAAAATATTACATCAGAGTTGACGTGAAAACGTTGCTGTGCGACAAATGGAGTTACTGCTTTCTAGCGTAGTAGGGCACTATAGCTCTTTCCTTAGCAATCCATTTATCAATATTATTATCTGATCTGAAATGATTAGTTGTAGATGTAGCACCTACTATGTTCTTGTAAAGTAAAATTTATAACAATCTGTAATATTTACAGCCGGGCAACAGTTTATATAGTTTTCTTATTCGAAAACATAATCTTGTTAAAAAATAATAGCAATTTTGTCAGTTTATTCAAAATCATATATAGCCAAAAATAAATATGTGGAATTTCGCAGAAAAATTTGTGTAATTTATAATTTGTATGTATTTTTTTAGATTCTGATAATTTCTATAAACTGGATTGTAGTCCATCGCAACCACTGGACACCGACTATTTAAAAAATGTAATTGAAAAGAAGCCAACTGAAAGGATCAAAAGCCCGAAACCCAAAAACAAGGAATTCATCTACTTTGGAATCAACAAATCAACAGAAAAAGAAGTATCTTCTCCAGTGTCGCTTTCTCCAGAGCCAATTCAATCATCCAACAATATCAGGAGAATAAATAAAGAAAAATATAAAGACATCCAGAAAAAGATACGGACTCCTATATATGAAAACCTTGAAAATAGAAACAGTTCTTTAGAAAAAGAAAAGAACAATAAACCAAGAACTTACATAAAGAATAAAACTAATTATGTTAACACACAAAAGAAAAATGTTAGTTCTCCAGAAAACACAAGCCAGAAAATTCATGAAGGCCCTCCATTTTATGAAAATATTAATCTGAATGATTCATTAAGAAAAAAGAAATCTGCAAACATGGTATCAAAAAATAGTTTCAACGAAAAGAAACAGAAAGCTAGCGAATTGGATAGCAAAGTAACAAAAAGAATAATTGAAAAAGAAAATAGTATTGAAAATAAAATTAATTATAATCATAGGCCGAAAAATGGAGGCAAAATTTTGGAAAATGAAAACAATTTGGAAAAACATTCTAGTGATTTATTATCAAAGCAAAGTCTGAAATACAAGGATAAAAAAATAGCCTCAAGACCTTTAAAAGAAGATAGCCGTAGAACAACATATGAAACAATTACAAAAAGTACTTCACCTATAATTAGGGAGTGCCACAAGTATAAAAAAGAAAACAATAAAAAAGATTCTACTTCAAAAATATACGATTCAGTTTCAAGATCCAACAAAACTCCTTTATTATCCGATCGAAGAAAAATTAGAAATACGAAATCTTCAGATGCTTCGTGTGATGAGATTTCATCAAAAATACATGAACTAGATTTAAAGAATAGTGACATTCCTCTTTCAAAAGCACGCCACAAGTCTAGAGAAAGAAAAGATAGTGACTCTCCGGTATCAAAAGCACGCCACAAGTCTAGAGAAAGAAAAGATATTGACTCTCCGGTATCAAATGCACGCCAACAGTCCAGAGAAAGAGAAGCTACTTTAGAAGATATTAGAGAAAGAAAACTTGTTTCAGAAGATACAATTAAAGAACTACCTTCACTTAAATATGATACAGTTACTACACCTCCAGAACGGCATAAATCTAGGGAAAGAAAAATATCTTTAGACGAAACTAAAGATAGTTCAAAAATGTATGATACAGTTTTAAAAGCCGATAATGATCAAGTTTTAAGGGATCGGCATAGATCCAAAGATCGAAAAAAATCTCCAGAAGAAAATCATAAAGATATGTCGACAAAACTCTATGAAATAATTTCAAAAAGTGGAAATCACTCTGTGGTAAAAGACAGAAAGAAGTCCAAGGATCGCAAAATACCTTCAGAAGATAAGGAGCAACCATTACTTTCCGATAAGGCTAAAATAAAAGAAAGGCGTAGATCCAGAGAAAGAAAAAAGTCAGTAGAACGTAAAACTAAAGAGGTTTCTTTAAAAATGGAAAATCCTGTGCTTAAAACACACCATAAATCTAGAGAACAAAAAACATCTCCAAATAAGCCCGTGGGAAAAGTTATCCCAAAAACGACTGACACGAATTGTTTAAAAACGAATTCTTCGAGTATACCGATTATCAAAGAGTACTCTTCTTTGGTAGGAACGATACCAAAAGTAGACGAAAGGGATTCGAAACGACATCGGCACAGATCGAAAAGTAGACACGAGAAAAAAACAAACAGTTATTCAAAAATAAGATCTCACCAGAAAGGAAATTTGACGGAGGATATAAATCATGAAAATAGAGAAAGGTGAGTTATTCTAACTACTGTAACTTACCTACTATTCATTTCCTTTCGCTCAAGTTTTTAACGTTATAAAATATATTTTTAATTATAAATTTCTGTTTTAGTTCAAAGGATCCTGCGCGAAGATCTCATCAAAAAACTGTAACACATTCTCAAAAACGTACATCCGAATCAAAAAAATCGAATATCGATAAAAATAAAACGAAAGAAAAAATGGGTAATTTATCTATGTTCAGAATGGCTTAATTTAAATATTTTTAACTTTGCTTAAGTATTTATTATATGCTGCCTCTCTATTTAAAACGTTATTCTATAAATTACGAATAAGATAAAATATATATTTACGTATAATAAAAATATATAGCACTTCCATCAATTGCGCAGGGCAACAGTCACTATGAAGCCGCGCATTTTAAAGTTTTTTTTTAAGAACATTTGGGCATGCCCGGGCAGCCCAAAGGAAGTTATGTGATTTCTCATATACATTGCAGCAGTTCTTAAGGCTGATTCAGGCATAATTATAACTAACTAAACTAAGCCGTTCCGTCGTTTTTATTGGCCAAAAAAAAGATGTCTTCTCACCTGGCCAATAAAAATAGAATGGCTTAGTTAAGTTAGTGATAATTATGCCTGAATCAGCCATTACAGCCATACTAAATAAATATGCTTTAATGCTTGTAGTAAGAATTATTTTTGGTTATATGCAAAATTTTAAGATAGATCATACCTGCAATATACCCAAAATTATAATCAATAATAATTAATTGATAATTATCAAGCAAGACCTGTAGTTCATGTAAATTAGTATATGAGACTATAAGATATCTCAAAAATTAATTGGTTCTAAACTCAACCCTGTGCTATATAAATTGTAAAAATAGATTACTAAAAAAAAAAGTTGAAAGGGTTTTATCGGACGTCTAAATGATTAGGCGTTAAGAAATAAAATATTTTTTCCCAGTTTACAAAATTACAGTAGCTTCTTATAGCGAGGGGCGTAGTTTTTTTTTCATTAGAAAATCCACCAGTAATCTATTGTAAAGCCTTCACTATAATTACTCATAATAACAAAATAGAATGATTAAGCCATTCTAAATGAGTCCGGAAAAATAAATCGCTTATTTACCGCAAGAATTTTAGGTTTAGGCAAAGAATGCATATTAGACATATTCTGTATTTAATAATATATGCCTTTATCAAAAATTGTGATCAGCAAAGACCAAGAAATCTAGAAAAAATTTCGAGAAAAACGTAATCCAATCCTAATGCCAACTTGCAAGACTTAATATTTATTTATTTAATAAAAAAATAATCATAAAATACTGTTTTATTTATTAAAATAATTTAAATTTATTTCTCCCAGACTTGTGGTAAATAAATATTTCAAACCAACGCCATCTCACTTTAAACTGTAGTTGAATCATTTAGGGTCACTAGAACAAGGTTCCAAGTTAGCAAGGCCTTTCCAAACTAAGACTTATATCTAGTGTTCCTAGTGTCATTAGCAGGAAGAAAAAGCTCTAGACGTCTAACAGTTCCTGTGGGCAGATAATTTATAAAGATCAGCAAAGACATTGGTCCCAGTACCGAGCCTCGTGGAACAACGTCAATAACATCATTACAATAAGTTTTTCCATAACATAAAGTTTATTAAATCTATATAAAATATTTTACTATTCCGTAAAACGACTTTTGTTTGATTAACGCAGTCGTCCCTCTGAAGTGACTGATCGATTTCGTGCTTTTTAGCACTCTTCAGAGCCACATATCGGTAGTAGGGACAACTACGAAAATCAAATCCTTTCCATATATCTTTATATGGAGTTTAAAAATCGTTGTAAGGAACAGTAAAAACAGCTAGCGACATCTACTGCTAAAAACAGAGACTGGATAAACCTATCGAGAGTCCAAAAAAGGAAGCAGTTATTGGTTTCAAGAACCTATTGCACGCTGTCGATAGGGGGCAGATTAATCAATGCCACGGTGGACATTGCCGCCAATTGAATCCTAAACGCTAGGAGGGTACCTTTTACAGTGGTATCTGAATTAATAAACTAAATTAAATTGTTTGATATTTACAAATTTAAAAAATCTATATAAAATATTTTACTATTCCTTAAAACGACTTTTGTTTGATTAACGCAGTCGTCCCTCCGAAGTGACTGATCGATTTCGTGCTTTTTAGCACTCTTCAGAGCCACATATCGGTAGTAGTTTAGCGTTTAGGATTCAATTGCGGGCAATGTCCACCGTGGCATTGATTAATATGCCCCCTATCGACAGCGTGCAATAGGTTCTTGAAACCAATAACTGGTTCCTTTTTTGGACTGTCGATAGGTTTATCCAGTCTCTGCTTTTAGCAGTAGATGTCGCTAGCTGTTTTTACTATTCCTTACAACGATTTTTAAACTCCATATAAAGATATATGGAAAGGATTTGATTTTCGTAGTTGTCCCTACTACCGATATGTGGCTCTGAAGAGTGCTAAAAAGCACGAAATCGATCAGTCACTTCGGAGGGACGACTGCGTTAATCAAACAAAAGTCGTTTTAAGGAATAGTAAAATATTTTATATAGATTTTTTAAATTTGTAAATATCAAACAATTTAATTTAGTTTATAAAGTTTATTGTTTGTTATAATTAAATCACCGAAAATTGCTGTAAAAAAATAGTGAAAAACTTTACTTACATTTTGCAGTAGCAGTCTTCTATCAGCTCATATTATGGTTACAATTACATTGCTCTACAAAAAAAGATTTGTTTTTATTTGCCGGGAAGCTTTTAGTTGCATCTGTCTATATTTAATACTACCATTTCGGATCCTTTTTCTCGATCAGCTCGTTTTTTTTTTGAGATATAGTGCACAGTGGTTTTTTTGTCTATAGTTGTAGTAAAAAAAACTCAAGTTCTAATTATTTTTTTTTTGCCGTGGATTGGTTCTCTATTAGTGGGGCTCTAAGACAAAAAAGCGCATTAAAGATATCTTTTCGTTCCGTTCGTTCCGTTTGTTTTTAAAATGCTTCTAATCTCAAATAATACTAACACATATGTTTAATACCTTGTGACATGGAGAAGTGCGATGCTCTTTTATTGTGTGGCGCTACCCAAAAACCGAAAACTAACGAAAGAGAACGAAAGAACAAAGTAAGACTAAGATGAAGTGATCCTACTAATATGTGGTGGTATTTTAAAAGGATGAACTGTGCAATCTTCAGATTTTAGTTCAATAAATGCTTTATTTATTTATTATTATTAACTTTATTAGGACCGATTTGTTTATTATAGTTTTTGATATATTATGTTCCCTTTCAAGGATAGACGCGAGTTCTAGGACACCCTGTATAAAATTTTCATGAAATTATAGCGAAAAAATCTCATTTTTTGAATTTAGAAGCCTATAAAAAACAAACGAATAAAGATATTTGAAAGCCGCTTTCTTTGGCTTAGGGCCCTATTGATAGCGAACCAATCCACTGCAAACAAAATTAATTAGACCTTTTTTTTACTACAACTGTAGGCAAAAAAACCACTGTGCGCTATATCTCAAAAAACGAGATGATCGAGAAAAACGAAAAAAGCTGGGAAATCAGAGCATCAAATATAGCCAGATGCAACTAAAATGGTGTCGGCAAATTTTTGAGTGTTATTTTTATGTACAGAGCGGTCCAAAAGTCACCCCCCCCTCTTAACTTTTGAACGATTTGAGATATCCACTTCAAATTTAAATAAGACAACTTAAACTATCTTTTAGGATATATTTGATACTTTCAGCTCTTAAAATGTGGACAGGGGGGCATGGGGGACATTTTTTTAAATAGAAAGGAGGGTCGTGTGATACATAATTTTTAAAAAATTGTTTGATTTTTTTAGAGATATTTTGACAAAAATACCCATTTTCAACCCTATTTTAAACAAAAAAAAAATGTCAAAAAAAAATTAAAAAATATATAGTTAAATGGAGAATTTTATAAGCTTTAAAATGATGTATCACACATAACATAAACATAACTTTATTGTATCTAAAGAATAAATTCTTATTACAAGAAGTTTGATTAAAAAAAAATAATTAAACCTATATATACTCGGCGCATTATCTATCTAACAAATTGGATCGAGGAAGCTATGATTAGTGGTTTAAAAATGACTTTGTTATATTTTTGTAGGCCATTGTGCTTTTGATAATTTTTAACATTTAGGTTAAATTGACTTACAAATAATAACAAAATCTGTTTAAAAAGTAAAACTTTGTTTAAAATTATAATAAAAGTAAGTTTTTATTCATAAAGTGCTCTTATAAACTTAAATTTAACATTACCTGAATAAAATTACGGACCAGTATTATTTTAACCAAAAAATTCTGTTATAGTGTTTACTTCAAATTGTTTATAGATTGATGCTTTAGTTTTCTTTTTTATGCACTTCATATTTCTTCTTGCTAAAGCAAATTATTTGGATTTTTTATAAATGTCAAAATAATGTCTTGATTGACAATAAATTTTAAACAAGATGAAAACCTTACATAAGGAACTAAATATATTCTGCCAACCAAATAACAAGAAACAAATGACCATCAACTCAGATAGATAATGCGCGGAGTTTAAGTGTACAGCATAATTATAATATATATGTATTACAAAAAAGAGAAAAGAGAGAAAAAAAAAGGAAAAAAAGCGCGTAATTAAATATGATATAATAAGTTATTCGTTTAAGATAAATGAGCGAATTTTAAGACAATTTCTAACAAAACCGCAAATCATTTTAATTTTAAGAGCATTTAAATTATTTAGGGCAACGACAATACCATCAAGGTATATAAGACTATCTATGTAAGGTTCCCTCAGGGGTTTATAAATAGGGCATTTAAAAAATACGTGTTCCAAAGTCTCAAATTCGTTTAAATTACATATGGTGCACCGTTCTTTTGGATTAATTTTATAAAATAAACCATTGTAGGAAAAAGTAAAGCTAAATGAGGTGGCCATTCTTAGTTGCATTATTATTCGCAAGTTGCCAATATTTTCGCAGGAAAGTAGGTATTTTTGTGGTGTTCTGTAGAGAAAAAAGTGTTGATAAATTGTTGCGTTAGTCGAGTTAATTAAAGAGTTTATATCGTTATTATATAAATATTCTTTAAATTTATTCAGCAAAATCGGTCTGTAATTTTTTAATTTTCTTACAGAAATTTCATTTAAAAAAGTGGGTTCATTTATACATGCAAGCATTGATTGAAACTGCGCCACCCAATTATATTTGGAATTACCGTTATTAAAATAAACAAGTCTGTCAAAGCATAGTCTAGGGTATCTATGAGAAGGCATCCTAAGTAGTTTTTCTAGCCACGAAAGACACATTTTAAATATTAAAAAGGATATTTGAAGGGTACCAGTCTCTAGCCTAACCATATAGTCTGGCGTGTTGCGAGGTAGTAAAAACAGCCTTTTAAAAAATCCTAGTTGGACGCGCTCTAGCTCGTCGACAGTTCGCAGGGCCCAAATAGAAGAGCTATATAGTAGAGTAGAAAGAATTATTGAATTATACAAGGAAATTCTGGAATCCCAGGTATTTATTTTCGAACTTGCCATAAGAGACATGACAGTACCGACAGATTTTTTAGTTTTGTTACATGCCTTTTTAGTTTTCTAGCTATATCTATGGGAGAGACTCCAAAAATAACTAAATCGTCTGCGTATAGCAACATTAAAATGTCTATTATATTATCTACAAAATGATGTATCACACGACCCCCTTTCCATTTAAAAAAATGTCTCTCTATACCCCCCTGCCCACATTTTAAGAGATGAAAGTATATTTAATATATGCTAAAAGATATTATAAGTTGTCTTATTTAAGAGTTTTAAATTTGAAGTCGATATGTCAACTAGTTCAAAAGTTACATTTGGACCGATCTGTATATTATACATATCAAACGTGAGTTTTAATCAAATATAAAGTTAAGCTTAATGCGGTTCTCTTTATGCTTATTCAGTTTTGATTATCCACATAATCACCTAATAATCTTAATAATATATCAAACTAAGATGTTCTAAATGATACACTAAAACTTTTAATGATAAAATATAATACAATTTTTTTTTAATAACCTTATATCTATTTTATTAGTTTCTTTATAATACATAACCATTTACAATGGGCACCAGTAAAATATGAATAGAAAATAATATAATCAGATTACACAATATTAAAAAAATAAATCCATATTTTGTACAAATGTAACACACAATTACATAACTAAGTCTGTTTTATTACAAAATTTTAACTTTTCAAAAAACAGAGATAAAACATCAACTAAAGTTTATTTTTTTAAGGTATAGTTATTTTAAACCTTTCCGCTTGTAAACAATCTCGAAATTACCATAGCAACGTAAGATACGCATGCGTCGTAAGCGAAATGACTAGACCCAATTTACACAACCGTAAAACGTTGACGTGCCATTAACGAGAACAAAACAATAGTTTATTCCTCTAAATTATTGGAATAAAAGCGATTTTATAAGCAAATTTTGTTTCTACAGGAATACAAAAGTGTTTTTAGCAACAACTTTATCAATTCTCTTTTTTTACATCAAAACATCATAAAAACAAAGTAAGTAAACAAAAATTACAAATTTTGGTTATGTTGACATTCATAACAAGCCACATGCTTCAGTTAAATCGGACTTTGTGGAGTATTTAGCGGCAAATTTAAAATAACTATGCCTTAAAAAAATAAACTTTAGGACATGACACAAAAAATATTGCACTAATTATTATTATAAAATATCCATAATACATTAATAGGAATCACCTTAATATATTAAATATATTAAGACGAAATTTTCTTAATTAAAAAAAAGACTAATATTATTTAATATTAGATAATATACCGTCAACCGGGGTGAAACCGATCAGCAAGGGTGAAACCAATCATCACGTATATTTTGGCTAATGTTTTTAGTATTGGTAGTACACAGCAGTCAGCACGCGGCGAAAGTCGACAAGTTACTGCAGGAAATATCAGTCTTTACGATAACGGGCTTTGTCTGTCTGTCGAGATACGTAGGTTGTTTTAGAGGTGTAAAAAAAGTAGTTTTTGGAAACTTGTGGAAACGTTTGATTGTGCAGCGTCACAGAAAAGAGCTGAGAGAACGTGTTAAGTAAATTTGAGTTTAACTATTATCTAGGCCTAGTAGTAAAAAGTTTTTAGTTTTTTATCAACATTGTGTAATTTTTGATTTACATTTTTATAAAAAGTGGAAAAATTGTGGGGCGAAATCGATCACTAATTAATTGGTCTAAATAAAGCTTACTTTACATTACATGTTTGTTTAACCTCGTACTATTCTACTTAATTAAGCATCCCCTAAGTCCAAGACTTGTGTGGGCTAGTAGTAGAGGGAACCACCGGCTTATACTGACTTTCGAACCAGTTTCTAGGGAGTGTCCGTTTCACTTATCGCCTTCGACAAATTTCAATTATTAATTAACTGAAAAAGGCAAATCGGCGCCAGTGAGAATCGAACTCACGACAGTAGACTTGCTATGCATACGCGCTAGCCACTACGCTATGCCTCCCACTTTGTTATTACAGTTTTTTTTTCTGAGTTTGTTTTGTAGGAAATCCAAGTACTTTTAGCAAGTTCGTTACACTAACCCTCACCCCTCCCAAAACATTTAAGAAATAATTTTTAAGTTTAAGATAATATGTACCTTTTTGATAACAAATACACGTTTTTTTACTAGTTTTTTAACTTTTTTTCTTTAAAAACGAAAGTTTTTTTAAAACGAGGATAAATGATCGGTTTCACTCTCGAAGTTGCTAGGGTCAAATAAACGTGAAATAAAAGAGGTGATCGGATACCATTAATTTCAATATCAATTTGCTTTTCTTTTGAAAAAAATAGCAAACACATTAATGCATTTTGAACATGACTGGTTTGGTTGTTGTTTTGAGATTTTTTCTACGTGAAAACCAAACAGCTAACCACCAAAAAGTAACATCTTTTCGAGTGACCCCTAGAAATTATATCATTGAAGTTCTAAGTTCTCTATTTATTTTCATAAATATCTAAATACAAAATATGAATCAACAACTTTTCGAGTGACCCTAGAAATTATTCCATTGAAAACTTTCCGAAAACCAAACGGCTAACCACCAAAACGTAACATCTTTTCGAGTGACCCCTAGAAATTATATCATTGAAGTTCTAAGTTCTCTTTTTTTTTTTCATAAATATCTAAATACAAAATATGAATCAACAACTTTTCGAGTGACCCTAGAAATTATTCCATTGAAAAATTCCAGAAAACCAAACGGCTAACCACCAAAAAGTAACATCTTTTTGAGTGACCCCTAGAAATTATATCATTGAAGTTCTAAGTTCTCTTTTTTTCTCATGAATATCTAAATACAAAATATGGATCAATTTTTTTTATTAATTAAAAAATACGCTATGATAAAATAAAATATATTAAAGGCTTAATTAATTAATTAATAAAAAGAATACAGTACAAATTCCATATTTTTCTTCATTCTATGCCACAATAAATAAAACTGTTAGCTCAAAATATTCCTAATCTCTTTGTGCATATGACATAAAAAGTCCACGTAACTTGGGGAACCGTCAGAACCCAAATCTTCAACCAAGAAATGTTTATAGATAGCTTCTAATTTTTCTCTTTGACGCACTAATGTTAACTGAAAGAAAATAAACAGCTTAGTAAAATAAACAAAAAGAAAAGAAAAAGGAATTAGTATTTATAAACAGAACACATGAAATCATAAACAATAATATTATTATACAGGTTGTATTTGAAATAGGGTCCGAAATTTTAAGGGGCGATTCTACATCCTAAAATATGACAAAAAGTTCCTATAAAAATGCGTCGTAAGGTAGCTAAGCCCCTTTAAAAGTGGCTAAAAAATAGGTTTTTATTTAATAACTTAGGAACCCTTTGAGATATAGCAACAAGGTTTTGCTTGTGAACTAATCTTAATAAAAACCATCTTCTATGTTATTTTCATGTACTTATTTTACCAGGGGTGTGCATAACGGGGAGCCTTATCAGCTTTTTGTCCAAAACATTTTTCTGTGTAACTTTTTTGTAATTTTATTTTTGGAATATGATTTTTCAGGTCAAAATACATAAAAAAGGTACTCTTGTAATACTGTAGGATTAACCGTTTTCGAGAAAAAATAATTTGAAGGTAAAATTTCACGGTTTGAGGGCGAACAATTTAATACTAAATGGAGCTCTCTACAACTAGAATTATGAAACAAAAGACGTCTACCCTATCTCTATCTCATTTGTGCTAGACTTTCCAGCCAGCCGAATAAATACTGTATTTGTTTTTCATACAACAAATACAGTATTTATTTGGCCGAAAAGTGTAGCAGTGAGCGGCACGAACGAACATAGCTAATGTGAATCTGTAGAATAAGATAATTCTACTAAAATTTAGATGGCGCCAGTAATTTCTTTAATAAAAATAATATAGTTACACTTTTCGCCCGGCCAAGTAAATATTGTATTTGTTCAACAAAGAACAAATACAGAATTTGTTTGGTTGGGTGGAAGTGGGAGTGTATGTATGTCTTCTATCCTTTTTGGGTAGAACTTTTGTCCCTGTCTAATCTAACGGGAGAAATCTCCATTGTTGAAAACAAAAATTTCAATGATGCAGGGTTTGGATGTCCAAACTGATAAAGCCCCCCGTTTCGTTATTAAATAAACATCGAATTTTTTACCCGTTTCAAAGGGGCTTAGCTTCATTATGACGCATTTTTAGACATGTTTATAGAAAGTTTTTTTCATATTTTCCTTTGTAGAATCAACCCTTAAAAATAATGACCCTATTTCTGAATAACCCTGTATAACTTTTTCGACTATTTGGCTGTTAAAGTTATTTCTTAAAATAAATGACTTACCTTCATACACCGGTGTTTTTGTATCCTTAACTCATCAATAATTGTTCTTACAGCTAATGATGTTGGATTATCTAATTCTGGTAAGGAATATCTTTCGATGTCTACTTGTATGGCCGACTGGACTCCAAAAACTTTCTGGATAAAATCTGGATTTGCTCCCAAACCAATCCACAGGAATAAGTGAATACCATTTTCTAAAAAAAAAAAAAAATAAAAAAATCTTATTCAATATCCAAATTTAATTTTTGGTACGAGAGACTTTAACACGTTCGCGGCGTATGCGATATGTGGTATACCAGTTAACATGCCGATCGGAGCCAAACGCAGCGAACGTGTGAAGGCACCATTACCGATACCCTATTATGTACACCCCTACATTAACCCTTAAACGGGAACTCGCTTATTAAAAATAAAACCACAATTTTAGTTTTTTTTTTAATTAGGACAACATACAAAATACAAAAAATCATATCATTTTTTTTCGCACACTTCGCCATTGCTATACTCCGTCCAGTTATGCAAGATAGTAAGGGACGCGGCCCGCTTTACACCACAGAGCGCATAAATAGCATAATTATGCATAAATCGTAGTGTATCAAAAATTTAACAGATGTCGGCACTGTTTTCCTGGAAAGGGCCTATCCAAAGACTCGTATAACAAGCATAGAACATAAGAATGCGATGCCAGAATTGGCTTGATGTGTCGTCATGCATCTTGTAATGATTGTTATGCGAGCCTCTGTATAAGCCTTAAGTTGTAATTGTAACCTAAAAATTTAACGTTTTCCTTGTGTCCAATATAATTTACATTTGTACAATATGTAGAATATGCTAATTTAGTGTGAGTGTATGAAGAATAAACCAAAAAAGTATCTTTTTCAATACCATACGAAATAACATTAAGTATAACCATTTTTTTATGTAACTCTCTTCTTTTATTAGCTTTAACGACTGTCAATCATTGCCATACACAAAAAATGTCACAATATTTTATATGTTAAAAGATACGAGTTTTTAACCAATGATGTAGCTTAAAAATAGCGGGAATTTTAAACTACTATCTTGCATAATTGGGCGGACTATAGTACTAAGCAAAGTGCTGTGATCACTAAAAGCACAGACAAAAAGGGCGTGCTAATATCACACGGTATGTACACGTACTAGGGCGGACTGTACTTTATAGCATATATAAAAATTTCGAAAAACTAAAATGCTTAGGGTTTTTTCTTTTTTACCTAAAACAAAAACGTGTAAAGTTACACAACAATCAGAAAAGAATTCTATGCTCCACAAAGCCAAAACAAGCAAAAATCCACACGTATTTTGTGGTAAAAAAGAAAAAATGACACACCAAGCATTTTAGTTTTTCGAAATTTTTATATATGCTATACAGACAGGAACAGGCAACGGCGTACAAGAAGGATAAGGTGTTAAAATTAGTACAGTTTGTTAAATATTTACAAAAAATTGTATTTGGGGGTTTTGAGACTCGCTAAAAATGATATTTAAAAAATTCTATCCGTACCCTTTAATAGGGTTATATATTTTTTTATGTAACCTGAAAAAAAATTGTTCCTGGGATTTTTCGTCTCGCTGAAAACGAATTTAATATTTAAAAAATTCTGTCTCCCCCATTAGAACCACCCCTACTTACCTACTTATATTTTTTCAATTAACGTGATAGAACCACACATATTTACATTTTTTATTAACTTGATAAGTTATAAATGTTATCAGTCATAACATTTGGTACATTGGGGTTTTGCAAGGCGCTTAAGACGAATTCAATATTTTACAAATTATATGTGACTCGCGCAATGAATTTCACGTAATGCAATTTCACCCGCGTATTTCTTGTACACCGTTGCCTGGACCTGTCTGTATAAAGTAGGTACACTACAACCCAACACATATGTATGTCTCTTAGTATACAACACACGCAAGTCCTTGTTTGTTTGGATGTTTAAAAGACAGGCTCAGTGCCTATGGCTCATTTGTCTAAAATAGAATTATACTATATTCAACTTCAAGATGCAGTAGCAATAAACAAACGCACGTGATTACAACGAATTTAGTGACAGGGTAGGACTCAAAACAAAATATTTGTATATGACGGTCCATTGCAATGCATTGTACGCTTCACCGCAAGTGTACACGTACTGGCCTGTTTAATTTCCTACATCCCTACTCTCGCAACATTCGAGCGTTTTAACCAATAAAATCACGCGCCCGCTGCCGCCTGCGCGATTCTTTTGTTTACTTCCACTTCACCTTGGACTTGAATTTATTATAGTTTGAATGGATAATTGGGTCAGCGAGTCTTTGCTCACTGATGCTGGAGTTGCATATGTCATGAACTGGCGGTGGGGGCGGGGAAAGAGGTGGGATGGAATAGGGAGGGGTGGGAAAACACGCAAGTCCTGAACTATAAGAATTGTTAAATACTACTACTTTCAGGATACAAAAACCGTTTAACGTCTTGTGTACTGAATTATTAAATGCTGATAAGAAAAATATTTTTTCGTAAAAATAAGCTAAAAATACGAAGATAAGTCAATATTAATGTATATTTTGTTTAAATTTTTATTTTATACAAAAAAAATGGACATATCATATTTCACGGTGGGTTTGAATGCACTTTAAATGCGAAAATCGAAAAAATCCGTCAGGCGTTTTTTTAAGAAAAATTTTGTGCAAAAACCGGCAAAAAGCCAAGGTTTTATAGTAGAATTTTTTTGTTTCGCTTAAATAGTTGCTAGTTTTTTAAAATATTCCTTTTGTGGTAATTTAAAATTTTATAGTATATTAAAAATATGCACATATCATATTAAAATATTTAAATATTTGTAATAATAGGGCATAATTATGCAATATATTGTATGATTTCTTTTTAAACAGTAGTATAATACAAAAAAAGAAAATAATATAAAATATATAGCTTTTAACTTATTTTTATTAATTTTGGGACGTTAAATAGACAAATATTTTTTTGACGGTGGCACGTGCGACACCGTATAGTGCGCAAACTTCGCAGTCTTTCTTAGTTTACGTGTGTTTCTTAAAAATTATAATTGATAGGGTTGGTTGTGCCTTAAAATCCTGTAACATATTAGTTTACATTTTGTGTATTGGTTTTTGGGGTATATCGGGTAGAGCAAAAAACTTCAATTTAATATGATTGTGGACGTTTCGAATTCCGTTTAATTCATTATCAACATTCCCTAATATATAACAGCAAAGTTTTCTTTGAAGTGTGCAGAAGAAGAAGAGACTGATGAAAGAATTAAAAGATATTTTATTACTGATTTTAAGTGTAATTTTTATGTGTGTCGTATCTATTTTATCAATATGTACATATGTGTCTACTCTGACAAAGAAAACTTTGCTGTTATATATTAGGGAATGTTGATAATGAATTAAACGGAATTCGAAACGTCCACAATCATATTAAATTGAAGTTTTTTGCTCTACCCGATATACCCCAAAAACCAATACACAATTTACAAAGACGGGAAGAAACCAGACATATTAGTTTACAAACATAATACAAAAGCGAAAAATTATACTTTTTAAATATTTTATATATTTTCTTATTTAATTGGGTTTGTTACAAATATGATACACATGGTAGACAAGAGGTTAAGGTTTTTTTTTATATTTTTTTAAGAATATTTTATTTTAATTTGTGACTTTTACACTACATTAAAACTCTCTTGAGGGACGATTTTTTTTTTAAATTAATTTAGTAGCAAAAATTAAAAATGCCTTTTATTGTAAAAACAAGTAAACTATGTGAAAATCTTGGTAACAGCAACAGCTATAGCCAATGAGAGTTAATGAGTTGTGACATACAGGAGGGAAAGGGATAAGGTGCTATTTTTTTTTAATTCGAAAGAAATTGAATGAAAAATGCGAACCGCGTCATTTTTTCAGTAAAATTATTTTTTTTAAAAGAATCAATCGTACCAAATTTGAATAAAAGAAACCCTGCAAAAAAGGTTACACTGGGCTAAACAGTTCCAAAACCACTTACCTAAAATATAAACCCCTTGCTCAGTCATCTTCTCGATTGTACACCTAATTGGATCGGGAATTTTGTCTGCTGTTGGATCAATATCATGAATAGGAATAAGCCTTGGATAGAAGAAATACACCGAAGTAGCAACATCCATCGTCATTAAAGCCTGCATGACAAACGACCTATCATCCAACGTCATATCCGCTCCTCCACTTATCGCGTCACTCTTTAACAAACAATTGACGTACAGGGGAAGTAATTTCATGCATTCGGGCAAAATTAACTGACCCGCGCTACTCGGACTCGCGCAGTTTTTCCTATAAGTAGCCAGTATTTGAGCGGCTTTGCTTACTATCGCGTCTTTTACAGCTTTGGGACTGTTGTCTAGTAGCTTGTAAGCGGCTTGTTTGCCCATGTAGTTCATTATCGTATCTAGATCGCAGCTGCGGTACAAATCCGCCATTTGCGAGCAGGTTTTTAGAGAAAGATTAAGTATTCGAAGCCGACGTTGTCCGGAACATGATGTGTAGAGTAGGGCGGCTTGAATGTATACACCGTCTTCTTCGTTTAGTTTGTCATCGTGCTTTATTTCAACTCCTACGGCTTTATCACAGTCTGAAATACAACGATAAAAGCAATAAGAATATTTTACTGTATAGAACTTTGTAACGAGGCAGCGTAACTTTTTGGAAACTTATTTCATCATAAGCCAGCGACACCCAGTGTGGTTAAATTGTTTGTATCCAATTTTGTACATACAGATAATAAGACAATTACTAGTTTTATTTTAAACAAAGAAACTCATTAATAACCCGCACGTGGCTTTTACTTTACAGATTGGACAATTAATTATTTTACCCACTTAATTATCACTTGTCAAATTATTTTATTGTAAATGTCATTAAAATTTTTAATAAAAATTAGAGTTTTCAAGCTATTTATTGGATAAAACTTTCTCTAAAATTAACCCACTCTGCCTCCAACCTAGTGAGTTTATTTTCTCATGGGCAAAATCCTAGTTTCCTCCGATCACAAAATCCTTGCTGGCCTGTATAATTATTAACAGCAATAAAAATAATAACATTTTCTCATCGAAAACTTCAAACTTAAAGATCTGCCTTTAAGTAATACACCACTTTTACTACTAATAAAATAATAAATATTTTCTTACCAATTGCTGCAAGTTCCATATCTGTGGTGTTTGACATAAAGAAATGTCCATAGAAATCTGTCGGTCTCACTCCAGTCGAGGTTCTCACTCTCATTATAGCATCAAATGCAATGGGTCGACTAATATCTGTGATTATATCCCTAATTAATCTCTCTCCATCTATGTCAGCCTATATATTTAAATCGGTCTTATTAATAACAAAAAAAAATGATCTATTGCATGTAACTTAAATACTTTCAGTTCAAATTTAACTAATTTTAATTCATATAAAAATAGCTTTAAAATGTGTTTCATATGCCCATTTTCTCTCCATATATATCAGCCTATAAATTTAAATTTGTCTGCCTTTGTTTGGTCATCTTCTGGGTTTATTAAAAATACAAATATGAAAAAAAAAATATTACATAAAAATTAGTAAAAATAGTTTGATGATGACGTTAAAACAAAAGAATAATTTTGACATTAATATTATCATTAAACTATTTTTCCTAATCCCTCTATTATATAAAATAGTTTTTTCCTCTGTCAACAATAGTTTTTCCTCTGTCAACAATAGTTTTTCCTCTGTCATCAATAGTTTTTCCTCTGTCAACTTTAAGTACCCTTTGCTTGTCAAGCTCAATAAATGTCAAAGTGACGTTTAATAAAAGCTGACAGAGTAAAAAACCTATTGTTATATAATAATGTTTTCATATTTGTAGATGGCCAAACAATAAAAGCAGACACGTTGGCGAAAACTGACTATATTATATTTCAAGAAATTACTACACATCTGCTCAAAAATATCGGCCCACCTAAAAAAATACACATTTTCAAATGCTAATAACTCCAAAACTATTCAATAGATTTATTTGACCTTTTTTTTATTTTAAAGCTTGAACTTTTAGCTCTTAATTACTGGAATAAAAATTATCAAAAATCTTTTTTTAAACCGGCAGCAATGAAAATTACACAGCTATGTTTGTTTACTGCTTCTTTCGATATGCGCACGGTTTGCCACTGCATATTTTTTTACAATTTAATTAATTGATTTTATAGGCCAATTAAATGGGAGTAATTTCTTTTTTAACTTTTTAATTTTCCTTTTCTCGTTTAGGAAATATACGGTTTTTTCTGAAAATAAACATTTTTGCAAATAACAAAAAAACTACACAGTGGATTTAATTGATTTATTTTTTAATTTGAAGCTTAAGTCCTTAACTTTTATTTATTTAATTTAAGTTTCTGGTGCAAACATGTTTAAACTGGGTTTACATTGCTTAAATAGTCATGTTTTTTTTACCCAATCTTTTTTGATGCAATTTAACCACAAACTCAAATGTTTCCATAAGTTTTAAAACTTATTCTAAAAGCCACACTTATTGTGACTGATTCCTTCTTTTATTTTTTATCATAAGTCTTCTCATTTAGGAGAAATTAAAGTTTTTCGGAAAAAGTGACTTTTTAATCAGTGGGCTAGTGCCACCCCTGTAAAACTGTATATGACGGAAAAGCGTCGATAGAATATAAAGATCTATTGCACTTCTATAACTTTAGCTTAAATAAATACATTTAATTAACACGTTTTCTGCGTTAGCAACTTTTTGGTTCCCAGCTCAGACTGCGTTTTGAGGCATATATGTCGAACGAACTTTGCACAGACTGTTTAAATCTCTAATGGTACTCCAAAAACAAGTTCTAACGTCTTTTTAAGGACTTTTTGCTTTTTAATTTTTTTTAAACAAAATATTTTATCAAATAAAATAACAATAAACAAATTTTAAATTTTATTAAAATTATTTAATAACAATTATAAACACAACCACCATAACTAACTTTTTCTGCAATGCAGGCCTGTGCATAACGTTCTCCAGGACGTCGGTAGACACGCTGTCTTGCATCATTCCCAAATAGACATATCCTGGTTTCATCAGAAAACATAACCTTTGCCCATTGGTTTCTGTCCCAGTTTAAATGTCTTCTTGCAAACTGCAGCCTGGCACGACGATGGTTAGCAGTGAGTTTAGGTCCAGTTGCGGCCTTATAAGAGCAAAGTTTTCTTTCAAAAAGCCTTCGACCAATAGTGGACCTACTTACTGCTACACCTCTTGTTTCTTGAAGCCGTGATCTCAAATTAACTGAATTTAGACGACGATTCCGCAGGGAATTAAGCTCGATAAATCGGTCATCCCGAGCGGACGTGCACCTATGTCTGCCAGCTCCTTGGCGTCGACTAAAGGAACCGGTCTCCTCAAAACGTTGGAATACTCTTCTTACCGCTGCTCTCGTAATATTTAACTGTTGAGCAACATAACGCTGACTGTGCCCTTCTTGTAGCAGAGCTACAGCTTGGGCAGCTACTTCCGGACTTGTTTCCATTTAAATAATACAATTAAATAAAATTTTAACGAGTTAAAAAAATATTGTCACATAAGTGACAAGTCTTGTCAATCATAAAAAAATTAGTTACAGGGGTGGCACTAGCCCACCACTTAAAAAGTCCTTATTTACCAAAAAAACATAATTTCTCCTAAATGAGAAGACTGATGATAAAAAATAAAAGACGGAATCAGTCACAATAAGTGTGGCTATTAGAATAAGTTTTAAAACTTATGGAAAGATTTGAGTTTGTGTTTAAATTGCAACAAAAAAGATCGAGTAAAAAAAACATGACTATTTAAGCAATGTAAACTCAGTTTAAACATGTTTCCAACAGAAACCTAAATTAAATAAATAAAAGTTTACGATTTAAGCTTCAAATTAAAAAAAAAATCAATTAAATCCATTGCGTAGTTTTTTTGTTACTTGCAAAAATGTAAATTTTTAGAAAAAACCTTATATCTCCTAAACGAGAAAAGGAAAATTAAAAAATTTAAGAAGAGATTACTTCCATTTAATTAGGCTATAAAATCAATTAATTAAATTGTAAAAAAGTATGCAGTGGCGAACCATGCGCATATCGAAAGGTGCAGTAAAAAAACATAGCTGTGCACTTTTCATTGCTGCCGGTATAAAAAAAGATGTTTGATAATTTTTATTCCAGTAAGTAAGAGCTAAAAGTTCAAGCTTGAAAATAAAAAAAAGATCGAATAAATCCATTAAATAGTTTTGGAGATATTTGCATTCAAAAATGTGTATTTTTTTAGGTGGGCCGATATTTTTGAGCAGAAGTGTATTTAGATATTTACCTGGAAGTATGTGTATTTAAAAACCTCTCCACCCGTCAACCTCGACACTTGTCCAATTGTTGCCACATCGATATACGAATTATTAAACAGGAAAAGGTCCACCGAACAGCCTGCTCCCACGCAATCCTGGCCTAGCTGATTATAAGCCTGGTTTTGCGGAATGAGTACCGTTCGTTCCTTGTCAGTACCGAGGAGTTTTCGGTCGTCGCGGTTTTTTAGCTTACCCGGCGCTTCAGCACTGGGTAGAGTGGAGTGGAACACCATAAGTTTACCAGTGCATTCAGATGCCTGCAATTATAAAACAGTAATTTGTCTAAACAGTTATTGTACAGGATCTGGCAATTAAATAACAGGACTTTGTCCCAAAATCGATGTATTATTCCGTGTAACGTACGTAACATTTTAAAACGTTAACTAAATCTTTAGGTCATAAAAACTTATTTAATATATCATTTCTTATAACTTCATTAAAATTTTTGGGTAGACTGGTGAATAAAAGTTATAAATGTGATTTATAAAAGTTATCATAGCATGATTATGCTTTGATATTTTTTAAATTCAAATACAATTAGAGTGCGATAATAACAATGCTCTACAATTTTTTTTTATTTGACGGGAAGTAATTAAATTTATTAAGAAAAAAAAAACGAAAAATAAAAAAAAACTCCTTGCTTTAAAACATTAAAATAACATTAAATAAACATTAAATAACTTATAATATTGTTGTTCTACTTTCAATAACTCCCGTAAAATCTCCGTTAGTGGATTCAATTTATTTTTTTTTATTTTTACAAATCTCACATATGTGTTAATGTTGCCTATAAAACCCAGAGCTATCTTTAGTATTTATATAAATATTTCATGAAAACAAAACTAAAAAATTTAATTTTTTGAATTTAGAAGAACAAACGAATAAAGATATTTGAAATCCGTTTTTTTTGGTTTGATTGATTAGATTGATTGATTGAAGAGAGATAAGATGAGGGTCGTACCTCTAACACTGCGGCCCCCTGTGGGCCTATTGTGTTGTTTTGGGTCTCTTTCTAGTCGAACAGATTCGTTTCCTTTATCAGGCTTACTAGGCTGTTTACTAGATTTGCGTTGGAGAACATGGCTTCTGGGTTACCATTCCACCGATGTAGAGCCATAATTAATAGAGAACAATCCACCGCGAAAAAAAAATAATTGAACCTTAATTATTTTTTTTACTACAACAATAAGCAAAAAAACCACTGTGCGTGATTGAGCTGATCGAGAAAAACGAAAAAAGGTCCAGAAATCAGCACATCAAATATAGCCAGAGGCAACTAAAATGATGTCGGCAATTTTTTGAGTATTGGGCAGTATAATTAAAAGACACGTCATAAGTAGGATTACTTAAAACGAAAGCTGCATTTTGTATATAAAAAATTGGAGAGAAATGACCCAAAACAGAATTTTGTTCAAGTTATAAACTCTAAAATTTAAAAAGACGTAATTTTTAAAGTAAATACTGCCTATAGATTGGAAGCCATCTGTCAAAACCATTTATTGTAGTCACTTGTTTACATTTAAATTATTTGTGATGTTTAAGTATTGTGTACAGGGTGTCTCAGAACTGACGCACTTCCTTTTACGGAGTGATTCTAAATAAAAAATATGAAAAAAAGTTTCTATAAACATATGTTCAAAAACGACTCGTAAGGGAGCTACGCTCCTTCAAAAGGGGTTCTAAAAATTCGATTTTTATTTAATAACTCAGGAACCCTTTGTGCTAAAACAACAAGGCTTTACATGTGATTTTTCCTTATTAAGGCCTATTAACCAATGGTACTTGCATGTAGTTGCTTTAACCAGGGACGTTCGAAATGGGGTGTCTTTTTTCCCCAACCTTTTTGCTGCTTAACTTTTTTGTGGATTTATTATTAAAATAGTTTTCACCAGGTAAAAACACATAAAAAAGTACTGTGTTTTAATATAATCCTACGAAAAATACAATTAATTTTTCCTTTAATTGTATTTATCTCGAAAACGGTTAATCCAATGGAATTACAACAAGAGTACCTTTTTTTATGTATTTTTACCTATTCTAGTAATAAACGAACAAAATAAACAGCAAAAAGTTTGGGCCAAAAAAGTGATAAGACCCCCCATTTCGGACGTCCCTGATTGAAGTAACTACATGCCAATACCATTGTCTAATAGGCCTTAATAATGAAAGATCACGTTGCTTTAACACAAAGGGTTCCTAAGTTAATAATTAAAAATCGCATTTTTAGAATCCATTTTGAAGGGACGTAGCTCCCTTACGAATCGTTTTTGGACATATGTTTATAGGAACTTTTTTTCATAGTTTTTTATTTAGAATCAATTCGTGAAGGGAAGTGCGTCAGTTCGAGACACCCTGTAGGTATACTAAAATTTTATTCCTACTATTGTATATTTTACGTATATAAATGTAAACTAAAATATCATGAAAAATACATCTAAAACGGGTTAGCTTCTACATTATATAATGCTTTAATCCTGGTAAATAATAGCCACGTCTAAAACAACGCATTATTCCTTACCTTTAAAGCCTCCAGACCAGCCAAAATGGCCGGCAAAAGTACGGTTTCTGTTTCTCTGGTTTCACCAAACATCGTAGGAATTTGTTGCATAAGATCGTCGATGACGGCTTCTGACTCTTCAGGCGTGCACAAGAAACCGTCCAAAAGTGGCATGAACATCTCTTGCGTATCGCCAACAACCATCATTTGAGGCGCAGCCAATGTACCCTTAAAAAAGCATAATAATTTTTAACAAAATGAATTTATCATTTTTTTTTACTTTCCCCAAGGAAATTCTTGCGTTGGTAAAAAAAATCGAAAATTAAGGGTGGAAACACCAAAAAAAAAAATCTTTAACTAAACGATTGATGACCTTTTCTATTTGTGTCACATCAAATATGGTTAACAGCGTAGGGCAAGGGGGGAAAAACTGACAAAAATATAATTTTTAGCGATATCTTACTTATTATTTATAGTAGGACAAAAAAATTTATACATATACATAATAATACATAGAAATAATGTTTAATTCCCTACAAATACATAGGTATGTGATCATTTGTATCGTAGGACTATTAGTTTCCGAGATATAGGCAACTTAATAAATTTCAATCATAGGTAAAATAACATTTTGGCCAGAAAAACAATCCGATATATCTACAAAGAAAAAAACAAAAGAAAATGGTCCAAAAATACGGGAAAAGAGAAGAATTCGTGAAAAACGAAAACAAGGTCTAGCCAAAGTCAATTTGATATCGTATTTTATAAAGGTCTTCATTTTTCTACTCGTCTAAAAAAGGTACCCGTTTCGTATTTTTTATTGCTTTTGTTTACGTTTCTGGACGTTTTATATAAAAAATACGATTTCCGTAAAAAAAATTCTGTCTGTAGGTCTGTGTGTCCGGGATATTTGTGACCACGATAACTCAAGAACGATTTAGGCTAAAGACCATAGGTTGATTATCCAAAGTTCCAGACTGGGATTGTTTTTGGTAAAAATCGGGTTGGAGTAAGGGGTTAAAATGGGGTAAAAACTATTTTTTTCAAAAAGAAACTTTTTTTGAAAAATTGATTTTTTTGATTTTTTTATTTTTTTTTTTTCGTTTTTGATTTTAATAAACCTAGGCCTAGAGGGGAAAGTATTATAGTATAAGCTCGATAATTAGAACATGCGTATATGTGAACTACTTCTTTGTAACGTGAACGTAAACTCTCGTTAACGTGAACGACTAGTTTTAACAAGTTTATATATATTTTTATGTGGTTATTCCTCTTAATTAATAACCAGTATCAGTATAACTTCTGGAATTTAGTTTGTTGGAAAATGGGTTAAACTAAGCAAAAGTGTCGAAATCGAAAATTATTAAGAAACTTCATGACTGTTACTACTTTAGCTAAAAAGTATGAAGCAGCAAAATCAACATTTTGTTATATAAAAAATAAAAGCGACAAAATTCGTAAAATAGTAACTCATACTTCAAAATCAAGTAAACAAACTTTAAGAGCATCAGAATTTCGTAAAATGGGAAGAAAATTGTATCAGTGGTTTCTTGTACAGCGAGAAAGAATTTAATACAATGTTTATAAATAAAATTTAACTAGAATAAAGTTTGGTGAAATAAAAAAGATTTAATTAGCCTAATTTTCTTGTCATACAAAGCCTGAATTATATTTTCACCCCCACTAACATGAAAGGTCGCGTTAATTTGAACAGCCCCGTTTTTTTTTGTGTTCAAAGTATTGAGCTTGTACTGTATTTTGTTGGCAGCAGTTTTTTTTAACTTTTTATCACACTATCATATAATAATGTAAATGTAATGGTAAAAAACAGAAAATACAAGGGCGTTTATTTGAGCATTTTTTCCGGAAAGTACCAACTGGGCAATAAAGCAATTCTATCTTTTTTCCAGATAAAAAAATTAATAATCTTTCCCTATAGACCTAGGTTCATTAAAATCAAAAAAAAAAAATCAAAAAAGTTTCTCTTTTCGTAAAACAAAAAATAAATAAAAAAAATGTTTTTGAAAAAAAATTCTTTTTACCCCATTTTTCCCCCTTATCCCAATCCGATTTTTACCAAAAACAATCCCTAGAACTTTGGATAATCAAACAATGGTCCAAATTTGAAGTTTTTACCCCGAAGCGTTCTTGAGTAATCGTGGTCACAAATATGCAGGACACAGACAGACCGACAGACAGACAGAATTTATTTTGACGGAAATCGATTTTTTTGGGTATAAAACGTCCAGAAACGCAAAAAAAGCAATAAAAATTTTTCGATTTTTTTTTTACTATCGCAAGACTTTCCTCGGGGAAAGTAATATTAAACGGATCTATCTTTCAATATAACTCGTGAACGAAGCAATATATTTAGATGGAACTTGAACACTAAGAGTCAATATTTTGTACATTATTGCGGAATTTTATTTTTCGTATTTTAGCCCAAGTTAGAACTAAATATATATATATAGATAGATAGATAGATTTATTGTCATAATTTAACGTATAATTTTGTTTATTTTTCTATAACTTATATAAGGTACGCCCTAGTTTTAACATATAAAATAAACCTCGTTTTTTAAATTTTTTATTTATTTTTTTGTATAATAGGTATATTTTTTTGTAAATATTAAAAAAAAAATGTGGTAAGAGGCTAAAACCTTATAAATTTGAAAAAAAAAAGATCCCTGACTTATGAAAAATTACAATTTTTCGTGACTTTTCGAAAAAATTGACTAAAACCCAAAACGATTTTTCAAATCCCCTAGTTTTCCATGACTTCTTAGACCTGGTGAAAACCTTAATACACGTGTATTGCAGTAAAAATTTAAATTATATTTCTAAACTTACCTTAATATTATAAAAATGAACAGAACTATTATACGTAATAAATCCAACTCTCATATTGCTTTTTTCATGTCCCTGATCCACTGGCAAATTCTGAATGATCTCCTTCATTTGCGAGCACAGCAAATTAACTAATCCCGACTTAATATTATTGTAAGACACGTCGATGATGAAAATCACCGCAGGCGGCTTAGGCAGCACGTTGTTCCTGCAGTAATCCGAGGTGGCCACGAATTCGTAAGATCCCAAAATTAGTTCCGGTCTCTCGTAACGATCCATTCTTTGTCCAGTGTGATCCAAATGTTGGAAATATTCAGAGGGTACTGAAAACAAAAAAATTTAAATTTTAATAAATATTTTATTTCGAAATAGGAAAAAACATTTAAGTTGTTATATTATTCACAGTGCCGGCGCTAGAATAGTTTTATACGGAAGTTTCGAATTAAAAAAAAAAATCTAAATTCGTCCTAGACAAAAAACTCTTGGATATAAAGGACATGGCACAATTTATAGGGAATTTTGGCCCTCGGTGAAATTCGCTAAATTTTTTATATGTTTTAGTTTATGCTTTTTAAAAAGGAATTAGGAACGTTTCAAGCACTTTGTATGTACAGTTTTTTTTTCTATAACGAAAATAAAAAAAATATTTTTGCCCCAAACTCCTCATAAAAATAAGTTTAATTAGCTTAATGATTAAGAAAAAAGCTTGATTGGTATAAGTCAAACTGATGTCTCAATTTTTTTATATATTATTAGTAATATAAAATTAATTTAGCATGGCTTTTAGAGCCTTTTTTCAAGTATATGCAACCGTCAAGGTGGTCAACAGCAGATGCCCCGAATGGGAGGAAATGAAAACATTTTATTTATTTTTTTATAAAAATGTCCTAATGTAATACTGTGAAAAAGAATTGAATCAAGGACACATGTCTTTTGATAAGTACAACACCATATTCTCTTATTTTAAGGCTAACATCTTAAATGAAGAGCGCGGATTTCCATTCAAAGACCCGCGCCAGTTATTAGGTTCATAAGAAATGCTAGTCCAAAAATAAGAGAATTTGGCTTAAAATATAATCGAAAGATGCATTTTCTTGATTCATGGATCCTTTTTTTTAGTGTTCATATTTTAAATCATATCGAGGGCTTCATAGCAAAGGGTCATATCTGCTACATGTTAACACGGTTGATACAGCCCTGTTATGAAGCCCTCGGTATGATAGTTATATTGGATAATTTATTCTATGCAAAAACACAGTATTTCACTTTCAACTTAGTTTTTCTGTTCTGTTTTACTTCTTATTTTATTATTTTATTAAGTTCTGGAGTTTTAACATGGGTTCCAGTACATTATATTACAAAAACACATAATCAATTTCTTCTATGTAGAATTTTGGAAATAATTGTTTTTTTTTTTTGCCGTACAAAAAATAAGGGATACACTTTCGGCATTAAAATCGCTTATTATTTTACAAACGATTCCCTTAAAACGTATTTCTATTCTGCTTTTCTTCTTATTTCATTCTTTAGTTCAATTTTATATACGTTTGGACTTTTTACCAGGTTAGCAAATAACTTATTTCACGTATTTCACTAATTTAGTCCTTAAGAAGTATTTCTGTTGCACTTTTCTTCATCTTATTTAATTATTCTGTCCAATTTCAATATGTATTTCATTACTTTTTCCCAATAAAACTGACAATTTAGTCTAAAAAACTTCAAAAATACGTCAGAATATCCTTCACTGACAAGTTGTCAAACGAAACAATGCCTACTAGAAAAATATTTTTATGAGGAGTGTAGGGCAAAAATCTTTTTTTATTTTCCTTATAGAAAAAAAACTGTACATACAAAGTGCTTGAAACGTTCCTAATTCCTTTTAAAAAAGTATAAACTAAAACATATAAAAAATTTAGCGAATTTCACCGAGGGCCAAAATTCCCTATAAATTGTGCCATGTCCTTTGTTTTATGAAAAAATAAGCATTTTTTTAAATACCGTTTGTCCGTACGATGTTACGATTTTTGAGAAGTAAAGTAAAGAAGACGGTCAAGTCCTACTATTGTTTTGGAAAGTAACCTCATGGGAGGCATAGCGTAGTGGCTAGCGCGTATGCATAGCAAGTCTACTGTCGTGAGTTCGATTCTCACTGGCGCCGATTTGCCTTTTTCAGTTAATTAATAATTGAAATTTGTCGAAGGCGATAAGTGAAACGGACACTCCCTAGAAACTGGTTCGAAAGTCAGTATAAGCCGGTGGTTCCCTCTACTACTAGCCCACACAAGTCCTGGACTTAGGGGATGGTTAATTAAGTAGAATAGTATGAGGTTAAACAAACTTTCTCAAACTTTCTTTTCTCAATCACCCCAAAAACCGAAAGTTATGGGAGGTTAAACTTTTAAAAAAATCGAAAAGAGCGGAATGAAAATTCCGATAAACGTAACTTTTTGATGAAAAATTAATTTTATTATGAGGATCAATTTTACCAATTTTGAAAGTAATCCCCCCAAAAACAAAAAAAAAGTTATGGGGGTTATTAAAAAATGTTAAAACTCATTTCAATTTTTTTTTCGGTTTTAAAAAGTTTTATTAAAAAAAAATTGTTTGGACTTTTTTTCAATGTTTTTTTTGTTAAAAAAAAATCAAAAAAAGATCTTATTTAAAAAAAATCGTTAATTTTTTTTATTTTCTTTTTAATTTTTTGTTTTTCGCCAAAAGAAATAATAAAAAAAATGGTTGAACATTTTTTTAAGTCTTTCTTCAAACATTTTTAAGTATGTGGGAAAATGCAATATAACATTTACTGTGAATAATATAATGGAATGCGTAGCATTACATATCTTCACCACTTGTTTGTTTTAGAGCACTAGATAGGTAGGTTTGTTAGGGTAGGTGGGTAGTTTGAGTGGTTCTTTTGTGTAGTGTGTAAACTACCCACCCTAACAAACCTGCCCTACTTATTTTCTTAACATAAAAAAGTAATAGTTTTTACTTCGTTTGATCCCCTTACCCAAATTTTACCAAAAACAATACTGCAAAGAACTCTGAATAAGAATTCTATGGTCTAAATTTCGTTAGCTCAAAGTGTTCTCGAGTTATCGTGGTCACAAATTTTCCCTAATAGATGGAAAGACAGACATATCGACAGACAAGACGTCTTTTTCGCGGAGATCACCTTTTTTGCATATAAAAAGCCCAGAAATAAAAGAAATACTATTTTTTTTTGTAACCAAGCTAATCTTAAGCTATTACCGAGGGGTTTATTTACTGAAAAAAATGTGTGCACGGATTGTAAGAATCAAGGATTGTAAAAATCAAGGGTTGTGAGAATCAAGGATTGTGAGAATCATGGATTTTGAAAGATTGTCAAAGACTGTTGGTATTGTGAAAGAATCTAATAATGACAAAACTAAAAATGTTGACCCCTAAAAAAAAGCTTTACCCCCGGCGGACAATTATGACGACTAAAAAAAAGGTTATAACCTCTAAAAAGGTCGAAAATTGTTAAAGATTGTGGGAAGGTTTTATATGATTGTGGAAGTTTGTAAATGATTATGGAGGATTGTATGTGATTGTGGAAGAGTGTCAAGGACTGTGGAAGATTGTTAGGGATTGTCAAAGAATGTTAAATGGGTGTACAAGGGTTGTCCAATAAGTAAACCCCTCGGCTATTACTCACCATCTGTGGTAGCCTTGCAAAACAAGCATTGGAACCGTCTTCCGGAATCAATAAATTGCATGAAGGGACACATATAGGCCTTACATCTTACACAACGGACTGGGCCTAATTCACCGAAATTCACTATTGGGGGTGGGTATTCTTGATCAACACACCTGGCCATCGGACTGATTACCAAACTGAATGGAACTGCGGTAGTTTTCATAAGGTCCTAAGGAAAAAGAACAAAGATTTTTACCACTTTTTTATCCCAAACTTTTTTCTGTGTAATTTTTTTGTAATTTTATTTTTGGAATATGATTCCTCAGGTCAAAATACATAATAAAGGTACTCTTGTTGTAATACTGTAGGATTAACTGTTTTCGAGAAAAATCCATTTGAAGGTGAAATTTCACGGTTTAAGGACAAAAAATTAAATACTAAAATGTGGAAAACCAAAAATTTCATTGATGCAGGGTTATTCTATATCAAAAACTAAGAAAAAAAGTTTCTATACATGTAGGTCAAAAAATGGCTTTTAAAGCTACTATGGCCCTTTAAAAATGGTGCATTTTTAGGAGACCTCTCTTGGGATTGATTTTTGAAAGTACCTGTATGAGTTTTTTCTTAGTTTTTGATGTTAATTCACCCTGCATCATTGAAATTTTGGTTTTCAAAATTTTAGCATTTAATTTTTCGTCCTCAAACAGTGAAATTTCACCTTCAAATTATTTTTTCTCGGAATCGGTTAATCCTACAGTATTACAACAAGAGTGCATTTTTATGTGGGAGGATTGGTGTAGTGGACTACCGCGTCGTACTTTGCTAGTTTACTACCCAAAATAGCGTGAGTTCGATTCTCACCGGCGGCGATTTGCCTTTTTCAGTTAATTAATGATTGAAATTTGGCGAAGGCGTAAGTGAAGCGGACACTCCCTATAAATTGGTTCGAAAGTCAATTAAAGCCGGTGGTTCCCTCTACTACTAGCCCACACAAGTCTTGGATTTAGCGGATGCTTAATTAAGTAGAATAGTACGAGGTTAAACAAAAATGTAATGTAATTTGACCTGAGGAATCATATTCCAAAAATAAAGTTACAAAAAAGTTACACAGAAAAAAGTTTGGTTAATCCTTGGTTAAAATAACATACGAAGATGAGCCTTATTAAGATTAGTTTACGTGCAAAACTTCGTT
The DNA here is from genome assembly GCA_958510825.1 of Brachypterus glaber. Taxonomy (NCBI): domain Eukaryota; kingdom Metazoa; phylum Arthropoda; class Insecta; order Coleoptera; family Kateretidae; genus Brachypterus; species Brachypterus glaber. The sequence continues at coordinate 19,521,227 of OY294045.1, forward strand.
GCTATATCTGAAAGGGTTATTAAATAAAAACCTAATTTTTTAGCCACTTTTAAAAGGGCCTTACAACGCATTTTTAGATATATGTTTATAGGAACTTTTTTTCATATTTTCCTTTGAAGATACACTTCTTAAAATTAATTATCCTATTTCTGAATAACCCTGTACGATGTTTAGTTTACATTTTATGATTTTCATTTGTTTTCATCTAAAATATCTAGGAGTGTATTTCGAGACTCGAAATTTGAGTGGAAAACATGGAAGATGCATATCCAACAAACACTTAATAATTTAAAACGGTTTATTACCTGTGTAATTGGCACATTATACATTGAAGATCTTATATATCTTGGACTTGTGTTTCCTTGATCTTGAACCACAAAATTTGTTGTAACTAAGGGTGGCACAAGACCTTTTTGATTTGTCACAAATACACCAGACCTGTTTTTCTGATCATCTTGAGTCACTTGTATCTGAAATTTAAAATAAAATATTTTAGTTTTTTATGATTTTGATTAATAAATAATAAAATATAACAAAAAATTTCCTGGTATTTCCGTGATTTTAAAAAATTTCGAGTACGGGGGACCACAGGTTTTGCAATCCCTGATATTTTCCTGATCTCCCTGATCAAAATTTAAAATTTTCCCTGAATAAAAAAATTTGAAACCAATATGCGCAAAAATTTAAAAATGCTTTTTTGTTTTTAAAAGACTTTTTTATTTTTTTCATACTTTTTCTGTAAAATGGGTCAATGGATTGGTAGAATTTTATGACTTGTTTTAGTATTCATTTATTTTGTAGACCTGAATACTTGTGTTAGTAATAATTTATTTTGTAGACCAGAGTTTTTGTTCAATTTCCCCGATTTTTCCTGATTTTTTTTTTACAGTGGATTAAATTTCTTGACTTTTCCCTGATTTCCCTGGTCTGTGGAGTATATTTTTACTTAGCATTTAAAATCTTTATTACGTGGATGGTGATTGAAAGGGTTAGGTTTAAAATTAACAAAAAGGATATAAGTGTCCCATCTTTTTTACTTACAGGATTGGGCATTTGTTCTGGATCCAATTTCTTCTGTTGTTGCTGTTGATAACTGGGTTGTGGATAATTTCCTGGGCCAGCAGCCATGCCTTGACCAGGCATGGGTGGGTAACCTGGTTGCTGCATATTTCTATTTTGAAGATTCTGCATGCCATTGCTGAAGTTTTGTTGATTTACTGGCGGAGGCATATGAGGATCTCCGCCGTTCATTGGACCTTTTACTCCTGGATATTGCATTTGGCCACCTAAATTCATACCTAAGAAAAAAAAGTTCATCAATTTAATCTACTATGAATAACTTAAGTGTAAATTTCAAAATTACTAACGGAGGATTACCGTTTTAATTTTTAAGAATTGACCATTGAAGTTTTTTAAGTTGTAAAGAATTATTAACCTTTTAAAGCCGGCTCCACTGAACTTCTTTTGTGGCTGGATTTAGTTTTCTCTTTTAACTTCTGAAGTTGAAATATTTGCAAATAATATTGCATGGGGCGGACAGGTGGGAGTGAAGAGACAGGGGTGTACAAGAATGTGATTGGCAGATTAATCGCAAACGCGATGCAAACGCTGAAACATGCTTAAGTGGCCAAAGAGAAAATCGACCAACAAATGCTAAAAATAAATTCTGCAAAATTACATTCACCGAATTCATTAACGCTCAGTGGCTATAGCTGTTGCCATTTGCTTTGTTTCAACCACAAGCGACATCCAATGGCCAAGATTCGCACATCTTCAGTTCTTTACAGCAATGTCAAAGTCATCAGACATAATTTTTCTATATGACAAAAAGTTTCTATAAACATATGTTTAAAAATGCGTCATAAGGGAGCTACGCCCCTTTGAAATTGGCTAAAAAAATCGGTTTTTATTTAATAACTCAGGAACCCTTTGAGATATATTAATGAGGTTTTGCACGTGAATTAATCCTAATAAGGCCCATCTTTGTATGTCATTTTCACGTACTTATTTAAACCAGGGGTGTGCGAAACTGGAGGGCCCTATCAGTTTTTTGTCCCAAACTTTTTTCTGTGTAACTTTTTTGCAATTTTATTTTTGAAATATGATTCCTCAGGTCAAAATACATAAAAAAGGTACTCTTGTTGTAATACTGTAGGATTAACCGTTTTCGAGAAAAGTTCATTTGAAGGTGAAATTTCACGGTTCGAGGACGAAAAATTAAATACTAAAATGTCGAAAACCTGAATTTTAATGATGCAATGTTATTCTACATCAAAAACTAAGAAAAAAAGTTTCCATACATGTAGGTCGAAAAAACGCGTTTAAAGCTACCATAGCCCTTTAAAAATGGTGCATATTTAGGAGACCATAGCTCCATTAGGATTGATTTTTGGAAGTACCTGTATATGAGGTTTTTTTCTTAGTTTTTAATGTACATTCGCCCTGCATCATTAAAATTTTGGTTTTCAACATTTTAGTATTTAATTTTTCGTCCTCGAACCGTGAAATTTCACCTTCAAATGAACTTTTCGCAAAAACGGTTAATCCTACAGTATTACAACAAGAGTACCTTTTTTATGTATTTTGACCTGAGGAATCATATTTCAAAAATAAAATTGCAAAAAAGTTACACAGTAAAATCTCAGGAGGTAAAGTACTTGGGAGTAACCTTGGATACCAAGCTTAGCTGGAAGGCTCATGTAGATAAAGTCCTTGACAAATCTGCATCGACCTTTTGGCAAATTCGTCGAGTAGTGGGAAAAACCTGGGGTATTACACCCAAGGTCCTTAGATGGATCTACACAGCGGTTATAAGACCAAGAGTCCAGTATGGCTCAGTGGTCTGGTGGCCTTGTGTTAGGAAGACCACAATTTCTCAGAACCTGGGGAAAATCCAAAGACTAGCTAGTCTTGGAATCACCGGAGTAATAAGGACAACACCTCAAGCAGCTCTAGAGGTCCTACTGGGACTGCCGTCACTCTCCATCTGGATCCAGAAGGAGGCAATGGCTAGCTTTCTCAGACTTAGGGACTCTGGTAGTTGGATGGGCGGGAAGGCGAACTACGGTCATGGCAAAATCGCTGATATTTCCGAAAGGGACATCCCAATTAGTAGTATCAGAGTGATTGAAGCAGAGGACCGATTAAAGTTCGATAGAAGTTTCTCTCTCAGGATTACGACAAAGGAAGAATGGGAAAAGAAAGAAATACAATTTGTGCCAAACGCTTTGGTGTGCTATACAGACGGCTCGCGTATGGAAGGCATCCAAAGCTCTGGGGCAGGACTCTTCGTGGAGGACCTGGACTTGCAAAAGAGTTTTCCACTTGGACGCTTTTCCACTGTCTTCCAAGCTGAGGTCTATGCCATACAGGAAGCGGCAAATTGCAGGGAAATAAGGCAGCACCGGGGGCACGATATATACATCTGCTCGGACAGTCAAGCCGCTCTAAAGGCATTGTGCAATCCCAGCACTAGGTCACTCCTAGTCAGGGAGTGTGCAGAAGCCTTGGAAGAGCTAGCAAGGACCAAAAACGTTCAACTGGTATGGGTACCGGGTCATAGTGGAATTCCCGGAAACGAGAAGGCAGATGAACTTGCAAGACTCGGATCAGGGATGGCATGCACGGGGCCGGAACCTATATTGGGTGTTACAAGGAAGCAGGTAAAGACCGCTCTCGATGAGTGGGCTTATACCAAGCTAAAGGAGCAATGGAGAGCGGTCGACGGTTGCCGGCAAGCTAGGGACTTCCTGGCTGGCCCAAGCAAATCAAAGACCGACTGGTTGCTGGAAAAAGGAAGAACTGCACTCAGACAACTTGTAGGGGTCCTCACGGGCCACTGCAGGCTAAGGAAGCACCTGGCAATAATGCGGATTCTAGAGAGTCCACTATGCCCAGAGTGCGAAGAGGATGAAACATCCTCTCATTACTTAGCCGAGTGTGTCAGATACGACAGGATCAGGTTGCAAATCTTTGGAACTCAAAGACTCAACCAAGAGGAACTAAGAGATCTCCCCTGGGCCAATATCCTGACCTTTATTGAAAGGACGGGCAGGTTCAAGGAGGACTCAAATTACTAAATGACTGGGATTGCCTGGGGTGACAAAAAGGGCCAGAAATGGCCTAGTTGTCCGGCTTTGGCCAACCCAAAAAATTTACTACTACTACTACTACACAGTAAAAAGTTTGGGACAAAAAACTGATAAGCCCCCCCGTTTCGCACACCCCTGGTAGAAATAAGTACATGAAAATAACACACACAAACGGGCCTGGATAGGATTAGTTGACGTGCAAAACCTCGTTGATATATCTCAAAGGGTTCCTGAGTTATTAAATAAAAACCGATTTTTTTAGTCACTTTCAAAGGGGCGTAGCTCCCTTATGACGCATTTTTAAACATATGTTTATAGAAACTTTTTGTCATATTTTATGATGTAGAATCATCTGTTAAAATTTCCGACGCTATTTCAAATACACCGTGTATACAAATATTTATATTGGTTTTTCATATAAAATGATCCAGAGAAAATTTGGTAGTAACTAATCAAGCATGGGATATGGTTAACCGAAAAACCGCTGAAAATATGATTAAGATTTAGAAGATGCCAGAATCTTGTACCAATTTAACTTTAATGTAGAAATAAACACTCTGGTATAAAATACCTTTTTGTAAAGGTCCCTTTTTAAATGAATTAAATCTATGAGAAGTTTTCGTAGTTTTTTTCTGTGTTATTAAGCTTATTATATTTTTTGAAGACAAATTAGTTACAATTAAAATATGCTCATGCTAGTGAAAGGGTTAAGGATCTTAATATTTCATATAGTTGCCTATATAAGGTTATTGACACTGTTTTAACACAGATTTTGACGTGATTTTTTTTTCTAAACAAAACGACTAAAAAAACACTTCACAAAAGTTTATTAAAAATAAAATATTTACCTTGCATTTGATGAGGGAGTTGTTGCGGTGAATTGAACTGATTAAATTGCTGATTTCCACCAAACTGATGTTGTTGTCCAGGTAGTGGTGGTTGCCCAGGTAGTGGTGGTTGCCCAGGCATAGGTGGTTGACCAGCCATATGTGGTTGACCAGCCATAGGTGGTTGACCAGCCATAGGTGGTTGACCAGGCATTGATGCCTGACCAGACATTGGGGGTTGACCAGGCATTGGGGGTTGACCAGGCATTGGGGGTTGACCAGACAAAGGTCTATTGAACTGTCTTGGACCAGGCATTGGTGGTTGAGGTCCAGGATACATTCCTGGTTTTGACGGTTGACCAGGCATTCCCATACCAGGTTGACTCATGGGAGGCATACCAGACATACTAGATTGACTCAATGGAGGCATAGAAGGCATTCCAGACATTGGAGGTTGGCCAGATGTAGGTGGTTGATGATTCATTGGTTGACCAGGTTTGGGAGGCATACCTCCAAGCATTGATTGAGGTCCACCTAAAAGATAAAGTTAAAGCATTCACAACTGGTGTCCTTAAAAAACAAAGAATACAAGAGAGGGGTAGGGGTCTTTACAGCGCAGTCTATTGCCGCGACACCGTTACCGCGCATGGACTTACCGCGCATAATTATTTTAATTTTTTTTGCAGAAAAAAAGATTAAATAAAAAAAAATATTTTGCTGCTGGGTCCGGGTTGTGGGCATGACTAGTTTCCTTTAAAACATTTCCGTCCTAAGTATGCAAACGCTCCTTGCAACAAAGCACGTCGTAATTTACGCACTTCCAAAAATTTTTATTTTTAACCATCTTTTCCTTCCAGTATATGAAATTTTTATATACAGCGAGGTCTTTGCCGCTAGCACTCTTCATTATTTCGATCCACATGTCGATTCGTACTAAACTGATTATTAATCAGCGATTTATACAAATCAATCAATATAAATTTAACATAACACACATATAAACCCAAAAAGATATATGGGTACCTTCATTTAGTAAACGTTCCACTTTATTAATAAAAATACAAAACAAAACCAAAACTAACCAAACCAAACTGCCATCAATCCTACGGAAAAACCTTTACATAAAATAAAAATAAAGTATAAAAAATCGCGGAGTAAACGATTTTCGCTGTAAAAGTCATACGCGGTAAAGACCGGTAATGGACTGCGCGGTAATGGCCTTCGCGGTAAAGGACATGCGCGGTAATGGCTTGTCGCGGTAATGGTCTTCGCGGTAATTTTTTTGCTGTAAAGTTCGGCGCCCCAAGAGAGAGAAAAAAAAATAATGCAATCAGTTCCTATGTTAATCAAATGATTATTCAAAAGAGTTTTTAAAAGTTTTTATTTGTAAATCAACGCCATTTTGAATTTGTCTGGTAAAAATCTGTTACCGCATAAAAATCTGGGGATAACAGGGTAAAGATTTAATGATTTAGTCACCTGTTATATTCATGCTTCCACCCATTGGAGGTTGACCTGGCATAGAAAGAGGAGGCATTCCTGTCATACTCTGCATTCCAGGTATATTTTGACCACCTACTGGAGGCATTCCAGACTGACTGCTTGGAGGAGCTCCCATTGGAGGCATCCCAGGAACTTTTTGAGGACCACCACCCATAGGAGGCATACCAGAAAAGTTTGATTGACTACTGACAGGAGGCATACCAGGGTTGAATTGAGTCTTTCCAGGCATACTTTGCTGACTGTCACTTGTTGGAGGCATATCAGGTAAATTTTGTCTAGCAGGCATATTTTGTTGAGTGTTCAACGCAGGCATAGGTGGTAAAGACTGTCCACTACTTGGAGGCTGCCCAGTCATAGGAGGCATCATTGGTTTTGTAATGGGGGGAAAATTGGATCCAGGTGGACCTTGATTTTGACCAATTTGATTAGGCATTGGAGAACCTGAATTGGGTACTCCATTATGAAACTGTGGAGGTCCACCTATACCATTTTGCATATTCATTGGAGGTCCATTATGCTGATTTATTGGATTATTCCCAAACTGATTTTGTGGCCTTGAAGGAGGTCTATCACCTCCAGGGCCTGGAGGCAATTGACTGTTAGGGATATTAGGTCTTCCACCAGGTGGGGCCATGTTGGGAGGAAACTGATTTTCACTAGAAGGCCTAGATACATTTTGTTGTGATGGGCCCATATTTTGTGGTGGAGGTCCCATATTATGTTGTGGAGGTGCCATATTATGTTGTGGAGGTACCATATTATGTTGAGGCGGTCCCATATTATGTTGGGGAGGTCCCATATTCTGTGGTTGAGAAATATTCATTGGTGGCATGTTAGAAACTGCTGCTGGCTGCATTTGACCTGGTTTTTGTGGCCCTAAAGGGATGTTTTGAAACTGTCCTTGTTGAAAGTTCTGTGGTGGAGGAACACCAAATTGCTGTGAGTTCATTGTGAATATATCTGCAATAAAAAAAATAAGCAAATAAAAGTTTTTCTATGATAAAAATACATGCTTGTATTTAGGTTTTTGATTATAATAAGAATATTTTATAACCTATAAAAAAAGTTTTATATGTATTAAAGTTTTAAATGTGATTAAAACCAAATACGGGAGGATTGGTGGAGTGGTCTACCGCGTCTGTACATGACAAGTCTACTAGCCAACTAGCGTGAGTTCGATTCTCACTGGCGCGATTTGCCTTTTTCAGTTAATTAATAACTGAAATTTGGCGAAGGCGTAAGTGAAGTGGACACTTCCTATAAAAACTGGTTCAAAAGTCAGTATAAGCTGGTGGTTCCCTCTACTACTAGCCCACACAAAGCCTGGACTTAGGGGATGCTTTATTAAGTAGAATAGTACCTACAAGGTTAAACAAACATGTAATGTAAATTATAATTAAAATGTAAAATATTATTTAACTGTATAATATGAAAAAATGCATTAGAAAAAAATCTGAAAGTTTTATTGCCCTTTTCAACATTGATGTGAAAAAAGCTAATTTCCGCAGTCGGTTGTTCAGTTGGTCGGTCAGTCTGTCTGGGATTATTTGTGACCACGATAACTCAGACTAGACTTCAGACTTGGACCGTAGCTCTAGAAACCTATGGATAGGTTTCATATCCTAAGGTCTTGGCTTCAATGTCTGTCCATCTGTCCAGAGGATCACAGACTACAGGGAACGTTCAAGTATTACGTAATGCTCCTAGGGGGGGGGTCATTTTAGAGTGTTTCGCCTATGTTAATGGTATAGGAAAAATAGCGTTACAGGGGGGGGGGGGTCCAAAATGATCAAAATTTGCGTTACGTAATACTGTGAACATTCCCATACCTTTTAAGAGATGAAAACCAAATTTTAAAGTTAAGGTTTTTAGAGGATTGCTCAGGGTTCTTTTTTTAGTTTTTTTTTTATACTGTTTTAAACACAGTATAGTAAATTATTATTAAATTACATTTAATAATGAACAAAACTCAAAAAATTTGGTTTAAAAAAAAAGAGATTTTTTTCTCAAATTTTGTACTTCAATCCCCAGTTTATAGTAGTGCTTAGGTAGCATTCACTGTTAGTGATCGCCGCAGGTGGCACCCTGGGCTAGGATATGCATATTAAGCTGGTTGCCATATGTGGCAACCTGGACACAAAGGGGTTAATCTCAGGGTTAATAGTAAATTACTAACATATGTTATGACTAGTTTCCCCCAAAAAAACACACAAGGGCATATTTTTTTTGCAATAACATGATGCTACATTAATTTAGAAAAGTACTCAGAAAAGTGTAATTTTAGACACATGAAATTTTGAGTGATCATATTATGTCCCCCAAAAGTGGAGATAGATTTTAATAAATTAGCATCTCGATTAGCATAAATCAGTCAAAATTGTTGCCCTTTTTCATTTCTTTTTTGTTTAGATAAAATCATCCCATAACCCATTAATGTTCTAGTAATAAACCAAAGCCAGAACTTCAAAAACTGGTCTCTCCCTTGAAACTGGGGACGTATGGTCACCATAATGAAATTTCAATCTAGTTTTAAATATTTGAGATATTCTACCACATTCTTTCACTTTGAAAGCAAAAAATAGGTGGTCTTTTGTTGTGTGAGGCAAATTTATGTAGAGTTTGGGTAGCTGTCCTCACGTAAATACCTCCATTGTTAGTTTTTATGTACAACTACAGATTTCTTTACTACAAATTTATATGAGTAACTAATAATACCGAAAATATATGTATTTTAATTTGTTTATTTAAAAGGAAACTAATCTGTCAAAACATATTTTTATTAAAAATTTGTTTATCGGGGGACCCATATTTTATGCTAAGTAAAATCCTATGTGCATAAAATTACCCGTATCGCCAATAATAAAATATAATGAATTATTCTTTTATTTGTTAAAACATATGTAATAAAGAAACAGAAAAGTTGTTATGGAAAGTATTGACCCATTTTTTAAGTAAATTAACAAATCACTAGAGACTATTTTCGACTTAACTTTTACACCCACATTAAGAACACACTTATATCTAAAAAATTTCAAACTTACATTTATTTTCTTGTTAAAATAATATTAGAAATTAATAAATAAAGACCATCACTACAAATAACTTTTTACCAGTTTGCCACGTAAGGCTACACTGCGCATGATCTGGTTACTTCCACGTCAATCTCACTAGAAAAGTAACCAGATTTCTGGAAAGTCACCAATTTATTTGACAGACGTCAAAAATGTAGCAGTTGGAAATGTTTAAAAAGTGCGTTGTCTTGTTGGGTATTTTTATTATTTTGATTGCTATTTATTTTCCAACTCGCCATGCAAGACATTACGATTATATTGAAGTGGAAGATGTGTACAATAAGCTAAATTTTGAAGAAATGCCCAACTTCCTTTTTAACCTCAAAAATTGCAACTACAAGGAAACTATTAATAAAATCTCCGAATTTGATATAAACAATGTGAAAAATGTTAAGGGAATATACAAACCTCTATCAGGTATAAATTTTATATATTTATCATCAGATTTTAACTTTTTTATTTCATAAATTTCATTTTGTAATTATTATTGCTTGTCAACAAATCAGCTGTATCAAGGCATCGTTCACTTTTATTATTACACAGGCCTACAAATATTTTGGTAATCTGTTAGGGATCATACTTTAAATAGCTAACACAATTAAATACCTTTTTAAATACACTAATGAGGTTTTAATTTTGTAAATAAATATTAGGGTGCCCAGTCAAAATTAAAAAATGCATTTTTTTTTAGGGTCCTACCACCTATAAATATTCATTTAGGTCAAAATCCAATCCTCAATTTTTTTCAGATTTTTAAAAAAATATTTAAGTCTTTTTATTATTATTTTTGAATAATAAGGGAATACTCAAAACAATAACCCTTTTACATGAAAAAATGGCTTTACCAGGGTAAAAACATTGTAAAAATTGACATGTGAAGCTTATTTATGCTAAAAAAAGGTTACTTAGAAATTTTTCTCATGGGTAATTTTTTTTTTAGAAATTCATTGATAAGTACCAATTAATGCCCCATATTTATTTTTTTAAGAAAAAGAACAGGATGTCCAAAACTAAAATCACAAATCCCATATATGGGATTTTATAAAATGTAAAACAAATCACTTTATTTTGATAAAAGAAATGATATTTCCCCAAAAAGCATAATAATATGTACAAATTGTGGGTGTTAGGCGGTAGCCAAAATATAAAATCTCTACAGTCTTTAATAACGCGAGAAACAGGGTATGAAGTGTATGATTTTTGGTTAATTTGCGTGACGTATTATTGGACGACCGCAATAGGGGGGTGTTAGGGGGGTAGCCAAAATATAAAATCTCTATATCCTTTAATAACGCGAGAAACAGGGTATGAAGTATATGAATTTTGGTCAATTTGTGTGATGTATTATATGGATGACCCTAATGAGCCACCCTCTTTCCATTTGAAAAAAATGATATGGATCAGAGTATGATTTTCGAACTTTTAAGAGCGCACCAAATACAGAGTTTTGGCAAAAAAATAAAAATAGTATTTTTTTTTTTAAGTCCCAATAAGCTAATTAAAGGCACTCTAAATTTAAAATAAAAAATTAAATAGAAAATGATTGTTCTCAGAATTGAGTTTGGAATCAAAATATGTAAAAATACACAGGGTGTTCAATTTAGAAATCGAAAGTGTGATTCATTTCGGACAAAACATGAGTACCAAAAAATTTCTAACTATGTCAAAAAATCCTAACTTATACATAATGTAGCTCCTGCCGATTTCACGATCCTACCTAAAAAAGTAACAAAGTTAAGGGGGGTGAACCACCTTTCTGAAACACATGTAGATAGAATCTATCTATGTATCTATAATTAATTAAATATTAAAACATGTAAAAATATTGACGCCCTTGTTGTAAAGAATACTTGAGAATGAATGGAATGGTTTACAAGTTATAAAGAAAATCAGTTGTAAATTACTGATTTTCTTTGTTTTTTTTTTCATCAGACTATCAGTTTTACAAATAACTTATTTTTTATATTTTAGGTGGAATTTATTCACCTGAGGATTGTACAGCTCTCATCAAAAGTGCTATAATTGTTCCATATCGTGACAGAAATGAGCAACTTAATACATTTGTAAACTACATGCACAATTTCTTACAGTCGCAACAGATTTCATATAGAATATACATAGTAGATCAAAATGATGATGAACCATTTAATAGGGCAAAGCTTTTAAATTATGGTGCCATGGTAGCCATGAAACATGGATACAAATGCCTTATTTTACACGATGTCGACTTAATTCCTTTAAACATTGGAAATATTTATGGCTGTGTTAAAAATCCTAGACATATGAGCAGTAGCCTAGACACATTTAGGTAAGATAATAGAAAGTGTCTAGTCTGCCGACCGCTCGGCATAATAGGTTTTTTACCTATTCTGCCGACTGCTCGGTAGAATAGATATTTTACCTATTCTGCCGACCATTCTTAGATATTTAGACGCAAAATAGGATTTTTTTACTACCAAACCAAATCATTGTTAACGTAAAGGCCTCCCATTAAAAAAAAAACACCAAACCAGCAAACTACCAAACCAAACCATTGTTACAAAAAACCAACGCACCCATTAAAAAAAAACACTAAACAGAAATTCTTGAGTATTTTAACAATTTTTTGTTATAAAAATTTCAACAATTATTTTATTATATTTATTAATTTTCAGAGAATAGTAATAAGCAACCAGTTATATATCTTAATGTATAAATACCGAGGTGGGTATTACGGCCGAAGATCATACGGCCGAAAGCGAGGTTTGTAGTAGTGGCAACACTGATTTCAGTGGCTCTTAAAGCGTAGGCAAGTATTTATACATTGAGATATATAACTGGCTGCTTATTACTATTCTCTGAAAATTAATAAGTATAATAAAATAATTGTTGAAATTTTTATAACAAAAAATTGTTAAAATACTCAAGAATTTCTGTTTAGTGTTTTTTTTTTTAATGGGTGCGTTGGTTTACGTTAACAATGGTTTGGTTTGGTAGTTTGCTGGTTTGGTGTTTTTTTTTTTGATGGGAGGCGTTGGTTTACGTTAACAATGGTTTGGTTTGGTTTGGACTCTGTCGACCGCTCGGCATAATAGGTTTTTTACCTATTCTGCCGACCGAATTTATTTATAATTACTTATTATACTAGTATACAAACTCCAATACCTTTAAAACATAGATATAAGAAGACTTAATAAGTCTAAGAATTCTTTGGTACATAACAAATTTCCGAGCAAATTTCACTCTTGCACAACATAGGTATGCTACCAAACAAAATCAAGTAAAACTAACCTAACTTCAAATAACGTTACATATATTCGGTCGGCAGAATAGGTATTTTACCGGCAGACTAGACACTTCCAAGATAATAATAATACATTCTAAAAAATCCAATTAAACATTATAGAAAAAAAAATCATACTTATAAAAAACTACAAGATTTTATAGAATATAGGAATATACATATACGGTGCGGTCCAAAAGTCACTCCCCCTCTTAACGAATTGAAGTATCAAATTTATTTTTGGTAGTCGTAAATAAGACAACTTAAGCAACCTTTTTGCATATATTTGATATTGTTAACTCTTAAAATGTGGGTAGGAAGCACGTTTTTTTTTTTTTTTTTTTAATGGAAAGGGGGGTCGTGTAATACATCGTTTTAAAGCATAACAAATTCTCTTTTATATAATTTTGAATTTTTTTACTAGTTTGATTTTTCAACTTTTTTGCTAAAAAATCGAATATTTAATTTTTTTTGCAAATTTTTATTTATATAAATTAAAGTTTGTTTAAAAGTTTAATTTACGTTTTTCTATCATGAAATTAATTACTTTTCTAATATTGTATGATTTTCAACAATAAAAAAATATATACAGTTGTCGTAAAGTATAAGCTTTAAAATGATGTAGCACACCACCCTCTATTCTAATTAAAAACATCCCCCAATGCCCCTACCCACATTCAAATCAAATCAAATATACCCAAAAAAAGTTTAAGTTGTTTTATTTACGACGAGACGATTTACGAGGTGCAAATTGAAGTCGATATCTCAACTCGTTCAAAAGTTGAGAGAGGGGGGTGACTCTTGGACCGCGCTGTATATTTTATATAATAGTAATAGTAAGATTTTATGGAGAATGAATTTTCCTTTAAAATATTACTTATTAACTGTGAAGCCAAATATAAATATAAATAACACATTGTTTATTTTTATTCACAAAAATTCAAAAAAATTACTATGGACTTGAAATTTTAGTATGTTATTAATTCATGTTTTCTAAAAAGAATGGTATAAACCGGAAGTCGATAGCTCTTTTCGTTCAAAAATAAGATTTTTTTTCGCGACCCGTGCAAAAAAAAAAAAAAAAAAAAATCTTATTTTTGAACGAAAAGAGCTATCGACTTCCGGTTTATACCATTCTTTTTAGAAAACATGAATTAATAACATACTAAAATTTCAAGTCCATAGTAATTTTTTTGAATTTTTGTGAATAAAAATAAACAATGTGTTATTTATAAATATAAATATAAATAACACATTGTTTATTTTTATTCACAAAAATTCAAAAAAATTACTATGGACTTGAAATTTTAGTATGTTATTAATTCATGTTTTCTAAAAAGAATGGTATAAACCGGAAGTCGATAGCTCTTTTCGTTCAAAAATAAGATTTTTTTTCGCGACCCGTGCAAAAAAGCAATATAACGCAATATGTATTTTTTTTTGCACCGGTCGCGAAAAAAAATCATAAATCGAACGAAAAGAGCTATCGACTTCCGGTTTGTACCATTCTTTTTAGAAAACATGAAATAATAACATACTAAAATTTCAAGTCCATAGCATTTTTTTTGAATTTTTGGCATCACGTAGAAAAAAAAACGAAAAAAAAAATCGTTTTCCTTGGACCAAGTTTGGCACGTGATGGTACCTAATTCTCATTTTTGGTCCTTGAATTCCTTCTTCTATCTAATAACATTTTGATAACATTAAATACAAAATTAGCAAGGATAATAAATATATTTTACTATTACCATACCTCGGGGATAAGCGAGCTGTTATTTCCTTCGTGAGGGTAGCATAAATTCAGCATTGATTAGAATCGACCAAAGACGCCTGTCCCCACTCTAAGCACAACGCAACACCAGTGCATCTATGATTGAAAGCTAAAAAAGACGACAAAAGATGATTAATAGCTCGCAACTTCCCGGGCTCTGACCATTAGATGTGAATGTGAATGTCGATAGATGTATCAATAAATGATTATAATGTATAATAAATACAGAAAATATATACTTAAATAAATATAACAGTGTTAACATTGCAAAGTTTTTTGTTATGTGCAGATGCATAGCCCCGCCCCTCATAAGAACAGGTGAGATGGGAGCTTTAACATACATACCGGGTGTCCCAACTCTATTTACCCAACGATTTTCTCGAAAACTTAAAGAGATAATCAAATTCTGCTAAAACCATCTTAAATAAGACAACTTAAACTATCTTTTAGCATATATTTGATACTTTCAGTTTTTAAAATGTGGGCAGGTGGGCATAGGAGGACTTTTTTTTAATGGAAAGGGGGACTTTTTTTTAATGGAAAGGGGAGTCGTGTGATACATCATTTTAAAGCTTATTAAATTCTCTATTTAACTATATATTTTTTAATAAAAAAAATTGGGTTTAAAATAAGGTTGAAAATGGGTATTTTTGTCAAAATTACTCTAAAAAAAATCAAACAATTTTTTAAAAGTTACTAATTTCATGATGAAAAAACGTAAATTGAACTTTTAAACTAATTTTAATTGCCATAAATAAAAATTTACAAAAAAAAAACTTAAAAAATCGCATTTTTTAGCACAAAAAATTAAAGAATCAAAACCTTAAAAAATTGTTTAAAAATATACCGTCCAATAGAGAATTTTAAAATGATGTATCACACGACGCCCTTTCCTTATTTTAAACCCAACCCCATGCCCCCCTGCCCACATTTTAAGAGCTAAAAGTATCACATATATACTAAAAGATAGTTTAAGTTGTCTAGTTTAAGATGGTTTTCGCAGAACTTGATTATCTCTTTTAGTTTTCGAGAAAATCGCTGGGTAAATAGAGTTGGGACACCCAGTATACATATTTATACTATAAAGCAACGTAGACAGCTAATTTATAAGTTATTGCAAAATAACTATAAAAAATAATTGAATTTAGTAAAGTAAACAAAGTGGAAAAAGACATAGTGCCCTCATAATTTTGTGCACTTAATTTTTATTTAAAATATATGATAATTTATTTAAATTTTAGATTTAATTTACCATATACCACAATATTTGGAGGGGCTGTTTCTATTACTGACAAACAGTTTAAATCAGTAAATGGAATGTCCAATTTATTTGTTGGATGGGGAGCTGAAGATGATGATTTTTCAAGGTAAATTAATTTTAAAGGGGTTTTCTGATTTTTGATACGAAAAGTTGACGATATGTTTTTTTTTTCGGAAAACATGTATTATTTTTACGTACAAAACCTTTCACAAAGTATTAGGCAACTCTTAAAATTCAAAAAGATTTATTTTTTGTCGTCATAAATAAATGTGCAGCACGCGCTGAAGTTGTAATCTCAACAATAACACGGCAAACGGTTCCAGCGATAGCCCTATTGGTCTAAAACACAAAAATCAAAAATAGTCTTGTTAAAAATTACGTCCTTTAGTTCGCTAATGTCGACATTAGGCAAAATTAAAAAAAAAAACGCGAATTTTAGTAGAAAAAAAAAAAAAAAAAATGCAATTTTTCGGCAAAACGGGTAAAACAGTGGGGATAAAATATATCACGGTGGATTTTTAGGGTCAAGGATCAAGGGTCAAGAATCATCTGGTAACCACGATTTTTTTTATCAATTCATTATATAGGTCTTGTGGACCATTTCTGCAAAAAATACAATTTTTGTCTATAAAAAACAAAGCAACCGATAGATTTTTTTTGCAGAAATGGCCCACAAGACCCATATAATCAATTAATAAAAAAAATCGTGATTGCCAGATGATGAAAAAAAAAAGACCCTAAAAATCCACCGTGATATATAACAGGCTTTTGAAAAAAAATTGTACATTAGCTAACTCCACAAATTGCCAAAAGGTTTATGTTAAATAGTTTTTTTTAATACTATTTACAGCGCCTGCGGTAGTTTCGAATTTTCAAAAATTAGAAAAATTGTCCTAGACAAAAAATATAAATTGTATATCTTTGAACCCCGCACAAAACCCCGTGTTTTTGGCCTTTGGCTAAATTTGCTAGAAATTATATATTTTATTAACCTTCATGTCCTTAGTAATTGACCAAAATTTTAGCTTAATAGAGATTTCTCCCGTTAGATTAGACAGGGACAAAAGTTCTACCCAAAAAGGATAGAAGACATACATACACTCCCACTTCCACCCCACCAAACAAATTCTGTATTTGTTCTTTGTTAAACAAATACAATATTTACTTGGCCGGGCGAAAAGTGTAAAGAAATTACTGGCGCCATCTAAATTTTAATAGAATTATCTTATTCTACAGATTCACATTAGCTATGTTCGTTCGTGCCACTCACTGCTACACCTTCCGGCCAACCAAATAAATACTGTATTTGTTGTGTGAAAAACAAATACAGTATTTATTTGGTTAGCTGGAAAGTGTAGCACAAATGAGATAGAGATAGGGTAGACGTCTTTTGTTTCATAATTCTAGTTGTAGAGAGCTCCATTGTATGTACAGTTTTCGAGATATCGAGCTTTAAAATTGGTAATTTAGAATTCAGGAAAATTTTACACCTTTTAAAATTTTGTGCTTTTTAAATGTTAGTTTTTACGTATGATTAAATTCAATGGTGCAAATTAAAGGTGTTTATATGCTTTATTTAAATGTGTTATAACATTGGCCACAAAGTGTTTCCATTTTCCGTGGCAACAGCCTAAAACAGGCCATATAATAAATATTAAAAATGCTAATTATTAATTTTGGTTTAATATTAAAAAACAGAAAATCTAACGGCTAGAATTTCATAATTTTTATATATTTTATAGTTTTTGAGTTACTGAATAAAAATAATTGGAAGCCAAGCTTATTAGAGTACTCTAAGTCTTTCTGTTTGGGCATGATGGGGGTAAACCACATCAAAATAAATTAACTCAATTCAATCAGCTAAAAGTTGTAAATTCTCAGTAAATCTTACAAATGGAATTTTAAAAAGGTATTGCTAAAGTAATGTAGGTAAACCAACTAAAGAGCCTACATTGGCATAGTGGGGCAAATGGAATGAAACGTTGAACTGTTATAAAATTACTTATTTCTGTGTTTAAGATAACCGCAGTATGGCTTGGAATGGAGGGAGTTAAACTAAGTTAACCAGGTTCTCAAAAGTAATTTAAGCGTGGTAGGAAAAGGGGTATCTATAGATAGGCTAATTACTTAAACGTTTAAAAGGCAATAAATATAGGAATCTGAAATAATTGAAAGCAAAGCTTATTCGAGTACTCAAAGTCCTTCTGTTTGGGCAGGATTGGGCTAAACCACATAAAAATAGTTTAATCAGCTAAAAGTTTTAAATTCTCGATAAATCTTACAAATAAATGGTATTTTAGAAAAGGTATTGCTAAAGTAAACTAGGTAAACCAACCAAAGCGGCCCTACATTGGCGTAGCGGGAAAACGGTATAAAACGTAAAGGTTTTATTAAGTTACTTATTGCTATTTGCCTAGGATTAGGGTGAATTTGGCATACATATCATGATATATTTCGTCGAAATGCCATTTTTATATATACTCTGACAGTGAATAATGTATGTACACCTAAATAGGTTCTTATTATAGGTAACATATTTATTTCCATGGTTTTATAAAGATTAAGGTATTATTATTAAAATACTACTTTATATAATAATAAAGTTTAATTAATCAATTAAAATTAATTATTAATAAAAGAAAATATATTTTAATTCGCATACACTTGCTCAAAACTAAAAATAATTTTTTTCAGGCTGATAATTTAAACTTACAATTTTCTCAAAAATAAACAGACTTTACCTGAAGTACCAAGTAAATATTTTTTTTACACATTTTTATTTCATATTGAAATATGTGAATCAAGAATTACCTGGATAGAAACTGGATAGGCGAAAGATAAAACCCAGGGTGTAAGACTTCCTACAGTAAGAGATGGAATACCTATAGTTGCAAAATATATTCCTCAAACCAATAAACCATTGAATCTGAAGATCGGATATTCCTTATTACCAAATTATATTAAAACTAATTTTATTAAGATACAGCGCACAAAGGTGAAGCAATTAACTAGTTTTTTATTACCTTTTAGATTCCTATTTTTATTGCCTTTTAAACATTTAAGTAATTAGCCTATCTATAGGTACCCCTTTTCCTACCAAGCTTAAATTACTTTTGAGAACCTGGTTAACTTGGTTAAACTCCCTCAATTGCAAGCGATTATCTTAAACACATAAATAAGTAATTTTATAACAGTTTAACGTTTCATGCCCTTTGCTCCACTATGCCAATGTAGGCTCTTTAGTTGGTTTACCTACTTTACTTTAGCAATGCATTTTCTAAAATTCTATTTATTTGTAAGATTTAACGAGAATTTAAAACTTAGAGATGATTGAATCAAATTAATTTATTTTGATGTGGTTTACCCCCATCATGCCCAAACAGAAGGACTTTGAGTACTCTAATAAGCTTCGCTTTCAATTATTTTTATTCAGTAACTCAAAAACTATAAAATACATAAAACTTATGAAATTCTAGCCGTTAGATTTTCTGTTTTTTAATATTAAATCAAAATTAATAATTAGCATTTTTAATATTTATTGTATCGCCTATTTTAAGCTGTTGCCACGGAAAATGGAAACACTCTGTGACCAATATTATAACACATTTAAATAAAGCATCTAAACACCTTTAATTTGCACCATTGAATTTAATCATACCTAAAAAACTAACATTAAAAAAGCACAAAATTTTAACAGGTGTAAAATTTTCCTGAATTCTAAATCACCAACTTTAAAGCTCCATATCTTAAAAACTGTACATACAATTAAGCTGAAATTTTGGTCAATTACTAAGGACATGAAGGTTAATAAAATATATAATTTCCAGCAAATTTAGCCGAAGGCCAAAAACACGGGGTTTTGTGCGGGGTTCTTTGTTTCATGAAAAAATAAGATGTCGCTTTTTTTGTACAACTCAAGAACGAATAATCCGATCGACTGGAAATTTTCAGGAAAAAACAAGTTCTATGAGGGTAAGATCCCTATTGTTTTTAAAAGTAATCCCCCCAAAAACAAAAAAAAGTTATGGGGGTTAAACTTTTAAATATCGAAAAAAGCTGAAAGAAAATTCCGATTAACGTAACCTTTTTAGGAAAAATTACTTTTATTATATGGATCAATTCTATCAATTTTAAAATAATCCTCCTTTTGTCCTTAAGAAAATTTAAAAAAAATGAAAAATTTTGAAATTTTTTTAACCGACTTCCAAAAAGGAGGAGGTTATCAATTCGACGTGTGACTTTTTTTTATGTTTGTTCCCGCATAACTTTGGAACGAATGAACGGAATTTGACTTTTTGCAACTTAAAGAGGGCATTCATGAGGTGGTCCTGTTTCAATTTGTCGGGTATGCCGGGTAAGCCGGATAATTAAGATAATTTAATCATTTTAACGCAATTTCACTGAAAAACCAACCAACCAAATTTTTAGAGAAATATCCTATAACTCGGATAAGCCGGATAACTTGATTAAGGGGTCACTCAAATATTCCGGCACCATAAAAATCTTTTCAATGCCGCTAAACTTGATTCTCTGAGCCTGTAATATTAAAATACCAAGAGAAAATGATACATTTTGTGATTTTGCCAAAAGGCGTTATTTGATTATTACTTAACGCTTAAAGATTTTCTTTAGTATTTTGTTTAAAATAAGGTTGGTTGGACTCTTGGGCGCTGAAATAAAAATATTACCTTTATTTTTTAGAAATTTATCTTTAAGATAATGACGTCACAACGCACTGATAGTGGGTTGTGACGTCAGCAACTTGCCGAGATGGAAGGACAACTATAATTTAGCTTAGATGACGTTAAAAATCTACAAGTTCTGTGTCTCTAAGAAGTAAAAAATAAAAACTTTCTCAAAAAAAATGAACCGACTTCTATGTCTCTAAAAAGTAAAAAATAAAAAATACTTAAGTCGGTGTCAATTTCACAGCAAACAATAATAAAATAATACAAAAATAATTGTTAGTAATTAATTTAGGGAATGGTGAAATTGGCACCGATTTAAGTATTTTTTATTTTTTACTTTTTAGAGACCTAGAAGTCAGTTCATTTTTTTTTTCGAAAAGTTTTTATTTAAGTTCTTTTTGTAAACTTAAAAAAAAATACTTCTTCAGAAAATTTTCGTTTTTCGTAAAAAGGTAATTTATAAAACATTCGAAAAAAAGATCTTTTTTTTAAATATATATTTTTTTGAAAATTATTTATTTTGAAAGTGCAATAGGTATAGCATTTATTGTGAACGCGTAGAATTACTTATCTCCGTGGCTTGTTATTTTATTTCAGGAGACTTCAACTAAAGAATATTGTTCCATGCAGATTTTCACCAAAGATTAGTAGATATAGCATGTTAACACATAAGAAACAAAAACCAAAGTAAGTTATGTAATTTTTAGTAAGAGACCTATACCCATATAGCACCGGTCATCCAGTGGACGTCCATTTTAGATCCCTTTTAAGTACATTGGTCCACGGACTAATAATGGATGTACATAGTACATTGTACTATGTAGGTCCATATATTTATATCCTTTGTACGGCTATTAGTGGACGTCCATTCAGTGTCCATTTTACGCCCATATTTTTTTAAACAATATATCTCCTGGTGCCATATACATTGTCACACGGACGTTCTGTATACGACTTATTTAATTTAAAAATAAAACGGTTTATACTGTTACACATGTGAGTTTCATCTTATAAACAAATAAACACGTTAATTTTAGAGTTTATGGATGTAAGGGTTAATAATGGTCATGCAAGTTTATATAAAACCAGCCGTCTCGAATGAGCGAGAATACTTTCTCATAAAATAAGTTATGTGCCCCCCTTTTACCCCCCCTTCCCCACAATCGATTTTGCTCAAATACGAACTTGTCCAAGGTAATATAGAAATACATCTGCATACCAAATTTCAAGTCGCTAGCTCAAAGCGTTCTTAAGGTATCTTGGATACAGACAGACAGACCGACCGACAGACA